>CAKXYN010000075.1:12244779-12857243 GCA_935064755.1 Tragelaphus eurycerus | reverse complement strand
GCAGTCTAGTCTGCCAGCCCGACCCACTCCCAGCTGGAACGGCCCGCGTGGCCACGGCTGGCGGGGGAGCGGCGGCGAGGGGATGGTTCGCACGGGAATGGAACGGTCGGCGGTGGGGGTCGACCCGCGCGGGAGCCCCCGGCGCAGGGGGCGGGCGCGCGCCACAGTCCCTTGCTCTGTGCGCGGGCCGCGCAGTGTCTTGGGCCAGGGCCGACCCCTCCTGTGGTCCGTGCCGCAGTCCGGTCCGCTGGCCCAAACCACTCCTGGCAGAAACGGCCCGCGCGGCAACGGCTGGTGGGGGGAGCGGCGGTGAGGGGATGGAGTGGTTCGCACGGGAACGGTCGGCGGTGGGGGTCGACCCGCTCGGGAGCCCCGGGCGCAGGGGGTGGGTGCGCGCCCGCGCGGGAGCGGCTGGCGGCAGGGGGGAGGGGAGCGCTCCTCGGGGGGTGCTTCCCATGGGGGAGCGGCCGGCGGCGTGGGAGCAGCCCGCAGCGTCTCCCCGCCCAGCCCCGGCTTGCTACTGGCGGAAGCGGGTGTTTGCGATGATGCCTTCCCGCCGCGGAAGCTATCGCAGGGCTCGTAGTCTGTGGGTCTTAATTGTTCAGTTGTTTTCCTCCCTGTTATGATATTCTCCGTGCTTTCTAGGTTGGCACAGACTCTACAGGGAGAGTTTCCCGGTGTTTGGAAACTTTTCTTCCCCTTTCCAGGCTCCCTTCCCCGGACAGAGGTCCGCCCCTCCCTCTTTGTCCCTCTCTGGCTTCTATATTCTTTCCTACCTCGTTGAGAGGGGAGTGAGTTGCTTTTCTCAGTGTCCGATGTTCTCTGCCGGCATTCCGAAGCTGTTTGAGGAATTTACTCGGCGTTTAGATGTCCCCTTCTAAACTGAAACTCCCCAGGTCAGTAGGGGCCCAATATGCTACTGGAGATCAGTGGAGAAATAACTCCAGAAAGAATGAAGGGATGGAGCCAAAACAAAAAGAATACCCAGCTGTGGATGTGTATGGTGATAGAAGCAAAGTCCGATGCTGTAAAGAGCAATATTGCATAGGAACCTGGAATGTCAGGTCCATGAATCAAGGCAAATTGGAAGTGGTCAAACAAGAGATGGCAAGAGTGAATGTCGACATTCTAGGAATTAGCGAACTAAAATGGACTGGAATGGGTGAATTTAACTCGGATGACCATTATATCTACTACTGTGGGCAGGAATCCCTCAGAAGAAATGGAGTGGCCATCATGGTCAACAAAAGAGTCCGAAATGCAGTACTTGGATGCAATCTCAAAAACGATAGAATGATCTCTGTTCGTTTCCAAGGCAAACCATTCAATGTCACAGTAATCCAAGTCTATGCCCCAACCAGTAACGCCGAAGAAGCTGAAGTTGAAAGGTTCTATGAAGACCTACAAGACCTTTTAGAACTAACACCCAAAAAAGATGTCCTTTTCATTATAGGGGACTGGAATGCAAAAGTAGGAAGTCAAGAAACACCTGGAGTAACAGGCAAATTTGGCCTTGGAATACAGAATGAAGCAGGGCAAAGACTAATAGAGTTTGCCAAGAAAATGCACTGGTCATAGCAAATACCCTCTTCCAACAACACAAGAGAAGACTCTATACATGGACATCACCAGATGGTCAACACCGAAATCAGATGGATTATATTCTTTGCAGCCAAAGATGGAGAAGCTCTATACAATCAGCAAAAACAAGACCAGGAGCTGACTGTGGCTCAGACCATGAACTCCTTATTGGCAAATTCAGACTGAAATTGAAGAAAGTAGAGAAAACTACTAGACCATTCAGGTATGACCTAAATCAAATCCCTTATGATTATACAGTGGAAGTGAGAAATAGATTTAAGGGCCTAGATCTGATAGATAGAGTGCCTGATGAACTATGGAATGAGGTTCGTGACATTGTACAGGAGACAGGGATCAAGACCATCCCCATGGAAAAGAAATGCAAAAAAGCAAAATGGCTGTCTGGGGAGGCCTTACAAATAGCTGTGAAAAGAAGAGAAGCGAAAAGCAAAGGAGAAAAGGAAAGATATAAACATCTGAATGCAGAGTTCCAAAGAATAGCAAGAAGAGATAAGAAAGCCTTCTTCAGCGATCAATGCAAAGAAATAGAGGAAAACAACAGAATGGGAAAGACTAGGGATCTCTTCAAGAAAATCAGAGATACCAAAGGAACATTTCATGCAAAGATGGGCACAATAAAGGACAGAGATGGTGTGGATCTAACAGAAGCAGAAGATATCAAGAAGAGGTGGCAAGAATACACAGAAGAACTGTACAAAAAAGAGCTTCAAGACCCAGATAATCATGATGATGTGATCACTGACCTAGAGCCAGACATCTTGGAATGTGAAGTCAAATGGGCCTTAGAAAGCATCACTACGAACAAAGCTAGTGGAGGTGATGGAATTCCAGTGGAGCTATTCCAAATCCTGAAAGATGATGCTGTGAAAGTGCTACACTCAATATGCCAGCAAATTTGGAAAACTCAGCAGTGGCCACAAGATTGGAAAAGGTCAGTTTTCATCCCAATCCCAAAGAAAGGCAATGCCAAGGAGTGCTCAAACTACCTCACAATTGCACTCATCTCACACGCTAGTAAAGTAATGCTCAAAATTCTCCAAGCCAGGCTTCAGCAATATGTGAACCGTGAACTTCCTGACGTTCAAGCTGGTTTTAGAAAAGGCAGAGGAACCAGAGATCAAATTGCCAACATCCGCTGGATCATGGAAAAAGCAAGAGAGTTCCAGAAAAACATCTATTTCTGCTTTATTGACTATGCCAAAGCCTTTGACTGTGTGGATCACAATAAACTATGGAAAATTCTGAAAGAGATGGGAATACCAGACCACCTGATCTGCCTCTTAAGAAATCTGTATGCAGGTCAGGAAGCAACAGTTAGAACTGGTCATGGAACAACAGACTGGTTCCAAATAGGAAAAGGAGTATGTCAAGGCTGTATATTGTCACCATGTTTATTTAACTTATATGCAGAGTACATCATGAGAAATGCTGGACTGGAAGAAACACAAGTTGGAATCAACATTGCCGGGAGAAATATCAATAACCTCAGATATGCAGATGACACCACCCTTATGGCAGAAAGTGAAGAGGGGCTAAAAAGCCTCTTGATGAAAGTGAAAGTGGAGAGTGAAAAGGTTGGCTTAAAGCTCAACATTCAGAAAACGAAGATCATGGCATCTGGTCCCATCACTGCATGGGAAATAGATGGGGAAACAGTGGAAACAGTGTCAGACTTTGTTTTTCTGGGCTCCAAGATCACTGCAGATGGTGACTGCAGCCATGAAATTAAAAGACGCTTACTCCTTGGAAGGAAAGTTATGACCAACCTAGATAGCATATTCAAAAGCAGACACATTACTTTACCAACAAAGGTTCGCCTAGTCAAGGCTATGGTCTTTCCTGTGGTCATGTATGGATGTGAGAGCTGGACTGTGAAGAAGGCTGAGCGCCGAAGAATTGATGCTTTTGAACTGTGGTGTTGGAGAAGACTCTTGAGAGTCCCTTGGACTGCAAGAAGATCCAACCAGTCCTATCTGAAGGAGATCAATCCTGGAATTTCTTTGGAAGGAATGATGCTAAAGCTGAAACTCCAGTATTTTGGCCACCTCATGCGAAAAATTGTTTAATTGGAAAAAAATTTATGTTGGGGGGGGAGGGAGGGGGGGAGGAGAAGGGGAGAAAAAAGGAGAGATAGGTGGGAGGGGTCACCACACCGAGGGGAGGGAGGGGGAGGGGCCCCCGGGGGGGGGTGGTGGGAGAGGGGGGGGCGGGGCGTGCTGGTGTTCGGGGGGGCAAAGAGTCGGACACGACTGAGCGACTGATCTGATCTGATAGATGTCCCCTTGATGAATTTGTGGAGGAGAAAGTGTATTCCCCGTCCTAATCCTCCGCCATCTTAACCGGAACCCTTTTCTTTTTTTTTTTTTTTTTTTTTTTTTCTTTTATTTATTTTTTTTGATTTATTTATATTTGGTTTTTTTTTTTTCTTTGGAACTAAGAACTCGGTGCTCAGGGGGTGGGGGCCACAGTCTTTTAGAGATTAAAAAAAATTTCCTTTTTTACTATTTTTTTTTTATATTTTATTAGAAAGCTTTTTTTTATTTAGGAAACTAAGAAAAAGAACCTTTGGCTTCTGCAGTGTGCTCAGTGGGGGGAAGGGGGACCACAGTCCAGGCTTCTGTTTCTCCATCCATCCATGTGTCTTTGGTCCTCATGTCACAAGGTGGCTCCTGTGCCTCCAGACATCACATCTGTGTTGCAGGCAGAAGGAGGAAGATATAAAGGCAAAGGGCAGAATGACTTGCCTGCAAGCCTTGCTTAACCAACTGTCCCTTCCTCACATGGCCAGCCGGGGCTAGTAGGTGGGAGATAGTTAGTGGACCTGCTGTGGGGGATGGGTCAGCCAAGCAGCATTCATTGGCTGCAGGGTCCTCTTGCATTGGTTAGCTCATCTGAGTAGTGTTATATGCTGGTTATGGAGATGCGTGCGTGTGCTTAGTCGCTCAGACATGTCTGACTCTCTCTGACCCCATGGACTGCAGCCTGCCAGGCTCCTCTGTCCATGGGGATTCTCCAGGCGAGGATATTGAAGTGGGTTGCTAAACCCTCCTCCAGGGGATCTTCCGAACTCAGGGACCAAACCCAGTTCTCCTGCATTGCAAGCAGATTCTTTACCATCTGAGCCACCAGAGAAGCCCAAGAATACTGGAGTGAGTAACCTATCCCTTCTCCAGGGGATCTTCCCAACCCAGGAATCAAACCAGGGTCTCCTGCATTGCAGGTGGATTCTTTACCAGCTGAGCTAACAGGGAAGCCGATTATGGAGATATTTGTCCTTTTGGGTTATATTAATGGTAATGGTATTCTTCGATATGTATGATATTCTTTGGTTTAAGAGAGATTTTCATCATGTTGAAAAGCCGTCCCATTTTCATGGGTAACTTATTAGGGATGGGTGTTGAATGTCATCAGATGTCATTTTGGTATCCATTTAGACTCAGATGTTGTTGTTATACCCATTGAGGACATGTGGGAATTGATTGCTGCTGCTGCTGCTAAGTCGCTTCAGTCGTGTCCGACTCTGTGCGACCCCATAGACGGAAGCTCACCAGGCTCCCCTGTCCCTGGGATTCTCCAGGCCAGAACACTAGAGTGGGTTGCCATTTCCTTCTCCAGTGCATGAAAGTGAAAAGTCAAAGTGAAGTCGCTCAGTCGTGTCCGACTCTTAGCGACCCCACGGACTGGAGCCTACCAGGCTCCTCCGTCCATGGGATTTTCCAGGCAAAAGTACTGGGGTGGGGTGCCATTGCCTTCCCCGGGGAATTGATTACCTGGTAGTAATTCCTCAAATTCCTAAGACAGACTTTTTGATTGTGGTGGGTAACTCTTTCGATTCCTAATTTAATTTGGTTTGCTTACATTTCATCAAAATTTTTAAGTGATATAATTTTTATGGTTCTGTTTGTAAGCTCTCTTTTCCCAATTTTGCTATCAGGTTTATGCTGGCTTTGTAAAATGAATTACCAGTGATTTTTCTTTTAACCTTTTCTGCAACAGTTGATAGAGTGGCAATATAGTGGAGGCAGATGTTTTTAAAATGGATTGTTCTGTAACAACTTAAAATTCTTCCACAGCTATTTGTTTGTCCAGGTATCTTTTTTAAAATTAATTTTGGTAAGTTAAAAATTTCCAACAAATCAGTCTCATCCCATTTAAAATTTAGTTGTCTGTAGAATTTTCTTTATGGTGTTCTTTCCTCATATCTGTTTTTCACTCTTTCTCTTTTTGGGTACTTTTTTAAAATTTCTGATTAGACCTGCTGGAGTTTTGTTTTGTGCCTCCCTCCCTCCCACAAAGACCCAGAATTAATTTCTTCCGTCTTTAAGCTTCCTGAGTCTTTTGCTTGTGTTAGGCTCTTGTTTCTTCACATGTCTGCCTTGCTGACAGATCGGGAGCTGCTTGAGGCCAAGCACCCTGTCTCCTTTCTCTGCACTTGTTTCACAGTCTGCCTGACACTTGACACACACCTACTTGTTTAATTCTTGCTTTGCTTCCACCACCAGCAGTTACTGTTGTTATAAGGGAGATGTCCATTGATTTTGTAGTCTGTGCAATGGGTTTGTTGCATTGACCTCGCAGGCTTAATGCAGAGAAAGATGCTGGCATATTTGGATTCATCCCAAGGGATAACCCCCTGATAGACCAGGTTGAGGTAGCATTGCCATTTGCTGGGTATTTGGGGAGCTACAGAGGGCCGCTTGCATATCTTCAGGTCTTTCCGGGCTGCAGAGGTGGGACACCATCGCGCTGGGTGATTCTCTGTGATGGTGGGAAGGGCGGCTTGGGTCCTCTCTGGCTTCTGTTCCAACCTCAGGGCCGTGCAAGTCTGGCTTAGTTTCATTTGAAAATTCTGCTCATGTCTCTGGCTTAGACCTGCATCAAGCTAAGATTCTTGAATTTCGGATTGCTGGGATGTCATCTGAATTATTGTCTTATACATGTAGGGAGAGGAGATTGTCATTATTTAGCATGGGTGGGTGGAGGGGGAGAAGTGCTGGGATCTGTCTTGGGTCATGTGAAACTGACCCGGGGTTTTGATGGAGGCCTTGCACTGTTCCATTTGCTGGGGGTGATTGTCCATGTAGGGTGGAGAGAGACTAGGGAGGGCTTAGCTGCCCTTGAGGGTGTTCCTGGTCCCCAGTTCCTCTGGGGGCAGGATGGTAAGCGAACGGCAGGGTGGATGTGCCAGCAGCCTGCACCCTGGACCCCCACAGGGGCCTGCCGTCACCATCTGGTTTGATGTGGCGCCTCGGAGGCTGTGACCGGCGCACTAAGTGCCTCGGCGGCTGCGACCGGCACACTAAGCGTGGCCGAGAGGAGCTACCCCATGACCGAGGTCAGGAAGGGCGGCGGTGAAGAAATAACCCTCCTCCAAGTTCAGGAAGGGCCGTGGTGAGGACCGGTGCACTAAGCGTGGCCAAGAGGAGCTACCCCATGACCGAGGTCAGGAAGGGCAGCGGTGAGGAGAGACCCCTCGTCCAAGGTAAGGTGCGATGGCTGTGCTTTGCTGGAGCAGCCGAAAAGAGATACCCCACGCCAAAGGTAAGAGAAACCCAAGTAAGATGGTAGGTGTTGCAAGAGGGCATCAGAGGGCAGACACACTGAAACCATACTCACAGAAAACTAGTCAATCTAATCACACTAGGACCACAGCCTTGTCTAACTCAGTGAAACTAAGCCATGCCCGTGGGGCAACCCAGGATGGGCGGGTCATGGTGGAGAGATCTGACAGGATGTGGTCCGCTGGAGAAGGGAATGGCAAACCACTTCAGTATTCTTGCCTTGAGAACCCCATGAACAGTATGTAAAGGCAAAATGATAGGATACTGAAAGAGAAACTCCCCAGGTCAGTAGGGGCCCAATATGCTACTGGAGATCAGTGGAGAAATAACTGCAGAAAGAAGGAAGGGATAGAGCCAAAGCAAAAAGAATAATACTCAGGTGTGGATGTGTCTGGTGATAGAAGCAAAGTCCAATGCTGTAAAGAGCAATATTGCATAGGAACCTGGAATGTCAGGTCCATGAATCAAGGCGTATTGGAAGTGGTCAAACAAAAGATGGCAAGAGTGAATGTCAACATTCTAGGAATCAGGGAACTCAAATGGACTGGAATGGGTGAATTTAACTCAGAGGACCATTATATCTACTACTGCGGGCAGGAATCCCTCAGAAGAAATGGAGTGGCCATCATGGTCAACAAAAGAGTCCGAAATGCAGTACTTGGATGCAGTCTCAAAAACGACACAATGATCTCTGTTCGTTTCCAAGGCAAACCATTCAATGTCACAGTAATCCAAGTCTATGCCCCAACCAGTAACGCTGAAGAAGCTGAAGTTGAACGGTTCTATGAAGACCTACAAGACCTTTTAGAACTAACACCCAAAAGAGATGTCCTTTTCATTATGGGGACTGGAATGCAAAAGTAGGAAGTCAAGAAACACCTGGAGTAACAGGCAAATTTGGCCTTGGAATATGGAATGAAGCAGGGCAAAGACTAATAGAGTTTTGCCAAGAAAATGCACTGGTCATAGCAAATACCCTCTTCCAACAACACAAGAGAAAACTCTATACATGGACATCACCAGATGGTCAACACTGAAATCAGATTGATTATATTCTTTGCAGCCAAAGATGGAGAAGCTCTATACAGTCAGCAAAAACAAGACCAGGAGCTGACTGTGGCTCGGACCATGAACTCCTTATTGGCAAATTCAGACTGAAATTGAAGAAAGTAGGGAAAACCACTAGACCATTCAGGTATGACCTAAATCAAATCCCTTATGATTATACAGTGGAAGTGAGAAATAGATTTAAGGGCCTAGATCTGATAGATAGAGTGCCTGATGAACTATGGAATGAGGTTCGTGACATTGTACAGGAGACAGGGACCAAGACCATCCCCATGGAAAAGAAATGCAAAAAAGCAAAATGGCTGTCTGGGGAGGCCTTACAAATAGCTGTGAAAAGAAGAGAAGCAAAAAGCAAAGGAGAAAAGGAAAGATATAAACATCTAAATGCAGAGTTCCAAAGAATAGCAAGAAGAGATAAGAAAGCCTTCTTCAGCGATCAATGCAAAGAAATAGAGGAAAACAACAGAATGGGAAAGGCTAGGGATCTCTTCAAGAAAATCAGAGATACCAAAGGAACATTTCATGCAAAGATGGGCTCGATAAAGGACAGAAATGGTATGGACCTAACAGAAGCAGAAGATATTAAGAAGAGATGGCAAGAATACACAGAAGAACTGTACAAAAAAGAGCTTCACGACCCAGATAATCATGATGGTGTGATCACTGACCTAGAGCCAGACATCCTGGAATGTGAAGTCAAATGGGCCTTAGAAAGCATCACTACGAACAAAGCTAGTGGAGGTGATGGAATTCCAGTGGAGCTATTCCAAGTCCTGAATGATGATGCTGTGAAAGTGCTGCACTCAATATGCCAGCAAATTTGGAAAACTCAGCAGTGACCACAGGATTGGAAAGGGTCAGTTTTCATCCCAATCCCAAAGAAAGGCAATGCCAAAGAATGCTCAAACTACTGCACAATTGCACTCATCTCACACGCTAGTAAAGTAATGCTCAAAATTCTCCAAGCCAGGCTTTAGCAGTATGTGAACCGTGAACTTCCAGATGTTCAAGCTGGTTTTAGAAAAGGCAGAGGAACCAGAGATCAAATTGCCAACATCCTCTGGATCATGGAAAAAGCAAGAGAGTTCCAGAAAAACATCTATTTCTGCTTTATTGACTATGCCAAAGCCTTTGACTGTGTGGATCACAATAAACTGTGGAAAATACTGAAAGAGATGGGAATACCAGACCACCTGACCTGCCTCTTGAGAAATCTGTATGCAGGTCAGGAAGCAACAGTTAGAACTGGACATGGAACAACAGACTGGTTCCAGATAGGAAAAGGAGTACGTCAAGGCTGCATATTGTCACCCTGTTTATTTAACTTCTATGCAGAGTACATCATGAGAAACGCTGGACTGGAAGAAACACAAGTTGGAATCAAGATTGCTGGGAGAAATATCAATAACCTCAGATATGCAGATGACACCACCCTTATGGCAGAAAGTGAAGAGGAACTAAAAAGCCTCTTGATGTGAAAAAAGCCTCTTGAAGTGAAAGTGGAGAGTGAAAAGTTTGGCTTAAATCTCAACATTCAGAAAACGAAGATCATGGCATCTGGTCCCATCACTTCATGGGAAATAGATGGGGAAACGGTGGAAACAGTGTCAGACTTTCTTTTTCTGGGCTCCAAAATCATTGCAGATGATGACTGCAGCCATGAAATTAAAAGACGCATACTCCTTGGAAGGAAAGTTATGACCAACCTAGATAGCATATTCAAAAGCAGAGACATTACTTTGCCAACAAAGGTTCGCCTAGTCAAGGCTATGGTTTTTCCTGTGGTCATGTATGGATGTGGGAGCTGGACTGTGAAGAAGGCTGAGTGCTGAAGAATTGATGCTTTTGAACTGTGGTGTTGGAGAAGACTCATGAGAGTCCCTTGGACTGCAAGGAGATCCAACCAGTCCATTCTGAAGGAGATCAGCCCTGGGATTTCTTTGGAAGGAATGATGCTAAAGCTGAAACTCCAGTATTTTGGCCACCTCATGCGAAGAGTTGACTCACTGGAGAAGACTCTGATGCTGGGAGGGATTGAGGGCAGGAGGAGAAGGGGACGACAGAGGATGAGATGGCTGGATGGCATCACTGACTCGATGGATGTGAGTCTGAGTGACCTCCGGGAGTTGGTGATGGACAGGCAGGCCTGGCGTGCTGCGATCCATGGGGTCACAAAGAGTCGGACACGACTGAGCGACTGATCTGATCTGAGTAACTTCCATCTCCCAAAGGACACAGGGCTCTTGCATTCACAAACATGATCTGAGTTGTTTTCCAGGAAGGTCTGAGAACATCCTAGGACAAGTGTTTGCTGAGGGTATTCCTGTTGGGTGAACTGGTGTTCTGTTTAGGGTCCGAGGACACCAACCTTCACGTTGAAAAAGCCTGTCTGTGCTCTTGGATTATTTTTTGTGGGGAAAAGTATCAAATAAAGAGGAGTCTTTACATAGTTGATTCAGAAATGTTAGACATTTAATTGAAGAACTTGTCTACATTTTTACATTGCCCTTAGGGACGTAGAAACTAACATCTTTCTCTGGGATGCTTTTGAAATTTATGTTCAATTGTTTGGGGAATCTCAGATGCAATGGGTGGTAATGCTGAACTTCTCTTGCTCTGCCTTTACTTCAAGTAGGCTGCTGGGCAGCCCTTCCTCCCTAGAGTCGATTAACCTTGTGTGTCAGTGACCTCCTTCCAGCCAGTGTATCTTGAATGCACTCCCTGGTACTGGGGTGATTGCTTTATCTTTCTCTCCCTGCATCATTACAGGGGTTCTTTTAAGAGCAGGGGACAGGTTCTTTGTTTCCCTAGGGTCTGGCAGAGTGCCTGGCACATAGTAGGTGGTCATTAAGACAAGTGGAGTTGAGTTGACGTTACAAGAATTTTAGAGGCTCGGACTAGTTTGACTTCAAAGGGAGATAAAGTGTCTTTTCAAGGGTGCACCTCAGCAATTCCTCAAGTGATCTGGATGTTTACTTTAGGATTCAAAAAGTAAAGTGTTCCATTTAGTAAACTAAGTCTTTCACAATCTGATGTTATCCGGTTCTGTTGACTCTCCTCCGGATTTGGGGGTCCTTCCCGCTTACAAGGCAGGGAGGGGGCCAGCCGGTCCCCTGGCTCCCGCAGATGGACATGTGCTTCTGTGGGCACTGCCCAGCTGGGCTACCGCGCGTTTACTGCTGTCAGTTTCTAGGGGATGAGGTCATCTCAGCTCAGCTTAGTTTCATATACAATAGTTTTGCTTGTTGAGGAAATTGTTGTCTATTGAAGTTTTTAAGATGTAAGGGATGTTATGAACTGCAATCAAGTGGGGATCCTCTTATGTAAGTGCATCTGACAAGCCAATTTCACAAGCACATCTCATCAGTCACAGTTGGATGGCAGGGTTTATTGTTTAAAGTTTTTTTGGTGTGTGTGTGTGTGAGTTGAGTATGGAAGGGAAGCCTCTATATAGAAACCAAATGCTTTCTTTCAGAGGCGAAGAAATGGCACGAAGGCATGGATGTTTAGACATCTGGACATAATTTCTCATTTCTCTTACTCTCTTTCTTCTTGGTCTCTGGGACATTGAGACAGCTGTTAATTGAACTCCTTGTTCAAAATATCAAGCTGTAATGAGATGCGAATGTTGTGACCACCTGGTGGGTGTGGATCCTGGAATAGCTCTGCAGGCTGAGGAGGTCACTCGGAGCAGCATCTTTACCAGCTTGGCCTCTGAGCTGAGCCAAGTGCTTTTGTTCATTTGCAAACAGTGCTGCCCAGCCCTTAGCCAGTTGTTAAATCACTTTGGATGTGTTGACAGCCTCCAAAAAGTCATAACTTAAAAAAAAAGCTCAAGCTTGAAAAAAGGTAAGGAAATGATCTCCTAGGGAGACAACTTCTGCCTAAAAAATGAAAGCTTTAAAGACACAAATTCTATGTTATAAACAACTTGTAATTTTGATCTTTTTCAGTTGTAGCTCCACCAGCCTCTACGATAGATCTAAATACGTTTATCACAGCTGGAAAAATGTTTTATTGTCATCTTTGTTTATCATAATATGCCACCTACTCTGGTTGTGTCTTACTGTAGCTCTGCGCCTTTGTTTTATGTTTTTTCATAGAAAGGGGGGCAGATGAATGTAAACTACACCTAGAAATTGAAACAGGGAAGAAAAAAACACGATGTATTCAGCCAGCACTCTTTCCAGGTTCTAGACGTCAGCTGGCAGCCTCCAAGCTGTGGTTTATTGAATAATACTTAATACTTAACACAGCCCTTGGTGAAGATCTTTTTATGGCCTTTTCTGAATGTTTTACAAACATAACTAGAGCTTATCCAGATGAGAGCAGGGAGCTTTTTTATTTTCTGTTTTAGAAGGAGCAAATTTAGCCATTGGGATGCTACCATTTAGTGAACAGGAGGGGAATCACACTTGGAGGCGCTCCTCCCTGTGCTGAGAGCACGCGTGGGGTTTGGCCTCAGTAAATCTGGGCTTGCATTCCACCCAGTGTTAATACTTAGTGACTAATTTGCGGCAAATTAATGTAGCCCCCCTGAGCTTCTAGATTTTTGGGGATACCCTGTTGAAAGATGGGTCCCACAGTATGCATTCCACATATACATTTTTTCTTCCTTTTCTTATCCTCCAAACTTGAAATCTTTCCTGTATGATTTTTCAGAGCTTTGATTTTTGCCCTGCCACTCTGCAGATAATTGGGTGCCATTTGTTAACATAATTTGAAAATTGCAAATTCATTTTAATAATATCTTAGGCCAAGTGTAATGAGGAAAGTCAGTTTTATGGCCCCAAATCATATTACAAAGCTAAATGGAAACCAGTTTTAGATGATTCTAATTTATCCGTTTCTTGGCCATTCCACCCGATGTATACCAGCTGATCTGGGTACACGCTGACTTAACCCTGACACTTTGGGTAGGAGGAGAGAGGGGAGACCGCGTGAACCACAGCTAGCGGCATTGCCTGGTACGTGCTGAGACCCGCTAGTCCTTAGACCTTGGTTGGGTGGACCTTTGTGAAAGACAGAGAATACAGTCTCTGCCACCCAGGGGCTCATGGTACAGTAGCAAGGGAGCCCCTAACCCGCAGACAGGTGGATGCTGCCAGGGTCCCATGGCTGAGCAGAGAGGGAAGGGTCAAGTTGGCACCAAGGTGGGAGTTGAAGGCTGATGTGGAGAAAATGAGTGTTTTGCCCGAAGGAGCTCCTGGGAAGCCTGTGTACCTGGGGTCCTGGAGTTTGGGAACCTGAGGTGGCTCCAGGTACTGTTCAACAAGGGGCCTGCAGGAGCTGAGGCTGGTGACGTTGGCACAGTCAGATCATAAGGGCTCCAGGGAGGTTAGGTTTTGTCTGGAAGGCCTTGAAGGACTTGAAATGGAAGAAAGGGCACTGTCAGCTTTGCGTTTTGAGAGCACCGCCGTGGTAGCAGGTAACAGGTGTGTCACAGTGGGTCAGGCTCGGGACCCAGCCCCCAGCCAGGTGCTGTGAGGTTGCCAGGGAAGAGGTGGCTGTGGCCACCAGGACTTGGCATCCATGCCACTTGGCTCCAAGGCTGTCATCGGGTGATGGTTAAATTCGGACAAAGGAATAGAGCTCTGAAAAGTTACAGCTGCAGAGCTCTGTCTCATTTTGGCTTTGCCCTCTCTGGCTTCGTGGGGAAGGCTGCAGCTGCTCACCTCTCAGCTGGAGACAAAGCTCCTATGACCCGCTCCCTGGTTCGGGGCGGACTCGAGCGGATGAGGACACACGGCAGGGTAGCTCTCTGGAGGTGTGTGCTTGTGGAGCCTTGCAGGCGCCGCGCGCTCTGGGTTCCAGAAAGCGGTGGGCGGTGCTGGAGAGGGCCCTGGGCCTTGCCAGCTGAGGGCTCAGCGTGCCTTGTCGGTGTTAAGGGGAGGACGAGGTGGCCGCGGCCAGGGCCGCCAGTGTGTTCTCTGGTGACCTGAGCATGAATTCTTGCTTCGTGAGCAGAATGCAGGGTTTGGACCGGGCCTCCAGCCCTGGCCTGGGTGCCTGCAGGGCAGTTGTGCAGAACTCTCATTTAGGCTTACTACACAGACTGATACCAAGGGGTGTTATGACACTCCTGTTTCACGGATGTACCATTGTGCAGAATTGGCACATAATGGAATGGTGTTATGCTTTTTTTGTAGAGGGCGGGGCCAAGGCTTACCTCTGCTGGGTGAGCTGCTTGTTCTCTGGAAACATCTCTGCTTGGTGTCATGAGATGAAGGCTTGTCTGCCCTGCCACCAGCTAGTGGGGGGATTTTGAGAAAGCCATTTGATTCCCTGCACCTCAGTTGATTCATCTGTGAAGTGGTATTATATTCAATAGATGCTGAAGACCCAAGAGTACTTGGTTAGTGATCTTTGGCTCAGGAGACCCAAAATGTGGTTCAGGGCTCTTGAAATTGCATGCAGAGTCTTGATAGGTTTTTGGAGAAAAGACCCTGGTTTATAGCAGAAAGGGACCCCAGTCCTCAAAAAGAAACCACGATTCCCCTCTGAGGCTCCCTTGAAGCCCCTGTGCTTCCACGCATCAGCACCTGCGTTTGGACGGTCCCCTCCCCCGGCCTGGTGTTCCTGCCTCCTGCCCGCCTCTGTGAGGTGGGTAGTGACTTTGGCTTGCCCAGTTGTCAGTGTCAAGTAAACAGAAGCTCAGCCAGTGTTAGCAAAATTAAATCACTCCAGGGGAAAAAAAAAATCAATGTTAGTGAAATTAAGTCACTTGATTTTAAAAGCAACTTGGAATAGCAATTTTTCATATTTATTGTGCTGTTTCCTCCCTCTAGATGTCTTATAGTTCTGTCTGTTTGCTCTTGATGTCCTTTCAAGGAGCAGCAGCTTTGGGCAGTTGCAGTAGGTTTTCAGACACTCCAGTTGGGGACCCTGGGGTTTGGTCCTGGTTGATTAATCAGAAAGTATTAATCCAAAATATTCAAATGTATTTACTGCAGGAGGAGACCATGCATAGTTTAAAGATGATTCAGAAGGCAGGTTCAGATCTTGCCATCCTTTCCTGTTGTTATGGGTGTCAGTCACCACATTCTCCCAGCTCTGCCGGGAAGCTCAGGGAGAACGGTGTCCACACTCGTGGATCCTGTTGGACAGAGAGACTGTTACCAGTGGTCCAGTTAACAGCTGAGAGAGGGCTGGGGGCCCACAGCCAGGGTGCTGCTTGATGGCACACCCTCCAAACTCCCACAGCCGCCAGGCAGAGGGGTGGGGGTGTGCCCTAAAGGCAGAATTATAAACCTTTCGTCGGCTCCTTTGGGTGTGGTTCAGGGACAAAGAGATGGAAGAACAAGTAAGGGATGAAGTGTGAGGATTTGTTGGCATTTTGATGATGATAATTGTTTAAAGATACATGCTTCTGAAAAAACACTTGAGCAGAAGGTAAGGAGCAAAAGTGCTGAACTTCTTACCCTACTCTTCTCAGAGTCCTCCTCCTTCCAGCTTGTTTTCCAAAGGTAAGCTTCACAGATACCCACTACCTGGAGCAAATGTCATGTCCTAGGTGTTTCTTCAACATAGAAACTGTGCAGTTTGTAGTTTTCAAGGTAATCTATCTCAGATAGCTTCCTGTGGCAGAGAGAGCTACTTTGTTTTTGAAATGGTTTTGCATGCATGCACACATAAAATACAAATGTGTGCTTCTTGTAAAAATTAAAATAACCCAGTGTCACAGAGTAGAGGTAGTTGCCCCTCTCTTCTCCCTCGTGTCTCTGAATTCACCCCTCCCGCCCCTGGAAGTAACCATTGCCAACAGCTCAGTTTGTCTCCTCCAGGCGTTCTGGCCTGTGTGTTTATACACCTGCTGGCAGGTGAGAAGGGAACCTGCCACAGAGCAGTATTGAAAGTTAAAAAACAGCGGGAACTTCCCTGGTGGTCCAGTGGTTAAGAATCCACCTTCCAATGCAGGGGATGTAGGTTCGATCCCTGGTTGGGCAGCTGGGATCCCACATGCCCTGCTGAGCCCTTGCCCCACAACTAGAAAGTCCGTGCACCCCAAGGAAAGGTCTGGCATGATGCAACCAAGACCTAACATAGTCAAATAAGTAAAACAAGCAACAGAAAATGTAAATAGGACCCCTCTTGTCACGAGAGTCTTCCTCCCTCTGCGTCACGGTCGGTCTCTTTTTAAAGAGAACTGCCTCTGTTAGAGTAGTTTTAAGTGACCCAGAAGTTGCCCTGACAGTACAGAGTCCCCATATTCCGTGTTGCCATGGCGCATGCCACAGCTAAGGAATCAGCATGTCAACACCGCTGTTCATTCATGAAAACTCAGCGCTTTTTCCCAGATTTTGCCATTTCTGCCCTGGGTTTCTCTTCTGTCTCAGGACCCAGGCAGGATCCTGCGTTCATTCGTTTGGTTGTGTGTCTGTCTCCTCCTCTGCTGTGTGACGGAGTCTCAGACATTGCTTGTTCTTGGTGGCTGCGATGGTTTTGAGGAACACTGGTCAGGTTTTACACAGTGTGCCCCTCAGTTGGGGTTTGTCTGATGGTTTTCCTGTGAGGAGACTGGGGTCCTAGGTTTGGGGAGGGGGATGTCCCAGAGGTGAGGTCGCAATGTAGTCAAGGAACGCAGTGTCAGCATGATCTGCCTTCGGTGATGTTAACCTTGACCTGCTTGGCTGAGGTGGTGTTTATTGGACTTCCTTGGAAGGAAAGTTATGACCAACCTAGATAGCATATTGAAAAGCAGAGACATTACTTTGCCAACAAAGGTCCATCTTCAAGGCTGTGGTTTTTCCTGTGGTCCTTTATGGATGTGAGAGTTGGACTGTGAAGAAAGCTGAGCACCGAAGAGTTGATGCTTTGAAACTGTGGTGTTGGAGAAGACTCTTGAGAGTCCCTTGGACTGCAAGGACATCCAACCAGTCCATTCTGAAGGAGATCGGCCCTGGGATTTCTTTGGAAGGAATGATGCTAAAGCTGAAACTCCAGTCCTTTGGCCACCTCATGCGAAGAGTTGACTCATTGGAGAAGACTCTGATGCTGGGAGGGATTGGGGGCAGAAGGAAAGGGGGTCGACAGAGGATGAGATGGCTGGATGGCATCACTGACTCGATGGACATGTGTCTGAGTAAACTCCGGGAGTTGGTGATGGACAGGGAGGCCTGGCCTGCTGCGATTCATGGGGTCGCAAAGAGTCTGACATGACTGAGCGACTGAACTGAACTGATTGTGAAAGGACTAAAAAATCAGCAACATATTGATACTCTCTGTTCTTTGTAATCCCTCTGCATTGATCACTGTAAGGAGACGATGGTATTTTTTAGGGCTTCCCAGGTGGCGCTAGTTGTAAAGAACCTGCCCGCCGGTGCAGGAGACTTAAGAGATGCAGGTTCGATCCTTGAGTCGCGAACATCCCCTGGAGGAGGAAATGGCAACCCACTCCAGTATTCTTGCCTTGAGAGTCCCATGGACAGAGGAGCCTGGAGGGCTACAGTCCATTGGGTCGCAGAGAATTTGACATGACTGAAGCTGCTTTGCATGCTTGCATGCATGCATGCTTTTTTGGGCTGCAGCACCAGATCTTAGTTCCCTGACCAGGGATCCAGCCCGTTCCCCCTGCAGTGACAGTGCACAGTCTTAACCACTGGGCCACCAGGGAATGCCGGTGGTTTCTTTAAAAGATGGACATTTAGGCTGTTTCCTGGTTTCTGATTTTGTAACCAAGATTCTGGGGAATGCTTTCACATTTATCTATCTTCCCCACCTTTTGTGAGGGATGGGTCCCCAGAAGAGGAATTCGCCAAAGAGTTTTGGGCACTTGAGCTTTAATCGGATGGTGTGGTTCAAAATAGCCGCACATTTGCGCTCCTACCAAAAGGAGGAGCGTTTCTGCACTCCATCTTCACTCAAGCTTGGTGTTAGGAGATTTTTAATTGTTGCTCTTCTGATATGGTAAAAATACTTTGGTTCTCATTTGTCTAATCGTCTTGCCCTGGAGGTCTTACTGTAGATGGAGGACCACAAATACTGGAGTCTCCAGGAGCATTTGAGTTACCAAGCTCTGCGAGAAATACAAGCAAGATAGAGATCTCTCTTCCAGGAATCAGAGCGTTTCTCTGAAATCTTTTCCACAGGCCCCGCATTTAGAAGTGGGGAGCACTCAGTACATGTTCCCCTGAGTTTGTTGCTTTCCATCTTATACCTTGGAGGCAGCTGCTGCCAGCTGATGTGGGGGCTCTGACAGTGAGAAGGACGGAAGTCCTGCCCTGAGTGCCTGGAGCCCGGGCAAGGAAGGCCTGGAGGCTGCGGCGTGTGAGCAGCAGCGGGGGGGGGGAACCTTGGGCCCTGGTGTCCAGCCTTTGGCTTGTGCCTCTCCTCCCGAGGCACTGCCCGGGGAGTGGGAAGGCACCGGCCCTCTTGCCCCCATCCAGCCCTGCTGCCGGGTCCGTGAGGACCCCCTCTTCTTCCTGTCCCATCCCCCGGACTCGCTGCCCCCTCCTCCCGCAGCAGCGCTGTGCCCGGGAGCCCCGTTAGCCCCCGAGGCAGGGCGCCCGGGCGGGCTGGCAGCTGACCCCGCCCGGGTGGGCCGCCCCATGCCTGTGGGATGGGATTTGCCAATGATTGAGACTTGAGTCTTTGGTTTAGACTCTTTCTTCCCTTGGGGAGCAGCTTCATTTTCATTACGTGCTCAGAGCTTGGTTCTGCGCAGCCCTCGAACGCGCCTGCGGTCCAGGAAGCTCTATCTTCAGCCGCAGGACACAGGGAACACGGCTGCAGAGGTCTCCCTGCCTGGGCTCCGTGTGGCCCCGATAGAGGAGCATCCCTCATTTCCCTCCTGTCCAAGGTGGCGTTCTGAGAGGCGCACTGGGCCTTGTCCTGAAGAGGAGACGTGGGGGAAAGTCTGGGCTCTCCCAGAGCGCCTAAAGGGAACCAACCGGCAGCGCTCCCATCTCCTCTTTGGGTACATTTGGAAGTGTGTCCGTTATCCAGTACCAGGGAGCTCTTGAAGAAACCCCATTGCATGAAATTGGCATACTTTTATGTCTCCAGGATTTCTTTTTTTTTTTTTTTAAAGCATAATGGTTCTTGCCTGTACCATGCTGCTGACTTTTAAGCAAATTTACAGTGTGGACTGGATATAAAGATGCAGGGAGACTGAATCACAGGGTCGGGTGAGGGGCATCCACCTGTTCCATTCCAGGCTCTTTAATCCTCCACGACAGCCCAGCAGGTGGGCTTGCCTGTCACCCTCCACCAATGAGAAGGAGCCTTGGACAGGCTCAAGGCCCCCAGGTGAACTGCTGTGGGGTTTTGTGAATATCTGCCACCTTGGAGTGATGGAGGCAGGGTGGCAGGCTGGTGTTTTAGGACTTGAGCCTGCCGTGCTCCTTCCTCCCCCACCCCCAGCGCCCCTGGGCCCACCCACCTGGGAGGTGCTCCCACCTGGGAGGCGCTCCCCCAGCGCCTCTGGGCCCACCCACCCGGGAGGTGCTCCCCCAGCGCCCCTGAGTCTGCCCACCTGGAAGGTGCCCCCCCAGTGCTGCTGAACCCTCCCACCCGGAAGGTGCTCCCCCAGCTCCCTTGAGTCTGCCCACCCGGAAGGTGCTCCCCCAGCGCCCCTGAGCCCTCCCACCAGGGAGATGCTCCCCCAGCCCCCTTGAGTCTGCCCACCCCGAAGGTGCTCCCCCAGTGCCCCTGAGCCCGCCCACCTGGGAGGTGCTCCCCCAGCGCCCCTGAGCCCGCCCACCTGGGAGGTGCTCCCCCAGCGCCCCTGAGCCCGCCCACCTGGGAGGTGCTCCCCCAGCGCCCCTGAGCCCGCCCACCTGGGAGGTGCTCCCCCAGTGCCCCTGAGCCCGCCCACCTGGGAGGTGCTCCCCCAGCGCCCCTGAGCCCGCCCACCTGGGAGGTGCTCCCCCAGTGCCCCTGAGCCCGCCCACCTGGGAGGTGCTCCCCTAGCCCCACTGTCCCTCAGCCCGCCCACCTGGAAGACATGGGTAAGAGGAATGCAAATGCTGTGGCTGCATTTGGCCCCTTACACCTCACTAAGTGGTTTGCTTAAGTTTTTTAAATGGTCAGATATGTGCTCTATTACTGATTAGTTAGAAGTGAGGCTCAAAACACTGTGTATCTTTGGAAAGAAAAGTGTTAGTAAATATGTATGCTAAGTCACTTCAATCATGTCTGAGTCTCTGCTATCCCATGCTCACCAGGTTCCTCTGTCCATGGAATTCTCCAGGCAAGAATACTGGAGTGGGTTACCTTTCCCTTCTCCAGGGAGTCTTCCCGACCCAGGGATTGAACCTAGGTCTCTTAATGTCTCCTGCAATAGGCAGACAGGAGAGCAACTTAGGAAGTATAACATGAGGCTTATAAGCATGATATAGATGTTTAAAATAAAATCAGAAACATTTGAAGAAAGATTTTTTAAAAACTTTTTATTTTGTATTGGGGTATAGCTGATCAAGAGTGTTGTAATAGTTTCAGTTGAACAGCAAAGGGACTCAGCCACTCAGCCGTACATACACAGGTATCCATTCTCCTCCCAAATTCCCCTCCCATCCAGGCTACCTTGTATGCTATGTTATACAGTGGGTCCTTGTTGGTTACCCATTTTAAACAGCAGTGTGTACATGTCCTACCAAGCTCCCTAACCAACCCCTTTCCCCCATTTTCCTCCCCCTCCCCCCTGCAGCCATAAGTTTGTTCTTTAGGACTGTGGGTCTCTTTCTGTTTTGTATGGGAGTTATTTTATCTTTTCTTTGTAACTAAGTGGTTTGCTTTAAAAGGCAAGTGTTGCTCAGTTTCTCAGAGTTCTCTGGGTACTTGAGGATTGTATTGTTCTCAACCTGAACTTGTAAAGAAAAATAGAATGAGCTTCTCAACTACTGTGAAAGAACATATAGATTTTTTTCATTGGGTAGTAACTCTCTCAACATTAGGGCTTCTTGGTGTGATCTGAATTTCAGCACCGAATAAAGAGTGTGTGTACCAAGTTCCAGAGGGTCGGCTTCTCTGTGACTTGCAGAGGAAAGTTTGACTTGTTTATAAAGAGCAACTGATAGGTGGAAGGAAAGCTGTTTGAGAATTGGGATAAAGGTGGGCATGTGCTTCCATGGGAACTCGGGGTGAAGAGCAGTGGTCGTCTGATGCAGTTGAGATACTGCGTTCCAAATCTGAGAGCCCCACTTCTCTCCTCCAGGGAGAACTTGGCCTCGTGTTGGACAGAGTGTGTTTTCTGTCTTTATTTTTTCTCCGTGGCTTGTGAACAAAAACAAGAATTTGACGTTCTGCAGTGGAATTAACTTGTGGCGACAGCGTATGCTTTTCCTCGGAGTGTGAGGTTGGAAACAGTAGCAGTTTCCCCCCGGCAGGATTTCATGCCTTTCCATGTGGGTTGAGGTATCTCTGAGGCTCTTACAGGATCCTGAATGCAGAGGGTACCCGCCAGGCCTGCCTCAGTGGAGAAGTCAGGGATGTGACCGGCCTCCAGACGCTCTGATAAGAACAGCTAACACAGGGTACCACAGTCCGTCCACCACCCAGGACCCAGGCGGGAAGAAAGGCGGGTCCAGCCACAGCCCTGCCTCAGACAGATGGGGCATTGAGAAATGCGCTGCCAGGCCAGGCATGACTGGGCCGGGGGTGCTGTGCTCAGGACAGCCAGAAGACGTCAGGGCACACACAGGGGCCTCAGGAAGAGTCCTCTGTGGAAATGGGCTCTGAGCGCACCAGAGGTGTAAGTGGTCAGACAGGTGGGCACCTGCACATGTCTCTATATAAAGTGGGAAGAAGCTAAGGTCTCTACCTCCGAGCCTGGGCAGGTGGCTCTCCAGGTGTACCAGTTGTGGGAGGACCCCTCTTTCGGCCACAGGCCCTGGGCAGTAGCATCCTTGCCAGCCTTGGACTGTTCTCAAAAGGAGTTTTCTGCTCAGAATTGTGTGAGGGAATCCATGTTTTAGCCCCATCTCTAGGCCCTAGTGACAGACCGATCCTGGGCAGGCCCTTTGTTGGTAGTGTTCTCAGCTGTGAACAGGGCAAATGTCACCCCCGCAGTTACCTGCGGTGGGTAAAGTCAGGCTTACAAAGTCTCTGAAATGTGCCGGTCCACAGAAACCTTCATCACCTCTTTAGCCCATTCTGACTTCAAATAAATCTTACTGTGTGTTCTTACCCAGAACCCGAAGCCCCTGTGCTGCATTGGTTCTGTATTCTGCATTTTCCTTCCTGCTCTGCCTTGCATGGAACCAGCCAGCCTCCTCCTGGGACCCTCAAGAGCGTGCTCTCTGCAGCCGTTCCCTGTGGGATAGACTCTTCACGGCCCTGTTCCTCCTGGCTGTCCGTGGGGTGCTCTCCCGTTTTCTCTCTTCTCTTTTGAAGTGCGGAAGCAGAAACCCCGTTTTGGGGACCCCTCTTCTGGCCCCTTATTTTACAAAGTCTCCTTGAGTATAGTCTTAAGATGGCCTGGCTTTTTTTTGGCAGGCACAGCGCCCCATCATCACATACAGAAATTATATCCAATTAAATCTCCTAAGTCTTTTTCACACCTCCTACATTTGTGCATTTCTTTTTTTGCACCCAAGTGTCCAAATAACATTATTTCCTCTCTATTGCAATTCCAACCTGTTGATCTTTTTAGCTCATGACTCTGTCATCCAATGTATTTGCCATCTCTCCTGGAAACTTGTTATCCTTTATTAGATAAACATTTTATCTGTGCCATCCTACAAGTAATTGATGAAAATGTGGAAACATACAGAAAGAGCCTTGTCGCCTTCTACTAGAGACCTTCTTCGGGCCATTCGCGAGTCAGCACTTTGAAGGGTAAATTGTGCATTTACCAAGCTCTTCAAATGTAGTTTGTCTTGTTTTACCTTGTTGACAAGGGCATGATGAGATTTTTAACAAGGTACTGTAAATTAAGTCTAGTGTCCCCCCAGTCTACCAATTTAAAAAGTCCTCAGATTAAGAAGGAAAAAAATCCCCAATTTCCGGGTCGTTGTGTCTTATAATATTCTTGCCTGGAAAATCCCATGGACGGAGTAGCCTGATAGGCTGCAGTCCATGGGGTCACTAAGAGTCAGACACGACTGAGCGACTTCACTCTCACTTTTCACTTCCATGCATTGGAGAAGGAAATGGCAACCCACTCCAGTGTTCTTGCCCGGAGAATCCCAGGGATAGGGGAGCCTGGTGGGCTGCCGTCTGTGGGGTCGCACAGAGTCGGACACGACTGAAGCGACTTAGCAGCAGCAGCAGTGTCTTATGATGGTTTATGGTTTATGGCCTGTGGCTTCTCTGCAGCAGTGTTGTTCTTCTGTTCGTCTTTGGCTGATACTCCGAGAGCACAGGGAGGGAGTGTTACTCTGGCGGCTGGGGTGTCGGGCTGTTACCTGGCGCAGAGTGGGATTGAGCTGCTTGGGAGAAAGGCGTTTCACTGATCTTTGGGAAACCAAGACCTGCAGGTGCCCTGGGTTGGGGTGTCCTCTCCTGGATGCGAGGAGTGTCTTCCTGAAGGCTGCTGTCCAGGCACCGATGGCGTGGAGAGAGACATCCTGAATGCAGAGGGTACCCGCCAGGCCTGCCTCAGTGGAGGAGTCAGGGATGCGACTGGCCTCCAGACGCTCTGATAAGAACAGCCAACGCAGGGTACCATAGTCCGTCCACCACCCAGGACCCAGGAGGACCCGGCGGGAAGGAAGGCGGGTCCAGCCACAGCCCTGCCTCAGACAGATGGGGCATTGAGAAATGCGCTGCCAGGCCAGGCATGACTGGGCCAGGGGTGCTGTGCTCAGGACAGCCAGAAGACGTCAGGGCACACACAGGGGCCTCAGGAAGAGTCCTCTGTGGAAATGGGCTCTGAGCGCACCAGAGGTGTAAGTGGTCAGACAGGTGGGCACCTGCACACGTCTCTATATAAAGTGGGAAGAAACTAAGGACTCCATTTGCAGGGCTGCATTTCTGCAAACTAGACTGGCTGACTTCATCCGATGTGACTCAAGGGCAGAATTCTCACGCTAGTCCATCAGTTTCCTAACTTTGGACGTTCCCAGGTGGTTTCCTGTAGCCAGATACATCCACACATCCTCGCAGCCCTTGTCTTGGAAGTGTAGTGAGGTAACCAAGAGTTACTTGGTCTCTGAGGACTGACCCGGTGCCCCTCCCTCTCTTCAAAGGCCCCAATCAAGACAAAAAGCTTCAACAACTCAAGGGACTAACCTTCAACACCACATTTATGAGAAGTCGCCTCACAGTACAGAGAACAGGTGTGTAGGTTTTCTGCCCTGAGCATCAATTTGTCTAGATAGCTGGCTGGTTGAAAGAGTGCAGGTCACTGAGGGAACTGGAGAACTGAAGAGACCAGGACAATACTCTTGAAATGAGGATGTGAACTCTTAACTGCAGTGATACGTGTTCTACAAGAGATGATGAGATGGAATGGGAGCCACAGGGCTGATTCTCATTAGAAGGCTTGCCCGTTCCTGAGTAGGAAGCCTGAAATCATAAGGGAGAGGGGAGAGAAGGCAGACAGAATGCTTCTTTTGCGGGTCAGGCTGTAGCACGTCTGCTTCCCTCTGCTGGGCCCGGCCCTACACCTCCAGCAGGGGCTGGGCCCCCCAGCATCGTCCGCTGGCCACACAGATTCAGGATTCAGAGGCTGGGGTGCCATCCCACCCGCCTGGGTAGTGGGGAGGCTCCACAGGGCCTGTGGGGGCCTGAGTGGGTAGCTGTAACCAAGAAAGGCTGGTCCCTGTATGCTGCTTTATCAAAAAGGCAGCCAGCTGTCAGAACTGGAAATAACTAGAAAGGATGGGAGGCTCTCATGAAGGCACTTTTAAAATATAGAGACTTAGAAAGAATATCGGGTTTTCGACATTTTAAGATCAGAAAGGAATTTGGAGTAACCGTCAGAGCAGGCAAAGCTGTTTTTAACGAAGACCCAGGAAAACGGTTGGTGCACCTCCGTGGAAGCAAACCCGGGTTCCTTCTTCAGCAGCCTGTCTGGCTCCAGATGCTTTATGTGATGCGGTTGCTGGGGCTTGTGTTCGCGCCGGTCTCTGAATTAACTCCCGGTGAAGCTTGCATTGCTCTGTTGGCAGGCAGGATGTAAACACCTTACTGGTCTTTGTCATTTCTGGGCCACATCGCAGCGCTCTGTTTTCACGTTCAGAGTCTTCAGGACTACGTCTCATGTGTGCATGCGTTTTTAGGTCTGCTTTTATACATGGTAGACATGGCTCTTAGGAGGGGGCAATGAATTTGTTCATTGCATGTTGAAAATTTCAATCTTTAATTTCTGTCCCCAGAGTCATGTGTGTAATGCAATCCCTTACATTCTGAAGATGGCCCTCAGTTATTGAATGCATCAGGTGCCTGGGTCTGTAGTCTGTGTAGAATATCCTGGGTCTCTAGTCTGTGTAAGAATATAAATGTACATACACGGTACAAATACGTTCTCATTGATACACGAAGATAAAAGGCTTAACATGAATTGTATCTGTTTACATTTACACAGAAAATTCTATTTTAACAAACTCTGGAGTATCTGTAATGTTTGTTATCACAACATCGTCTTTTCTCCCCTCCTGTGAGTTTTTGGTTGTTGCAGTCTGCTGACAAGTGGGTAGAAAGAGACTCATGCCCCCACTTCCCGGAGGCTGTGCTGAGATGCTGGCTCAGAGAAGGGGCTGCAGATTCAGCCGCCGTGGGTAGACTGGGAAGCACTAGGGACGCCCCACCTCCACCCTCTTTTTCTTCATCTTTGCTGTGCTTTCTGCATAGTGTCTGTGGGCTTCCTGTGGGGATTTTCTGGTAAAAATCACACTGAGAATCTCAGGTGCACAGGCGTGTCATCCATCACATAGTGAGTATAGTCGGGAGAAGGTACTGATAGGTGAGGGTCTTAAAGGATTATTTTCTGGGGCACTGGTTCTCACAGGGTGGTACCCAGGCCAGTAGGCACTTACGGAAATGCCAGTTCTCAGGACCCCACACCTTCTTTTCCCAAGCCCTCCAGGCGGTTCAGATACACACTCAGGGTCTTGAATTCTGTCCTTCAGCCTGCAAAATGAAGCTGACCTACTGAGCGCTTGTCTCAGTCTGCTTTCCAGCATTTGGTCTGCTGTTCCCCTTGTTCTCTTCCCTGTCTCCCGGGCGGTACCCCTGGGGTTCCCCTGAACTGCTGCCAGCCACCTCCAGGTGTGTGCCTCCCCTGCCCTCCCCCCTTTCCTGGCAAGACCCTGCTCACCTTTCAGATCATCCTTAGCGATCCCTTCCCCTGCAAAGGCTTCCCTGAACTCCCAGAGGCGGGAGGCCTGGCTCCCTTCTTTGCGATCCCTGAGCCCCGTTCATTGACTGTTAAAACTTTTATCTTGTTTTATTTGCCCCTGGCCCGAGAGTGGTTATTGTATCTCCTTATACAAAGCTCAGTGACAGACACGAGTCCCCTTCTGACCTCTTGGCTCAGCGTGGCTTTTGCAGAGTGATAGGGTCCGGAGGGAATTTTGGGGGTACTCAGTGACCGATTCCGAAGAGTTCATTTTAAGGGAAGTAGAGAACCCTTACCCTGGGCCGCAGGCTGAGACAGAAGGTTTTGTTTGTAGGATTTTCCCACCAGAACCAGAGACGACAACTGGCTTTCTTACGAACAGGTTGTTCTTTTTCATTATTTGCCTCCAGACCTGCAGGAAAGTGATGCTAATTATGCATCCCGATGTCTTTTATTTCCAAGTACAGCCAAGGCTGTCCCATATTTTTAAAGAAGAGGTGATCAAAGTGAAGAACATTTTAATTAGATAACTACCTTGGCTGTTCTTTAATGAAGCTGGTGTTAGAAGGCTATTCCAGGGTTTTGTTCATTGTTCCCCATTGTGGTATATTAGTTATGTTTAGATCGGAGCAACACAATAGATGAATGTTTTTATCAGTGTTTAATTTACGTAGTAATATTGCCTCAAGCTTCCTATTATGATGGGAACACAGAAGTCCTCATCTGATCCTTTGACAGCCTCAGTGGGGTAAGTATGAGCTGCCCATTTTGCAGGTGTGAAAGATGAGGCTTAGAGATGGGAGCGGTATGACCTGTTGGGGTCAGGAGCCAGGCTATATATATATATATATATATATATATAATGTCACCCATTTTCCTTTTTCTAGGACCCAGGATTGTGTTTAATGCAGAGCATGTGATAGCATTGAGTTGAATTTCTTGTGTAACTTTTCCAAATGTTAATTCCTAGATACACAGCTTTTGGGGGTTTTCTCAGCCAAATGCTTTTCATTAGCCCTCTTCTATGAGCAGTTTTTAGGGATTTGTTTTCCAAAGATGTATAGTTGGTTTATGTCATTTATTCAAGTCCCTAGAGCAGAAATGCTGCCTTTTGATGGTGAGGAATTTGTGGGGAGCAGCATTTCTGTCGGTGGAAAGGCTGTTTAAAATGGCCTCTTAGGGGAAGTGAGCCCTGCCGATGTCCCTCGCCAGCCCAGCTGCCCGCGCTCCGGCCCCTTCCCTGCGGGGTGGCCCGTGCCGGTGCTTTAGTACCCCCCTGCCTGCACCCCGGCTCCCTGTCCCGTCAGTTCCCCACCTATTTCACTTCTGCTGTGGCTATCCACTGGCTTCCGGGCTGCCCCCTGGCCCCTGCCCCTGCCTTCCAGCTGTGTTCTTTCTCTCCACTTCCTACTTGCCTTCAACTCCATGAGCTTTGATGATTCTTCCCAGGCCAGCCTGTGCTCTCGTGTGCCCCCGACTTTCCTAAGGTTTGCGAGTTCTTTGGCTCTCTGTTTCTTTGAGAAGGGAAAAGCAGTGTTTTGTGATCTCCTTCTAGTCGCCAGTGAGCAGCAGCAAGGCTGTGCCTTCCCTTCCTTTGCAGTGTGGTGCGTTCCCTCCCTCGGCGCTGTGTTACCTTGCAGCGCAGATGAAGCGTCTTGTATTCACTTCCCTGTTTGTGGCCTGTGCCCTCTGAGCACGGTGCGGTCACTCGTGGTCCAGCGGGGTTTTCCCCTCTTCAGTTCCTATTGCAGAACATCCTGAAGACCAACAGTGTCACTCATGGAATCCGAACCAGCTGGTGGCTGGGTCCTGCCTTGGACTTGTCTCTTCTTCAAGAAGAAGTGTGTAGTTTTTCCTGCCTTTTCCCTTTTCTTCTGTAAATGGCAAAAAAGTGTCCAGTGCGAGGCAGTGCTTTGATCTGAAGAAGCTGTTGGTCCCCGCCCTGAAGTGCGGCTTCTGTGCACGGAGTGGTGTGTACTGGCTGTGGAAGGGGCCTGGGATGGCATCACGGGATTCCTCCCGTGTCTGTCTAGGGGCCATAGGAAGTTTCAGCAGACTTGGGTTTTGTGTATTTATGCTCTTTCCCTCGGTACTGAAGTTTCCAGTCTATTTAAAATGATCACAAACAAATTCATGTTAACACTTGCTAATATCATCAATATATGAATATCAGTATGAATACAGCAATAATAAATTACATGCAAGTACTCCTGTATAAAAACTCCTGTTGTTTAGGAGCAAACTAATACACTTAATTTATAATGGCGTGGAAAGAATGTGAGTGTTTAGAATGGGCATTGTCGTTGTTAAATTGCTAAGTCAGGTCCAGCTCTTTGTGACCCCATGGGTTGCAGCATGCCAGGCTCCCCTGTCCTTCACTAACAAACTCCTGGAGTTTGCTCAGATTTATGTCCATTGAGTCGGTGGTGCTGTCTAACCATCTCATCCTTTGCTGCGTCTTTGTCCTCCTGCCTTCAATCTTTCCCAGCATCAGGGTCTTTTCCATTGAGTTACCTCTTTGCCTCAGGTGGCCAAAGTATTGGAACTTCAGCTTCAGCATCAGTCCTTCCAATGAATATTTAGGGTTGATTTCCTTTAGGGTTGACTGGTTTAAGCTCCTTGCTCTCCAAGGGACTCTCAAGAGTCTTCTCCAACACCACAGTTCATAAGCATCAGTTCTTAAGTGCTAAGCCTTAGGACTGATCTGGACATCACCACATGGTCAATACCAAAATCAGATTGATTATATTCTTTGCAGCCAAAGATGGAGAAGCTCTATACAGTCAGCAAAAACAAGACTAGGGGATGAATGGCTGGGATCATAAACTTGTATTGCCAAATTCAGACTTAAATTGAAGAAAGTAGGGAAAACCTCTGGACCATTCAGGTAAGACCTAAATAAAATCTCTTATGATTATACAGTGAAAGTGACAAGTAGATTCAAGGGATTAGATCTGATACACAGAGTGCCTGAGAAACTATGTACAGAGGTTCGTGACATTATACAGGAGGCAGTGATCAAGCCAGCCATCCCCAAGAAAAAGAAATAAAAAAAGGCAGAATAGTTGTCTGAGGAGGCCTTATAAATAGCTGAGAAAAGAAGAGAAGTGAAAGGCAAAGGAGAAAAGGAAAGATATACCCATCTGAAAGCAGAGTTCCAAAGAATAGCAAGGAGAGATAAGAAAGCCTTCCTCAGTGATCAGTACAAAGAAATAGAGGAAAACAATAGAATGGGGAAGGCTAGAGATCTCTTCAAGAAAATTAGAGATACCAAGGGAACATTTCATGCAAAGATGGGCTTGATGAAGGACAGAAATGGTATGGACCTAACAGAAGCAGAAGATACTAAGAAGAGGTGGCAAGAACACATGGAAGAGCTATTGAAAAAGGATCTTCATGACCCAGATAACCAGGATGGTGTGATCACTCCCCTAGAGCCAAACATCCTGGATTGTGAAGTCAAGTTGGCCTTAGAAAGCATCACTACAAACAAAGCTTTATTGGAGGTGATGGAATTCCAGGTGAGCTATTTAAAATCCTAAAAGATGATGCTGTGAAAGTGCTGTACTCAATATGCCAGCAAATTTGGAAAACTCAGCAGTGGCCACAGGACTGGAAAAGGTCAATTTTCATTCCAATCCCAAAGAAAGGCAATGCCAAAAATGTTTAAACTACCACAGAATTGCACTCATCTCACACAGTAGCAAAGTAATGCTCAAAATTACTCCAAGCCAGGCTTCACCAGTACATGAACCATGAACTTCTAGATTTTCCAGGTGGATTTAGAAAAGGCAGAGAAACTAGAGATCAAATTACCAACATCCATTGGATCATCAAAAAAGTAAGAGTTCCAGAAAAACATCTGCTTTATTGACTACACCAAAAAAGTTTGACTGTGTGGATCACAACAAACTGAGGAAAATTCTTCAAGAGATGGGAATACCAGATCACCTTATCTGCCTTCTGAGAAATCTGTATGCAGGTCTTCTTGCAACAGTTAGAACTGGGCATGGAGTAACAGACTGGTTCCAAATTGGGAAAGGAGTATGTCAAGGCTGTATATTGTCACTCTGCTTATATAACTTATATGCAGAGTATATCATGCAAAATGCCAGGCTGGAAAAAGTACAAGCTGGAATCAAGATTGCCAGGAGAAATATCAATAACCTCAGATACGCAGATGACACCACCCTTATGGCAGAAGACGAAGAACTAAAGAGCCTCTTGATGAAAGTGAAAGAGGAGAGTGAAAAAGTTGGCTTAAAACTCAACATTCAGAAAACTAAGATCATGACATCTGGTCCCATCACTTCATGGCAAATAGATGGGGAAACAATGGAAACAGTGACAGACTCTTTTTGGGCTCCAAAATCACTGCAGATGGCGACTTCAGCCATGAAATTAAAAGACACTTGCTCCTTGGAAGAAAAGTTATGACCAACCTAGACAGCATATTAAAAAGCAGAGATACTACTTTACCAACAAAGGTCCGTTTAGTCAAGGCTATGTTTTTTCCAGTGGTCACGTACGGACGTGAGAGTTGGACTATAAAGAAAGCTGAGCACCAAAGAATTGATGCTTTTGAAGTGTGGTATTGGAGAAGACTCTTGTGAGTCCCTTGGACTGCAAGGAGATCCAACCAGTCCATCCTAAAGGAGATCGGTCCTGGGTGTGCATTGGAAGGACTTATGCTGAAGCTGAAACTCCAGTACTTTGGCCACCTGATGCAAAGAGCTGACTCATTTGAAAAGACTCTGATGTTGGGAAAGATTGAAGGCAGGAGAAGGGGATGACAGAGGATGAGATGGTTGGAAGGCATCACCGACTCAGTGGACATGAGTTTAAGCAAGCTCTGGGAGTTGGTGAAGGACAGGGAGGACTGGCATGCTGCAGTCCATGGGGTTGCAAAGAGTTGGACACAACTGAGTGACTGAACTGAACTAAAGCCTTAGGAAGAAATAAATAGTACAAAACAAGAAAAGACTCGGAGAAGGCAATGCACCCCACTCCAGTGTTCTTGTCTGGAGAATCCCAGGGATGGGGGAGCCTGGTGGGCTGCCGTCTATGGGGTCACACAGAGTCGGACACGACTGAAGCGACTCAGCAGCAGCAGGAAAAGACTTTCATGTTTGGTCATGGCCCAAAGCTGGGTGGTACGACTGGGTTGGAGAGCGCTCCAGGGGCAGAACCTGATGGAGACCTTGCTGTTGCCGGTTCCCCTCAGCTGACTTAACTCAGGTGGGAAGCAGCCATGAGGCTCCCCTGACCCCTGCTGGGCAGCCCGTCTTCACTGATGCTGCTGTGGGCCTGACGCCAGGCCTGGGAGACAGAGCAGGAAGCACACGGGGCAGAGCCTCTGCCCTCAGAGGGGAAATAGCTAAACGTATCCTTTTAGGTACTGACACTTTGCAGGCTTGCAGAGTGCTCTGAAATGGGTGACACAGAGAAATGAGGGAGGGGGCAGCAGAGGCGGGCTGGTGTGCGGGTACAGCTCCAAGGAGGGGGGCGTTTGAATGGAGTGGCCCAGGGTGGGAACGGGGCAGCCGTGGGCTGGGGTGGGGGCGTAGGCTCTGAACAGCATGGGGCGAAGGAAGGAGCCTGGGGGCTGTGGCGCACTGAGCGGGAACATACTCGAAGAGGAGGCAGGGAAGGCCGGGGTTCGGGGTGGGATCCTGGACAAGCTGTCGTCCAGGCCAGGGATGCGGTGGCTCTGGTGAGACTGAGGGCAGTGGGCGGAGACAGATGGGCGCGGAGAGAGGCACACTCACTGCGTGCTTGTGTCAAGCGCGTGTGGATGGCACACAGGCTCGGTTTCAGGCTCTGCAGGGAGAACTGTGGGCTCCATGGAAAATCCCTTCCTGTCCTCCCCGGGCTGCTGTTGTGGTGGGAGTGGTCAGTGTGGGAAGAAGGACCAGGGCTTGGTCCTGGGGAGGGTGGACACACTCTGGGGTGGGGAGGAGTGGGTGGCGGAGGTGAGGAGCTGTGTGCTACAGAGAGGGGGCCTTGTGGCAGGAAGACTGCCTGAGCCACTCAGCTTCCCACAGGCTTGGGAGCTGCAGCCAGGAGGTCTGAGATGGTACTGACATTAAGACAGGGCATAAACATGAGTTTAAGCTGTGCGGTGTGGTCGTTAGATCATGTATATGTGGCAGAATGATCGTCGATGTCAGATCCATTAACACCTCCATCCCCTCCCTAAATAGGACTTCTGCATGTGTCTATGTAAGTATATACGATACAGGACTCTTGAGTGTGGTCACCAGGCTGTGCGTTCACTCCCCCAGCCCTACTAGGGAGTTTGTACCATGGGACCAACATCTCTCCCAGCCCCTGGTTACCACCATTCTACTCTCTTTCTATGAGTTTGGCTTTTTTTTTTTTTGATTCCTCGTATAAGTAGGAGCATAGTGTTAGTCTTTCTGTGACATTTCAATAAGCCTGAGGCCCAAGAGGAGTCGTTGCTGCACTGGGTACTGACTGGCGTGGGGTAGGGGACAGAATCGGGAATGAGTCTGGTGTTTGATAAGAGCAGTTCAGGCATGGGACTGGCAGCGACCAAATAGGGAAGCTTAGGAGGCAGGCTCGGGTGGGGAGGACATGAGTTATTAGACTCCTAAGTGAAGCCAGGGAGCGGGCAGGTGGGTGTTCTCCCGCTGAGCTCAGGGCTCTGGGCCCAGGACGCAGGAAGCCTGTTGCCCTGTGTGATGGCGGGGGAGGCAAGGGGGAGGCCAGCACTTGGAGGTCGGGCAAAGAGGAAGGGCAGACGGTGGGTGAACGGGACCAGAGGGTCCTAGGGAAAGCGGCGAGGCCAGAGGACTCTGCCGAGACCAAGTGAGATGAGGCCTAAGACTGTCCTTAGCTTTGATGGTATCCTCGGGGGCTTTGCTGAGCCCTTTGGCGCTGTGACCAGGGAGGAAGCCCTGCTAGCTGGGTTGGAGATGACCTGTTGATGAGGATGCTAAGGGCAGAGACGCTCTAAAAGCCTTGTGTCCAGTTTGAGGGAGGGGGCTGGTGTGTTGCACGTGTGCGCCCTTGAGCTGGGTTCCTCTCCTTCAGGAGGCGGTGGCATCGCGTGCCGTGAGCTGCTGTTGAGACCCGCACGGGCACGTCCAGAGCGCCCAGCACAGCCTCTGTCCGCTGCGGATGTTCTCCGACGTCTGCTTTCTCCTGTGCTCCTCTGTCTGAGAGGCGGCTTTTTCTCACCAGTGCAGGGAGGATGTTGGACCAGATGAAGAGGTTTCTGGGTCTAGGTCTTCGGCCTTGCCTGCCGTTGAGCTGGGGTCCCCTGCTTCACCCTCCTTGCTCTTGTCGGGTTGCCCAGCTATGGCTGTGGCTCCGCTGGACTGCCTTCTGTTCTGCCTTTCTGCCTCTCCTCCACTGTGAGTCTTGCCCTAGATGACCGGATTAATTCCCTGAGAAGCCGCCTTGCAGCGGCTTCTCTCTCACCCAGGAGTATTCACACAGGTCTCCTTCCTGAGGTCATAGCTGTGACCCCGTGGGACCTGTGCTCAGCTGGACTCCCTCCCTCTGCCTCCTCTCACCCCTGGCCGTCCGATTGGCGGCCCCATGACTGTATCTGGCTCTGCTTTTCCTCTGGCCTCTGGCATGTTATACCCACCTTTAAACCAGGAACATCTCTCAGGGCTGGTGTGTGTGAGAGTGCCCCTTGGCGCTGCCACAGGGAGGACCGTCCCTCAGGAGTGCTGTGTGTGAGAGTGCCCCTTGGTGCTGCCACAGGGAGAACCGTCTCTCAGGGCTGGTGTGTGAGAGAGTGCCCCTTGGCGCTGCCACAGGGAGGACCGTCCCTCAGGGCTGGTGTGTGTGAGAGTGCCCCTTGGCGCTGCCACAGGGAGGACCATCTCTCAGGGCTGGTGTGTGTGAGAGTGCCCCTTGGCGCTGCCACAGGGAGGACCGTCCCTCAGGGCTGCTGTGTGTGAGAGAGTACCCCTTGGTGCTGCCACAGGGGGGACCGTCCCTCAGGGCTGCTGTGTGTGTGAGAGTGCCCCTTGGTGCTGCCACAGGGAGGACCGTCCCTCAGGGCTGCTGTGTGTGTGAGAGTGCCCCTTGGTGCTGCCACAGGGAGGACCATCCCTCAGGGCTTCTGTGTGTGTGAGAGTGCCCCTTGGCGCTGCCACAGGGAGGGCTGTCCCTCAGGGCTGGTGTGTGTGTGAGAGTGCCCCTTGGCGCTGCCACAGGGAGGGCTGTCCCTCAGGGCTGGTGTGTGTGAGAGTGCCCCTTGGCGCTGCCACAGGGAGGACCATCTCTCAGGGCTGGTGTGTGTGAGAGTGCCCCTTGGCGCTGCCACAGGGAGTACCGTCCCTCAGGGCTGCTGTGTGTGTGAGAGTGCCCCTTGGCGCTGCCACAGGGAGTGCTGTCCCTCAGGGCTGGTGTGTGTGAGAGTGCCCCTTGGTGCTGCCACAGGGAGGACCATCCCTCAGGGCTGCTGTGTGTGTGAGAGTGCCCCTTGGTGCTGCCACAGGGAGGACCGTCCCTCAGGGCTGCTGTATGTGTGAGAGTGCCCCTTGGTGCTGCCATAGGGAGGACCATCCCTCAGGGCTGCTGTGTGAGAGTGCCCCTTGGTGCTGCCACAGGGAGGGCTGTCCCTCAGGGCTGCTGTGTGAGAGTGCCCCTTGGTGCTGCCACAGGGAGGACCGTCCCTCAGGGCTGCTGTGTGTGAGAGTGCCCCTTGGCGCTGCCACAGGGAGGACCATCCCTCAGGGCTGCTGTGTGTGTGAGAGTGCCCCTTGGTGCTGCCACAGGGAGGACCGTCCCTCAGGGCTGGTGTGTGTGAGAGTGCCCCTTGGCGCTGCCACAGGGAGGACCGTCCCTCAGGGCTGGTGTGTGTGGTGTGCCCCTTGGCGCTGCCACAGGGAGGACCATCCCTCAGGGCTGGTGTGTGTGAGAGTGCCCCTTGGCGCTGCCACAGGGAGGGCTGTCCCTCAGGGCTGGTGTGTGTCAGAGTGCCCCTTGGTGCCGACACCTGGGGACCATCCCTCAGGGCTGCTGTGTGTGTGAGAGTCCCCCTTGGTACCACCACAGGGAGGGCTGTCCCTCAGTGCTGCTGTGTGTGTGAGAGTGCCCCTTGGCGCTGCCACAGGGAGGACTGTCCCTCAGGGCTGGTGTGTGTGAGAGTGCCCCTTGGTGCTGCCACAGGGAGGACCATCCCTCAGGGCTGGTGTGTGTGAGAGTGCCCCTTGGTGCTGCCACAGGGAGGACCGTCCCTCTGCAGAAGCTTCAGGACCACCCCTGTCCTCCCGGCCTCTGGTTGCGCTTGCCTGTGGCTCGGGCTGGCAGTGCGCACACACCGATCCCCTCCTGTTCTGCCTGGCGGTTGTTTCTCATGGGTCTCACTCCTTCGTCTCCTCCAGCCTCCTGCGTGGCCTCTGTGTCTCCTGCAGTGCTGCGTGTGTTGGGAGCTTCACAAGTTAACAAACTGCATCAATCAGGAAACGTCACTGTGAGAACTGTAATGGGAGGGTTGGGGATTATTAACACTTTTGAGAGAGGATAGTAACCGAGGGTTTTTCTGCTTGTCTATATCTAGAATTTTAAAAGTTAAAAACAGTTTCCAGTGTTGAAGTTAGTCTACTTCTAGGGATTTATCCTCAAAAAATAGTTTTGAATATCTGCAGAGAATGTCCACTGGAGTGTTGTTTATGATGTGGAAGCATGGAGTTAGCCTGAATATTCGCCAGTAGGGTATCGGTTTAGAAAGAAACGAACTCACGGTGCATGTTTACATCTTAACCATTACCGTCTCCTTTGTAAAATGGTGATTAGAAGGGTGTTGACTTGGTAACATGCTCATATGAAACGAAGAAAGTATGTTTGAAAACATTATATTATTGTCTGGTTTCCTTTACCTTAAATTATAGAGAAAGGATACTTGGCATAGTTAGTGATATCTTTGGATGCTGAGATTATTGATGATTTTAATTGTCTTCTTGCTATCACCTAAGCTTTCTACAGGAAGCATCCTTTCTCAATTAGGAAAGCTCTTTATTAAAGTTGGAATTGGATACTTCTTGTATTCATATAAATGACAGGTTCTTATCTCACTGCTGAATTAGTCTTTCTGTCTATATTCAGTGCTGGGGAAGAGCCCGTGGCCACCTGCCGACGTCAGATGGAAGTAGGAGACGTGGGCGTTTGCTTCGCAGGTCCCTACCTTGCAGGCCACGGCGCCTGTCCTTCAGTGGACACGCAGGGTGTCCTTGAGGCTGGTGTGGCAGTGGGCTGCTGTCCCTTGGCTGGGGGGCTGTTTGCTCAGGTGCAGGGCACTGGGCTCTGCACTGGGGGCAGGGTCTGTGTGGCTGGGCAGCTGCCAGCAGGCCTGGGTTGCAGCCCTGACCCTCTCCTGTGTCCCTGTGTGGCCCTGGGCTCCAGGCTGTGGTTTGCACGTTGGTGAGGTGGGGTGGCATCTTCCGCAGTGGTGAGTGTGCTGCGTGCTTTGACCCACACCAGGCACATCCCGAAGGAGAACTGGCCAGTGAGCTCCCCAGACAGTCCACCTGCACCCCGCTCCTCTGGCAGTCGGTGGTGAGAAGGGGGCCTTGCTTCTTTAACGATAATACAGGATTCCTGGAGACTGGCCGTGTGGTGGGTGGGGGAGCTAGTTTGTGAAATGTGGTTTCCTTGTAACTGAAGCCCCTGCCGCCCTCCCCTCTTGTGTCCCTGCAGTCTGTGGGCCGGGCATCGACATCCGCAACGACTACCAGCAGCTGAGGCGCCTGGAGAACTGCACGGTGATTGAGGGCTACCTGCACATCCTGCTCATCTCCAAGGCCGAGGACTACCGCAGCTACCGCTTCCCCAAGCTCACGGTCATCACCGAGTACCTGCTGCTGTTCCGCGTGGCCGGCCTCGAGAGCCTGGGTGACCTCTTCCCCAACCTCACGGTCATCCGCGGCTGGAAGCTCTTCTACAACTACGCCCTGGTCATCTTCGAGATGACCAACCTCAAGGACATCGGGCTCTACAACCTGCGGAATATCACCCGCGGGGCCATCCGGATTGAGAAGAACGCTGACCTCTGTTACCTGTCCACAGTGGACTGGTCCCTGATCCTGGACGCGGCATCCAACAACTACATTGTGGGGAACAAGCCCCCCAAGGAGTGTGGGGACCTGTGCCCGGGGACGATGGAGGAGAAGCCGCTGTGCGAGAAGACCACCATCAACAATGAGTACAACTACCGCTGCTGGACCACAAACCGCTGCCAGAAAAGTAAGACGAGGCTGTGGCCTCGGTCCCCGCCCTCCTCTTTGGGTGCCTGTTTCTCCCGGGTGGGTGTGGCTCTATTGCCATGAGAGTGTGGCATCTCAGGGGGCTTCTTGCCATGAGAGTGTGGCATCTCAGGGGGCTTCATTTTGCATCGGGGAGCTGGTGGGTGCAGCCCGTCCCAGCTGCTGTGAAAATCCTTCCAGTGACATGCTAGAAACCATCTGCTGTACTCCTGGGCGGGAGGCTTGTGGAACTGCTGCTTTGAATTTCTGATGGGCAGGGTGATCCGGTGTGCTGGGAAGTGCCTAAGTCCTGCCAGTCAGGGGCTGTGTATGTATCGTCAGCTCTTTCATCCTTTGAGTGAAAGGAGGTTTTTTCGTAATGCAGGGCTTCCTTAGCGTGAGTACACCTGGATTATTATGGAGTACAGGAGAGGTAAAGACAGACTCACATCCTGTGAAAGTGCTGAGCTGCAGCCCGTCCTTGGTCCTTAATGATGAAGTTCTAGTGCTTGCACATCCTGGTTAATGATGGAGTGTAGCCAGGGCGGTGCTGGCAGAGGAGCCCTGGACCGTGTCTAGGAGCCCCAGGTTCAGGCTGACCTGGAGGGTAGCTAGCTGTGCAGCAAGCTTATTTGTATACCCCAAGCTTCTGCTTCCTTTCTTGTCTACCTCTTTCTTGAAGAACTGTGCAAATCTTGTGAAGCCACTTAGTGAAAGAACTTTGAAATCTGTTTACTGCTCCTGGGGGTCAGGTGGTGGTGTTTGGAAGCTCCTTGTTTGTCTGTCTGCTGTGCGTGATTTCCTCTGAGTATCCCTGATTGTGATGTGCGCCTCGAGCGCTGGGTTGTTGGGTGTTGCAGTGTGACTCTGGGCCTTTGTCTTCTTGCTTTCGGCAGTGTTTAGCTCTGTTGTCCAGGAGGGTTCCCCTCGCTGGCTGGAAGGCAGAGTGGTACCTATAAATAGTTCAGTGGTTGGCCCAGTTAGAGCCTGAAGGAGCCCATGTACTCCAGCTGGCCACGGAGAGCCAAGAAATCCCAAATTGGTAGGCTTGCCTAACCGTGACGTGTGTAAGATAAACAGACCAAAGGCCAGACCCCACAGGTAGCGTTGTTTCAGCTTCCTGCCAGCCCAGGGCGGAAGCAGAGAAAGGAGGCTCTGACACAGGGCATGCTTTCATGCTCCCTGTCGCTCCATCAGTGGGCGGGTGAACACTGGTCCAATGAGGGCGGGATTCCACAGGCTGCAACCAGGACCTTGAAGAGCTGAGAACACCATCGGACCACTCGAAGCATCCCTGCTGGCTCGGGTTGGGGAAAATACTGTGCTAAAGTCACATTTGTGATTGATGAAAACACTACCCTATCATTAGCTTACCCGCTGGTTCTGAGAAAACAACACAGAATATTTTCAAATAGTCTTGACATTTAAAAACTTTATTTTAAAGGAAAAAGTCATCTTCAAATGAGGTGTCATGTGTCGTGGAGAGATGTTGGATGTGGTATAAGGGGGGTGACCTTGGACTTGGATGTGGTATTAGGGGGTGACCTTGGACTTGGATGTAGTATTAGTGGGTGACCTTGGACTTGGATGTGGTGTTAGGGGTGACCTTGGACTTGGATGTGGTATTAGGGGGGTGACCTTGGACTTGGATGTGGTATTAGGGGGGTGACCTTGGACTTGGATGTAGTATTAGGCGGTGACCTTGGACTTGGGTGTGGTATAAGGGGGTGACCTTGGACCAGCCAGCCCTTCTGGGTGGTAGTTGGCCATGTTTAGAATGCTCCATTGGGCAGCCCCATATTACTCCTTAGTGATGGTCAAATGTGTGTGCAAAACTGTTTTGAAAACTCATAAGGTCTGTGCTAAAGGGAGGTGTTACTTAAAAGTTGTTGGGTGGGCACTCGTTCAGTGATGCAGTCAGTATTTACTTAGGTCTCACTGTGGATTCTGGCCAGCTTCTTGTTGAAGTCTGGAGCAGGGGCGAGGCATGAGTTCTGGGCCCGAGTCTAGCAGTGTGACTGGACATTCGCCCTCGGGCTGGCCCTCAGAGTCCTCATCTGTGACATGGGTCAACCCCGTGGCATCGTCCTAGGCTATGAGGGATGAGAGAGAGAAAGGGGAAAGGCTCCTGAGAAAGGCCTGGGGTGCAGGCATCAGTCCGCTGCGTCTGACGCTGGCAGGCCTGCTGGCCGGACGCCCTCTTCCCCGAGGCCGCACCCTGCAGCTTCTCCCGGGCCAGTGTCTCAGGCCTGCTCATGTTTTTCTGTGATTTCACAATGGAATATTTATTTAAAATTAATGACAGCGTTCAGGGAAATTGTCTTCCCTTCAGGTTGTCCTGAAAACTCCAGGGTTGGCAGGTTTCTTGAGGATTTGCTAAGTGAATTGGAACTCTTTCCCTTTGCATAGATTCTGTTCTGACCTGCACGGTCCTGTATGGTAGCCACTAGCCACACGTGTCTTGTCCAGTACTTGAACTGTGGCCTGTCTGAATTGAGATTTTTTTTTTTAAGTGTGAAATACACACTGGATTTCAGAGCATAATGTGGGGGAAAAGAAAGCTATTTCCTTAATATTTTGTGTATTGATCACATGTTAAAATGATGTTTTAGATGGAGGGAGTGAAGCGTTACTATAGTTAGTTTCGTCTGTTTCTTTCCAGTTTTTAATGGGGCTCCTAGAAGATTTGAAGTCACAGGTGGAGCTCGCGCTCTGATACGTTCAGAGGGCGCTGCCTCAGCATGCCATGGAAGGTGCTGGGTTCTGGCCCACAGAAGTCCTCTCTCTGCTGAGCACTGCAGCGCTGCAGTGCTCCACACCTCTCTAGGCAGAGCTGAGGGGTCGTCCGAGGAGCCAGGTGGGGGCCACTGAGTCCAGACAGAACATCTGCCTCGGGGTCCCCATGAGTGTGAAGATGGCCAATTGAAAAGAAGAAGCACAGTGGCACCCCATCCTTTCCGGGGCTGGCTCCAGATGGAGGGGGGCTGCTGGAGAGACTTGTCAGGTCAAGGATGTGTGTGAGATCTTTGACAGGATGGAGAAGCACTCAATTATGGGGTGCCCATAGGCCGTTCTTCCCTGACGCTCCCCTTTAATCCCCCTCTGTAGACCCTGACTCTGCAGGGTCAGGTGGGTTTGTCGACAGCCACCCCCCATTAAAGAAGCTACTGTGTTGGGGGTTCTCTGCCCGCTTCCGTCTTCCGATTCCCAGGGGTGGTTTTATGTCGGTGAGAGTCACTCACTCCTAGGAGGTGAGTGGCCTTTAAAGAGCTCGAGTGTGGTGCCCCCTGAGCTACGCACCGCTGGCCCCGCCCTCCCTGCCTGCCCACCTGGCCTCTCTGGTCCTTATCCTGCTCGCACTGTGGCCTTCTTTCTGGCTCCTCTTCCAGGTCCAGCCTCTAGTCACTGCTCTCCTTGGGCCGTCTCCCCACCATCCTCTCCCCCGGAGTATCTCACCTGCTGCTTCAGCAGCCTCCCGCCCGCATCTGGCTTCCAAACCCCATCTCCAGCTCAGACCATCCCCAGTCATGTCTGGACCCCCATGGGCATTTCAGCTACAGATGTGGGGGGACATCTGGAGAGAGGTTTCAAGTCAAGGGTGTGTGTGAGATTTTAGAGGTTGCAGAGAAGCACTCAGTTATGTGGTATCAGTGTCTGGTGGAGATCCTGGCTCCTCACTTCCAGCCCAGGGTTCTCCCTGATTCCCCTTCTGCGTGGGCAGCATTCCTGTTCTCCGAGCTCCTGTGTCAGACACTTGGGTACCATGTGGATGCTTCCTTTTCCAGCTGGACACTGAGCCCTTTCCATGGGAGGTGTTTCCCCAGGCTGCCTTCCTGTGTCTCCCCTCTGCTGGCTCAGTGACACGGCCTCTCCCTGGCCGCCCTGCCTGTCCACCTCGCGCCAGTGGCCTTGCCCACACGCATGCTGACCCACAGGCTGCTCTCCCTGGAACCTGTCAAGGAGCCCGTGGGAGCTCACACAGCGGGCCTTGCACCTGGCCTTGTGCCTGCGGGCCTGTGGCCCTGCTGAGCAGCTGGCTGCCCGCTGCTGGAGGCCTGGGGAGCTTGGTGGACTCTGGTGGGCTCTTCCTAGGAGGAGATGCCTGTATGAGGCACTGAGTAGATTCTGGGCATGTCCTCCAACACCTGGCCAGACTGGCCGTCCCCCAGGGGTGAGCTTGCTCCTGCTTTGTGAAAGATGGCTTGTCAGGAAGATGCATCTTCCCCCTTGCGCAGAGAGCGGTTTGGAGTAGCTGCTCGGCGAGCCGGGAGCTGCGAGGATTATAAAATGCGGACGTTTCCTGGGTCACTTTCATGGTCATTGCTCCCCGGGGTCACCCCCGACGTGCCCTGCCCTGGTCAGAATGATCCAAGGCCAGGGATGATGGGGAACGGTGGAGAGGGTGTGACCCATCCCGAAAGCTGAAGCCTGGCCCGAGGTGCTGTTCTTTATCATCTGGAGGTTGGCCGTGTGCAGGGAGGGAACAGGGTGGACCTCCCTGGGCACCTGAAGTTCTCTCCCTGCTCAGTGCGATGCCCTGATCCTGTGTGGGGTTTGCTTAACTTCTGGGTTTCCGGTACGAGATTTCAAGTATGGCACCCCCTGCCAACCAGAAAAAAAGAAAACCCTGAAAACCTACTGCTGTACTTAGTCTCCAAGTACTTTCTAAGTGGTCAGGGTGAGCACCGTGAGGTCCCTGACATCATGGTGCTGCCAGTGAGCGGGCTTGGGCTTTGCCAGGAGCTTTGCTGCGGTGCTGCCTTCCTGATGTCCAAAGGGTGTTGTCAGGGGACAGCGGCCTGGAGCTCGGTGCGTTTCCTACCGCCTTCAGAAAGGAGAAACCAGGGAGTCAGGTTGGCGCTTTCAAGAAGGCAGAAACCGGCTCCCTTCGTTGACAAGTGGAACACGTTTCCCTGCCGTGTCACCAACCAGGGGCCAGGGACTTAAAAACGAAGACAGGTGGTGTAACAGAGAGAATCCTGTGTTTCCCCCCAAGTAGGTTCTCCTGTTTTTATCAGACTCTCCTCAGGAGGGTGATCCTGGAGTGAGGGGTGGACTTGCCCCCGTCCTCCATTGCTTGTATTGCTGTGTCAGGCCCAATGGGTCAAGTGGTGGCTTGTTAGTGTCTGTAAACCACCGGCTGGATTGAGGTGAGGTGGGGAGACCCTGGGTCCAATTCTTCTTCCTTTTCTCGTTTTCGTTCTGTGCAACGCTGTGTCGTGTCTTGCCGTGGCGGGCCAGGGCAGGGCCTGTGTGTGCACAGGGCTGAGGGGGTCCCTCTTGTCCTGCAGGGGGCAGGGGGCAGGCCGTCCAGGGGGCTCCGGCTCTCGTGTCGGTTGCAGCCTGTCTCTCTTCCCCTGGAAGGCCCCTGCTCCGGTCAGCTGAGCCCAGTGTGGGGGTTTCTTTATTTAGAAAGGGGGTCACATGCCCCGGGCCTCCTTTCTCTGCCTTTTATAGTCACGCGTGGAGATGGCATTTCTGCTCCCTGATGGTGACCCTGTTCCTGAGATGGAGAGGCCTTTTGCGCCCCTGTGTCCCTGGGCCCTCTTAGCCGACCCCAGCTCTTAGTCCCCGTGCCTTGTTGAAAGGCGCCATTCTTGGCTACATGTCACCTAGTTAAGGTGTCACTCTCCCACGCTCCCTTCAGGAGTTTTTTTTTTTTAATACGAATCTCATCTTGGAGATGAAAAAGCTTTCAGAGTATGTCTCGTAGGGTGCTTTTTTGCAATCCTAGGTCTTTGGAAAATATTCTGGAGTCCCTTCCCATTTCATTAGTTAAACCTTCTTATAAGACCATTATGGTTTTTTTTTTTTTCCTCCTAAAAAGCCTCCTTCTTTTGTTGTGTTAATATTTCTATCTCGCTTTCCATGTGTGGATGCCAGCATGACATTGCCTGCTAAAGTGGGGATGATGTGGAACGTGTGGGCCCGTGGCTAATCCTGTCCTGGACTGCGCTGCTCAACTTGAGTGCATGGGGTGGGTTAGACTTAGGTTTGGCTGGCGGTGGAGCTGGGAGCCATGACTTGGAGACAGGCCGCCTCCTAGCATGTGGTGTGACTCTGGGACTCGGGCTATAGGAGGAGGAGTCTCTGACACCGTCCTGGGACAGAAGGCGCCCCTGACTTGGAGGAAGCGTGAGACAGTCAGGGTGTTCTGGGAACATCAGGGGTGGGAGACAGAATCTCTGCAACACATAGGATATTAAACAGAATAGCCATCTGTTTATCACTGTGCCTAACTCGGGAATCTGGAGTTAAGAAATATAGAGGTCTTTTGGTGGCGTTAGTGGTAAAGACTACTCTTGCCTGGAAAATCCCATGGACGGTGTAGCTTAGTAGGCTGCAGTCCATGGGGTCGCTAAGAGTCAGACATGACTGAGCGACTTCCCTTTCACTTTTCACTTTCATGCATTGGAGAGAGAAATGGCAACCCACTCCAGTAGTCTTGCCTGGAGAATTCCAGGGACAGGGGAGCCTGGTGGGCTGCTGTCTATGGGGTCGCACAGAGTCGGACACGACTGAAGTGACTTAGCAGCAGCAGCAGAGGTAAAGAGTCTGCTTGCTGATCGAAGCAGGAGACATGGGTTTGATCCCTGGGTCAGAAGATCCCCTGAAGGAGGGAATGGCAACCCAGTCCAGTGTTTTTGCCTGGAGAATCCCATGGACAGAGGAGTCTGGTGGGCTACAATCCATGGGGGTTACAAAGTGTTGGACACGACTGAAGCGACTTAGCACACACACACACAAAGGTCTTTTATGGGGAAGAAGGGAGTCCCCAGTGGTATTCCAAAATCTAGACCATTCTGGGTTCTGCCCCTGGCTAACACAATCTGTGCTGGACATTGTTAGGAGGGCTGGGTTTTGTGTGGGCCGATGGCCTGTCTTCTTAGTCCCTGGAGGAGCAGCTCCCTGGCCTGCGGAGGGGGGAGGGGCGGTGAGGGGGGGTGAGAGGGGAGCCTTCTCAGATCTCAGGGGAGGGAGACAGCTGGCATCTCAGGTCAGGGAGGGATGGGGCTCCTGGGGCCTGCATGCACAGGGTAGGGTGAACGTCCAGGGGAGACGGTGCTCCTCCAGGGCCAGCATGGTGGCTTTTCTGCCGTTCTCAGGGTGCCGTGAGTGGCCAGGCCTCATTCCTGATTTCCTAGTATGTTTATTCGTCCCTGGCAGTGTCCTGGAGGCAGCAGCTAAGCATAGCGTGCCTGCCACCCTCTACCTCACTGGTCTTTGGGCATGTTTAGGCGGCCTTGCACCTGGACAGTGTAGCTTTTCCCTGTGGACCATCGTGGCATTTAAGGTTGATATTTGGAAGAATATGCAATTTTGTACAAAATGGGGCTCAGAAAAATAAGCCACCTTCCAGCATGGACAAAGGCATCGTGTGGCGGAGGTTTGAGAGCAGGCTGTGGGTTGAGAGGGCTCTGCTGCCCTGCTCTATGCCTCCAGGTGCCGAGGTGCGGCTGCCAGGCCCTGCCTCCCATCTGAAGCAGGGCTGGGCAGGTCCGCATTTGTAAAGTGCCAGACAGTGCCCAGCACACAGTAGGTTCTTAGCAAATGGTAGCAGCTACTGGTCTTTTCAAAAACTAAAAACGAAATGCCTAAGAGCTGCATTCTGAGAGCATTTAAAATTCTGAGCGTTCTGACTGTGTATGTTTATTGCTGTGTCTTCTACGGTCTTTCTGCATTACTTTTTCTAAATTGCAAGAATTCAATGATCATAAATAGCATGGCACAGTGTAGGAGTGGGTCTCGCTAATTTAATCCAAATTGTTCAAATTCCTGTGTGTCCAGATGAGCTGTATCTTGAGAAAACCTTCAGTGAGGACAGATGTCCGTATGGGGAGGCGAGTAGGGGCCTCTGCAGTTTCAGGTGAATTGTATTTATTTGGTTATCAAACCCTGTGAACTTACTGTGTTTGCCAGCTGGGTGTTGGGAAGGATTAAGAACATCAATAACAAGATTCTTGTTTGATACTAACCTTAAATACTATCTTTTTTAAAAATGTGTTTTCCTCAGAGAGCAGCAAAGTGGTTCGAGGGGGCCAAATTGGGGTAAAGATAACGAGGGTGGACACTTCTGTTTGTGACAGCTTCAGGTCCTGCAGAGTCAAGGTAGCTCGCCGTGTGCCCCCTGCAGAGTATGTGCCTGTTCACGCCCTTCTTTGGGTAGTACTTGCTGTGTGTGCGCACACGCACGTGTGTGCATGCCACTGTATTCTCCCACCCAGTCCCTTTGCCTGCTTTGGCTGTTTTGTTTCCTTTCTCTCCTCTCACCCACCGGCCCCCGTGCAGAAAACACACACTGGCTCCCTCTGTCCTCCCTGAGGTCTTCCTTCCGTTCGAGGGGATCAGGTGGGTGGGAAAATGCTGTGCAGGAATGCAGGCCCTCTCCCGGAAGCCTGGCTTCTATTTCAGCTCATTATTGAACAGAAGTCGCTTTTTGTTTCTCGGCCTTGGTCACAAGCAGCCACCCGGCCCTCTCTCCTCTCTCTGTGCCATTTTCCACGGCACCCACGTGGGGCGGGAACAGAGACAGTGTGTTTGGGGACTCCGCGTTAGGGCTGTGCAGATGGGGCGACCCTTGCGGAGCTGTCTCCTGCTTGTTTTTGCGAGTCCTAATGAAGGGGCTGGGGAAAGGCCGAGGTTTGGGGGCCGGTGTAGGGAGGCCGTGTGGCCCCGGGCCCTGAGCCGTCTTGCCCTAGAGCCCCGGGAAGCAGGGCCCAGCTGCAAGGGGCCTCTGTCTGCCCTTGGCAGCAGATCTGTGAACCCAGGCTGCCATTCTGGATTTCCGGATAGATGAAAAGGGCTTGGATGGTTTTTAGCAGCTGCTGAGACTGGGTAGTTGGGCTTAGTAGTAAAAAGGGGCAAAAAATAAATAAATAAATAAATAAATTGGTAAGCATAGAGCCTGGGATACAAAAAAAAGCAAGATGAAGGTTGCTATTATTAGAAGTACTTCCTGGACAGCCCAAGTGTTCAAATTAAGACTTTTTTTTTTAACCCCAGAAGGTATTGGGTGGTAGTAGGGAGACAAATGGAAACTGGTCACATTCCCTGAGTCCAGAAAAGGCAGAGAGCTTGCTTCCTGAGGTTCCCAGTGTGATGTTTCTGTCCTGACTTCTTGACTTCTGAATGGCCCCTTGTGCCTGGCTAAGTTGATATTCGGATCTTAGACTGCTCCTCAGGTTATAGGATGTATTTTTGTTCTCTTCTTCCGTGGACTAGAAGTGATGGGGTTATTTTGTAATACACCGGTACTCTTTTAGAAGTATTTGCGTAACTGTGTCACAGAAGCTCTGGAACAGGTTTTTAAGCAGGGCTGTGGGAAACTGCCCTCGAATTTTCCTCCATTCATCAGGGAAGATGGAGCAGCCTGGGTGCAGGATGGGGTGTCTTGGGCTCCCCCTTGGAAGCTACTTCACTAGTGGTCTGGGTGCACCATCTGAGGGTACAGTTTAGGTGATGGGGTGTCATCCTCTGAGATCACCGGCCCCCCCCCAGCCTGTCCTCGGCCACCACCTCATCCTGACTGTCCTTTCACATCCACTGTGGGAGTTGAGACTCTCAGGATCTTGATACCATCGTTGCTTATGAATAGAATTCTGAGAATGTATCATTTTTTTTCAGAAGACTGCTTCTTTAGATCCACAAATATTTCTTGTTTGCTAAGAAAAATATCCTCGGGAAAAGTCACTGGATGCCCGAGATGGGCGCCTAGGCGGGGGGTGAACTTTTGGGTCTGCTTCCATCAAGCAGAATTTTATTGAGAGGCGATTGATAAAACAGCCACAGCCACCTTAACAGACTGTCATTGTAAGATAAATTTGTTTTGCAGGATTAGTTTGATGTTCCATTTTAGAGACGACAGCTCTCTGGGCCCACTGTGCCTTCTGCCCATTACCAGGCAGAGAGGGTGGTGAGGCTGCAGTCACGAATTTGGTGAACTTCACGCTTGTGCTGTGAAGTTGGGGACTTCAGACGCCCAACTTGACTTGGTCTCATGGGAAGGTTTAGACTGTTTGAGTAAATGCAGCGCTATCTTGTTGGGCACTGTTCTAATACATGGAGAGCCTCAGCAGTTAGAGAGGAGCCCCTGAAGATGTGTAAGGGGGGATTAGATGGTGATGGGGATGCTATTCAGACCAGCCCTTCCGCAAGCGAATGGAAGGTGACTGGTTGGGGTGATTGGTTTAGCGTGAGCCAGTGCAGACTCTCTTTGCAACAAGCCTGGTGCCCGTTGTTCTTTTTAAGTGTGAAGCTTGGACTTTCATATGCCAGCTCTTCAACCTTCAGTCTTAAACTCTTCCACAACTAACAAAATAAAAGCAAACTTCTTGTCAGCGTCTTCTCCTCTCTGAAGCCAGGGTGGAGAGGCAGGTGGTGGGTGGTCAAAAGACAGGGAGGAGTAGGGGCCCCCCCTGCCTCATGAGCTGATGGAATTTGCATGGAAACTGTGAACACTTAACCATCCCTGTTGACTGCAGAAAGCACTGGCCAGACGCCGCTGCTGCTGCTTAGCTGAGCGGCCCAGCGCCAGCCCTTTGCCCTCCTGCTCCCCAGTTTCCTCATCTCTCTCTTTTATTTTATTTTTTAACTCCACAACATTGCATTGGTCTTGCCACACACCAAAATTAATCCACCACAGGCACACACGTGCTCCTCACCCCGAACCCCACCCCCTACCCCACCATACCACCCCCCTGGGTTGTCCCAGCACACCAGCCCCAAGCATCTAGCACTGCGCATCGAATCCGGACTGGCAACCTGTCCCACACACAACACCATACATGTTTCAATGCCATTCTCCCAGATCATCCCACCCTCTCCCTCTCCCACAGAGTCCAAAAGACTCTTGTATACATCAGTATCTCTTTTGCTGTCTTGTATACAAGATTATTGTTACCATCTTTCTAAGTTCCATATATATGCGTTAATATACTGTATTGGTGTTTTTCTTTCTGGCTTATTTCACTCTATATAATAGGCTCCAGTTTCATCCACCTCATTAGAACTGATTCAAATGTATTCTATTTAATGGTCGAGTAATACTCCATTGTGTATATGTACCACAGCTTTCTTATCTATTCATCTGCTGATGGACATCTAGGTTGCTTCCATGTCCTGGCTATTGTAAACAGTGCTGCGATGAACGTTGGGGTACACGTGTCTCTTTCAATTCTGGTTTCCTCAGTGTGTATGCCCAGCAGTTGGATTGCTGGATCATAAGTTTAACAAATTGAAAAATAAAAACTATATGATTATTCCTCATCTCTTAAACTGAGCAAGTCCAGCTCTGTTTCCCTGCTGTGCTGGAAGGCGTTGGGGCCCTGGGATGGTGCTGTTGGCCCTGGACTGGATGAAGCACTGCTTGAGCACGAGATGACATGTTCCAGGCTCATCGTGGTGTGAAGCAGTTGCCTTCTTTTGGGGGATGGGCCCTACCCTTCCTCCGGGACAGGCTCTGGAAGTGGGCCTTGGAGGGTGGGCTGCAATCAGCCGGCTCTGACGAGCTCACTGCCGGGCAGCACATAGAGCAAAGGCCAACGAACCATCTCAGTGAAAGGGTGGAAGGCAAGAAAAGCGGTTAGACAGGCATTGAGAGTAGGAAATTGAGTAGAATTTATGTTGGTCTTATGTCTTTGACGTGACTTTTTCTGGTCTGGCTTTTGCTGTAACCAAAGTGAATTATTCACAAGTACTTTTAGAAACGCCTATCTAATGTGGTTATGTTGCATGAATTTAAGTTCATTTAAATCATTCTTTTCAACTCAAGTGAGCTCTCCTTCACTCGGAGCCGGAGCAAGCTGACGGGCCTGTGAGCATTTCTGGCTCTTGTGGCCAGCGGCTGACGTCTCCTGTGATCCTGACAAGGTGCTGTGAGCTCAGAAGTACCTCTGAATGATCAGGGTGGAATTGCAGCACTTGCTGAGTAGCCTGGGAGTGGGGTGTGTTCTGCTCTGCATGCTGGTCCTAGCAACCTGGCTGTGGGGCGTGTGCATAGCGAGTTCCAGCTGGGCAGACTTTGCTGTGGCCACGCTCTTCGTGATGGATCCTTAACTGTCGTCCGTGGGGTCGTCACGGCTTGGCTCGAATCTGCTCTTCCAGGACACCTCCCTAAGTTTCTCTCGTGGGGGGCTCACAGGCCTGCAAGGCTCACGTGCGAGTGTGGGGTCTTTGCCCTGTTCCTGGTTGGTGACGATGCCTCTCGGAGCTCTGTCGGTGGTTTCAGAAGGCCCTATGCACTCGACACTTGTCTCTCTCTCCGGGTCGATGATGAGCCACTGTGGGTTCCAGCTTGTTCTCTGTTTATAAATCTTGGTTCTCCAGCCTCACAGCTAGGGTTGGAGGAAGGCAAGGAGGACATGTTCTGCATAAATCTGTCTCCCTGGTGGGCCTGCTCCTGCAGAGCTTCTGCATCTGAGTGGGTCAGTTCTCATGAAGACTGGGGAAGCTGGCCATGAGGAGTGGCGGTGCCTGGGACCTGCAGACTAAGGGGTCCTCATTCCTGGTGTCGTGTTGGGGTGAGTGAGCCCAGTCAGAGTTGGGGTCCTGAGTGTCAGCCTTGGTGCTAGCCCCAGTCTTGATAGGTATAGGAATTTTATTAATATAAAATGGGATTTATAACATGTTTTTAGATGACACATATGGTTTTCAGTTCAGTTGCTCAGTCATGTCCAACTCTTTGTGACCCCAGGGACTGCAGCACACCAGGCTTCCCTCTCCATCATGAACTCCCAGAGTTGGCTCAAACTCATGGCCATCAAGTTGGTGATGCCATCTAACCATCACATCCTCTGTCATCCCCTTCTCCTCTTGCCCTCAATCTTTCCCAGCATCAGGATCTTTTCCAATGAGTCAGTTCTTCACATCAGGTAACCACAGTATTGGAATTTCAGCTTCAGCATCAGTCCTTCTAATGAATATTAAAGACTTATTTCCTCTAGGATGGACTGGTTGAATCTTCTTGCAGCCCAAGGGACTCTTTCAAGAGTCTTCTCCAACACCACAGCTCAAAAGCATCAGTTCTTCGGCACTTAGGTTTCTTTATGGTCCAACTTTCACATCCATACATGACCACTGGAAAAACCATAGCTTTAATTAGATGGACCTTTGTTGGCAAAGTAATGTCTCTGCTTTTTAATATACTATCTAGGTTTTTCATAGCTTTTCTTTCAAGGAGCAAGTGTCTTTTAATTTCATGGCTGCAGTCACCATCGGCAGTGATTTTGGAGCTCACAAAAATAAAGTCTGACACTGTTTCCAGTGTTTACCCATCTATTTGCCATGAAGTGATGGGATTGGATGCCTGATCTTCTAGTTGGAATGAATAAACTAAATATCAGTAGAGTTTAAGAGCAGCTGAGTGAGTGTGGGGATGTGAGAGGATGTGCACACACAAGATTTGGGGGATTCTTAACCTCTGCTGAGTCTGTTTCTCCTCCTTACGATTCTCCTAAACATGAATCCAATCTCATTAATGAGGTGGAAGAGACTGAATTCTGTGTATCTCATTCCTGTGGTAAGGGAGAATGGCCAAAAGGTGTGAATTATAAGAAACATCTGATTTCGGTCCGGATGTGTCTGTGCAGGTTCTGACACTTGTTACCTGGCCAGGGTTCCCACAGTTTCCATCAGTCATCCTGTTGTGTGCTGGTCCCATGCCAGGCAATATGAGAGGACAGAAACTTAGTATTTTATCCTGAGATAAGATAAAAGCACAGGACATTCCAGAGAGACACACACACAGCTTATTCCATGTGATGAGATGCTCCACGATTTTTGCCTGAAGAGGAGGCGAGGCAGCCAGTGCTAAGAACTCAGAGCGGGTAGAGTCCTAAATTTGGAGCTTTGCGTGGAAAGAGCATTTGCCTCAAGTGAGATAGAGGCCTTTCACGCAGCACGTGCCTGCATGCTCGGTCCTGTTTGTCTAGCACTGTATACATGGCCCTCAACTTGTGAATAGTTTGCATTTCAGAACTTCGCAAGTTGTATGGAATGTGGAGGGTAGCATTTCACAAAAGCAGAAGTCTGCGTGGTGGTTGAGGTCCCCACCGGCAGTCCCACCCCAAGCCTGTTCAGCTGAGATATCGTTTGCGTGGAATTACTGCCCACAGCTTGGTTCTTGGAAGAAGAGACCTATTGAACCTTTTTTCCCAGAAGGTGGTGCCTTTGCTGGCCAATGGCTAAGGCAAGGGTTATGCTGGGAAGTTGGTGGTTTCCACTTTATATCTGATGTTTTAAAAAAATCCTCCCTGAGGGCTTAGCACTTCCCAGGTAGTCAGACCTGGAGAACAAGCCTGGGTGAGCAGCGGGAACAGCAGGGGCTAGGACTCAGCACTCCGGCGTCCCGCTCGGCTGGGAGGAGGGATTCCAAGTTGATTTCAGGACATGTCCACCAGAAGGTGCAGTGTTTGCCCTTGGAGGACTCTGGTTGGTTACTGCGTGGCAGACTTTGGGTTCATTACTCATGTCGTGATGTTTATGAAGTGCGGATTTGTGACCCATGTCTGGATTAGATTCCCTGTTGCACCAGGGCCACCAAGCAAGTTTTATTACATAAAGTCAGTCAAGTGTCTGACCGTGTCTGGAACCAGAACAGACTCAGGACATCTCAATTCTTCTTTTTCTCCCCTCTTTGGATCTGATGTGTAGGGCTGCCGATTTAAGTTTTGTGTTACTTGTCTTGCTGTGAACTGTTCTTTGTGGCAACAAAGGGATCCCAGACAGCCCCCTCCCTCTCTTCCTGTCTGTCTCCCAGTTAGAGAAAAAATCAGTGTACGATCTTTGGCCTAGAGAAATATTAAATCTATGTTAAGTATGCAGACATGAATGGGCAAAGGGAGGATCTGTGGCAAAGAGGATCTGCTGAAACAAATAAGTCATGTAAACCGGCAGAAAGAAATGTGAAATTGATTTCATCTTTTCGGCTCCCGGTACTTAGTGCGAAGATAAAGTACTGGGAGCAGGTTGTCATTTGAAGTAATAGAAAGATGAGGGAGTTTTGAAGCTGACTGGGATTTTTCTGCCTGCTAGTAGAGTGACTGAAGGCAATGGCACCCCACTCCAGTACTCTTGCCTGGAAAATCCCATAGATGGAGGAGCCTGGTGGGCTGCAGTCCATGGGGTCGCTGAGAGTCAGACATGACTGAGTGACTTCACTTTCACTTTTCACTTTCATGCATTGGAGAAGGAAATGGCAACCCACTCCAGTGTTCTTGCCTGGAGAATCCCAGGGACGGGGGAGCTTGGTAGGCTGCCGTCTCTGGGGTCGCACAGAGTCGGACACGACTGAAGTGACTTAGCAGCAGCAGTAGAGTGACTTGGATTACAGACTATAAAAGTGAAGACGTTTGAGGAGGGCAGTTCCATTTAGTATGGATCATGCTTTCTGAGCAGCCTCTGTTCCAAAGGGGAAGAAGCTGAAATCCCCAGGCCTGCAAGATATTGGATAACAGCTCATTAAACTCTTGTCATAAGCCTTCATTTAACGTCGTGGGAAAACTCACAGTATCTCCATTATGAAACCACTTAAATTTCCTTTCAAAATGCACATTGTTAACATTTTTTGTTTATTAAGTGGAGCAGTAGATTGAAACTGAATGGATTTGATTCTCTCATCCTGTGTTGTATGCTCAGAAGACCAAGGTTTCCCAGAATTTTTATCATGGTAATGAGATCACATTTAGCTAGCAGGTTGGAAAAGTGTAGGGACCGTTTAGGTCCATCCACAGTTAATTGGATCAGTGGTGAAGATTTTGAGAAAATGGAAAGAGGTAAACAAATTTGTATTTCTCCTAGGGTTTTGTTTTGTTGTTTAAGATGATACTAAATGAGTTAACTTCTGATCTAGTAACTTTTGAACTAGTAGAGTTAACTTTTGAACTAGTAGACAAGTAGATACTACATAAGTTAACTAGTTCAAAAAGTTAACTAGTAGATAGTTAACCTTTGAACTAGTGGACTAGTAGATACTGAGTGAATTAACTTTTGAACTAGTAGACTAGTAGATACTGAGTGAGTTAACTTTTGAACTAGTAGACTAGTAGATACTAAGTGAGTTAACCTTTGAACTAGTGGACTAGTAGATACTGAGTGAGTCAGCCTTTGGACTAGTGGACTAGTGGACACTGAGTGAGTTGCCTTTGAACTAGTGGACTAGTAGATGCTGAGTGAGTCAGCCTTTGAACTAGAGGACTAGTGGACACTGAGTGATTCAGCCTTTGAACTAGTGGACTAGTGGACACTGAGTGAGTCAGCCTTTGAACTAGTGGACTAGTAGATGCTGAGTGAGTCAGCCTTTGAACTAGAGGACTAATAGATGCTGAGTGATTCAGCCTTTGAACTAGAGGACTAGTGGACACTGAGTGATTCAGCCTTTGAACTAGAGGACTAGTGGACACTGAGTGAGTCAGCCTTTGAACTAGTGGACTAGTGGACACTGAGTGAGTTGCCTTTGAACTAGTGGACTAGTGGACACTGAGTGAGTCGGCCTTTGAACTAGAGGACTAGTGGACACTGAGTGAGTCAGCCTTTGAACTAGTGGACTAGTGGACACTGAGTGAGTTGCCTTTGAACTAGTGGACTAGTGGACACTGAGTGAGTCGGCCTTTGAACTAGAGGACTAGTGGACACTGAGTGAGTCGGCCTTTGAACTAGAGGACTAGTGGACACTGAGTGAGTCGGCCTTTGAGCTAGTGGACTAGTGGACACTGAGTGAGTCGGCCTTTGAGCTAGAGGACTAGTGGACACTGAGTGAGTCGGCCTTTGAACTAGTGGACTAGTGGACACTGAGTGAGTCGGCCTTTGAACTAGAGGACTAGTGGACACTGAGTGAGTCGGCCTTTGAACTAGTGGACTAGTGGACACTGAGTGAGTCGGCCTTTGAACTAGTGGACTAGTGGACACTGAGTGAGTCGGCCTTTGAGCTAGAGGACTAGTGGACACTGAGTGAGTCGGCCTTTGAGCTAGAGGACTAGTGGACACTGAGTGAGTCGGCCTTTGAGCTAGAGGACTAGTGGACACTGAGTGAGTCGGCCTTTGAGCTAGAGGACTAGTGGACACTGAGTGAGTCGGCCTTTGAGCTAGAGGACTAGTGGACACTGAGTGAGTCGGCCTTTGAGCTAGAGGACTAGTGGACACTGAGTGAGTCGGCCTTTGAGCTAGTGGACTAGTGGACACTGAGTGAGTCGGCCTTTGAACTAGAGGACTAGTGGACACTGAGTGAGTCGGCCTTTGAGCTAGAGGACTAGTGGACACTGAGTGAGTCGGCCTTTGAGCTAGTGGACTAGTGGACACTGAGTGAGTCGGCCTTTGAACTAGAGGACTAGTGGACACTGAGTGAGTCGGCCTTTGAACTAGAGGACTAGTGGACACTGAGTGAGTCGGCCTTTGAACTAGAGGACTAGTGGACACTGAGTGAGTCGGCCTTTGAGCTAGTGGACTAGTGGACACTGAGTGAGTCGGCCTTTGAACTAGAGGACTAGTGGACACTGAGTGAGTCGGCCTTTGAACTAGTGGACTAGTGGACACTGAGTGAGTCGGCCTTTGAACTAGTGGACTAGTGGACACTGAGTGAGTCGGCCTTTGAACTAGAGGACTAGTGGACACTGAGTGAGTCGGCCTTTGAACTAGAGGACTAGTGGACACTGAGTGAGTTGCCTTTGAACTAGTGGACTAGTGGACACTGAGTGAGTCGGCCTTTGAACTAGTGGACTAGTGGACACTGAGTGAGTTGCCTTTGAACTAGTGGACTAGTGGACACTGAGTGAGTCGGCCTTTGAACTAGTGGACTAGTGGACACTGAGTGAGTCGGCCTTTGAGCTAGAGGACTAGTGGACACTGAGTGAGTCGGCCTTTGAGCTAGTGGACTAGTGGACACTGAGTGAGTCGGCCTTTGAGCTAGAGGACTAGTGGACACTGAGTGAGTCGGCCTTTGAGCTAGTGGACTAGTGGACACTGAGTGATTCAGCCTTTGAACTAGAGGACTAGTGGACACTGAGTGAGTTGCCTTTGAACTAGTGGACTAGTGGACACTGAGTGAGTCGGCCTTTGAGCTAGTGGACTAGTGGACACTGAGTGAGTCGGCCTTTGAACTAGAGGACTAGTGGACACTGAGTGAGTCGGCCTTTGAACTAGTGGACTAGTGGACACTGAGTGAGTCGGCCTTTGAACTAGTGGACTAGTGGACACTGAGTGAGTTGCCTTTGAACTAGAGGACTAGTGGACACTGAGTGAGTCGGCCTTTGAACTAATGGACTGCACGGCAGGTAGCAGTGAACTGTCCATACTGCGTGTTGCCCTCCAGCACACCCCACACTATTCCGTGTCACTTATGAACCAGAAGCCTATGAACTTGCAAGACTGACTTTTGAGGGGGCTCAACTTTCTGGATTTCCCTGGTGAGGGAGTGTTTGGTGCGGGCCCCAGGAATGAGAGCAGCCTGGGAGGAAGAGGCCATCTCCCCAGCTGGGCCAGTGTGTTAAGTGCTGTCCCCTGGGCCCTGGGACAGTTCTGAAGTGGGCACTGCCAGTGCAGGCTGAGGGAGCTGGCTCAGGGAGCTGCCGGTCTGCGTGGATCTCACGGAGGAGAGGAGCTGGGGGAGCGTCAGGTCTGACCCCGCCTTGGTTCAGAAGGCGCCTCTCCAAGGACCTCGGCGTGTGCCTGCCTGTGCCTGTCGCTTCTCACTCGTGGCTCCAGCCATCACGGTGACTGCTCCTGGGCCCCCAGCTTCCCTTTCCCGTGGTGCTGAGACCTCTAGTAGACGCACCCTTGGGCTGTCTCCTTGCATCTGGAGTGCGCCAGGCCTCTGGCTGAGAGGGGCTGGCTTGGAGCACACAGACTGATGGCTCCAGAGGCTCTTGCCCTCGTAGGACACATTCTGGATCCGGAAGGGGGAAGACGGGGTGTCCCGTGGTGGAGAAGCAGGGGGCTGACAGCCCTGGTCTCCCCCTGGGGGCCCTTCAGCCCTGCTGGGGTATCTGTGGATTCAGGTATTGAATGGCTGAATTCAGGTGTGGCGCCGTTAGAACAAAACAGAAGCCACTGACCCTGGAATATGTGCAAGTGGAGTTAGAACTTTGTGTTCCATGAACACTTTCTAGGAACTAGCTTCCCATGCCCTGCCTAATCCTCCTGAGAAGTCACAGCAAATCAGAAGGAAGCTTCGATTTGGAAAAGGTCTGGAAGGTTTTTCCAGGGCCAGCCCCACCGCTCTGCGGGTCGAGCTGTGTTAGAACCTGGGGCACCCCCGGCTGCTGTCTCGGGCTGGGCACGGCCTCCTTCTGCTGCGCAATCCGCCCCGCTCCGCTGTCTACCCCGGAGGGCTCTGGGCCTGATGCAAGGCTGGGCACATGTACTCAGCCCCCGCGGTGTGCTGTGAGTGCTAAGAGAAAGGTGTTTGCCTGGTGGCAGAAACAGAGCTGCAGCATCTTACGAGGCCTGGATCTCTGTCTCCTTGTTCAGTCTCTTTACGTGATTCAGTGTTTTGTGAATAGGAAAAAAAAATCCACATCTGAATCCCAGGCATCTAACAATATTGACAGAAGAGCAGTTTTTGCTACTCTGGTTAGAGCTCTTCAGACCTGTTAGAAGATCCCCCAACATTCAGAGGCTCTGCAGAGTAGAACCCCACCGGGCTTCTGCAAGTCCCGAAAGAGCTGGGCCTCTCTTTCCAAGGAGGAAAGGCTTTCCAAGGAGCCTGCTGATCTAACCCTGGTGCGTGGACCCTGGCGGGTAGGGGATCAACTCAGAGGGGAGTTCGTCTGTGTGAGATCTCTGTCTCTGTGTGGGTGAACCGCACCCTACCCCTCTGGATCCCTGTGGCACCAAGGAGGGACTGAGTTAATGATCGCAGCTGGTGCTCATGGAGTAACTGGAACGCGCCAGCCACCCCTCCAGCAGTCTGCTTCAGACTTTGTCACAGCCTGCAGGGTGTATGCAGACGGTCAACCCTCCTCCTGCCCCGCCTTTTCTGTAGGTGAGGAGACTGAGGCAGGGAGACCTGATGTAACACGTGTGAGTTTTAATCAGACCTACTTTTGTCTGATACCGTAGCTTGTGACTCTGCATCACGCCATGCCACTTTGCCTGGAGCTGCCCCGTGCCGTCCGGGGAACACGCACCCAGCAGTGACCGGCTGGCCTGTCTTGCCCTGGAGAAGGCCAGGCTCCACGATCAGCAGGGTCTTGCTGTCTGTCCTCCTCTAGCCGAGGGGCTTCAGTGCACACCCGCAGAGTGAAGTGCCCCCTACCTCCTCGCCCTTCCCTCCCAGCCTTCTTTACAGGACCAGAAAACGTATGACTAAAGATAAACGTGAAAATAAAACAGTGACGTAAGCGCAGTCAGAATACAGATGCTTAATCATGAAAGAACTTGTTTCTGAATTTCAAATACTGTGCTTGTGTCTTGGACTTGACCCCCCCATCCCCTCCCCTTAGGGAGGATTTATTTTTACATTGATGGATTATTTTCACATGGGGAGCAAAACTTTGATGCTGATCTGTGATCAGGTACCCTTGTTTGGCTAATAACTGGGAGAAGTGTTTTCTTTTTAAAACCCTTCTTTAATCTCCTAAAAAAATATCTTTAATAAACAAGTGGATGCTCTAGCTCTGATAAAGGCCAAGTTGTGATAAAGGAAGAAAGGAAACTTGTTATTCCTTAAAGAAAGGAGTAAAAGTCATACAGGGAGTAATATGAAGTGTCAGGAACTGATTTCTTGAAATCAGATCTTGGATTGCCGATCTCACTGTGAGTTCGTCTCCTGAATGATGAGTTGGCCGTACACTTGTGTTTTTTAGTCTCCTTTATTTATTGGGCAGACCAAACTTGTTGCCTGTCCAGTGTTTAATTCTGCTTCCTTGGAGCAAACCACCATCATTTGCTCAGAGTTTTACTCAGAGATAAAGATGCACCCCGAAACTCTGTTCTGTGATGCCTCAGCAAAGGTAGGCCTCTGCAAGCCGTGGAGGGTGGGGCTTCGTGGGCAGTCACCAGAGCTTGGGTGCCTTGCCCTCTGCAGGAGTGATGCCTGTCCCTGTCTCTCCTGCTCTGCTGGGCTGGGGGCTGTGACCCTCTGGCCCTCCTGCCCTCCCCGGGCTGGGGACTGTGACCCCCCATCTCTCCTGCTCTCCCTGGGCTGGGGACTGTGACCCATCTCTCCTGCTCTCCCCGGGCTGGGGACTGTGACCCCCCATCTCTCCTGCTCTCCCCGGGCTGGGGACTGTGACCCCCCCATCTCTCCTGCTATCCCTGGGCTGGACGCTGTGACTCCCCGTCTCTCCTGCTCTCCCCGGGCTGGGCTCTGTGACCCTCTGGCCCTCCTGCTCTCCCCAGGCTGGGGGCTGTGACCCCCCATCTCTCTTGCTCTCCCCGGGCTGGGGACTGTGACCCTCTGGCCCTCCTGCTCTCTCTGGGCTGGGGACTGTGACCCTCTGGCCCTCCTGCTCTCCCCGGGCTGGGGGCTGTGACCCCCCATCTCTCCTGCTCTCCCCGAGCTGGGGGCTGTGACTCTCTGGCCCTCCTGCTCTCCTTGGGCTGGGGGCTCTGACCCTCCATCTCTCCTGGGCTGGGGGCTGTGACCCTCTGGCCCTCCTGCTGTCCCCTGGGCTGGGGGCTGTGACCCTCTGTCTCTCTCCCCGGGCTGGGGGCTGTGACCCTCTGGCCCTCCTGCACTCCCCGGGGTGGGGGCCGAGCTTAGGTTTTCTTTCCGGGGAAGGGGCCCTGGGCCTCTGCCTCTGCCCAGCCGTCCTCCTGTTGTCCGGGGGGCCGGGCACCGCGGATTCCTGTGTGCTTAGTCACCGGGCTGAGGCTTTGGGAGGATGGGGAGACTGTGGAGGCTGCTGTCACCCCATAGGAATGCCCGCTGCCGGGCCACTGGCCGCAAAGGTCTCCTGCAGGCAGCCCGCTGAGGCCAAGGGAAGCCCCCTCCTCTCCTTTACCTGGCCAGCGCTGCTCCCTGGATGTGACTTTTTAAACTCACTTTTTAAATGCTTATTTTTGTTCTGCAAATTCCTGGGCCTGTAAACACCCATGGTTATTCAAGATAGGTGTTTTAGTGAAAAGCGAGGTTTCCACCAAGAAACCCTCCCCACTGGATCAGATGGTCTGTCCGGGAAAAGCAGGCTAGGCGTGGTGGGGTTGCAGAGGTCAGCTCCGAGGCTTCAGCCTGGGCGGCCTCCCGCTCCAGGGCCCCCCGAGACCCTGTTTGTGGGGCAGCTGAACAAGACGAGGGGGACCCCCTGCCCTCCCCAGGCTGCTTGGTGAGCCTGCCCTGCTGTCCCCCCGAGCCAGCTCTGGGTGAGACCCCCCTGCGTGGACGCGGGTCCTTTCCCCAGCAGCTCCTCAGTGGCTCCTTTACTGCAGTGGGGAAGCCCCAGGGTCATCCCTTCCACGGGCCTTTCTCGTGGGAGATGGTGGAGCAGGCAGAGCAGCCCAGAGCCCTGACCTTCAGCGCCGGCGCTGACAACTCGGTCAGGAGCTTCCTTTTCTGTGGCTTCTGTGAGCCAGGCTGGCTTCCTTCCTGGGCTGTGGGGGTCGAGGGCAGGGCCCGCAATGCCTGTCCTCAGTGGAACGCTAGCAGACCCCCGGGGTGTGACTGAAGCCATCGTCAGGAGGAAGGGGTTTCGAGGTAGGCACCAAGTATTGAGTGGTCTGGATATTGGATACCTCTGCAGAGAGTGACATTCTCATGACACAGCTTTTTTTTTTTTAACGTTAGATCTTCACATTCTGATATAAATTAAGTGTAAAAAGGTGCAGACCACTGTAGGCAGATCCTTCAGGTCCGCCTTTAAAAAGAGCATTTATCTGGTAAAGGCTGGTACAGTCAGGAAGTACAAACAATACCAGACAAGCAACCTCCCAGACAGGGATAAGCACCTGTTCTCTGTGGGAAGAGGCTGGAGATGCTGGGCGACCGCCCACTACTCCTCTTGTGTTAAAGCATCCTGTGGTCTTCTGACCGTGCTCATTTATTGCTTTTATTCTTTTTGAAGGTCAGTAGATATTAGCTAGGGGAAGGCAATGGCACCCCACCCCAGTACTTTTGCCTGGAAAATCCCATGGACGGAGGAGCCTGGTAGGCTCCAGTCCATGGGGTCACTAAGAGTCGGACATGACTGAGCGACTTCACTTTCACTTTTCACTTTCATGCATTGGAGAAGGAAATGGCAACCCACTCTAGTATTCTTGCCTGGAGAATCCCCGGGAAGGGGGAGCCTGGTGAGCTTCCGTCTATGGGGTCGCACAGAGTCGGACACGACTGAAGCGAGTTAGCAGCAGCAGATGTTAGCTGGACAATAGGGTTATCATCCATTTTTTATTTTCTTTATTTTACTTCTTTGTATTAAACTAATTTTTGTATGTTTGTTTTTTTAGGTAGACTTCTTTCCCCCACGTCTGATTGTCCTTCTGAGAGAGCAGGCTCTGTGACGATTTAGCGATGTCTCTAGCTCCCTGGAGACAGTAGCTGGGGATCTCCTTGCTGTTCCCACCAAGAACCAGGCTTTCTTGGGACCAGAAGCCTGGGATTCACCTTCAAACTCTATAAGAGCCCAAACAGTAGGCGCTGGCAGAGGCCTCAGTTCAGAATGCCCTTGGGACAATGTGTGTGTTTCCTTGGTAAACGGCCTTGAAAATGCCGTGTACTTTTGGCAGGCTTGGATAAGGTTTTCCCTGCGTAACCCTTGGAAAGAACAATTCTCACTTGTAACACCCTGTTTCTGCAGGTCCACAATTTTGTAATTAAAAATTTATGGGATCCCAAGGGCCCAGTTAAAGGGCGCCTGGCCTTAAAAACGCAGGTAAAAACAGAATTTGTGTCAGTGTTTCCTTTAATTTCTCAAATGTGGTTATTTGTCTGTGCCTCCTACTGGATGCTTGTGTTGAATATTTTGTTGATGAAGGAGGCAAGATTACGTGAGGGAAAGAATGGTTAAAAACCAGGAGGCCTCACATTTTACTGTCTGAATGCATCCCTGCTTCACAGGCATTACCTTGGGCAGGCCACCTTGCCCCTCCTGGAAACACGTAAAGGTGTTGTATCCCATCGGGGTTTTTGACCAGACCCGCAGTAAGACATAGATTTATATTCTAGCCCCAGGACAAAATAAGGATTTGACTAAGATAAGTGTTTCCCAAACACTTCTTATCTGAAACAGTGCTCATTGTACCTAAGAGGTACCATGACATTTTCTTATTTGATTCTAACAGTGGCGAGAAATGCGTTCAACTGATTTAGAGACCCGTCACTGGTGGCAGCAACTCAGGGTTTGAAAAGCACATTACTAAGGTCTTTTCTAGCTCTGATTTTGAGTTAGTTGTCTCTGAGTTGAGAATCCAGACCCTAGTGCCCATGAAATTGCCCTTCGAGTTCAGCTTTCTGTTTTCCTATGGAAACAAGGAGGGAAGAACGTCATGTGTTGCTTGGGCTAGACCCTGTCACACTTTGAGGCTGTGTTCCCAGTGGAAGGATGTATTCTGTTGTCCACCCACAAGCACGTTTAGAATATCTCGTATACTTGGTACCCCTTCCTATTTTATAAAATACCTTAAAGTCAGTTACTGAAGTAACGGAAGTAATGGCAGATTTTATGCCTTCCTGTCTTCCCTCATACTGCTTTAATACATACCCCAAACACAATGTATTGCAGCATTATAACCAGCGATGAGTTATTTTATACTGAGGGCTTTTTTGTTAGGAAGGAGCTTGATTCAGAGTGACAATTATTGAGCATGGGGTGCGCGTTCCGTTAACTCACACTTGCATATAATCCCATTGGCCAAGTCCTCACCAAGCTTTGCTGGACATGTGAAGTCATTAGAATGAAGTTTGAAAATAACCTGGTTTGTTCTGAGAGGCTCTACGCGATCCAAGCCCGTGGACGGGCGCCTGGGAACTCCGACGGCCATTTTGAAATGTTACCATAGTGATAATTCTTCTGGAATCTCAAGCCATTAAAAGTGCTGTGGCTGACTCTGGGCTGTGTGCTGTAAAAATAGATGTCATGGGTTGTGTGAGTCCTTTTCTCAACACTGTGGTCTGCCAGCTGCAGCAACCTACTGCTTGACCCAGAATCCTTACTAGGGGCTCGATGGTCCGTTGCCCTTCTTCTTGACGGAAGTCATCTATCCACGTAATCATTAACCTGCTAGAATGAATGGCTTTTTAAAAATGGTTTGATTTCTCCCTCCTTCGAGTTCAGTTGATTTGCCCCTTGCTTCCTTTTGGTGGGTCTTTCAGAAGTTGGGTTGTGACCAGAGAGGGATCCCTGTTGATACTGCTCCCATGGACGGGCTTGCTTGCCTGTGTCTCGTGCTTCTTGGCCCTGTGGCTGGGACTTTGGCCTCTCACCCCCGACCCCACGCCCCCACCAGGTTGTGGCGCCTCTTCGAAGAGGCTCGGGACTTGGCACCAGCCGTGTCCTGTTTCCTGGAATGTACTGTAGGCACCTCCATGCACAGAGCACCCTTTCAGCTTTGCCTTGCCCGCTTCGCTCCTGAACCCCAGGGTAATAATTAAGAGAGTCTATATTAGTCCCTTCTCTAGGTAGAGGAATATAGGTGGGAGAATTCATAAATAGCGATTTGCGGACGGTCTGGAGAGTGTGGTCAGCAGTGACGGCTGACAGCATGTTTACACGCAGCCGTGCTGCTGATTCTCCATGTCGAGTGGAGTTCCTGGCCCTGGTGGAGGAGGTGGTGGGCCACCTTCACTCTGCCAGGTGGGGGGCGTTAGGCCTGCTCTGTGTGTTCCACCGGTACGGTCCTCGCCTGCAGCTCTCGGGTGCAGCCCCCCTGGGCTGGCCGCTGCCCTCTGCGGGCGCTGAGCTCGGCTCTGGGGACCTGAGGAGGAGGGCCCTTAGCTGCTGTCCTGGCAGAGACTGCTGTGTCCATAAACTACACAGCAGAGTGGTGTGAATTTTATCAGGGCTGCGTAGGAGGTGTCACGAGAGCCTGGGAGGGGGCTGGTTGGCGTGGAGGGGTCAGGGCCTCAACAGATGGCAAAGGAGTTTGCTAAGTACCAGAGCTTGAGGGGCGAGGTGAATACAGGAGTATAGGAATAAATCGGAGCGGCCGGTTGCCTCAAAGAAGGAGGGCAGGGAGGCTGGGCTGCTTGGTTGACCTGTATGTGAGGAGCCTGGACTGACTTTACAGGTAGGGGCAGAGGAGCAGGAGAATGCTGAGTGCAGGTTTGTATTCAGTGAAGTTTCTCCGACAGTCATTGGGGGAGGGAGAGGGAGAAGCTGGTGGGCTTGGTGGGTGGTGAGGGCACCCCAGAGACCTTTTGGAGAAAGGTTTTAGCAGGACCTAGTGAAGGACGAGGGAGCTGGGTCAGCAGGAGAAAAGCAAAGAGCCTGAGGATGACCAGAGACCAGCTGGAAAAACCGCGTGATCACTAGTGCCACTGACTAGGACAGAGGAAAATAGAGATTTGCAGGAAGGGAAGGAGAGAGGGAGAGTGTTTACAGTTTCAGCCTGTTACGTTTGGGGTGCTTGTGGTGTGAGCAGGTGGACAGCCCAGGAGGTTTCTGGAAACACCAGTGTGTCTGGGGGCAGAGAGAGCCATGGATGCTGTTCTGAGAGTCATCCCAGGATTTGGGAGGGGTGTGCAGAGTGGGAAGAAGAGAGTCCTGGGGCCACTTTTCAGGATAGATCTTCATCTTTTAGACAGTTTGTTTAAGAAAGAACAGCTGATGCATAGAAGGCTGCGCCATAGTCAGGCGCCTGGCACACTCCCTGCAGGGGAGCTCAGTGACCCCTGATTTTGCAGCTGGACCACCCCCTTGGCCTGGGGACTGGGTCCAGGGGCAGCTCTGAGTCTGCAGGGGAGGAGGCTGTTCTGAAGGGCTCCGGTTCTTCCTGTCAGGTTTCAAATGGAAGGACAGAGGAACCATCGAGAAAGCTTAGCTTAAGCTCCGTGTGGCCCAGAGGAGGTCAGGAAGGGAGCTGTGTCCAAGGCCACTCACCCTTTTGGGGAGCTGGGCCTCCCCTTGCTGTGGCTTTTCCCCCAGCACTGCCACTTAAGAGAGGAATCCTCAGGACAGCAGTGTGAGCCTGTCTGTCTGATAAAGGTGAGAAGAGATGGGACCCCCTGCTCTACCACCCCCAGTAAGATTTAACAAGATCTAGGGGTGGCTGCCCGTGAGCCACTTCTGGTTCCAAAATCACCAGGAGAGGAACTCCAGACAGTGACCGCCAATGAGTCTTTGGGAGGCAGGGCCTGAGGGTTTTGTCTGGTTTGCCTGTGATCGCCTCTTCCTTTCCCCTTCTTGCAAGCCTGCTGTCCAGGTAATTCAGTGCATTTGATCTGCTGTCAGGCAGGAGCATGAGGGGCTGATATTACACACCCTGCAAGTCCTTTGCAAACATGACTAGTTTCCCGAGCAGCAGGTAACACTAGCCTGCCCCGTGGGACCCTCAGATGCCGCCAAGCATGTAGCCGTCCTGAGATGGAAGTGTATGTTTCCATCTGAGGTTTCTGCTGTACTGTCATTTCTTTGGATTTTGTATTTTCCATAAGGGTATCGCTTAACGTGAAGATCACTTGGGCTTCGTGGCCGGCCGTAATCACAGGTGTTCTTCTTTAGCTATTTTTCTTAGTCCTGTTAACCTACAGTCATGGGACGTGACACTTTTTATCCAGTACACTCCCCCCTTTTTTTTTAATGTTTAAAATACTTGGCAACAAATGAATCCTTTTTTATTTCAAAGTAGGTCCATCTCAATCAAGTCTCGATATTTCTCATCGTGTTTTTTTTTTCCTTGAAGTGGAAGCACAAGGTGAGAAAGTCACATGTTTCTGTCCTCTGGCTCACCTAGTACTGCTTAGAATGCCTTATGGAGCTTGCATCCAAGGAGGCTTTGTAAAGGTGGCATTAACTTTGCAGTAAAGTAACTGACCCCAGACCTGTGTCAATTCAAGATCGGTCAAGTGCTAACTGAGCAACTTAAAACTTAAACAGAGGTGTGAGCTTGATAAATCAGTGTGTGTTTTGGACTAATTGGTGACCAGTATTCTGAACATTAACTGCCCTTGCGTGCCAGGAAGCTGATTGTGTGTAACCTTTGAATACCTCCCTGAGTTTGGACAAGAGGTAAACTCATATGGTGCATTTATTTTAAAAGACTTTGGTGGATGGGGAGAGGCACAGATCCCTTTCTCCTAAGGGCAAGCTTGGCATTGTCTCTTTTTTATGGTGGTGGTTCTGAATTTGGCATTTCCTGTCCATACCAAGACAAATTTGTAAGTTAAACTTAAACAAACGAACTATATAACCTAAATGTGAAAAGGAGTCCTGAGAAAGGACTTTATAACTCTACATGCAACTTTTGCATTTAAAAAGCATGTATCTGTAGCAGTGTTCCGTCTTCTCGTCTCAGCTTCCTGTTGACTGTGCGGTGCAGGCACGTTCCTGTGGCATTGCTGTCCGGGTCGTGACTCTGTTCCCTGTGGGTTCCAAGGTTGGGGGGCTGGGTGGGCTCTCCTTCCAGGGGCTCCTGCTGCAGCCACTCCCCAGTCCTTCCAGTTCAGGGAGAGCTCTTTGACCTCATGGGAAATGTGTTGTACAGAAACAGACAATGTAGTTTCATTTCCAAGGAAAAACCCACCTGTTTCAACTGGTTAATGCAAAAAAAAAAAGGCATTTTTCATCTCACTTAATGAGAAAGTCTGAGAATGGATCAGGCTTCAGGAGAACCCCTGGGTACCTCCCTTCCCCCCTCACCTGCCAACTGACCTGCCTGTACTCTGGCTTCACCCTTAGGATACGTGTGGTGGGGAGAGGGCTGTCTGCATCTTCATCCTGCGTCCTCCCAGCTTTGGGGTTGGGGCCCACAACCCGTTCTGAGGGCACAGACTCGTCTCCTTATGTCTCTGCTGGCTGAGCTAGGCCCCAGGCCCTGCCCTCCACCAGTGTGTTCCAGGGAAGTGATGCTTCGATGGGCCAGCCCAGGCCGCATGGTCCCCTAACCTCATGGAGGAGGAAGAGGACAAGGTGATCCCCTGGGGGAAAGTGTGGATGCTCTGATCAGAAGAACGGAGGTCAAGAAACAACACCCACCTACTGGAGACGGGCTGCACGGGGCCGACAGAAGTGTATTTCAGCGTGTGAACAGGTTGGAGATACTGCAAAGGCAAACAGGACTTTGGTTTCTTTCTCTTCGTGAGTTTAGAGAGGGAGATACTCTTTCTTCAGAGATACTCACTGTGGGGCAGAGACAGCCTCTGGCTTCTGCCTCTCCTCCCCGCTCCACCCAGATCTCTCTGCCCCAAGGAGGGCCTGGTGCCACTGCTGTGTTCTTAGAGTTGCATTGAACAGGCACATCAAATTAAAAACTTTCGGGCTCACTCATCAACGTGGTTTCCTGTACAGTACTCCCCTGAGGGGGGATTGCAAGTAGTTATTCATCCGTTTCATTGATCTATTGTTTTTATTAAAAAGAAAAAAAAAATCCAACCATCAGAGGAAATGCAGCCAGCTGTCTCAAGAGGGGAGATGATGGGAGATGATATTTTGATTACATTAATCCATATCCTGTTAGTTCCCTTTGCTTCTGTTGCTGCCACTGGTGAAGTCACTAATGTGAACTAATTACATTTGCTCTGAAAAGCCAAAATTTTTAATGCGTCTCAGCAAGAAAGGTTAATATTATCAATTTAACAGCATGAATGAAACATTGTGTGTATTGAACTCAAACTGTCCTAAAAGCTTGGATGATAAAAACCCAGTGGCTTCTTTTGTAACCCACTGGATAAACAGCTGTGGCTGAAAGATGCTTCATCCCTCTGCTTCTCTTATAGTCTGATGTGGGCAGGCAGTTCTGGATGCTCTCTGTTGACCGGGCGGTCTGGTGTGTGACATAGCAGACCACGTGACGAAAGGTGCTTCCTTCCCTTTGAAAGCCTGGTGAGGGGGCCGCATATGTCTTCCTTTTTCAGAGAACAACACGGATCGCCTCACCTCCCAGTGCGAATGGCCTTCCTGTTTTAAAAGCCTCTGAATTATCAAGACTTAGAGCACTTCACGTGTCGGTCCTTTCTCCGGAACCAGCCAGCCCCGAGAGGCAGCGTTCTAGAGAGCTGGGTGTTCTGAAGGGGCGCTCCCCTCCAGGGGTGTCCGTGGCCTGGCCTCTTGCGCCCACACGTGGTCCCTGTGGTGCCCGCCTGAGTGATGGGCAGTGAGGATGCAGGCAGCCTGCTTGGTGCTCTCGGTGTCTCAGAATCGTCTGGCGCCTTGCTCTGCTGGCAGCATGTCGAAGGTTCTGACTGGTGCCGCTTTGTTGACCACTGGGTTCCTTGGGGTCCTTCCGTGTTCAGAGTAGGAGCTCAGTGAGGAATTGCTCTGCTGGGAACCAGCCTGTCTCTCTGTGGCCCCAGAGGAGTGGTGGAGTGGCCTGATGGGAGCTGAAAACCTGCTAGGAGCCAAGGAGGAGATCTCTCAGATAAATTCCAAAAGGTCCTTGGCTAAGGTTTTCAATTGGAATTTTTCTCCACTTCGGTTCAGTTGCTCAGTCGTGTCCGACTCTTTGCGACCCCATGAATCACAGCACGCCAGGCCTCCCTGTCCATCACCAACTCCCGGAGTTCACCCAGACTCACATCCATCGAGTCAGTGATGTCATCCAGCCATCTCATCCTCTGTCATCCCCTTCTCCTCCTGCCCCCAATCCCTTCCAATATCAGAGTCTTTTCCAGTGAGTCAACTCTTCACATGAGGTGGCCAAAGTACTGGAATTTCAGCTTCAGCATCATTCCTTCCAAAGAAATCCCAGGGCTGATCTCCTTCAGAATGGACTGGTCAGATCTCCTTGCAGTCCAAGGGACTCTCAAGAATCTTCTCCTACACCACAGTTCAAAAGCATCAGTTCTTCGGCACTCAGCCTTCTTCACAGTCCAACTCTCACATCCATACATGACCACAGGAAAAACCATAGCCTTTTCTAGATGAATCTTTGTTGGCAAAGTAATGTCTCTGCTTTTGAATATGCTATCTAGGTTGGTCATAACTTTCCTTCCAAGGAGTAAGCGTCTTTTAATTTCATGGCTGCAGTCACCATCTCCAGTGATTTTGGAGCCCAAAAAAGTACAGTCTGCCACTGTTTCCACTGTTTCCCCATCTATTTCCCATGAAGTGATGGGAGCAGATGCCATGGTCTTCGTTTTCTGAATGTTGAGCCTTAAGCCAACTTTTTCACTCTGCTCTTTCACTTTCATCAAGAGACTTTTTAGTTCCTCTTCACTTTCTGCCATAGGGTGGTGTCATCTACATATCTGAGGTTATTGATACTTCTCCTGGCAATCTTGATTCCAGCTTGTGTTTCTTCCAACCCAGCGTTTCTCATGATGTACTCTGCATAGAAGTTAAATAAGCAGGGTGACAATATACAGCCTTGACGTACTCCCTTTCCTATTCGGAACCAGCCTGTTGTTCCATGTCCAGTTCTAACTGTTGCTTCCTGACCTGCATACAAATTTTTCAAGAGGCAGATCAGGTGGTCTGGTATTCCCCTCTCTTTCAGAATTTTCCACAGTTTATTGTGATCCACACAGTCAAAGGCTTTGGCATAGTCAAGAAAGCAGAAATAGATGTTTTTCGGGCACTCTCTTGCTTTTTCCATGATCCATTGGATGTTGGCAATTTGATCTCTGGTTCCTCTGCCTTTTCTAAAACCAGCTTGAACATCAGGAAGTTCACGGCTCACATATTGCTGAAGCCTGGCTTGGAGAATTTTGAGCATTACTTTACTAGCGTGTGAGATGAGTGCAATTGTGCGGTAGTTTGAGCATTCTTTGGCATTGCCTTTCTTTGGGATTGGAATGAAAACTGACCTTTTCCAGTCTTGTGTCCACTGCTGAGTTTTCCAAATTTGCTGGCATATTCAGTGCAGCACTTTCATTTTTAAAAGAATTAAAACAAGGATTTTGCTTGCTTGCTTCCTGCCCCCTCCTCAGCAGGATCCTAGGATGAAGAGAGGCAGGTTTTAGAAGCACGTTTGTTCCCGTCAGTGTGTGTCTGCAGTCTGAGCCTGTGGGTGGAGTTGGACGGGGCGGGGGTGCTTCTGCAGCCTCATCTGAGCTCCTTTCCGGCTCCGAGACGGCCTGGAGCCTTGTGTGTCTGTGCCGTTTGCGTGGCGCTGACAGGCCACCCAGGCCACTGGTGTCCGTCGTGGGCGTAGAAGGGTCTCCTGGGCCTGACCCCTCTCCCCTGATGATGCCTGTGACCCCGGCTCCCCTGACCGCCCTCGTCACTCAAGGGTGTCGGGGTGCCTGCTTACGTGCTTGTGTCTGGACTGAAAGCCCGTGACAGGCACTCGCTGCATTTCTAAGCTTGGTCCGGGAGTCCGATGACAGCACACGACGGCAGAGGCGGCAGCTACCCTCACCCCGAGTGAGACCCGGCTCGTTCCTCAGTGAGCTCTGGTCGTCAGGCCAGGGGAGAGGCCGCTGATGCGGTGCTTTCACAGGACTGCTGGGCCATCCTGGCCCGTTCATCTTAGGCTTGCGTGAGCTGCCGGTGCCCCAGGACTGGTCTCAGATGCTGTCTGTCCTTGCCAACGTCCTGCTGGTGGCGGCTGCTGGATCCTGGGCCTGGCACGGGGCTCAGGCCTGATAAATATCAGAGAGGCTGTTGATCATTGTGTGCGGTTATTTCCTTTACATTCCAGGTGCTGTATTTGAGCTAGAAAATCACCCCACAGAACTTTCGTCCTGCTATGTGCATTATTAGGCCGTGGTGCCCTTTTCTGAGGCCAAGTAGCAGTCCACCCCCACCCCCTCCTCCTATCCAGGATGTAGGTGGATGAATCTCAGTTTCATCTTAAGCTGAATTTCTCTATTAAGATTATACCAGACTGAAATGACTGGCAGTTCAGACTTGCACTTGAATACCTAATGATGTCCCGCACTCTCTTGAATCCCACTTTATGGGATTTGCCCGGCGTACTCACTTGATGCTCCTACCAGCTGTTCAGGTGGGTGTAATTAACTTCGGTTTACATTCTGGGAGACTGAATGTGGTCCCGTGTCCTTGCCCAGACCTCTTAAGTGGTTAAATGTAACCCTCACACCCTTCCAGGGCCAGGATGTGTACTCTTACATCCCGAAACATGAACAAAACAAAACTAAAGAAGAACCGGGTCTAGATAACCTTTCGTCCTATTCAGAATTCAAAGTTTACATTGCTTTACAAAAGTTAGTTTTAGCTTTGAGCGTGGGAATGACACGCTCATTGCTTTTATGCCAAAGGTGTGCCATCTGAGGGCTGTCCTCTGTGCTTTAGACAGAACTGACCTTGATTACTGCTTGACTCAGGAGCTATGCAGAGTGTCCAGGGAATGGTGATGGCGCTCGTGTGCGCATTATCTGGGTGACCTGGTGGAGGCCCAGCGTGGGAGAGTCTGCCGCTCTGTCGACAGCCAGCCCCCTTAGCGAATCATACGCATACATGTTATTTTTCCATCATTGTCCTCAAAATGGCACTTTGGGACTTTCTCAGAGTCTAATATAACTGTGGATATGCATCATAAACAAAATTATAAATTGATAAGACCTTATGCCTTTTGATACCAAATGGCATCTGCTTGGTGCTTCATCAAACCCTCTCTTAAACATTTGTCTCTTGAACCTATATTACCTATAGGAGATCATTATGAAAATGCAAAATAGTCTGTAAAAAGGTACCTTTGCTTAGAGAACATTCTGACTTCTCGACTGGAAATGACCTGAAGGAGAGGATGGGGCTCCTGTGCTGGCACCCAGGGTGCATCTGGTCCCCCTCTGCTCTGCGTTTATGATGGGCAAGGTTCAACCTCGTCCCCTTTAAGAACTCAAGCCCAGAGAACGTACTTACATGGTGTCACGTTCTACTTGAAATATTTTGGCATCATTATGTACTTCAGAAAGTAAAAGCCTTATGACTCAATGTCCTATTCAATTTTGGTTAGTTATCTTGATGCTTGAACACATGTTCGCATTCCTGGTGTTTCTGGGCTTGTGATGTAGCCTTTGACGTAACCTACATACCTGTGCAGGTGATGAGTTCACCATGGGATGCCTGTGGTTTTTTCAGAACTCTTCTTTCCAGTTTTCCTTTTAGAGCATGTCAGGGCTGTGGTTAGGAAGATGATAAATGAGGCCAAGAGTAAATGAAGGCTAAAAAAGCATTGAACAGGTCAGGTATCTGAAGCTTTTTAGAAGGAAAAAAAGAAAAAAAAAAAAAAAACAATAAACAAGGAATCCAAACAAAGCGAAATATAGTCTTGAAGCACAAACCATCAAAACCCGGGGTTCAGCACTCACTGTGTAGCCTTGGTGCCAAGTCACACTAAGAGCCGCAAAGGCCTCTGTGGTTGGGTACGTGTGGCAGGAGAAATCAATAGAAGGAGGGGTTCTCTTTTCGAGGAGAAAAGGACAATAGAGGGAAATGTTTTATTTTGAGATGTTTTATTTACAGTGAATATGCGGCTTGTGCTCTGTAGGGCAGAGCTTGGTTGGTAGTGTTTGGAAGGCAGGGTAGGGGAGGATACTAACATATCTGTGCTACAGAGCTTCCATTAGGACTACATGTGCGGAAACATTCTAGAATTCACACCGTTTAGACAAATGGTTGATTTAGGAATTTCTCCTTCCTGCTCCTTGGCACCCTCAAATGCCTCTCTCCCCCTCCTTGTTAGGAACCTGAACTGGCTCTTTAAAGAGATGGAGTGAAATTTAATTATCTAGGGAAACCTCCAGATTATATTCCACAGGAACAGTCTTTCTGGTTGGCACATCTCAGAATATCTACAGGCCAAAAAAACCTCCTTGCTGAGTAGAAGTAATCAAAGGATGATATTTAATATTGCTTCAACTTTTGTTTTTAAATATCTTTTATGCTGTGTAGTTCCCAGTCTGACTTCACATTTCTAGACTCCGTATTTTAGAATAACCTTCTTGGGTAAGTAATTAGCAGAAACTATGGTGTTGACCTGATTTTCTTTCCATTAAGCTGCCTCCATGGCAGGACTTCTACTAGGGCTTTGGTGAGTTTTTCCTGAGCATTGGGATATACCAGCGGTCACCAGTGGGAGAGGAGGACCAATATAGGGACTGGGGGGTTGGAGGTACAAAGTATCGGGCATAAGATAGGCCACAAGGACGTATTATATTACCCAACACAGGTGGAATATAGCCAATATTTTATAGTAATTATAAATGGAAAGTGAACTTTAAATTGTATGAAAACTTAAAAAATTATTAAATAATTCTACAGAATAATTAGATTTAAGTTTTTGGGAATAAATGTGATTGCAGACGTGAAAATCAATCAATCATTCTGTTTTGCAAGCAGAAAAAGAAGACTTCCTCCCTCGATGACATTTGCCATCTAGTCTTCCTGCCTGGCTTGCTCACTTCCTTCTGGAGCAACAGGGGGTCTGCATTGCCTTTTGTCAAGTACCCAGAGGGCCATATAGGAAAATATCAGGCTCTTAGCGAAAGCATCGCCTCGTGGAGAAGAAACCACCGAGTCCTTTCCAGGCCACCGGAGGGTTCTTTAGGCGTGCCATCACCCTGTGCTGGAGGACAGGCACGCTTTGTGTGCCCACTGAGTGACGCCAGTCCATCGCTGTGGCCTGGTCCTGCCTTGCCCCCATGACTGTAGAGTCGTTCTCCTTGGTCTAGACGAACTCTCCAAGTTGTTGGATTTTCCCAGGAGATACTGTGAAAGCTCATCATAAAGAAATAAAATCAGGTCTTGGTCTAAAGCTTTCAGCAAGTAGGTTTAAAGGCATAGTCCTGTCGTTCTCTTCCTCAGGTCAGTTCAGTTCAGTCGCTCAGTCGTGTCTGACTCTCTGCGACCCTGTGGACCGTAGCATGCCAGGCTTCCCTGTCCATCACCGAGCTTGCTCAAACTCATGTCCATCAAGTTCTCTTCCTACATGTGGATTTTTGTGTGGTTATTAACACAGTTGTATACATTTATTTATCTAAATTTCTGTGATCTGTTCCCATTCATATGGATACATATATACACACGTGTTAATGACAGACTTCAGCATTTTTGCAAAGTTTGAGATGCCTAGTGTACAGCAGTCTCTGAGCAGTCAAGTGATGGGGGCAGACAGTGAGCTGGTGTGTGGTGGGGAACTTAGGGTTTTAGGAACTAGTCTGTCCCTGGAAAGCTAAGGCTGTAAGCAGTCTGCCAGAGCTGGGTCCTGAAATGGGTCACCCTCTTCTCATCTGGGGAGGAAACAGCCTCTTCAAAGATCGGTCTTCTTCCTGAGGAGTGTGTCAGCAGTCCTGCATGTGTATCCTATGAAATACCAGTTTCAAATTAGTCCAGACTTGGGGTGTGGGCAACATGGAGCCAAGTCTAAAACAGATCAGTTTGTGGACAAACGAGGAATTGAGCAGCATTTGAAAAGAAAGCCACCAGGAGAGATGAAGCTCTTGGTCCTGGTAAAGCAGCAGCAGCAGGTAGCGTGTTCTGGCTGAGAGGTGAGATGCTTGAAGGGGTGTGTGCGCTCGCTCGTGAGGCGTCTGTGTGCTGTGATGCTGTGGAGCTGGCGTAAACATTTCTGAAGGGGTTAAAGATAATTTTGTAGCGTTAACTCTAGCCTAACATGACTTGATCTGAACCAGTCCTAGCCAGAACTCCTGTGATTTATGATTAGTGTAAGGTTTTCTGAGGTTCAGAGTTTCAATGTAGTTTTCTTATTTTTCTTAAAAAAAAAAAAAAAAATGGTTCTGATCATTTGGTATTGTTTTAAAATAATATTATTTTCACTTGTTATAAAAATTAAGTTCACTTGTATAATAATTGCCCTTATAACGAATCTCTTAAGGAAACGTGTTAATTATGATTTCATGGTATAAATAGGTTATTTTTAGATTTTTAAAATTGCCCCTTCTTCCAGTAACTAGCACTTCTGTGTCTGCCTTTTGCAAAGAAAGTACAGATTAGGTGGATGTAGACATAAGGGAGGTAAGCTGGAAATGCATTTCTGTTTTTGTAATTTGCTGCTGTTAAGATTTAGAAACATAAACACAACAGTGTTTCCATGATGCAGATGTACCATCAAGGTCTTACAGCGTAGCTTGAGGTAACTAGGATTTTCGTGTCATTTGGAGGAGGGCAGGCCAGTGACGCATTCATCTCTTCTTTCATTGATTTGTTCATTATGTAAACACATGCTCACTGGGCACCAGGAGTCAATCAATACATGGGTGCCCGCCCACATGGACTGACTATTGGGAGACGCATTAATCACACCAGCCACAAGCAGATGCACTGTTGTTGCTCAGTCACTGAACTGTGTCACTCAACTTTGCAAGATCGTGGACTGCAGCACGCCAGGCTTCCCTGTCCTTCACCATCTCCCAGAGCTTGCTTGAGCAAGCAAATCAGTGATGCCATCCAACCATCTGGTCCCCTGTGGTCCGCTTCTCCTCCTGCCCTCAATCTTTTTCAGCATTAGGGTCTTTTCCAATGAGTCAGCTGTTTGCAACAGGTGGCCAAAGTACTGGAGCTTCAGCTTCAGCGTCAGTCCTTCCAGTGAATATTCAGGACTGATTTCCTTTCGGATTGACTAGTGCGCCCTTATTTGAGGGATATATATACATCCCAAGACCCCCAGTGGATGCCTGAAACTGACCCCTATATATAATGTGTTTTTTTTCCTGTGCTCATATACTTGTGATAAAGTTTATAAATTAGGCAGAGTGAGAGATTAACAGTAATAATAATAAAATAGAACAATTGTAATAATATACTGTAATAAAAGATATAAATGTGGTCTTTCTCTCTCTAAAAATATCTTAGTGTACGAAATTAATGCCTTTCCCCTCTTAACTAAGCACTGATCATACTCTGTGGCCAGAACTTTGGCAGTCTGAGATGTGGGAGCAGAAGTAGCCTAAGTTTCTTTTTGCTTTGTCACGGTTTCCTGGCTATAGGATTCATTCTTACCATTGATCTTGACAACCTCAGCATACGATTTTTCTTCCTTCTTTTTTAAGTCTAGAACTTTTACTGTTTGACTTAAAGGAAGCACTTTACAGCTTCTCTTTGCCGTGTCTGAGTTGCCAGCATCACTACTCTTGTACTTTAGGGCCATTTAAAATAAGATAAGGGTCCCTTGAGCACAAGTGACACCTGCGACCCCATTGATCTGCTAACCAAGATGGCGACAGGGTGGGTAACGGACGGATGTGACGGAGAAAAAGTGGACGCACATCCCGGGCTGCGTGGGACCAGAGGGCACGCTGTCTCATCCAGCCCTAGGCAGGACTGCGTGCAAGTAAAAACTCACAGGCTGTTACTTTCTGGAGCTTTCCATTTAATATTTTCAGACTGCGGTTGACTGAAGGTGACTGTAGAACGTGGCATCTGTGACGAGGGTCCCTGAGGCCAGAGGTGGTGCTGTGAGCCCAGGGGGACAGGAACGCCCAGGGCCCAGGGTGGGAATGGGGGTGGGCAGCGGGCCCCAGAGGCTAGGTCAGGGGCGTGGTGTCGCCATGTGAGCAGCGAGACATCAGATGCGGGGTGTGCAGGTGGGAGAGAGAGGCAGTAGGATGGGGAATACTGTGTAAGGAATAACCCTGTGTGCCCCCTGCTCCCAGCAGCACATTAGAGAGCAGGCTTATTAGGAAGCTATTGGAGGAGCGGCACTTGGGGTAAAGAACCCGCCCGCTAAGGCAGGAGACATGAGAGCCACCGGTTCGATCCCTGGGTCAGGAAGATCCCCTAGAGGAGGGCATGTCAACCCACTCCAGTGTTCTTGCCTGGAGAATCCCACGGACAGAGGGGCCTGGTGGGCCACGGTTCATGGGGTCGCCAAGAGCCAGACAGGACTGAAGTGATTAGCAGCAGCAGCCGCAGGCGGGGAGCACTGCTAGCAGGGCTTGTGGCCCGGACCAGGACAGGATGGGTGAGCGGGGTCCAGGCTGTGCTGTGCTGGGCTGCGGCGGACGGGCATTCCAGATGGTGCATGGGACTCGGGCTGCACACGGCCACAGCGGTGCCCGGCCCTGAGCCCCTGGAGGTGACGGGCGGCGAGGAACGGGGGCTGGCTTCTGCAGGCCGCGAGGCTGCACGCCCCTGCAGCAGACAGGGTGGGATGTGCGCGAGGCTCTGAGGGCCGCTCTTCGGGAAGCGCTCCAGGGGAAGGTGGCCCTTGAGAGCAGAGCCTGGTCCCTACATGGACGGGTTGAGGGGCGAGGCGGCTGGGTCAGAGATGTAGCCGGAGGCACGTAGATGGGCCGGGAGCATGGAACCGACCAGGAGCCTGAGGGCCCGACAGGGAGGAAGGTGGGGAGTGTGTGTCTGAGACCTGGGCAGAGGGTTTAGGGGGCGGGCTGTCGGGAGGGCCCAGAGCCATGGCTGGGAAGAGAAAGGAAGGTGTCCACTGGCTCTTCCCGCAGGGAGGCCTTGAGCAGGCGGCCTGAGGGCCGGTGCCGGGTCATGGTCAGGAGGACGGAGATTGGAGTTTGTTTTGTGGCTGTAGCATCTGCGATCTTAATTTCCTGCTGCTGCTAAGTCACTTCAGTCATGTCCGACTCTGCGACCCCATAGACGACAGCCCACCAGGCTCCCCCATCCCTGGAATTCTCCAGGCAAGAACACTGGAGTGGGTTGCCATTGCCTTCTCCAATGCATGAAAGTGAAAAGTGAAAGTGAAGTCACTCAGTCGTGTCTGACTCTTAGCGACCCCACGGACTGCAGCCCACCAGGCTCCCCCGTCCCTGGGATTCTCCAGGCAAGAACACTGGAGTGGTTTGCCATTTCCTTCTCCAATGTGTAAAAGTGAAAAAATAAAGTGAAGTCGCTCAGTCATGTCCCACTCCTGAGACCCCCATGGACTGCAGCCCACCGGGCTCCTCCGTCCATGGGGTTCTCCAGGCAAGAGTACTGGAGTGCCATTGCCTTCTCTGCTTAATTCCCTGACCAGGGATCAAACCCCTGCCCCCTGGGATGGTGCGCTAACCACTGGAAAACCAGGGAATTCCCTGTGGAGTTTGTTTTCTATATCAAAGCCTGGAGTCCAGGGGTGGCCCCGTGAGAGGGAAGGGCGGGTCAGTGAGAGAAGAGGGGACGGCCCCAGGGGGATCTGGAGGCCGAGATGTCTGGGAAGAATACACGGAGGGAGCTGCTTCAGATGAGAGGAAGAGCCAGCAGTCCCTCAAGAGGGGCACTGATGCTGGCATGCCCTGTGCGTGCTGTGCTGTGCTGTGGCATTTGCTATGGGCTGTGCGTGCGTCTTCTCATCCATCCTCACAGAAGCTTGTGAGTAGAAGCTGCCACGCTCATGGAGGAGGATGCTGAGTCCTAGGGAAGCTTCGGCAGTGTGCCCACAGTCCCCCCAGGAGGACACGACCCTGGGCGCTGCCTTTCCAGGAGTCTGCAGCCCTGGTGGGGAGCTGGGCCTCAGTTGTGCCCTGTGCCCTGACCCAGGAGCCTGGGGGTAACGGCAGCTGCACTGTGGCGTTCCTACCCAGTAAACGTTGACATGAACTCAATGCTTTGGGAGATGGTTGCATTTATTTTAATGATCAGTTCTTTTCCTAGTAATATTAACTAGTGTCAGGAGAGGGAGGCTAGGTACTCTTGGTGTAAAATAGCAGGTCTGTCTATTGATTTACTTGACTGAACTTTCCACTCAGTTACTGGTGTTAATTTATACTTTGTTAACTCTTGGTTTTATGAAATGATGGCTGTGCATTTCTTATCAAATGGTACCAGTCATTCTTTATTGGAATGCACACATCAGGCCACTGGCTGCACCAAGCATTGCCTACGGGACCCCCATTTGACACCCCTGGCGTCCTCTTGGGGTTTGTGTGTCTCCACTGACACCTGTTGCAGGTTAGGAGGCTGGGAGCACAGACACCCAGAGGTAGGCCTGGCCCGAGTCCTCAGTGGCACAGCTGTCTCTCCCTCCGGGTTCTTCTCTCTTCTTTCTCATTTCCCTTGAAGTGAGAGCAGACTTGCAGACTTGCCTGTGTGGGGTCCCTGGTGGGGCAACAGGGCTGCGCTTCTCTTTGGGCCTCTTAGGGTGTCCTGAAGATAAAGATGAAAAAGGTCCTTAAGGAATTGCAGATGCTGTGTGAAAGATGTCAGGCTGAAACTGCTGGGAGCTGTTCAAATTCCTCTTTGGAGAAACTTCTGTTGTCTCTTCCTTTCCTGTTTTGAAGGTTAAAGCTGCTCTAAAATCTAAAAGATGGTCCAAGAAAGTCTGTTGTCCAGACTTGGGGAAAACAGCAACGCTTACACATTGCTGTTGAGAATGCAAAATAGCCCAGCCCTCGTGGAAGACAGTTTGGCAGCGGTATATATGAAAGTAATGTAAATGCGTGTAACCTTTGACCCACAAGTCCTGCTTCTGGGAACCTGTCACGTGACACACCCGCACACAGACAGATTGCAGCTTTGTTTGTGCTCGTGGTAACTGGGAACAATCCACGTGTCCTGCAGTCGGGGACTGGTTCATAAACTAAGATACAGGCACGGGACGGAATACTCTGGAGCTTAAAGAAGCACAAAGGCACTCTCTTCTCTGTGTGGATAGATCTCCAGGATATTAACTGAGAAAGACAAGATTTACTTCTTTTTTTTGTAAGATTCAAGAGTGGAAATAAGACTGAATCTTTGCACTTGCTTGTGTTTGTATAGACTGACAGCAGAAGGAAAGTCAAGACAGTGACCAGCGTGAGGACGCCCGGGGGCGGGCAGGGACCGGGAGGAGGTGGCACACGTCTGTACGTTTTTTATTTTCTCTCGTGCTTATCTGTTTATCTGTGCTCTGCTGTGTCCCAGCTCTTTGAGACCCCACCAGGCTCCTCTGTCCCTGGGATTTCCCAGGCAAGAAAACTGGAGTGGGTTGCCATTTCCTCCTCCAAGGGATCTTCCCGACCGAGGGATCGAACCCACGTTTCCTGCATCTCCTGCATTGTAGGCGGATTCTTTACCACGGAGCCACTGGGGAAGCCTACCACACCTTGTGCCTACATTACGTATTAAAACTTAGAAAAAACTGTTGCGCTTTCTCCTGCTGAGGTAGCAGGGAGCTCTGACGTTGATCTTGGATGGCATTCCCTGTTGTAGAAAGACCGAGTGACAGAGGCAAGTCCATGCCCCTTGGATAGATTTCCCTCTTCTGTGCGTACATGCCATTTGAGTGGTTGCCCCATGACGCTTCTCGGAAATCACCTTGGTGTTGCATGCTGCGGGGGCGTTTCTCCCACGATCCACACTGCTCTAGCATCCCTTGTACCATGAGAGGAGAAGCTTGTGCATCTCTTAGTTTGTAGAAAGGGCTATTTCCAGACAGGTTTGTCTTCTCCTTTAGGCTTCCTTATCTTGTCATCATTCAAGTCTCAAGGTCTGCTGATCAAATACACTCCCGTGTTTTACAAGAACTTCCTTTCTGAGGTGCATGTGGTAAGGACTTCAAAAGACCACGTGGATGTGTCTCCTTAGTTATGTCTTTGACCCTCTTTGGGCGCTTGAATGGTGTTGACTTTGTCACTAACAAGTTGATGCAGAAATGCATTTAATGCTGATTTGTTGTTGTTCACTCGCGCAGTTGTTCCTCACTCTCTGCCAGCCCATGGACCGCAGGCTCCCCTGTCCTCCACCATCTGCCAGAGTTTGCTCAAACTCATGTCTATTGATTTGGTGATGCCATCCAGCCATCTCATCCTCTGTCTTCTCTTTCTCCTCCTGCCTTCAATATCTCCCAGCGTTAGGGTCTTTTCCAATGACTTCGCATCAGGTGGCCAAAGTTTTGGAGCTTCAGCATAAGCCCTTCCAGTGAACATTCAGATTGATTTTCTTTAGGATGGATAGGTTGGATCTCCTTGCAGTCCAAGGGACTCTCGAGAGTTTTCTCCAATACCCCAGTTTGAAAGCATCAGTGCTGGTTTGGAGCAGTGTTATTCTGTATCTCTTGAACTGACCCTAAGGGTGCTCTCTCTCTCTTGCTGTACTTAGTCCCCCATCTGGGGACTGAATTTGGGCCTGGTAGTGAAAGGTTCTGAGTCCTAACCACTGCATCACCAGGAAACTCCCTGATCCTGAGCTCTCTTGATGGATGCCACAAGGTCCATGGATCACTATGATTAATTTTTCAAGCTATCAGCTATTTAACTGTCTCATGCCAAGTGTTCAGGAAATAATGTAAATTCAGTATAATGTAAATTCAATCGGGTGGCTCCAGCAGCTTACCATTTGAATTATAGCTCTATTTGTTCCCATTTGTAACCCTTTAACCACTCAGTTTGTAATCAGAGTAAGTCACTTTGGTGGTTAAGTCAAATATGGGTTAGTTTGCATCCTAGATTGCCTCTGACAGTTCAGTCTTATAAGAGGTGTGTGAGCATGAGAACTGTGTTGTGTGGTCATGGAAGGGGTGGAGGTTGGTGGTGATTAGAAGGTGATCTCAAGATTAAAAAAAAAAATCTACCCCAGACTGCAGCCCTGGGCAGTGAATCAACTGGTGGATTGCCCTCTGGGGTTGGGACTTTTGAGGGAGCCTGTCAGGTTCTGCTGTTATCTCCAGAGAAATGGTACTGTGATCAAATCTGGGTCAGCTGTACTGCAGGCCATGGTAGTGGGTATCACTGGTTTGTTGGAAAAATGACTCCTTGTTATTGTTACTGTTCAGTCGCTCAGGCATGTCCAACTCTTTGTGACCCCGTGGACTGCACCTTGCCAGGCTTCCCTGTCCTTTACTATCTCCTGGAATTTGATCAAATTCATGTCCATTCAGTTGGCGATGCTGTCTAACCATCTCATCCTCTGTTACCCGCTTCTCCTCCTGCCCTCAGTCTTTTCTAGCCTAATGGTCTTTTCCACTGAGTATGCTCTTTGTATCAGGTGGCCAAAGTATTGGAGCTTCAGCTTCAGCATCAGTCCATCCAGTGAATATTCATGGTTGATTTCTTTTAGGATTGACAGGTTTGATCTCCTTGCAATCCAAGGGACTCTCAAGAGTCTTCTACAGCACTGAATGATTTCTTATTAACTCTTAAAAGTATCGCCTATAATACTTGTTTTAGCAGCAGAATGCTTCGCTTATGGGGTGTGTGTGTGTGTGTGTGTGTGTGTGTGTGTGTGTGTGTGTGAGTGTTGAGAGGTGTTGTGGGTAGGGGATGAGTTAGGCCAAAGATGTTTGAAATATATTTGTAGGAGGTATTTGTTTGCCTACTGAATCATTTTAAAGCTAAAAATACCCCCGTACTTAATTTTGGTTTGATTTGCTTACTACTACCAGGGAATGATTCTTATATGAACAAAATGTGCTTTCACATATATACTTTTGCATGTCCTTTCTTTATCCATCAAGTGTATTCCTCAGTGATATATATAAAATACAGATGTGTATGCAAATCATCTTATTCTATTGACTTTCATTGTAAAATTTGAAAACTGTAGGATCTAAAAAAAATCCCATTTATGACTCGTAATAGTCACTTGAATCCCTGGTAGCTTAGTGGTAAAGAATCCGCCCACAGTGCAGGAGACCATCTGCAGTGCAGGAGATACAGATTGTATCCCTGGGTCAAGAAGATCCCCTGGAGAAGGAGATGGCTGCTCAATACTGGAGATGCCCACTCCAGTATTCTTGCCTGGGAAATCCCAGAGACAGAGGAACCTACAACCCACAGGGTCTCAAGAGTTGGACACAACTTAGCGACAAAGCCACCATCAGTATTCACTTGTAGAGCTCACTTTTCAGCATTCAGAATGTTTTAAAACTTTTTCCTCTGTAAGTAGAGTTAATCCATTGGCAGTTAATCTATGTTTTGGTGTCTTTGCTGCAAACATTTAGTTAGTTGCTTTTATTCTTGAGCCATCCTTGCCTTACTTCTAGAACTTGATTTTTGGCAGCTACATTGGTTACTCCAGGAGTTATTAGAATTAAGAGCCGGAGGGAGATGCTGTTTAAAATTCCATATAGGCTGGGTGGGTGCCTCACATATTCATGTGGGGCTCTGTGCTCTGGGTCAGGCTGGGGAGAAGGCCCTTGGGATGCATGTCTTTTCTTTCAATGAGACCACACTGGTGAAGTACTTCCTGCTGGCTCATTATTCAACAAGTACTTGTTGTTCCTGGAGGTTATGATTGCTGCTTTTCCCCCCAATTAGTTTAAAAAGCTGAGTTTAGGCAGGATTCTTGTTGAAGCAGAATAATTTAATAGGTTATTGACCACCTCTCTGAAGCTCTTCATCTGTGAGATGGGACTAATACCACCTACCTTACTGGCTCAGATTCTACAGGTCCACACCTACAGGTCAGTGTAGGCCGCGTTGGGGCTAACAGCCTAGTGGTTGATTTCAGAGATGCTTTATTTTCATTTTGAGGTTGCTTTACACTTGGCAAGAGAAATTATCATTCCAGTTTGTGATGCTCTCCTCCGTTTGACACCCCTCTTGTTATTGGTGCTTTAGCAACTAGTACTCACCAGGAACTACAAAAATGCCCTTTTATTCTATAAATGCCTTCTAATTTAGCTGTTTCTAAAACTTAGGGGTTTTGTACTTGCCTAGTCGGATGCGACTGAGCGACTTCACTTTCACTTTCCACTTTTATGCATTGGAGAAGGCAATGGCAACCCACTCCAGGGTTCTTGCCTGGAGAATCCCAGGGACGGGGGAGCCTGGTGGGCTGCCGTCTAGGGGTCACACAGAGTCGGATACGACTGAAGCGACTTAGCAGCAGCAGCAGCAACATATATGAAGCGAGAATGCTATCTTTTTAAGTGTGGAGGTGAGAGTTTCAACTCTGCCTTAACTATTTGTATTTCTGTTTGTTCCTGGTGACACTGAGTGATTCGGGTCACTCTGACATTTAATCAAGTTAAACGGTGTGGCTGTTAGAAAATATGTCTAGCAGGTAATCTGAGAGCTTGATGACTAGTAACACAGCCGAGAAATTTCATCAGGGCTAATTTATTAATTTCTTAAGCCCTTCCTGTCCAGTTTGCCTTTAATTTTCATTTTTTCTAAGTTTCCATTAGCAACTGTGCCCTCACTTGTTATTTAATAATGAATGGTTACAAATTGTTTGTGTGTTTTCATAATTAGAATGTGATAGCAATCATCTACCGGATGAGCTGACACTGTAATGACATAAAGTCAGTAACAATTATGCCTAACAGGAAAATTAATTATGTAATCCTATCATACCCTATTTCGCCTAGGAGATTAGATTTGGCTGTGACTAGGCTGGGCTACGCAGGTGACAGCGTGGTATAACACTTCTCATTTTTCTGAATCACCTAGTCACCATCATGTTCACTGTATCACCCGGGAAAATCATTTGATTTAGAATTTTTAAATATTTTCAGCCTTTTGATTTTCTACTTAAAAAGAGAGAGAGAGGAAAAAAAAAAAAAACTTCTACTTGGATGGTTTATTCTTCCCATGCTTTTAGTGCGTGAAGGTCTTTGCTGGATTTTTATCCAGGAGCAGCCATCTATTCTTTTTGCCTTTATTTACCTGTCAGGGATGTGAGCTGTGCGAGTGAGCTAACCACGCCTCCGAGGTGCCCTTCCTCCAGCACACAGAGCAGCTGCCAGTCCAGGGTGCAGGCCGGGACCGGACAGACTGAGGGTCCTCAGGTGACTTCAGAGCAGCTCTCCAGGCCTCTGTTGGGGTACCCAGCTGACTGGTCCTGCACCCCTCCCCCGTCCTTGGAGGCCCTGTGGGTCTGAGGCAAGGTGGACGGTCTCTCAGGACCCGTGTGCTTAGCCTCAGAGGAACCCTGGCATTAGCTTGTTCAGCTCCTTGTCTTCAAGGTGTAAAAACTGCCGTTTGTCTAAGGGTTGAGCTGGGCCCACAACCCACATCTTCATGGTGTTCTTCCCATCACACCTCGTTTCTACTTTGTTCTATTTTTTAAATTTGCTTATAACTACTCAGTATCTAGGGATAAAAGTTTGTCTCTAAGCTGAAGAATTTAGAAAACATTCAGAAAAGTCACGCCTCCTATATGCTCATCACTGATAATGGTTGAGTACATTTTCTTCTAGCTTTTTAAGGCGTATTTTACCATGGTCCAGCCGCCTCTACTGGCATGTTTATTTCTGGGAATCTTAAAGTTTATCAGTGCCATGAAATCATCTCGGCCTACAGGGTGCTTAACCGTTCTCCAGGGTTGGCATTTGCCCTGGCTCCAGTCTGTCACAGTTGTTCATGATTGTAAGTAGGGCTGCAGTGAACACCGCCACACTTAAAATCCTGTCCTTTACTTCAGACGGACTCCTTAGCATGTCGGATTCCCTGAAGTCGGATTTTGGAGCAAAGGTATCAACTTATGGCTCTTGCCCAGATGGCCTGTCCCACTTTATACTTTGACTTGTGCTCCTAAATCCTGTTGTGAGATGGTCGCGTTCGCTTTGTGAGAAGTACCCACCCCACAAATAAGACAGCCCCCAGAAGACAGACCAGCACCGTTGTTTAGGTGTGTGCTGTGGTTCCGGTGGGTCCCTCTGCCTCTTTTCCCTCCAGCCTAGGTCAGTCTTGTTCCAGATGATCAACATACACAATATAAACTCTTTCCCGTGTGTATTACACATTTGTTTTGTCAGCCGCCGTCAGTCTTTGTTTCCATGGCGGTCAGAGCATCAGGCTGTGCTTCTGGGGTCCTCCCTGCCCTTTGTGTATAGTGTATAGTCTTAGTTCTTTGGGGACGGAGTCGAGGTGACCCCAGACCCATTTAGACACCTTTCCACACACCCGGCTTTGTCCCTGACTCTTCACATCTCCCTGCCCCAGGTGTTAGTGGACGTCAAGACAGAACTTTCACCTAAGCATCCATTTGTGGGCTTTTTTCTTTTTCTTTTTTCTGCTGAAGTATAGTTGATTTTTTTTTTTCATTCTGAATTTGTGGACTTTTGACATTAATGACTATTTTCTAAACCCCAAACCAGGTCATTTTGTATAAAACTAGGTCACATAACTGTGAAAACTCAGGGGATGGGTTAGCACTCTTAGCCAATGGGTTCTGCTCTCTATGGAATTGTCTTGCTTTAAATCCATTTTTAAGGAATGGAGTGTTTATCAGTGAAACCATACTTAAATCTTATTCCCTAAATGTATTTACATATGAATAATATAGCTCAAGCTAGTGATTATATACAATTAAATTTACTTTGAGTTATTGTAAATGATACGCAATTGGATTTTAATTAAAATGCATTATTTCAATCAATATCAAAACTTCAAGAAAGAAAAACCTATAATCATAATTAAATAAAACAGTTGCTCAGATGAGTCGAGGACTATGTTTGGGACTGGAAAATTAGATAAATTTTGACAAATTCCTAGAGGAATGTAGAGGGTTTTTTTTCTAAAGTGTATTTATAAAGTTAGTGGGATTTTACATGAAAGCAGCTTTTGAGTCACTTTATTTAGTTTTTAACTTATCATCTGGGAGGAGATTGCGAGGAGTTCCCTGGTAGTGAGACTATGGTGAGTTATGTTTCCCACAGATGGCTTTATTTCCTTTTTGTGACATTGCTTGGATCACGAAACAAGTGTCTTGGAAACTGCGCGATGCAAAGATGTGAGTTGGGAGATTTCTGCATGTAAGTAAGTGCTGTCTGTGTTAGAGAAAGGATACTTTCAGCTGAAGCTGCAGTGTTGCTTCTTTTCACCCTTGGCTGCGAGTTTGTTGAGCACTTTGGTGCCCTTGTCCTCGAGGACAGTGTCTGCTGCTTGACGGGGCAGTGTCCCCTTACCCTCTGGTCCAGCTCCTTTCCCAAGGAAGCCCAGTTTTTCTTTCTTGGAAAAACTCAAACATATTTTCACACCCAGTTAAACCCCCTTCCCTACTGTTACTTTTTGCTTCTCCATATTTTGTTCTTGACTACCATCCTACAAAATGGGACCAGGATCAAGATTGGGAGGAGAGGGGACATACGTATACCAATGGCTGATTCATGTTGATGTTTGACAGAAAACAACAAAATTCTGTAAAACAGTTATCCTTCAATAGATAAATATACAAATCAATGAAGATTGGGAGGGGACTAGGCCTCAACATCGCCCTTTCCCTTTTATTTCCCCTGATTTGAATGATCCCTCATTAACCTAGGCAGCTTGGGAGCAGTAGCAGGGGTGTCTTCCTGAGGTTCTCTTTCTACATTTCCTTCTGGTATTTGGATGCGGCGGGTTCTACCAGTGCTTCCTTTGTCTTCTTTTATTGTCCGAAAGAGTCTGAAGTGATATTCCCCATGATCTCCCCGGCTGCTCTCAGGCAGCCTGACTGTGAATGTTGGAGACAAGTTGCTACCTTTTGAATCAGTTCAGTTTAGTTGCTCAGTCGTGTCCAACTCTTTGCGACTCCATGGACTGCAGCTTGCTACGCCTCCCTATCCATCACCATCTTCCAGAGTTCACTCAAACTCATGTCCATCGAGTCTGTGATGCCATCCAGCCATCTCATCCTCTGTCATCCCCTTCTCCTCCCACCTTCAATCTTGCCCAGCATCAGGGTCTTTTCCAATGAGTCAGTTCTTCCCATCAGGTGGCCAGAGTATTGGAGCTTCAGCATCAGTCCTTCCAATGAATATTCAGGACTGATTTCCTTTAGGATGGACTGGTTTGATCTCCTTGCAGTCCGACGGACTCTCAAGAGTCTTCTCCAACACCACAGTTCAAAAGCATCAATTCTCTGGTGCTCAGCTTTCTTTATGGTCCAACTCTCATATCCATACATGGCTACCGGAAAAACCATAGCTTTGACTAGATGGACCTTTGTCAGCAAAGTAATGTCTCTGCTTTTTAATATGCTGTCTAGGTTGGTCATAGCTTTTCTTCCAGGGAGCAAGCGTCTTTTAATTTCATGGCAGCAGTCACCATCTGCAGTGATTTTGGAACCCAAGAAAATAAAGTCTGTCACTGTTTGCAGTGTTTTCCCATCTATTTGCCATGAAGTGATGGAACCAGATTCCATGACTGTAATTTTCTGAATGTTGAGTTTTATGCCAAGTTTTTCACTCTCCTCTTTCACCTTCATCAAGAGGGTCTTTAGTTCCTCTTTGCTTTCTGCCATAAGGGTGGTGTCATTGGCATATCTGAGGTTATTGATACTTTTCCCTGCAATCTTGATTCCAGCTTGTGTTTCTTCCAGGCCAGCATTTCTCATGATGTTCTCTGCATATAAGTTAAATAAACAGGGTGACAACATACAGCCTTGACTTCTTTCCCAATTTGGAACCAGTCCATTGTTCCATGTCTGCTTCTAACTGTTGCTTCTTGACCTGCATACAGATTTCTCAGGAGTTGGGTAAGGTGATCTGGTATTCCCATCTCTTGAAGAATTTTCCACAGTTTGTTGTGATTGACACAGTCAAGGGCTTTGGTGTAGTCGATAAAGCAGAAATAGATGTTTTTCTGTAACTCTCTTGCTTTTGTAATGATCCAACAAATGTTGGAAATTTGATCTCTGATTCCTCTGCCTTTTCTAAATCTGGAAGTTCTTGGTTCACATACTCCTGAAGCATAGCTTGGAGAATTTTCAGGCATTACTTTGGTAGTATGTGAGATAAGTGCAGTTGTGCAGTAGTTTGAACATTCTTTGGCATTGCCTTTCTTTGGAATTGGAATAATGAAAATGGACTTTTTTCAGTCCTGTGGCCAGTGCTGAATTTTCCAAATTTGCTGGCATATTGGTAAATTTCCAAATTTGCTTTCACAGCATCATCTTTTAGGATTTGAAATAGCTCATCTGGAATTCTGTCACCTCCACTAGCTTTGTTTGTAGTGATGCTTCTTAAAGCCCATTTGACTTCTCACTCCAGGATGTCTGGCTCTAGGTGAGTGATCACACCATTGTGATTATCTGTGTCACGAAGATCTTTTTTGGATAGTTCTTCTGTGTGTTTTTGCCACCTTTTATTATCGTATGTTAGATCCATACCATTTCTGTCCTTTATTGTGCTCATCTTTGCATGAAATGTTGTTCCCTTGATATCTCTAATTTTCTTGAAGAGATCTCTAGTCTTTCCCGTTCAATTGTTTTCCTCTATTTATTTGCATTGATCGCTGAGGAATCCTTTCTTACTTCTCCTTGCTATTCTTTGGAGCTCTGTATTCACCTGGGTGTATCTTTCCTTTTTTCCTTTGCCTTTCACTTCTTTTTTTTTTCAGCTATTTGTAAGGCCTCCTTAGACAACCATTTTGCATTTCTTTTTCTTGGGGATGGTTTTGATCACTGCCTCTTGTACAATGTCATGAACCTCCATCCATAGTTCTTCAGGCACTCTATCAGATCTAATCTCTTGAATCTATTTATCACTTTCATTGTATAACCATAAGAGATTTGATTTAGATCATACCTGAATGGTCTAGTGGTTTTCCCTACATTCTTCAATTTCAGTCTGAATTTGGCAATAAGGAGTTCATGATCTGTGCCATAGTCAGCTCCCAGTCTTGTTTTTGCTCACTATATAGAGCTTCTCTATCTTTGGCTACAAAGATTATAATCAAGCTGATTTCAGTATTGACCATCTGGTGATGTCCATGTGTAGAGTCTTCTCTTGTGTTGTTGGAAGAGGATGTTTGCTATGACCAGTGCATTCTCTTGGCAAAACTCTGTTTGCCTTTGTCCTGCTTCACATTGTACTACAAGACCAAACTTGCCTGTTACTCCAGGTATCTCCTGACTTCCTAATTTTGCATTCCAGTCCCCTATGATGAAAAGGACATCTTTTTTTGGTGTTAGTTTTAGAAGGTCTTGTAGGTAAATTTCAGCTTCTTCGGCATAGACTTCAATCAAGGCAAATTGGAAGTGGTCAAACAGGAGATGGCAAGAGTGAACATCAACATTTTAGGAATAAGTGAACTGAAATATTTGGACCGAGATGAGCAAATTTAACTCAGATGGCCATTATATTTACTACTGTGATCAAGAATCCCTTAGAAGAAATGGAGTAGCCCTCATGGTCAATGAAAGAGTCCAAAATACAATGCTTGGGTGCAATCTCAAAAATGACAGAATGATCTCTCTTTTTGTTTTCAAAGCGTTTTAAATAGCAGGAAGTTCAAGGCTGATGTTGTGGTCGTGATCAATTCTCAGGGTAACTGAGGACTGCCAACATTTTCAGGTCACCTTCGATTCTTAAACTGCCAGTGGTGGTGACACTGAAAAGAAATCCAAACAAAATCTTGGCTGTAGTTGGAAGCAGCAAAAGCTGGAGATTTAGGTATTGCCAGGCAGCCCTTGGAAAACCACAGCGGGGAAGTCTAGTTCCTCGTTTCTGTCTTTGTTTTTGAGAGGAAAGAGCTAATAAAAGGAATGAGTTAATAAAAAGACTTAAATAATGATGAGCTTTTGCAGGTGAGATTAGACACTTAATTCTCTTAACAAGACAAAGAGGAATGGGAGAAGCTAAGGGGCTTCCCAGGTGGCACAGTGGTGAAAAATCTGCCTGCAGATGTAGAAGAGGCAGCTGGATCCCTGGGGCAGGAAGATCCCCTGGCAGAAGCAACAGCAGCCCACTCCAGTATTCTTGCCCGGGAAACTCTGTGGACCGAGGAACCTGGGGGGCTACAGTCCATGGGGTCACAAAAGAGTAAGACACGACGGAGCACAGACACACCCGTTTTACAGATGAGGGGCCGGAGGCTGAGGAACTTGCTACTCTGTGAAGTCAGAATTCACACTAGAGGTGGGTCTGAGCCCGCTGCTTCAAGGTGCTCCTTGCCTACCTCCCCAAGAAATAACAATGCGCAGAGAATCACTTTTCTAAATTGTGTGTGCCTGGAATGCGCTGAGTGCCATCAGAACAGACTTCTTTTGGGGGGGAGGATCCCTTTACAGTTTTCTTTAACAGAATGAACATAATTAAAAAATGGTACAGGTGAAAGATAAAAAATATATGTAAGATACATCTCCAATGTGTTCTTTCTCTAGGAATATGAAGATATGCACATTTATACAGTATAATTTCATGTTTCCATAAAAATGGATTCATCCATTAATACAAAGAGTATTATATAAATAGTGTTTCTGTAGGATTTTTGTTGATTTTTCTTAAAATATGAATGTCACTTTAGGTCAGCTGCATATATTGAGTCAAAGTTATCGCGGTTTCCAATATGCATGCACTATAATTTAATCAGCCATCTCATATTGATGGAAAACAACATCTTCTTGTTTGTTTTTTTCTTACATTTTGTTTTGCTGCTAAAACAGGATTATAGTAAATTCACATCCATGTATGTATATATGCTTGTTTCTTTGCTGGTATTCATTTTTCTATAGGAAAGGGCATTGCTACCTTGCTCCTGATTTTAATAAAAATATTTCAGTGTCTTTAGCATTGAATATGCCTTTGTTAAGTTTTGATAAATACAGTTGATCATATTTAAGTATCATGTATCCATTCATTTTTTAGTTTTTATTGAAAGAAGTTGATGAATTTTATTAAATGCCCTTTTAGCATGATACAGTTGTAAGCTTTTGCCTTTATTTTGTGGTATAATAAGTTATGTTGACTAGATTTTCCAGTACTGAATCATCTTTGTATTCCTGGAATAAACTCTGATTTGTTATGGTGTGCTATTTCTTTCATATGTTGCTAAATTTGATTTGCTAATACTTTAATTTTTATGACTACAGTCTTAAGATGGGTGTGGAATTTCTTCCATAGTTGCACTGTATCAGGTATTGATATTAGGGTTTTGTTTTTAAAATGATTTAAGAAGAATCTTCTCTTTTTCTAAAGTCTGAAAGCATTTGTATAATAGAGGAAATATCTAGTTTTTAAATATTATGGAGAAATCAACTTGAAAACCGCCTTGGCTTGATATCTCCCCAACCCTACCCGCAAATCTTTTAAAAGCATGTTCTTTAAATTTTCAGAATATGTTGCAGTTGTTCTACTTATCTTTTTACTTTTTCTCTGGATTTTTGATATTTGTTACTTGCTAGGAAATTAGTTTGCCTAGATTTAAATTTATTGCACAGAGTTATATGTAATATTGTTAAACATTTTTTTGATATCCATGGTAATAATCCCTTCTGCATTACTAATGCAGGAAGTTTTTGCTTTTGTCTTTTTTCCCCTTTAACCAGTCTTGTTGAGGATTTTCTTGTTTCAGATGGTAAAGAATCTGCCTGTAATGCAGGAGACCCGGATTCAGTCCTGGTGGGGATGATCCCTCTGAGAAGGGCCTCGCAACCTACTCCAGTGTTCTTGACTAGAGAATTCCAGGGACAGAGATGGGGTCTCAAAGAGTCAGACACATTTTTTTCCCCTTAATCAAGCTTGTTCAGGTCAGTTCAGTTGCTCAGATGTGTCCAACTCTCAAGTTTGTTAGAAGTTTATATATTTTATTCTCTTCAAAGAACTAGGCATATTAATTTTATGTTCAATATATTTTATTTAATTTTAGTACGTGATCTTTATTAATTCACTTTTACTATTCCTTTTGATTTAAGTTTATTAAATTGAATGACTGCTCCATTTTACTTTTAGTCTTCTTAAAATAATGACATTTAAGGCTATAAATTTTAAGAACAGCTTTAACTGTGTACCTTTGGTTTTAGAGATCCATCTCTTTTTTGTTATTTTCTAGATGGTTTACTTTTCACTTTCATGCATTGGAGAAGGAAATGGCAACCCACTCCAGTGTTCTTGCCTGGAGAATCCCAGAGACCTGGGAGCCTGGTGGGCTGCCGACTTTGGGGTTGCAGAGTTGGACACGACTGAAGTGACTTAGCGGCAGCAGCAGATGGTTTATAATTAAATTATTGTCTTTTGATCTTGAGATTATTTAGAGACATGTTACTAAATTTTCTTTGGGTTATGTTTTGATATTTTACTACCATCTATGAATGTAGCTCTGAAATCTCTGTCTTAGGGGATTTATTAAAGTTTACTTATGTCCAAGCCAAGTGCGGGCTTCCCCAGTGGCTCAGCGGTAAAGAAACCACCTGCGGTGCCGGAGACACAGGTTTGATCCCTGGATCAGGAGGGTCCCCTGGAGAAAAAATGGCAACCACTCCAGTATTCTCCCCATGGACAGAGGAGCCTGGTGGCTGCAGCAGTGGGGACATGACTGAGCACACACACACTGGTGTCCAAGTACATGATCAGTTTTTAGTTGTTAGTGGATGTAAAAAAGTTATATCCTTGGTTAAATACACAGCTTTCATTTTCTATATTTAGTAAATCAAGCTTATTGATTGCATTATGTTCTGAGCCTGCAAATCTGTGCTTGTTTTTACTATCAAATTGAGAGTTATGTTAAGGTACCTTTTATGATTTTTAAGCTCTCATATTTCTAAGAGCTTTTGCTTGATGTATTCCTGCCATTTTGTTTGATGCATAAAGATGTAGAATTCTTAGTTTTGCCTCAGATTACATGTTTGTTATTATGTGATATCCCACTTTATTGGTTTATTACTTATGGCCTTGAATTCTTTATCTGGTTTTTATATTGCCATCCTTGCTTTCTTTTTTATTTGTATTTGCTTGGTATACCTTTGTTCAACTATTCATTTCTGAACTCTTTATCACTTTGTTTTGGGCAAGTTCCTTGTTTTTTTGTTGTTTAAGGCAGATTTTAAAAGTCCAAGTGACAGTTTTGTCTTTGACGGGAAAATTCTGCCTTGTCTATTGTGATAACTGATAAATTTTGCTTTATCCTTTCATCTTATTCAGTGCTTGCTCCTTATTTTACTTTTTGTCTCAGTTCTTATGTTAGTTTAACACGGTTTTTAAATTAACAAAGGAATTGCTATTTTCAGTCCTGCCAGAGCCTGACAGTTGGAAATGAAACTCTCACATACCAGCAGGAAGTCACTGATGTGTCCACCAGGACGTGCTGAATTCTTGTTGTCCCCAAAACTCTTATTTCCTGGGTGTGTCTTCCAGATCTCTTATCTTTTGACTCCTGAATTCCAATTCCACGTTCTTATTCTTTGCTTCTTAATGCCTATGTTTCTTCTCTTTAATCTCCTGGTGCATTTATTTGATACTTTACAGCAATAGGTAAATTTTCTCTTCATTTTATTTTATTTTTAAAATTTTATTTTATCCTCATAGGAACACTTGACATGAGATTTACTCTCATACAGATTGAAGTGTATAGTACGGTCTTGTGACTATAGGTACAGTGTTGTAAAACAGGTCTTTAGAAGGCAGTCATCTTGTTTAACTGAGACTTTTTCTTTTTTTTTAATTGGGGAAGTGTTCAAGCTGCAGTTGCATCTCCGTGTGTGTTCTGAAGCCCTTTCTGGTTTCCCCTGCTGCATTAGTTTTCCTTGTGCAGGTGGCACTTGCAGTTCAGCCTGGCCCCCAGCCGCTGTCCCTCCTCTGCTTCTGGCTGCGCTCGGCAGGCACGAGGCCCCAAGTGGGGTCACCAAGCTGGCGGCCAAATGGGGTGGTGCTATGGATGGCCGGAGTGTGGGACCAGGGAGCCGTGCGGCATTCTCCGTCCCCAGCATCCCCTGGCCACAAGGCTTGGGAACCGAGCTCCTCCCCTTGAAGCTCCCTTCCCTCGGGTCTCAGCGAGGCCCAAAGCCTTCCTCCCTCCAGGCGGACCCTCAGCTACCTTGACCCTGAAGGCTCACACCTCTTCTCTCTTCTGAAGATCTCCGCCGCACCCCCCAAGCCCGCTTTGAAGTCCCTCAACCCCAGGCATTGCCTGCAAGCTTGATAGATGGTTGTCTTGTCACTTCAGGTGAGGATCTGGCAGAGAGGCAGGATCGTGTTTGTGTGCTCAGGCCACCACGTTCCCCAAGAGAGTGTGTCAGGATAGAAGTGTGTTTGCTGTGTGTGTTGTGAGATGGGAGGAGAAAAAGAGCTGCACTTGGAAGCAGCTCTGCAGAGTGATAATACATCAGTGGGGCAGGCCGGCCCTTCATTTAACTGTGTGAAATTAGCATACAACACAGTATGTTTGTTTTATGAGAAGACTCTATTAGGTGTCCTACCAGTGGAGTAATCAGCATCAATTATACACCTCTAAGTGTACACATACACACACACACACACACACACACACACACCCCATTTCTCCCCGCTGTCCCCCCACCCTGGAGGGAAAATGGAATTTCTCTCCCTTCACAGCTTGAAAACTTGAGAGAAAATAAGTAACCAGCTTGGCCCAAACTGGGTAATGTTACTGTCTACATCTCAGGGGAGGTGTTTACAGGCTATTATATAAAGTGGCACTGGGGTGTCCCCGAAAGGGCTGCAGCATTGGGTTAAGGCCACGGACTCTTCCTTTTAATGAATCTTGTCTTTGGAATTAGTGTGTTTTTCTGCTCTCCAGTATCTTAGAATATGAATGCCCAAGAACCTCCAGGATTTGGTCCAACGTGGCAAAGGCCTTCCCTTGCATCACAGGATAAGGGCCCCTGTGTAGTCCATTTGGTGACACACAGATTATTGCAGCAAGATGCTATAGAAATAGCTTCATGTCCTAGCAAAATTGCCAAAACAAGTAAGAACCTGGAAATTGTTGCTATGCACGTATGTCGGAAGACTTCTTAACCACTTCCACACTGAGTTTTAAAAAAAGATAAAAAAAAATTTTTTTTTCAAGTTTTGTAAGCATCTGAGGGAGTATATCAGATAAAGTTGGCTATTTTCACCACATTTTTAGATCCTTGGGTACGTATTCTGTTTAAAGCACCTCTGTGTATCGGGTCTCAAAGTTAAAGTGCCTGTAACCTGCTAAAGAAATAGGTGTCTGCACTGGCCAGCTGTGGTTAAACCACAGCACGCCTTGCTGGGATTCCTGAATGGTGCTAGCTTTTTAGTCCTCAGTCTAGCTGCCTGTCCCAAAGTGCTTTGACACTTACTCCTTATCTAAATTGACCAGTATTTGCAGACAAGGCCAGTGCCTTTGCTGCCAGTTTTACTTGGTTTTTGCAAGAGAGAACCATACTTTTTCTCTTTTTTAATGAAGCATTAAGGTCCGTTTACATAGTGATAAGTAATTACTACAGCGATGGTATTCTTCCTAAGTCATCTCAAAACCTGAGTGCAAAATCTTTCTAATAGATGCATAACGGTCTCTTGAAGTGTCACAGATTTTTATAATGATAGTTGTAATACAAGTGCTGTTATTTGAAGATTGAACCCTCTGACCACTTCAGGTGTCCTCACGCATCTCCAGCTGAACTGAGTGTGCATCTCTGCAGACTGTGCGTGCTGGCTCCTCCGATGGGTGACTCCCAGGGTTTCCCTCTGCCTGGAGATGGAGGCTGGCCTGTACCGTGTTGCCATGCCTGGGCTGGCTAGTCCAGTTCCTGGTTGCCATGGAGGATGTCTTAGGATATATTCTTTTCTGGCAAAAGAGAGTTTCTGTTTTGGGAACTCTAAGGCATTGCCCGGTTTGGAGAGTGTTATGTAAGAAGTTTCATTTCTTCTGTTTTCTGATTGCCCATCATTTGATACGGACCCAAGAGAGAACACTGCAGGGATGAAAAGGGAAGGGAACTGTCGCTCCACTCTTTGCTTGCAGATATTGGCTTCTTGATGTCTTAAGTTATTTCAACATTTTCAAGGGATATATATTCTCAACAGTCTCTTTTAGCCAAAGTGAACTCCAGACGAGTTGAGCACACGGCTGTATGGATGTTTGCCCTTCTGGGAGAGCACGGTGCCGTGTGGCCAGTGGACAGGTGCCATGTGCTGTGCTGGGGAACCTGCAGCTTTGTGAGGAAGGCTCTCCTGGCTCTGAGTTCCAGAGGGTTCTCCTGTGGGAAAGCCTGCAAGGGGGAGGTTTGCATATCTGTTATTGGCCGTCATTAGCTTTGATGGCTCGGGGTCCCAGGGAGACGTGCCATTGTCACTCTCTGTGGTCTCCTTGTCGCCTTACATCTTTCTAGCTCTTGCTGAGTCCTGGTGAGCTTCAGGGACAGAGGCAGAGAGGGGGGAAGAATACAATCCCGAGCCAAACTGGAGAAGAGAAAAAGGGGTTACAGAGTCATGGCAGGGTGAGGTGGAAGGGGTCAGGGTTAGAGCAGGTAGAGAAGTGATGTCACCCACAGTTCACAGAGAGCAGCCCCGCTGAGAGTGAGGCCCTCTGGATTTGATTTGTAGCTGGTCTGGGACTGGCTCCTGGGGGAATTGATCAGAGACAGGGTATAAGCTAGACATGACCCCCCCACCCCCCACCCCGATCCCAGGCTGGGAGAGCCCACGTGAGCCTCTAGCTCTGCGGGACTGTGCCCTTTGCTGCTCAGGTTGGAGGTGGACCATCTAGCCGCAGTCCTACCCAGCAGTCTAGTGGTCTCAGCCCTGGCTTGAGCTCCTGCCCCGGCCAGACAAGCCTTCCCTCCTGGGGGTACCCTGCAGGTCCCATTCAGCCCTGAGTCCTCTGTGATGACTTTCACTGATGCATCTTTTCAACAGACGCTTATCAGCCGCCTGTCACTGCCAGGAACCATGCTAGGCACGGAGGGGACAGTGATGAACTTGCCTCCGATCCTGCTTTCAGAGTGCAAATGGGGAGACACAGAGAAGACGTACATCTTAACCACACAGCCTTTTATGCCTCACCTGTGTTATCTGCCAGTCTTGCCTCCCTATCACTTGTTGGAGTGTGTCTGAGGCCTGTGGCACTTCCATACAGAGACTGCGCTGTGCGTTTCCCCACATCTTGTAATGATCCTATTTACCTCCCTGAAGTTACCAGTAACTCTTATGTGTACATGGTGACTTATATTTGCATAAAGAAATGTGAAGTGTGTCCTGGAAACTCAGGAAAGTTGTTACCTCCTAAATGTATCATTTTGATGTTTGAACCGTGTGATTATATCACCTATTTCAGAGAAGTTTTAAATTAAAAAGAATGCATCTTTCAAAAATGCACACATTCCAGAAGCTAATTTTTCTGTTCTGGAGATCATATTCACTCACATAAGTGAATTAAATTTAAAAGAAAAAGTATACATCTGAGAGAAAATGAAAACCAGTGTATTACATATAAATGCAGCTTTGACCATCACTTGTTATTTAATATTAACATTTTCTGCTGTTCTTCTGACATAGTCTAGCCAGGGAAAGTCTTTTCATTTTTTTTTCTGTCTGATTTTTGTTTTTCTTGGTGTATTTAGATCCTCTTCCATTCTCTGTGGAGAATGGATCTTCCATTCCATTCTCTGTGTTAATATTCAGTGTTGTGATGTCAGATGTGAATTAGGGGTCACAAATGATCTTAGAGAACAGGCAAACCTCCGCAGGGGCTGTGGTTTGTTTGCTTCTGTGTTTTTAGCAACAGTTGACATTGTACAACTGACATGGCTGGGACTCCTGTTTTGTGTTTTTACAACAGAGCACTGCGTGGTTGTCATCCTAGGATGGGGCAGGTGGCCCGCCCCCCATCTGTAAGGCTTTGTTTGTGACTTTGTTAATGGGCAGCAGCCTCCCACCCTGGGAAGGATGCAGGGTCCTTTTGAAAGTCTCTGGATCTTAGTCTCATCCAAGTTACAACCATAAATTCTGGTCCACACTTGCTTGTTAAAACTGGGCTAAGTGGTTTTGACCTCCCCTGTGCCTTCATTTGGAATGTTCGGGCTGGAGAGGCCCTTGGACGCCATCTGAGTCAGGCGCGCTCACTTCTGCTGCCTGCAGGCTTCTTGGCATCCACACGTACCTGCAAATACCAGTTTTTGGGGGTTTTTTTTTTGGTGGGGGGTAACAGCTTTATGAGATACTATTCACATACCATGCAGCTCATCCATTTAAAGTGTACAATTCAATGACTTTTAGTACATTCAGAGGGTGGGATGATTGGGGAGAATAGCATTGAAATATGTATAATATTATATCTGAAACGAGTCGTCAGTCCAGGTACGATGCCCGATAACAAATGCCTGGGGCTGGAGCACTGGGACGACCTGGAGGGATGGTGTGGGGAGGGAAGAGGGAGGAGGGTTCAGGATGGGGAACGCGTGTATACTGGCGGCGGATCCATCTTGATGTATTGTAAAAGCAATACAATATTGTAAAGTTAAGCAAAATAATAATAATAAAAAAAAACAGAGTTAAACAACCGTCACCATGACTTTGTGTGCATGTGGGCATGGCCTGTATACCTGTAAATGTATATTAGTGTGTGTACATGCACACACATATATGTGATATAGAGATAGCTCACACCTCCTTTTTCCATTTGTCTGCCAATGGATGAGTAGAGCGGGTATGGATAACTTGACTCTTGAACACTGCTTCGATGAACATGGGCACACTCTCCACAGTGGGAAGCCTGTGGCATTGCTGTGGGCTTCTAGCAGTGTTCTCTGGCAATGAGCCATCCGGCCCAGTGTGCCTCTAAATATGTGAGAGTGTCTTGTTTTTAAAGCGCTTTTCCCCTCGTGGGTCCCTTAGGATCAGTCCTTGCCATGTACATGTGGCAGGTGGGGGTACGTGTTTCGGCTTTTTTTTATTCTTCTGGAGAACATAACTGCTGCTAATGAGGATGCTTCACTTGCATCTGATTTGTTCTTGCTGCTGTTGCTTTGGCAATAAATAAGGACTCAGTTTGTGTATTTAACACCCCATCTTCCTTCAGCCCACACCTCCACTATAGGAACAGCTTTTCATTGCTTGTAGAGCTTTTAATTACATGGGGCTTTTCTGTCTTAAATGGGATATAGCTTTTCTCCTTATTAATCAGAAAAAGTCACCAAAAATGTTACAGTTTATAATTGGGAAGAATAGTTGCAAATAATCTTATTTTTCTTCTCTCTTTTTGTTACACTGCCTTTATCACAAGACAAGGAAAAAGAGGCGTTTGGAAGTAAAAACAAATTATTCATTGGATAAAAGTTGGCCTAGTGTTTACAGCAAAGGAATTACATTCAGGAGAATGCTGGGATCTTCCTGAATAAGAGAAATTAGATTTCATTACAAATACAGGCTTTCAACACAGAGATAGGGGACACTTTATAAATACTGTGAGGAGTTTTTAGAGATAATAGAATAAAAACAAATACTAAGCTGGTTTCACCAATTTCTAGTGCATTTTTTCAATAACACTGTTTCAGCGATAATTCTTCATATTGTCTTCGAATTCACAGCTCCACTGAGGGGCCGTGTGTTTTCAGAGCAATTGAGAGTCTGTCTGAAGACCTCCTTATGTATATGGTGGGACATTTGCGTTTTTAATAACGTTTGTTACTATTTTTTGAGCTAAAATTCACATAACGTAAAATTAGCCCTGGAAAAGCGAACAGTCACGTTTAGGTCATCGTGGTGGTGTGCAGCCCTCATCTCTGTCTAGTTCTAGAACATTCCCATCAGTCCCGCAGAAAGCTCTGTGCCCGCTGGGCACTTCTTCCCCTTCGCTCTTGCCGCCAGCCCCTCACGACTGGTGATCTGCTGCTGTATACTCACGTGCCCTGGACGTTTCATGTGAGGGGAGGCGTATGGTAAGTGACCTTTCGCTCCGAGCTTCTTATCATGTTTTAACGGTTCACCCATGTCGCAGCATGTATCACTCCTTCATTCCTTTTTTTAAAAAAATTGGCATTATACTCTTAAGGGTTTTAATTGTAATTTTAATGTAATTTCTTTTTTGATCTAGTTCATTTTTTATTGAGGTATAATCGACATGTATTAGTTTGTATAGATTAGATCAGTATAATCGATATCTACCGATTTGATTATTTGTATATTATAAAATGATCACCACAGTAAGCCTGGTTATCATCTATTACCACACATAGTTACAAATATTTTTTCTGATGATGGGAATTTTTAAGATTTACTCTTATAGCAACTTTCAAACATGCAATACAGTATTAGTAATTATGGTCATTGCTACGCATTACTTTTTAATGGCTGAATGATGTTCCATTGAATGGGTATACTACAGTTTATTTTTCTTTTTTTTTTCCCAGAAGATCTGCTCTGTATTGCATAAACCCAGGACTTAACATCTCAATCTTTGTTATGGGATGAATACAAAGTTAGTGCATTCTTTCTCTCTTTCTAAAACTAAACAAGCTTGTCAACATTTATTTAGATATATAGTGAGAATGCATCTGAGCAGTAGAAATGAAAGGGATTTAAAAAGAAAATATTATACAGTTGCTAGATAACTTGTGTGCTTATGGTTCAGGCTAATCATACCTTAGAGTGGCTGTATTCTTTACAGTACTCTCACATTGTAGACATTTCCCCCATAATTTGACAGCTCACTCCTCAGCCGGCTTGTATTATGCATCAGCTGTGTACCAGGCACCACCCTCAAGTTCATGGCCTGGCTGGTCCAGCAGGGAGAAGACAGGTGGGTAAATGATGAACGTTCCGTGGTGGGCATGCCGATGGCCCCCGTGGGTGAGGGCTCCCAGTCCTGCACAGTAGCTGGTGGGTATGGGGAACTGGGCTGGCACAGGAGGGAGATTGGCGTTAGAGACTGAGTCTGTCACCCGAAGCTGAGTGTGCAGATGTGGTGGGAATGGGTGGGGACAGGAGAGACTGGATTGCAGGCGGGTGTAGAGCGCGCCCGGGGCCAGGCGGGTGCTCTTCCTTCTGCAGGCATTGGGCTGTCCGGGAGGGTTTTCCGCTGCACCAGCATTCCTCTGGTTCATTCATTCTAAAGTTTAAATAATTCAGTATTGATGTGAATTGAGTCCCACAAGGCTTTCCTCATCCCTGGAGGTCCTCGTCCCCTCCCACCTGACTTTGTTGAGTGTGCCTCTACTCTTGGGTTCTCTTTCTCCTGATTCCTATCCTAGATTTTTGTTGATTTTCTGCTTAGTGGATGTATATTTTAAGGATATAAGGATGAAATAGATATTCTGAAAATTCCAGTTTAATGAATGGTTAATGATAACTTTCGTCCATTGATAGAGAAAAGCTAATCATTACATCCCACGTTTTTAACTACAACTGTTTTCATTGTAGTTATGGAAGTGGTGGTGGTGGTTTTCTCTCTCTCTTTTTTTAAGAGTTATTCTTAAAATGGCTTCATTTATCTAAGTATTTGAGTTGGTGATTGAATAACTCATTTCTTGATTACTCCACTCTCTGTGGATCTACAGGGACCTGTCTTTATATCCCTATTTAAGTCTTCTTTTTAAAAATTTCACAGTGTTAAGCTCTGCCAAAGTGGGTGCAGCTACTGTGGCTGGTAGGAAGCAAGCTATTGATGTATTCTTCTAGGCATCAGAAGCAGCCCCGCCTTAAAGTGCTTTGTTGTGATCATCTCTAACCACAACTCTGCACCAAGTTGTTACTTGTTAATTCACTTTGTTAATTGTTAATTCACGTTGTTACTTTGTTAATTCATGTTACTCAACAGGAGCTTACTTAAGCATGTTGAGTTCAGTTCAGTTCAGCCACTCAGTCCTGTCCGACTCTTTGCGACCCCATGAATCACAGCATGCCAGGCCTGCCTGTCCATCACCAACTCCCGGAGTTCACTCAGACTCACGTCCATCGAGTCAGTGATGTCATCCAGCCATCTCATCCTCTGTTGTCCCCTTCTCCTCTTGCCCCCAATCCCTCCCAGCGTCAGATTCTTTTCCAATGAGTCAACTCTTCACATGAGGTGGCCAGAGTATTGGAGTTTCAGCTTTAGCATCAGTCCTTCCAGTGAATACCCAGGGCTGATCTCCTTCAGTATGGACTGATTGGATCTCCTTGCAGTCCAAGGGACTCTCAAGAGTCTTCTCCTACACCACAGTTCACAAGCATCAATTCTTCGGCACTCAGCTTTCTTCACAGTCCAACTCTCACATCCATACATGACCACTGGAAAAACCATAGCCTTGACTAGAAGGACCTTTGTTGGCAAAGTAATGTCTCTGCTTTTGAATATGCTATCTAGGTTGGTCATAACTTTCCTTCCAAGGAGTAAGCGTCTTTTAATTTCATGGCTGCAGTCACCATCTGTAGTGATGTTGGAGCCCAGAAAAATAAAGTCTGACACTGTTTCCATTGTTTCCCCATCTATTTCCCATGAAGTGATGGGACCGGATGCCATGATCTTCGTTTTCTGAATGTTGAGCTTTAAGCCAACTTTTTCACTCTCCACTTTCACTTTCATCAAGAGGCTTTTTAGTTCCTCTTCACTTTCTGCCATAAGGATGGTATCATCTGCATATCTGAGGTTATTGATATTTCTCCTGGCAATCTTGATTCCAGCTTGTGCTTCTTCCAGTCCAGCATTTCTCATGATGTACTCTGCATATAAGTTAAATAAACAGGGTGACAATATACAGCCTTGACGAACTCCCTTTCCTATTTGGAACCAGTCTGTTGTTCCATGACCAGTTCTAACTGTTGCTTCCTGACCTGCATACAAATTTCTCAAGAGGCAGATCAGGTGGTCTGGTATTCCCATCTCTTTCAGAATTTCCCACAGTTTATTATGATCCACACAGTCAAAGGCTTTGGCATAGTCAAGAAAGCAGAAATAGATGTTTTTCTGGAACTCTTTTGCTTTTTCCATGATCCAGCGGATGTTGGCAATTTGATCTCTGGTTCCTTTGCCTTTTCTAAAACCAGCTTGAGAAGTTTATAATTTTATTTGTAGAAAGACTCCATCTCCTTGAGCCAGCCACTGTATTTCAGGGCTGTAGGATGTAAGAGTGGGCTTTTTCCAGGTGTGCCCTTGACCTCTGCCCTCCCAGGATGCCATCTGAGCTATTGGAAACTCAGATAAGTGTTTTGCATGGGCCAGAGGGAATCATTAGTTTTCCTATCTATACTGTACTTGTTTTGTATTCTCTAGATCATTAGTCATAAATAGTCCATTTTTACATGCCTATATTAGATTCTTTGTGTAATTTCTTAATAAGTGCTATAGGGGAAGAACCATATTGGTCGTGTTATTTTTAATAGTTCTGAGGAACTAACTTTTCGAGCATGGATTTTTCTGTTCCAGCTTTCTTTTCCAGGTAGGCTCTAACTCTGTGTTGTGGTTTTGTTTGGAAGTGGTGTTTTTGTCAAGGTTGCTGCCACTGTGAAGTTAGGAAGGGGATGTCAGTGCGTGAGGCATAACCATAATTACCTGGTTGGGCGTGACTTGTATTATTGTGCACCTCTTCATGAAATTTTGAAAAACTGAGTCCAAAAGTGAGATTCCTTTTCCCCCCTCTAAAAACTGTTTTAAAATTAAAAATATATATGTAGGGGACACATAGTTTTGAGGTCATTAGCCCACTGTGGCCCCCTTTGCCTGGAAATAAAGCTATTCTTTTCTACTTTACCTCCCCCCAACACAAAAGCTATATGACTGTTTCAAATAACCCAGAAAATATATTTTTTTAATTGTTGATATGCAGCAGTGTGCAAAGTAATGGTCTCATAGGTAGATTTTACCTTGATATGTTTTTAGAAATGATGGAATCTAATATATTAAAATGCATGACTCTTAATTAAGGCAGGTTGTCATGGGATAGTGAGCGTGAACAAAGCTTTATCCTTGGCCCCAGGCTCCTCTCATCTGGGCAGCCAGGGTACCAACTGGTGGGGGCCAGCCTTCTTCTGGTGCTGGCAGGACAGGGAGAGGTGAGGAGTGAGGCTGTCCCATCGCCCAGCCCAGACCCTGAGCATTGCTTGAATATTTGTGTGTTTGTGTGGGGGTGGTGTTCTCCTGAGAATGCCACTAAATAACAGGAATTCCCAGAGTTCCTCCGCCTGCAGCCTACAGCTGAGTGGTGCCTGCCTTCTAGCAGTGAGGTAAAACTCAGGTTAATGGGAGAGAGCCAGACTTAGAAAACCACCCTGACGGAGGTGGAGGTGGACTCTTTGAAAACCCACCGGTCCTTTTCCCACAGGGTCACCCATCAGGACCTTCAATGAGCTCATTTTTCCAGGAAATTGGACGGAGGTCTCCTGATATCTTCAGCTCACTCAGGCTTTCCTTTTCCTCCTGTAACTTTGATTTCATTGATATGTAGTCTCTCCAAAGAGACTATTCATCAGATTCCCTTTTTACACCATGGCATTGTGCAAGAGGTATCAGATATTAAAGTAAAAGCACGCCTTCCTGGCTGCTCCAAGCTTGAATATTAATACATTTAACCAGTGTGAAATGCTAATCCGTTTGATGTTTGTTGCAAAAAAATATAGTTTATCTCACCTCTTATTTTAACTCTTTTGGACACAGAGTATATCAAAATAGTCAACAAGAGTTTTAAGTTTGTGAATAAATATTTTGCTCAGTGTTGCGAAAACTTTTAAACAGAAAGACCTAACATTTTCTTTGCCAGCGAGAACAGCACTGAAAAATAGCATTTCTCTGCTTTTCTGGTCTGCATCTTGCGACTGATTTGTCCATGAAAGAATATGCTTTGTGTAGTATTGTTTAAATCACTAAAACCCTTTAAAATGTTACCAAACTCACCTCTCTTTGCTCCAACAAGTTTAAGGCATCAGAAAGTGAATGGACGTTAACCCATATTCTCATGTTTTCTGCCGATTCCCTTCTGTTCTTTTTCTGCAAAAACTCCTAGGGCTGTCCTCCGAAGCCTGCTCCCAGGAGCCTCCTGAGCGCCGAGTCCGGCAGGAGTGCTGCCTGCGAGCTGGGAAAGGACCCGCCGTCGGTCCTTCCTGCTAGACTTGGGGAGAAGCGTGTCCCAGCCTATCAGATGCTGTCAGAATCACAGCATGTTGTACCGCTGGTAGTTAAAACTGGGACCCAAACTGAAGGAGAAGTGATTTTTTTCCTTGATCCCTGGCATTTGTGAAGAAGGTTTCATTAGATCAGGATAGGAAGGGGGCTTATTGGCACTTTCATCCGCCAGCACTGACGTGGGTATTTGCTTGGAAATTTATAAGTCTCTCCCACCTTCTGACGAGGGTGCCAGCAGCATGGCTTTTATGCTCATTAATCATGGCCATTTTGTTTTTAAACGTACACATCATGGCACATGCTCAAAAGTTTTCTCAGGTGCAGTTTCTCTGAAGTGGGACTTGAGTCTCTTGGCCTTTCTGTCCTGGGGCACGTTGTCTCAGCCGTTCTGTGGTTTTCCTGTCCTTTGTGGCTCTCTTGGTGCTGGTGGGCCGTTAGCTTCCTCTCATATCCCTTCTCCCAGTTGTCTCCTGGCTCTGCATGCAGGTGGCATCTAATGTGGACCTCCTCCTGGAGATGGAATTTGGGAAGTGCACTTCCCAGTTTGGAGGTGGTGGTGAGTCCCCGTAGGCTGACCAAATGTCCTTCTGCAGGAATTAGAAGTTAGGGGAAGAGAGGTTTGAGCAGATTTTTATCCCAAGGGCCTTTGAAGTAGGGAGTGGAGGGGTAGGTTCGGGGTGTGGGTGTCCGTGAAACTGAAATATTGTGTCACAGTTTGTCTGTGTGTATTGTTCTGAGCTGGAGAGTCCCTTATAGTCATTAGATGCTCCTAGATTTCTGACCCCTAAACCTTCAGAAACCACCGGTCAATGTGAAGGTTCCAGCTGTGTCTTACTAGTCCCCACAGTGGTCTCTTGGAGACTGGCTCCATCTAGCTTAGCCTTGTGGATGAAGCTTTGAGTGGGGTTGTTGGTGAGAACCAGGTCACTGCCGTGTCATGAGGTGCAGCTCTCCATCTCACGGGGTCTTCAGCGAGGGCCATGGGGCTGGTTCAATGTGGCCCTGCTGTTTCTGTTGACTCTGTCCACCCATTCGTTGGGCGTCTTTCTGTCCACGTGCCCGATGTGGAGATCAGAAGAGGCTGATCCGTAGCCTTTCCTGCTCCTGCTGCAGCGCTGTCCTGATCTGTGGTGGGACAGTCATATTTAGTCTGGAGAACAAGTTGATGTAGGATTTGGGTGATTTTCCCTGCACGCTCCCCTCCTATGTTGTTGTTCAGTCACTAGGTCTTGCCTGACTTTTTGCAACCCCATAAACCGCAGCACACTAGGCTTTACTGTCGATCACCAACTCCCAGAGCTTACTCAAACCCATGTCCGTTGAATCGGTGATGCCATCCACCATCTCATCCTCTGTCTTCACCTCTGCTCCCGCCTTCAATCTTTCCCAGCATCAGGGTCTTTTCCAATGAGTCAGCTCTTCGCATCAGGTGGCCAAAGTACTGGAGTTTCAGCTTTAGCATCAGTCCTTCCAATGAATATTCAGGACTGATTTCCTTTAGGATGGACTGGGTTGATCTCCTTGCAGTCCAAGGGGCCCTCAAAAAGTCTTCTCTCCAGCACTGTGATTTGAAAGCATCAGTTCTTCGGCGCCCAGCCTTCTTCATGGTCCAGCTCTCACATCCATACACGACCCCTGGGAAAACCACATCGTTGAGTATTTGGACCTTTGTCGACAAAGTCCCAACCCCTTTGTCTGCCTGTCCTTTCCTGTGTTTCTCTGTCCTCACCGCTGTTGCCTGGGGGCTCCCCAATTCCTCCAAACGCAGCAAACACATCTGCAGATGTGTGTACTTACGTGTGCACGTGTGTTTGACTTGAAAACAGGACAAGAACGTGGTGCAGCAGCAGGTGAGGCAGTTGGTCCGGGCCAGGCAGTGCCCACAGAGCAAACTCCAGTGTGGCCTGAACACCTCCCAGAAAGAGCGGCTCTCAGGCAGGGCTCCTGCTGCCCACGGGCGTTCATCTGCAGACAGCAGTGACTTCTGCCAGAGATGAGGCCTTTGTTTCAGAAGGAACAAGTACAAGGATAAGCGAGAGGAAGAAAATAAAGGGCATGGTTAAGTTTGGATTGTTTGCTTGCTTGTTTAGTTTCTGGCAATTGTTATAAAGCCCAGGGTGTTCTTTGTTTACCAACCGTGTGCCGATCAGGTTACGGATGTTCAGGCTGACTTTCCTCCTTCCCTTCCTCCTTCCTTCTCCTGCTATGCCTGCAAATTTTTTTTTTTTTTTTTAAGTAGGCAGAAAGGCTTTTAATTTTTTTTTAGCAGCATGGGAATTGCTTCAGTGTCCTCTCCTCTAGTGGTGTATTTGTAGCAGCTTAGGTGCGGAAAGACCAGTTTGCACAGCTGACTTCTCAAATGAACAAGCTGCTCCTGGTTCTTTACACGCCTGCACTGAGGGCTTCTCCACCGAGACCCCCAGACTGTGAATAAACATACAGTTTTTAGTTGAACTAAAAGCATGAGTTTTTTTCTTTGAGATATAGCCCCATGACAATTGTGGAATAATTTGAAAATTTCTGAAAGCATGAAACAGGTGTTTGAGGATCAGTTTTCTGACTTACAGAATTTGTGCAATAAACCTTAAAACAATGTTATTAAAACTGGCTGTTTTACATGTGTGAATGTTTCTTACAGTTGATTTATTAATACTTTCTTCTGCTGCTGCTGCTAAGTCGTTTCAGTCCTGTCCGACTCTGTGCTACCCCATAGACGGCAGTCCACCAGGCTCCCCGTCCCTGGGATTCTCCAGACAGCACTGGAGTGGGTTGCCATTCAGATCAGATCAGATCAGTCGCTCAGTCGTGTCCGACTCTTTGCGACCCCATGAACCGCAGCACGCCAGGCCTCCCTGTCCATCACCAGCTCCCGGAGGTCACTCAGACTCGCATCCATCGAGTCAGTGATGCCATCCAGCCATCTCATCCTCTGTCGTCCCCTTCTCCTCCTGCCCTCAATCCCTCCCAGCATCAGAGTCTTCTCCAATGAGTCAACTCTTCGCATGAGGTGGCCAAAATACTGGAGTTTCAGCTTTAGCATCATTCCTTCTAAAGAAATTCCAGGATTGATCTCCTTCAGAATGGACTGGTTGGATCTTCTTGCAGTCCAAGGGACTCTCAAGAGTCTTCTCCAACACCACAGTTCAAAAGCATCAATTCTTCGGCGTTCAGCCTTCCTCACAGTCCAGCTCTCACATCCATACATGACCACAGGAAAGACCATAGCCTTGACTAGGCGAACCTGTGTTGGTAAAGTAATGTCTCTGCTTTTGAATATGCTATCTAGGTTGGTCATAACTTTCCTTCCAAGGAGTAAGCGTCTTTTAATTTCATGGCTGCAGTCACCATCTGCAGTGATTTTGGAGCCCAGAAAAACAAAGTCTGACACTGTTTCCACTGTTTCCCCATCTATTTCCCATGCAGTGATGGGACCAGATGCCATGATCTTCGTTTTCTGAATGTTGAGCTTTAAGCCAACCCTTTCACTCTCCACTTTCACTTTCATCAAGAGGCTTTTTAGCCCCTCTTCACTTTCTGCCATAAGAGTGGTGTCATCTGCATATCTGAGGTTATTGATATTTCTCCCGGCAATCTTGATTCCAACTTGTGTTTCTTCCAGTCCAGCATTTCTCATGATGTACTCTGCATATAAGTTAAATAAACATGGTGACAATATGCAGCCTTGACGTACTCCTTTTCCTATTTGGAACCAGTCCGTTGTTCCATGACCAGTTCTAACTGTTGCTTCCTGACCTGCATACAGATTTCTTAAGAGGCAGATCAGGTGGTCTGGTATTCCCATCTCTTTAAGAATTTTCCATAGTTTATTGTGATCCACACAGTCAAAGGCTTTGGCATAGTCAATACAGCAGAAATAGATGTTTTTCTGGAACTCTCTTGCTTTTTCCATGATCCAGCGGATGTTGGCAATTTGATCTCTGGTTCCTCTGCCTTTTCTAAAACCAGCTTGAACATCAGGAAGTTCACGGTTCACATATTGCTGAAGCCTGGCTTGGAGAATTTTGAGCATTACTTTACTAGCGTGTGAGATGAGTGCAATTGTTCGGTAGTTTGAGCACTCCTTGGCATTGCCTTTCTTTGGGATTGGGATGAAAACTGACCTTTTCCAGTCCTGTGGCCACTGCTGAGTTTTCCAAATTTGCTGACATATTGAGTGCAGCACTTTCACAGCATCATCTTTCAGGACTTGGAATAGTTCCACTGGAATTCCATCACCTCCACTAGCTTTGTTCGTAGTGATGCTTTCTAAGGCCCATTTGACTTCACATTCCAAGATGTCTGGCTCTAGGTCAGTGATCACATCATCATGATTGTCTAGGTCTTGAAGCTCTTTTTTGTACAGTTCTTCTGTGTATTCTTGCCACCTCTTCTTAATATCTTCTGCTTCTGTTAGGTCCACACCATCTCTGTCCTTTATCGTGCCCATCTTTGCATGAAATGTTCCTTTGATATCTCTGATTTTCTTGAAGAGATCCCTAGTCTTTCCCATTCTGTTGTTTTCCTCTATTTCTTTGCATTGATCACTGAAGAAGGCTTTCTTATCTCTTCTTGCTATTCTTTGGAACTCTGCATTTAGATGTTTATATCTTTCCTTTTCTCCTTTGCTTTTCGCTTCTCTTCTTTTCACAGCTATTTGTAAGGCCTCCCCAGACAGCCATTTTGCTTTTTTGCATTTCTTTTCCATGGGGATGGTCTTGATCCCTGTCTCCTGTACAATGTCACGAACCTCATTCCATAGTTCATCAGGCACTCTATCTATCAGATCTAGGCCCTTAAATCTATTTCTCACTTCCACTGTATACTCATAAGGGATTTGATTTAGGTCATACCTGAATGGTCTAGTAGTTTTCCCTACTTTCTTCAATTTCAGTCTGAATTTGGCAATAAGGAGTTCATGGTCCGAGCCACAGTCAGCTCCTGGTCTTGTTTTTGCTGATTGTATAGAGCTTCTCCATCTTTGGCTGCAAAGAATATAATCGATCTGATTTCGGTGTTGACCATCTGGTGATGTCCATGTATAGAGTCTTCTCTTGTGTTGTTGGAAGAGGGTATTTGCTATGACCAGTGCATTTTCTTGGCAAAACTCTATTAGTCTTTGCCCTGCTTCATTCCGTATTCCAAGGCCAAATTTGCCTGTTACTCCAGGTGTTTCTTGACTTCCTACTTTTGCATTCCAGTCCCCTATAATGAAAAGGACATCTTTTTTGGGTGTTAGTTCTAAAAGGTCTTGTAGGTCTTCATAGAACCTTTCAACTTCAGCTTCTTCGGCGTTACTGGTTGGGGCATAGACTTGGATTACTGTGACATTGAATGGTTTGCCTTGGATACGAACAGAGATCATTCTGTCATTTTTGAGATTGCATCCAGGTACCGCATTTCGGACCCTTTTGTTGACCATGATGGCTACTCCATTTCTTCTGAGGGATTCCTGCCCACAGTAGTAGATATAATGGTCATCTGAGTTAAATTCACCCATTCCAGTCCATTTTAGTTCGCTAATTCCTAGAATGTCGACATTCACTCTTGCCATCTCTTGTTTGACAACTTCCAATTTGCCTTGATTCATGGACCTGACATTCCAGGTTCCTATGCAATATTGCTCTTTACAGCATCGGACTTTGCTTCTATCACCAGACATATCCACAGCTGGGTATTCTTTTTGTTTTGGCTCCATCCTTTCATTCTTTCTGGAGTTATTTCTCCACTGATCTCCAGTAGCATATTGGGCCCTTACTGACCTGGGGAGTTTCTCTTTCAGTATCCTATCATTTTGTCTTTTCATACTGTTCATGGTTGCCATTAGTCCCTGGTAAAAAAGGAGGCTTTTGAAAGTGGCTGGTACTTTTGCTGTACTTTTTTTTTTACTTCTCATGGAGTAGTGGGCTCTGTTCCATGGATTAACATTGAACAGGCTATTCTGATCACAAGAAAGGTTTGTGAAGAATTAGATGGAGGAAGACTTCAAAAGGTGCTTTGGAGGTGGGCAAGGTGCGGAGGGGGAAGTGGACTAGGAGTAGCAGCCACGATTTACTGTTATTCTTTCCATGGCGTATGAATAAAGATCATGCCCAGAGCCAGTTGATCTCAGGACTGTGTCTGCTGTTGAGTGAGGGGACATTGACTCATTCTCCTTCCCCTGTGGGTAGAGCAATTGCAACTCCTTGGTTCAAAGTGCTCCGTGCATTATAACACACAGGTTTGTGTTCTAACCTCAGAGTTAGAGAATCTTGCCTCACAATTGCATGCTTCTCTTTCTGAATAAATACAGTTAATTAAGATCAGGTCAAGGATAGATAAGAAAGTGGAAAGACTGTTTCCATTGTTTATCACCTTCTCCCCGGCTGTAGCACGCAGATACTTTTGGGTCATTGTTGTTGCCCTCCAGGGCAAGTACCTCCTGTTTCAGGAGCTCTCAGCCTGACCATCAGTCACGTGCTCCCATTTGGGTTGTTGGGGGCTATGCGAAGCTCGGTGTTCTTAGTGACTGTCATCTTCTAAAAGATAAATGTGGCTACTGTGGCCTGAAAGTTCAACTTTATAAACATAGACATAATTAGGAAAAATTAAGGCACCTGTAAACTCTAACTTGATCATAAGGGATGAATCAGTTCCCTGAGGCGGAAAGGGGAGTTGTAATGCTACGTAGCTTAATATTCGAATCAAAAAGTTCTTAAGAAGTACATGAAACATGAACACAAGGCTTGCTATGGAGTGTTGTTCAAGCCATGAGATGCCCAGCACCCATTTCCTTTTGCTCACAGCACCCAGATTTTCCTTTGAGAATCCTATCTATTCTGTATAGTAGGGACACTAATTGGATGATGTTAATCTCAAACTTGGCCTAAGGGGATCAGAGCATCCTCCCATCCCTCAAAGATGCGCTGTAACGCAGTCCCACATTATAATCAGTGGGAGGCATGTCCTGGCCACCGTTAACAGTATGATTTGGATTGATTCATTAGAATACTCTGAGGACGTCGGGGGTTCTCGGAAGCAGGGTGAATATGGTTGCACGCTGAGTAGTGCTGAAGCCATCTTGTGATCACAAGGGAAGCCAGCCCGAAGGTGAAGCCAGTGGGTGGACGAGGGTGGATGGAAGGAATCACTGAAAAGTAGAGTGGGAGCCCAGAGCAAAGTGTGCCCGAAGTCCACCCTGTTTCTGTATGTTCCAGTTTTCTGCAAATCTCCTTAACTGCATAATCCATTTGAATCAGTTGTTATTCTTTTGAAGCTGTTGGTCAATGGCTAATTTGGAAATAGCTGAAGAATTGGTCTGTGGGTCATATAGTACTATGACAAAATGGAGAGAATCTTAAAAGAGGAGGGCCATTCACTGAAGTTTTATGAGCCCTCCCCTGCTGCTAAGTTGCTTCAGTCATGTCCGACTCTGTGCGACCCCATAGACAGCAGCCCACCAGGCTCCTCTGACCATGGGAGTTTCCAGGCAAGAGTACTGGAGTGGGGTGCCATTGCCTTCCCCTAGTCCCTTCAAATCAGATCTTAGTTGCTTCCCATCCAAGTCTTCTTAGGAATGTTGTATCTTAAATCACGCTGGCCACTGCGCCATCATGGGTCCCTCATGATTCAGGTTGGATTCTTTGGTTTGATTGTGGGGCCAAGATACGAGGCAGAGATTGAAAATTAGAGGACATCTTTCACGTGTCCCACAAAGGAGTAAAAAGGAGCTGTTTACCACAAATCACGTGAGAACGGTGTGTTGCATGAGAGCAGTGTCTGTGTTTTCAGGCATGGGAAATGCAGAGCTTGACTATAGAGCTTAGTATTTTTCAACTGATAATTGTTTCCTTAAGAAGAAATGTAGAATATTATTCAGCCTTAAAGAAAATTCCATTGCACAGTGTAATAAGGATGAAGCTTGGGGACGGACGTTGTACTAAGTGAAGTGAGGAGGCACAAAAAGAAAAACAATGTTTGATTCCGCTTGTGTGAGGTTCTGAGAGTAATCACATTAGGGTCTCAGGGGAGCAGGAAATGGGGACTTAGTGTTTACTGGCTACAGAGTTTCAGTGTTTTGAGAGGAATAGATGTCTGGAAATGGGTGATTTATGATGGTTGGTCAACAGTATGAATGTACTAAACAGTACTGAAATGTGCATTTAAAACTGGTTAAAATCATAACTTTTATGTTATGTTTGCTGTTGAGTCGCTAAGTTGTGTCCGACTATTTTATGACCCCATGGACAATAGCCCAGCAGGCTTCTCTGTCCATGGGATTTATCCATGTGTGTTTTACCACAATTAAAATAATTTAAAAAACAAAACAAGAGGAAATGTGTTCAGCTGGTCACTGGATATTAGATCAGAAAACAGGAGGTAGGGTCTTGCACACTCATTTTGTAGCTCAGGGAACCTGGGGTTTAGCACACACGGCTGCTGGGAGGTCCTGGGTGTGAGTCCTGACTCCAGTTGAGGGCTGTGTAATTATTGCCCTGCCTTACCCCAGATTCCTCATAAGGAAAATAGGTAGATAAGAGCTGAGACATTTGCATTGAGCCTTTGCTGATGCTGGGACCCTAGGACCCCTCAGTGCAGGTGACACCTGACTTGTCCTAAGCCAGACTTCAGGTTCAGGGTTCAGTCAGTTCAGTTCAGTTCAGTCGCTCAGTCGTATGCGACTCTTTGCGACACCATGAATCACAGCATGCCAGGCCTCCCTGTCCATCACCAACTCTTGGAGTTCACCCAAACTCATGTCCATTGAGTCAGGGATGCCATCCAGCTGTCTCATCCTCTGTCGTCCCCTTCTCCTCCTGCCTCCAACCTCTCCTAGCATCAGAGTCTTTTCCAATGAGTCAACTCTTCACATGAGGTGGCCAAAGTACTGGAATTTCAGCTTTAGCATCAGTCCTACCAATGAACACCCAGGACTGATCTCCTTTAGAATAGGACTGGTTGGATCTCCTTGCAGTCCAAGGGACTCTCAAGAGTCTTTTCCAACACCACAGTTCACAAGCATCAATTTTTCGGCACTCAACTTTCTTCACAGTCCAACTCTCACATCCATATGACCACTGGAAAAACCATAGCCTTGACTAGAAGGACCTTTGTTGGCAAAGTAATGTCTCTGCTTTTGAATATGCTGTCTAGGTTGGTCATAACTTTCCTTTCAAGGAGTAAGCGTCTTTTAATTTCATGGCTGCAGTCACCATCTGCAGTGATTTTGGAGCCCAGAAAAATAAAGTCTGACACTGGTTCCACTGTTTCCCCATCTATTTCCCATGAAGTGATGGGACCAGATGCCGTGATCTTCGTTTTCTGAATGTTGAGTTTTAAACCAGCTTTTTCACTCTCCTCTTTCACTTTCATCAAGAGGCTTTTTAGTTCCTCTTCACTTTCTACCATAAGGGTGGTGTCATCTGCATATCTCAGGTTATTGATATTTCTCCTGGCAATCTTGATTCCAGCTTGTGCTTCTTCCAGTCCAGCATTTCTCATGATGTACTCTGCATATAAGTTAAATAAGCAGTGTGGCAATATACAGCCTTGATGTACTCCTTTTCCTATTTGGAACCAGTCTGTTGGCCCATGTCCAGTTCTAATTGTTGCTTCCTGAACTGCATATAAGTTTCTTAAGAGGCAGATCACGTGGTCTGGTATTCCCATCTCTTTCAGAATTTTCCACAGTTTATTGTGATATACACAGTCAAAGGCTTTGGCATAGTCAATAAAGCAGAAATAGATGTTTTTCTGGAACTCTCTTGCTTTTTCCATGATCCAGCGGATGTTGGCAATTTGATCTCTGGTTCCTCTGCCTTTTCTAAAACCAGCTTGAACGTCTGGAAGTTCATGTTTCATGTATTGCTGAAGCCTGGCTTGGAGAATTTTGAGCATTGCTTTACTAGCGTGTGAAATGAGTGCAATTGTTCGGTAGTTTGAGCATTCTTTGGCCTTGCCTTTCTTTGGGATTGGAATGAAAACTGACCTTTTCCAGTCCTGTCGCCACTGCTGAGTTTTCCAAATTTGCTGGCATATTGAGTGCAGCACCTTCACAGCATCATCTTTCAGGATTTGAAATAGCTCAACTGGAATTCCATCACCTCCACTAGCTTTGTTCGTAGTGATGCTTTCTAAGGCCCACTTGACTTCACATTCCAGGATGTCTGGCTCTAGGTGAGTGATCACACCATCATGATTATCTGGGTCGTGAAGATCTTTTTGGTACAGTTCTTCTGTGTATTCTTGCCACCTCTTCTTATTATCTTCTGCTTCTGTTAGGTCCATACCATTTCTGTCCTTTATTGAGCCCATCTTTGCATGAAATGTTCCCTTGGTCTCTCTAATTTTCTTGAAGAGATCTCTAGTCTTTCCCATTCTGTTGTTTTCCTCTGTTCCTTTGCATTGAGCGCTGAGGTTCAGGGTTACTGTTCGTTCAGGGTTACTGTTGGGCTAATGTCACGGCCCCTCTGCAGCCCCGTGTCTGTCCCCTGCATCACAGGACAAATCCCTGCCTCTGTTTTATCAGTCGTGGATTAGCAGGTAACCCTGATCTTTTTTTTTTATGGCTGAAAAATAGCCCACTGTGTGTGTATACACCACATTTTCTTTACCCATTCATGCGTAGATGGACATGACACTGTTTCTATATCTTGTCTATTGTGAATAATGCTGCGTTCAGTGTGAGAGTGCAGACAGCTCTTTGGGAGATCAATTTTATTTCCTGTGGGTCTATACTGGGATTCCTGGATTATATGGTAGTTCCACCTTTAATGCCTGCAGGAGCCTCCATACCATTTTCCATGGTGGCTGCACCAATTCATGTTCCCACTGGGAGTGTGTAGAGGCTGCCTCTTCTCCACATCCTCCCCAGCAGTTGTTGTCTCCTGTCTTTCTGAGGAGAGCAGTCCCAGCAGGGTCAGGGACATCTCACTGTGACTCTGCTTTGCATTTCCCCGATGGTCAGCTGTGGTTAGGGCGTCCCAGATGCGGCCCGTGTGGGAGCAAGCCGCATGTTGCAGCCCCGTGATGAGGCTCTGGGACCCGATCCCTGGGGGCTGGTGAAGACTCACCTGGTTGGGTCCCCTCCTCCGAGGGCTTCCTGACTCAGCAGGTCTCCTCCAAGCTCTCCGGTGACCCTGCAGCTCTGCTGGTGGTGGACCACACTTTGAGAACCACTGGGCTGCCGAAGGTGGGGGGTGTTGGGAGTGGAACAAGTGTTTGCTTGAATACATTGCCGAGCATTTGCCAAGAACATGGCCTTCCCTGTGGCTTTAATCACACGTAGACTTTCTAAATCGCACGTAATTGCACATCCTTTAAGCAGCTTTTGACTGACTTTGGTTTTCTCTTTGTGGTGATTTTCTTTAAACTCCTGAAGGGAGGGTAGGTGGGGCAAGATGGTATTTCTTAAAAAAAAAAAAAAAAAAAAACCCAAACCAAAAAGCGTGTTAGTTATTACCAGGGCTCCCTTGACTTCAGCAGCCTTATCGTCGGGAGCCCCTGGGGCCCCCGGGTGGAGTCGGGGGTCTGCATAGCTCAGGCCCGCAGGGACTGCCCTGCCGGGCACCTGTGGTGATGCTGACCCAGCCTCCTCTCCGCCCCGCTGAGGCCACGGCTGTGAGCAAGGCTGGGGGTCTGTCTTGCCGCAAGAGTGTTTTCAGACTGGTTGCTTGGTCTGTGCCCGGATGTCAGTCCACAGGAAAGCCCGACAGAGACCTGTCCTGGACCTCGAGTGGTCTTTCGGGCCGGGTGGCCGGCTCTGTGCTCTGGTCGCCCCAGGTAGGTGTCCAGCCTGCCATCATGCTGGCGCTGGACACAGGTGCTTAGGAAAATTCCTCCCCGCAGGGCTTTCGGGACTGACAGGCTCTCACTGTCTCTGCAACCTTGCACGGTGTCTGGTTTCACAGAAGGCTTTCTTTCTGGGTTCTCGCAGCTGCACCCAGCCTGGCCCTGTAATCACCGGGCGCCAGGGGGGCTGCGGTCTGCTTCCTGGGGTGCGTGCACAGACCATGTCGGCCCTCATGTGTTGCTGGGGTGGCAGGGGGCCTGGGGGACGGCGTGCAGAAGTGCACTTGATTCCTGATCACGGCCTGTGTTTGAATTTCGCACTTGCCCCAGATGGAGACATTCCTTGGAGCTGCTCAGTGGGGTTTGTTTGAAATGGGCCATCGCTCAGTGTCACATGATCCTGGAGCTGGGTAGGGTAGGTCCACTTGCTTTTCCAGGTTTTAAGTCTAGAGGCTGTTAGCTGTAAGCTTTCAAAGAGGGAAGAACTTGCCTTGAATTTAATTCCAGGGTTGGGGAGTTTGGGGAAGGTGGTGAGGGGATAGGGGAGGCTCTTAGGAATGGAAGTATTGGCCAAGGAGCCAGCCTTGTGGGCTGTGTCAGAAGTCTTCAGTGAAGGAAGGGATGGTGACCAAAGGGGGACCTTGGGGTGCAGATGGCAATGGCATCTCTGGCTACATGTGTCCGTGATGGAGAGAGCAGCTAAGGAATGATGGCCGTGGTAGATGCCACCCAGAGTCAGGGGATGGCAAGGCGGGCAGCTGGGCAGTGCAGGCGCAGGCCGGCAGCTCGGGGAGAGAGTGGCCTGTTAGCTTGAGGAGGACGCAGATGCTCGCCCTGGACTTGGAGAGGAGCAGCGTGGAGCAGCTGTGTTGTTTTTCTGAGAGTAGGGTAGGATCACTGTCGGGATCCCATATGGAGATGGTTACAGTAAGACCTAGATGAGGACTGACAGTGGGGAGGTAAAGGAGAGCAGAACTTGACTGTACAAAGACACACGCCTGCTGTTGTGTTTTGGTGGGGGTGGGGGGTGTTGACATTTGTTAAGCACCAACTGCGTGCCAGGTGGAGTATTTTGCAGTGACACTGCAGAACTCAGTGAGACCAGCCATGGACCAGTCTGCAGGGGGGAAAGGGAGCAGAAATGGGCAGTTATAGCTCTGTTCTGAGAATGTCAAGAGTGGGGCAGTGGGCATAATGAGCACCTCCGCTCCTGGGCTGCTGAGGGCCTCACGCAGCACGGGGTCTGCTCCAGGACTCTGCCACCTCTGTGCTGTGTGGCATCTGGCTGTCTTATCTAGTGGGGAACAGAGAGCCTGTAAGGCCTGTTCAGTCTGCCCGTATAAGTAGTTTTATTATTTGGAAAATTAAGAGTGTCTCACTCCTTTGGGTCCTTTTTCATAATCCTTGATGCTAAGGGCGTGGATAGACTTGGTTTATTCATTTGTGATCCCTCATTTTTATTATTCATTGTTCATCACCTGCATCCCTGATGGAAGTCGCCGGGTCCCACCCACCCCTGCACAGGTGAGGAGATCCAGGCTGAGGCTGTGATTCTGTTTGTCACATGGCGCAGAAGCCCAGTGGCACAGGGGCTCAGCCTCTGACTCTCTGTAGCCAGCAGGCTCTTTGAGAACAGGAAGGACGCCTTCCTGGGGAGCAGAGTGGGGAATGGGGATGACCCTGGGCTGGGTGTCCACTCGCCGGTCCCTGAGTGAGCAGGCTCCTCCCTGCCCCTCGAGCTGTCCCCTTTGTGGAGTAGGAGGTGAGGCTGCTCCCTTCACACTGACCGCCTTCCCTTTCCTCTGTCCTGCCTGGAGCCACAGTGTGGCAGTGGCCTGACTGCCTTCCCTTTCCTCTGTCCTGCCTGGAGCCACAGTGTGGAAGTGGCCTCGCAGTGGGAGCCCCTGGAGCCACGTGTCGGGTCTTGGACAGTGACCTTTGCTGTGTGATTGCTGGGGATGGCTCACTGTCTCGTGTCTCCGGAAGTGAGCCTGTGGGTAGTTCTCTGTCTTTTGAAAACAATGGAAAAACCCATCACCAGCCCCCAAACCAGCTGTCTTTCTGCTGATGAGCAGACAGCACATCAGGAACAGCAGGAGAGTAGTTCCTTGTAAGTGCTCTGGGAGTGCATAATACCTTTTAAATAAGATTAGAAATTATGTATTCTCCTCCCATTCTGGCATCACTGTCAGATAACGGAGCACGAGAGCCTTCAGCACTGTGCTCTAGGTACGAAGTAGTAACATCAGTTCCGTGTTCAGTACAGCCACTTTGTTCAAGAACAATGTATTCAAGGTCAGTGTATTTTGGCTGTGCTTGGGGTTCTGGAAATTCCCAAGAGAATAAGTTTTTTTGTCTGTTATATAACCCAGCACAAGTGAATGCAGTAGCTCATGTTTAGTGATGACTTTAAAAATGCAATTGATTCTAAAATTTAGGTTTTTACAATTTTGACTATTTTTTTTTTAAGTTCTCTTAAGGTTTAAGGTAGACTTTTGTTTGTTTCATTTATTCAAGAAATAGTTACGCAGCACTGCTCTGTGCTAGGTACCATCCCAAGTGCTTTGCAAGGATCAGTTTATTTAATCTCAACCTCATTTGGTAAGCAGTGCTGTGCCCACTTTACAGATTAGAAAACTGAGCGACAGGGAGATTAAAGTAAGTAACTCAAGTGACATGGATAGTTGGAGGTTTTCATTACTTTTTAAGTTTCAGATGACCTCTGTGAAATTTTATTAGTTTGAGCTGCATATTTCAGAATCTTTTCTGATGCAGACGAACCCTTAAACAGTATTGTCTCTTCATCTGGAGTCAAGCACGGTGATAAGAGTAGCACATGGCTTGGGCTTGTCCTGGAGGAAGGTGATAGCCCTGGGACCGAGGCAGGGTCTGCAGCTCCACCGGGACCACAGCCCTCCAGTGGGTCTGCCCATCTCTGGGAGTCCTGGTGGAACAGAGGGACCCAAGCAAAGCAGAGCCAGCGCCGATTTCATTAGCAGTGGGACCAAGGCAGGGTCTGCAGCTCCGCCAGGACCACAGCCCTCCAGTGGGTCTGCCCGTCTCTGGGAGTCCTGGCGGAACAGAGGGACCCAAGCAAAGCAGAGCCAGTGACGATTTCATTAGCAGTGGGGCTTTTCCACCAGGCATTGGTGGGTAAGTTTGAGGGTAGAGCTGGAGTTGCCTGTTCTTTTTCGATCATTCAAACACCAAGTTCTCTGGCTTGGAGATGTTCAGCTATTGGAGTGACCTGCCTGCAGCCTTACAAAGCTGTCATCTAGAGAGTCCTGTACCAGAGGGCAACCTCCAGACAGTGGGTTCAGCAGGGTCTACTCAAAATAACATATTTCATACAGTTTAATGCCACCTATGCAAATTAGTGGCCAAGAATGAAGCCAGGCAGATATTTTTCTCTAATAACAGCAGGCATTTGTAATTATTAAAAATATCTCTCTCTCTCAGACACTCCTCTTAAGTGCTTTGCAATGTATTATCTAACTTAATAATCCTTAATATTGTAAATTAATACAGTAGATAAGACTGTAAGGTGACTGTGTAGCCTTGACAGAACTCTTAAGTACCTTGACAAATTTTACTTTTTATTTACAGGTGAAATTAACATGCTAATTACAAGTCATCTTTCACTGTTTACACAAGCAGGTTGACTCTGAAGGATTCCGTAAAGGTTTAGATGGACGACTTAATTGAATTGCTCGATATATTTGAGATGAATAATACTGCATTCTTTTTATTGATATAATCCAGATGACAAAGGAATAACTCTCATAAGAAACTGCATGATGTATTTATGGATAAATCTATCCATTCTTACTGAGCAATATAGAAAAGAGATTTAAATATAGTGAAATGTCATTTTTCCTAGGTGGGAAGTTGGAATATTACCAGTGTCACTTTTTTGTAATTGATTTATAATTTAAAATCATTTTCACTGTTCTTTACTTTGTTTGGAGCTTAATAAACTGATGCTAAAGTTTTGTGTGGAATCTTCAGTAGGTGAGACAAAAGAGGAATAATGTATTGGGATTAAGGTGTGGAGAGGACTAGTCTGATCACTTGTGCTAGAATTAAATGTTGCCTCCATACTGCTAATGTTGCATCTCAGATCATATTTAAATCCAGCCCAAGGTTTTACCTTTTAAGGGGAACTACCAAATAACTGGGGCCAACTCTGCTTATCATTTGTGGAACTCAATTTCCCAGCTTTCAGTTGATTTATTGAACTGAACTTTTTGTAAAGTAGTACTTGGCTTTATTTTTCCTATTTATCAAATGATTTTTGAATAGAAATAGACTTGTCACATTTACTCTATCTTGGTAAATATGATAGTATTAACAAGATTATGAGGCAAATATGTAAACTACTTGGAACTCTGTATGTGCCTTCTGGATTTTATAACTCTTGTTTGCATATACGCATCACACACTCCTTATATTAATATGTGGATACTCTATGCTGTCGTAGTACCAGGCGCTGAAGTCATACTGAGTCCATTTCCTGCCTTTGTCTACTTGATGGGTAATATGGACAGCATCAGGGTATTGCACAGATGAGGAGGTCAAGTTCAGTGTTTCTCAAACTCTGAAATCCACTCAGCGTCTTTTCATGCACCGGCCAAGTAACAGGCTGATTATCTTACCCTCTTCCTGTTTATGTTTTAAATAGCATTTCTCAAATCTCTGTGAGCAAATAACTTATTAATATGTAGGGTTCCTTGGGAGACATGAGTGTGTGAGTCCCTGTTCCAGTCACTTAAGGAGCAACTCAGAGACAGATTTGGATAAATACCTGAATCTGAGAGATGATATGAAAAAAAGTAGCTTTTTTTAAAATCAAGTTGAATTAAATGGAAAACATATCTTATTTTAATCACAATTGATTGATAGAACTCTAAAGTTGTGTTCTGATTGACTTTTTTTTTTTTAACAGTAAGATTACATTGTAAAATGTCTATAGCAAAAAGTCCTTTAACCCTTCAAGTCATCACCCCTTTCCCTTGAATTGTTACAAATAACTTTAAAAATACTCCATCTCATGTATTTACATCTCATTATTGTTTATATGCACATATTCTAATATAGTTTTGAAAACTGAAGTGGGATCATTCTTCTGCGTTGTTCGGAACCTTTTTTCAGCTTGATACTTTACCTTGATTATCGGCCAGTGACAGTTCAGTGTGTCTACCTTGTTACTTTTAGCCACTGCGTGATGCTGGAATGATGGGCACAATTTGTTTAATCACTCCAAATCAGGCATTTAGGTTGTCTCCAGTTTTTTAGTATTACAAATAACTGCAATAAACATGTTTTGGACATGCATTCTTTTAGTTTAAAATAGTCTTGTTCCTTCAGAAAGTTGCTCAATAATTGGCTTAGAAATTCTTTTGTACTAATTATTGTGATTGCTTACTTTTGAATTCTGTCTTTAGTTTTATTGTTTTTGTAGTATATAATCCTAAACTATTAAGACTGAAGTGGCCCTTCTGCTGAGAATGCAATTTAGCTCAAAGATGAGATTGCTAAATAAAGACTTAAAAATTAACCTCTTTGGAGCTGTGACTTCCTGATGAAGTGGTAATGCATGGACAGGATCTGTTTTACGTCTGGACAGCCTACAGGGGAAAATGATGTGATTTGCAAGAAGCCATTTGTCTGCCTAGACTGCTGGAGGATGGCAAGTGAATGTACTGTTGTTGAAAGATTTTTTTCCATTAATTTTTTTTTTTTTATTTTGAGATGATAGATTCACATGTGGTTATAAGAAATAATACAGAGTAATCCTATACACTAGTTTCCCCCCATCATGATATTTTGTAAAACTATATTATAGTATCACAGTTGGGGTATTGACATTCATATTAGTGTAGTCAAGATACAGAACGTTTTCATCTTCACAATATCTATCTCCTTTTGCCCTTTTATAGCCACGTCCACTTCCTCTACTTATATGACATTTTTAACCCCTCCTTACGACTACTCTGTCCTCCGTCTCTAAAATGTCATTTTAAGAAGGTTCTTTAAGTGGAGTCAGGCTTCCCTGGTGGCTCAAGTGGTAAAGGATCTGCCTGCGATGCGGGAGACCCACGTTGGATTCTTGAGTCAGTAAGATCCCCTGGAGAATGGCAGCCCACTCCAGTATTCTTGCCTAGAGAGTTCCGTGGACAGAGGAGCCTGGCAGGCTCGTTTATGGGGGACTAACATTTTCATTTTAAGTGGAATCATACAGTGCATGACATTTGGGGTTGGTCTTTTTTCCTCTCAGCATAGTTCTCTATAGAGTCACCCAGGTCTCTGTGTGTCCTGTTTTATTCCTGACCAGTGTTCCATGGCAGGGATGTACCACTGCCTGTTTAACCATTCGCTTCTTGAAGGATATCTGGATTTTTTTCCAGTTTGGAGGGTTTTTTCTTAAGCTGCTATGAACATTCACATACAGGATTTTGAGTGAATGTAAGTTTTCATTTTGGGGGTTAAATGCCCAGGAATGCAGTTGCCAGGTTGTATAGAAGATGCGCGTTTAATATTTTAAGAAAGTGTCCGACTGTTTTCCAGAATGCCTGTACCATTCCGTGTAACCACCAGCACTGTTTAAGTGACCCAGGTTTTCCACATCCATGCAAGCATCTGGTGCTGCTGTTATTTTTTATTTTAGCCTATTCTGATAGATAAGGAATGCTATCTCATTGAGTTTGAATTTGCATTTTCCTGATGGGTAATGATTTTAGCCAACGGGATTTTAATGCATTTGTTAGCAATCCATATATCCTTTTGGGTGAAACATCTGTTCCTATCTTTTGCTGACTATCTAACTATTGTTTGTTTTTTAATGTTGAGTTTTCAGAGTTCTTTCTGTACTCCAGAGACTAGTCCTTCACTTGATTATGGTTTGTAAATATTTTCTCCAAATCTGTAGCTTTTCATCTACTTAACAAGGTCTTTGCTGAGCAAATGTTTTAAATTTTGCCAAAGTGTAGTCTAGCAATGGTTTTCTTTCGTAGTTTGTGCTTTTGGTGTCCAAGAACTCTGCCTGGTGCTGGACCCCCAAAGTCTCTATTTTTCTTCTAAAAGACTTATAGTTGTACATTTTACATGGCTCATGGCCCAGTTTAAGTTAATTTTTGATGTAGGTTGATGTTCCCCCCAAAGGATGTCTATGTAAGCCTCATTTGTGGCAACAGCTCTTGTTCCTCCGTTTGGCTTGCTTCTGCTCCTCAGCTGTGCGTGTTTGTATGGGTCTGTTTCTGGGCTCCCTCTCCTGCTCCACTGATCTCTGTGCCTCTTCCTCTGCCGGTAGCACACAGGTTTGAGTTGCGTAGCTCTGTAGTAACTTTTGAAAACAGGTAAACTGATTCCTCCCACTTCATTCTTCTTTTTCAAAATTGTTTTAGCTATTCTAGTCCTTCGTGCCTTTGGATATAAACTTTAGAATAAGCATGCCTACATTCTAAAATATCTTGCTGGCATTTTATTAAGAATTGCAGTAAACTTATGTATCCATTTGGGGGGAGAACTGCCATCTACATGATGTTGAGTCTTTGATTCCTTGAGCACAATGTGTCTCCCCATGTATTTTAACTTTTCTTTAATTGCTTTCATTAGCAGTTTGTAGTTTTCACTATACGATTCCTGTGTATATTTGTTAGAATTGTGCCTAAGTGTTTACTTTTTTTCATTCCAATATATCAAAATACAATATGCTGAATTCACCTGTTAATTTTAGGAGGTGGGTTGGGGCTTGTATTTTGTTGGTGGTGGTGGGTTTTGTTTGTTTGTTTTTAGAATTTCCTGAAATTTTCTACAGACAATCATGTAGAGATGAAAGTTTTCTTTCTTTTCAGTCTGTATGAATTTAATTTCTTTTTCCTGTCTTATTGTGCTGCCGTTGCTGCTAAGTCGCTTCAGTCGTGTCCGACTCTGTGTGACCCCATAGACGGCAGCCCACCAGGCTTCTCTGTCCATGGGACTCTCCAGGCAAGAACACTGGAGTGGGTTGCCATTTCCTTCTCCAATGCATGAAAGTGGAAAGTGAAAGTGAAGTCGCTCAGTCATGTCTGACTCTTAGTGACCCCATGGACTGCAGCCCACCAGGCTCCTCCATCCATGGGATTTTCCGGGCACCAGTAATGGAATGGGGTGCCATTGCCTTCTCCCTGTCTTATTGTAGTGACTGAATAAAGATGATGAGAGGAGAATTCCTTACCTTTTTTATGATCTCAGAAGGGTTTTTGTGTTTTTTTTTTTTAACTTTAGGCTAAAATAAAATCTTACTTTTCTTAAAGATAGAGTAGACTATTTTTCTATTTCAAAGTCTGTTCCTGTACTAGACAGTACTAACAGCTGTCTTATCACCACACCATGGCATTCAATTTTAATTTAGTCTAAAGAAGTTAGTTTATGCTCAATATGTATGTAAACTCCTATTATTTTTATTAAGAACCACCTGATAAATTTTATGGAGCATACTGATGCTATTTCCCAGAAAAAGTAAGTTTATATCAACTCTTTCTGTAAAATTCCTTCTTTCTTCTTAGGAAAGATTAAAAGTTATTTGGGTATTGTGTTCATGCACAGTTTCTGATTGGTCTCTCACATATCAAATGACATTTAAATCCAGTTTTTAAGTATGACAAGTATTCCTCTACTTTGGGATTAGTTGATATATGGTCTAAAGAACTGCTTATGATATATATATATGGTATAGAGAACTCCTTATAGCAGTAAACAGAGGAGGCCTAGGGGAATCTTTTCCAACTTTTCAATACAAAATAGAATCTTTTTTTTTTTTTTGCTTTTGTGCTAGAAAGAATAGTGTCAGGATGAGGGAAAAAACCAGGGTGGTCAGGATTGGCCAAAACACAGATTATCCTGCTGAATCCTTTAGGCCAGGCTAACTCATACTTGACCACATGTCCCAGTTTATGGTAATCTTTTACCTGAGTTATTACAATTCAAATCACTTGTCATTTGAAACTGTATATTTACAACATGCCTAGTTTGTTAACAACTTAAAGCAGGAAGAATATGAACACACAAGCATTGTGTGTGTGTGTCTGTGCATTTAAAGAGGGGGGAGCAGCTAAACATGGGAAATAGTTCCTAGTATTTTGTAATTTTATGGTTACAGTTCAGTTTCCAACTGAAATTTGTCTTGATTGGTTAATATTTCATAGTAATTAACCTCCAGCTCCTCAGTAGGACATCTTGTTACAAGGAATTGAATCTAATTTTCTTACATAAAGGATGTTTTTAGAAACAATGCAGTGTATATCTCGTTTGTACCAAGAAATGAATGTACCCAGTCAAGTACGTGCAGGTTCTCTTAGACATGTGCGTGTCTTCACCCTTCTTTCTCTCAGATATTACAATCCCCTGTTTCACTGCAGCATATGAAAGTAGTGTGTGTACACTGAATTTGGGAGCATCAGGTGATACCATCCCTAGAAAATATTCACTCATCGTTAGATATGGTACTGATTAGTCCTGGGGGCGTGGGCTTTGAGGTCCCACGGACTCCATGGCTTCGGGGTTTTATCCCCTCCCTCTTTTGTTGAGATGTAATTGACATACAGCGCTGGAGGTTTACGGTGCACAGTGTAGTGATTTGACTTCCATGCGCCATGAAATAAGCTGCTGCTGCTGCTGCTAAGTCGCTTCAGTCGTGTCCGACTCTGTGCGATCTCATAGACGGCTGTCCCTGGGATTCTCCAGGCAAGAATACTGGAGTGGGTTGCCATTTCCTTCTCCAATGCATAGTGAACATCTATCCTCTCACATAGCTAGAAAATGAAAGGACAAAGAAAAAAAATATTTTTCCTGGTCATGAGAACTCTTAGGATGTACTCTCAACAGCTTTCGTACGTAACGTATACAGCAGCATTCGTCATGTTAGCCATGTTCCGCATTGTCCCCAGTGGTAACTCATTTTATAACTGGATGTTGGTACCTTTTGATCACCATTATCATGTTGCCACTCTCCCCACCGCACTTCCGGCAACTGCAAATCTGATCTCTTCTTCTGTGAGTTTGTTTGTTTTTGCTGTATAACTGACCAACAATACTGTGTTAGTTCCTGGGGTACAACACAGAAATTCGATATTTGTATACATTTCCAAATAATCACAAAGAAGTCTGAGTAAGTCACCGTACAGAGATATTACATTGTTGTTGGCTCTATTCCCCACATTGTCCATTTTATCCCCGTGACTCAACTGTTGTGTCGCTGGAAGCTTGTACCTCTTGGTCTCCTTCACCTGGTCCATTCGTCCCCTGCTCTCCCCTCTGTCAGCCACCTGTTTGTATCTATGACTCCTTATGTTTCGTTACGTTTTTGTTTCATTTTTATAGAGTCCACTTATGGGTGAAATCACATATTTGTGTTTATTCTTCTGACTTCTTTCACTCAGCATAATACTCTCTAGGTCTGTCCATGTTGCAAATGTTATGTTTTCATTTTCCATGGCCTAGTAACATTCCATTGTGTGTGTATGTATATAACATATCTTCTTTATCCATTCATCTGTTGGTGGGCACTTAGATTACTCCTATGTCTTGGCTATTATGAATGATGCTACAGTACGTAGAGGTGCATGCATCTTTTCTAATTAGTGTCTTTGTTTTCTTTGGAAGAATACCCAGGAATGGAATGGCTGAATTATATCCTAATTTTTTTTTTTTTTTTTTTTTGAGAAACCTCCATATGGTTTTCCATAGTGGCTGCACCAATTTACACTCCCACCAGTCGCACACAAGAGTTCCTTTTTCTTTATTCTCAGCAACACTTTTTATTGCTTGTCTTTTTGATAACAGCCATTCTTATAGGTCGGAGAAGGCAATGGCAAGCCACTCTTGCCTGGAGAGTCCCGAGGATGGAGGAGCCTGGTAGGCTGCAGTCCATGGGGTCGCTACAAGTTGGATGCAACTGAGCGACTTCACTTTGACTTTTCACTTTCATGCATTGGAGAAGGAAATGGCAACCCACTCCAGTGTTCTTGCCTGGAGAATCCCAGGGACGGCAGAGCTGTTGGGCAGACAGTTGGGCTGCTATGGGGTCGCACAGAGTCGGACACGACTGAAATGACTTAGCATAGCATAGCATAGCATTCTGATAGGCGTGAGATGGTATCTCCCATGGGTTTTGTGAAACTCGTCCAGAGACCTCATCAGTACATTGAGAATAAATACACCTTTAGAGGTATCTTGAGGATTCAAACATATAAGTGGGTAAAGCAGTCTAGCGTGCCATTTTTATACTCTTAATACTCAGTAGCCTGTGTCATTGTCCCTTGGCGCTCCTTCTGGTGTGATTGCCTCCCCAGGCAGTAAGGGAAGGAGAGGCAGGAGGTCTGACCATGTGGGACACCCAGTACAGGTTCCATGTTGGAGTGTGGAGTGGGGATGTCGTTGGGGTTTCCTTGAACAGAGCACACCTGCACAGCCACTCTCTGAGCACTGCAGCCTAGCTGGGCTGAGGCGCTGCGTGCCTGGGGTGCTGGTGGCTGTATGATCTGACTATGGATTGCCTCTTCCCGCCCAGCTTTCTTATTGGTGCCAGTCTCACTTTCCCCTTCCAAGCACGGTCCATGCCTTCCCCAGACACCCCCATGCATGTAGAGGCTTCTGAATCAGAGGTGTCAGAAGCAAGTTGCTGAGGTCCGTGGTTGAGCATGAGATTTCCCAGCTCATGACCTATGTACCGGGCTTCGCCACGTAGAGGCTTCTGAATCAGAGGCATCAGAAGCAAGTTGCTGAGGTCTGTGGTTGAGCATGAGATTTCCCAGCTCATGACCTCTGTACGGGGCTTCTTCCTCCCAGCCATTCAGGGTTGGATACCAATGTTGAGGCCAGGAGATGCAGAGCAAGGAGAGGGAAACTTGAAGACGTAGCTCGGTTTCCTTGACTCATAGACCTTGGACTCAGAGTAATTATCATTGTTGCAAATGGTCCTTACTCTGTGGTCTTACTGTTGAGCAGGGAGTCAAAACAATAACAGCAACTAACATTTTGACCTTTTAGAACAGATCTCCCACTTTTGGAAAAAAAAGTAGCTGACTGCAGGAGGGGTCCCAGGTCTCAGAGCGTGGGGCCCTCCGTGCAACGTCTTTACGGGTTGCACACTACCGTGAAGCCTCCATGCCCATTTGCCCACGTTGGGAAGATAGTCTGGGTTCTCACAGGGCTTGTCTGGCATGTTTGGGGGAGGACACTGTTCCTGGGCCAGCCGGTCACAAGATGACCCAGCAGGTGGACTGCGAGCTGGGCTGTTTGGAGCTGCCTCTGAAATGTGAACACCCTGCCAGCTTGTTGCCATCCTGACCTTTTCCTCAGCCGTGGAGAATCGATCCTGGTACCGGCGTTCCTCACCTCTCTCACCCACTTGAGGACTGCGTAGGGCCTGCCTTCAGGGCAGGAATGGCACTATTTCTGGTTGTTGATGGCATTCCCGAAGGCCGTAGCTCAGTTTAAATGTCCCCAGGAGTGCCCTGGATCCATCACCACCAGTGAGTCCTTGGTCATGAGACCTGGCCGGAGGGAGTCGGGTAGCGCCTCCTGTCCTGGCTCTGGGAAGGAGTCACCGCACGGCTCATTTTCTGTCCTCCCCAGCGTTTGTCTGGCCTGCAAGGGAGAAGGAAGCTACCATGCGGGCCGCTCCTGGCCAGCCTGAGTTTTCTGTATTTGGGGCAGAGCATGCCCCCACAGCCCTCCAAATAAACACCTTTAGACAAGTGCAAACACTGTCACAGTGCCCCCCTTAAAACTGTGACCAAGGAGATCCAACCAGTCCATCCAAAGGAAATGAGTCCTGATTCTGATGCTGAAGGACTGATGCTCCAATACTTTGGTCACCTGATGGGAAGAACTGACTCATTTGGAAAGACCCTGATGCTGGGAAAGATTGAGGGCAGGAGGAGAAGGGGATGACAGAGGGTGAGATAGTTGGATGGCATCACAGATTCCATGGCTATGAGTTTGAGTAAATTCCAGGAGTTGCTGATGGACAGGGAGGCCTGGCGTGCTGCAGTCCATGGAGTTGTAAAAAGTTGGACACGACTGAGTAACTGAACTGAACAGGTTGACTAAATCCAGGAGAAGGTGTTGGGCTGTGAGCACGTGGAAATGGCCAAGGCGATCTTGCCTGTCAGCATCCAAGTTAACATTACCTAGCCCTCCCCCAACCTTTGCTAGAGCTCTGAACCCGTGGGAAATGGGCATTGAGTGTCCTGTTTTTATTGAGCCTGAAAAAGGTGACCCTTTCTCTGGTGGCTCAGATGGTAAAGAATCCATGTGTAATGCAGGAGACCCAGGCTCAACCCCTGGGTTGGGAAGATCCCCTGGAGAAGGGAATGGCTACCCACTCATATTCTTGCCTGGAGATTTGCATGGACAGAGGAGCCTGGCGGGCTACAGTCCATGCTGCTGTGAAGAGTCAGACACGACTGAGCAACTAACGCTTTCACAGTCGCTCACTTGCCCGTACCCCAGGTGTATTTCCAACCCTTATCAGTTCGACACTGGAAACACTCTATGGAAACTTTGAGAATCCTCAACTCAGAAGAGAAAACTTGGCAGTCTCAGATGGCAGTTTCTGTGAGGGGTGTGTGTCTGCCTCTTGAATGGGTCACAAGCATTTTGTTCATGTGCCTGGAGGCCGTTTGTGGTGTGAAAACCTTTCCTTTGAAGAAGGTGGGTGGGCAGCAGGAATGAGTCTCGAGGCCCCCTCTTTGTGAGGAGTGGCAGGGTCCCCAGTTTGCCTGTGGGACTGCTGGAGCCTGAGGTCATGTTCCAGGGATGGCCACGGTTGTTTTTTTCTCCCTTTTATGGTATTTTGGTTTTGGTAACTGGGTCCATGGCTGCTGTAGGTTGGTGAAGAACACTGGGGTAACCTGTGTGTGCTGAAGCTGGACGGAGGGGCTTTGTGCAGAAGCAGAAGTTAAGACACCCTCTGCATGGATAGATTTTAACCTGAAAGCAGTAAATTTTGTGCCACTTTCAGAGTCAGAGAGCAGCCCGCGTGGAGGCTGCTGTCGCCCTCATCCCGGGGCTCAGGTGCGCATCGTGGGCACTGACGACGCTGGAGGAGGAGACGCGGGCACTTCCCCGGTGGGGAGCCGCCAGCTGGGACCAGCCAAGGTCAGAGGGCAAGTCGTCCTGCTGTCTCCGGCATCCTAGACTCCCTTCCTGTGCTCTGAGCCTCGTCACTTAGGCAGGGTGCGTTGAGTCAGAGATACCAGTGTCTGTTTACATAGTACGTGCATCTCTTCCATTAAAGGACTTTTAAGGCATTTATCTAATGCACGTCTCCTTCTGTTGGGGATCTTTTCTCTGGTTGCATGTAAATAATGATGTCAGCTCTGCAGTTTGTGCGATTTCTCAAGCTGTCTGTTTACTGCTCGGCCTGACCGGGGCTGCCTGAGGCTTCTTGGGCTGTGCTGAGTGAGCCCCGACGGCCCTGGGTCGGGGGTGAGGGCAGGTGGTGTCCCCCGAGCTGCCGCAGATGATTCCGCGGCGTGGGGACTGTGCAGAAGCAGCTTCAGCCATTCTTGTGCAAAAACAGGCTTTCTCCCCCCTTTTTCTTTTTCCAAAGCAGTGGACTTCATGTTTATTACTTGTAGTTTCTCAGCAGTTACTTCTAGCATCAGTTTCAACTGATTACAGTGGTTGAAGAATTTTTACGCTGAGGAGTCAGTTAAATATTATTTTCTCTTTCAATTTAGAAATTAGTTTTAGAGTGACTTTTTTTTTTTTTTTCTTTTGTAACCCCCTTCCCCCTTTTTTTAAGTTTCTGAGGGCAGATCCTGCTCGTAACAGAAGAGAACACGTGAGCTCGTGGCTTTTCCCAGTTGACTTTCCTGATCATTTACCTTTCTGTAAAATGGAAAGACAAACAAGGAAACCCTTAAACCCAACTCACATCATGATTGCCAACTTCTTTTTTTGTGCATAATATTTTCTTTGTATAGATATATTATTTCTAGGTTATGCCTTCTTTATCTTTGAAAGACAAAAAAAAAAAAAAAACACCTTTACGCTGTTTACAAGAACTTGTTCTAAGGCTGTACAATTGTGTCTGTGATGCTTTTTTCCATTTGGAACCATGGAGGCGATAAAGTTGATGTCAGCTGGCTAGCTGCCTGTTTTTAAAGGCAAAAATCCTTAATCTTTGTTTATACTGTAATCATTTGCATTGTTTATGTAGTATGTGTCTCAGAAAGTCAAATGTCACAGCTCCAGCCCCCTGTTTGCCCTTCCTCTGCCCACTACTTCCCTGTTCCTCACCTAGTCCCTTTCCTTTGAGGAGGGGATCGTCTTTTATTTGAAAATTCCATACCTTATGAAGAAGGTGACATTCCGTTTCTTAAATGTAGTTAAATGCAACCAGGACTATTGAAGTGGACCTTTAAAATTATGTATGCCATTGAACTTTTTCTTTGGGGAAGGCACTTTTCCATTGGATGGTCTCACAATTTAATAATAATAATAAAAAAAAGCAGGCTTACAGGGATATGTTCATAAATCCTGAGACCAGGACCCCTAGTCTAACCCAAGGGGTCTTTTGTGGCCTTGGGAGGGTCTCCCGCTCTGATAAGAGGGGGGTCCCAGGGGAAGCACCATTGGAGGAGACTAAGGGGGGGTGCTCTTGGAGCTCAGAGAAAAAAGAAACTGCATACTCAGAAAATAGCCCAGATTTGCTCTGGGTGCACCCCATCTGCCAGCATTTAGCATCTGTGACTTAGCCGGAGTGAGTGCATATTGGCCACTGAGTTCCTATGGCTTTTGCTCTGGGATTTTGCACCCCAAGGGTACTCTGTGAAGGAGCAGGTGGCTCTGTTCCACTTGGGTTTAGGAAGGAGCCAGGCAGGTGACTAGAGGAAGAAAGTCCTGGCATTACGAGATACATCGTGCTTGACCATCTCAGTGTGCATTTGGGGGTGCCAGCATGTGCCATGATGCTGCAGGTCTGAGCACACTGGGGACGTGGGGTGTACGCTGCAGGGGGAGGCACCTGGGTGACCTATGTCTCTGCCTGGAAAGATCATCGCTTTGTTTGTTTAAACAGAGCATGTGATGGAGCCATCAGGGGTCATTTCTCCCGTCTTTCCAGGTGGCCTGTCCCTCGATAGGGCTGTGACAGACCTGCAGAGAAAGCCTTAACTGCCACGTGGACACACACCTGGGGGAGTTCCTCTCAAATGCAGTTTTCCACATGCACAGGTGCTGGGATGCAGCGAGTAGAACAGGGAACCATCATGGGGCCTGGGAAGGATGCTGACCTGGGAGCGGGGGCCCTCGTCCTTGCAGTTTTGATGGACTCAGCAAAGCCCCTCGCTCCCTGGTCTCCTCTCTGCTTATATTCTTGATATCCCTGGTCAGGTAACTATAATCGCATACAAACCCATGCCCAAGTTTTCATGCAACTGAAGCTTGTCCCAGACTTTCCTTTAAAGCTTTCATAACTGTTAATTCCTGTTCAGATGGCACCGTGATAACGGATTCTTGATTACACATGACTTCACAGTGCCTAGTGAACTGCTGACTAATAAATGTTAGCATATATTCTTTTAGTGGCTAGATCACACTCTTGTGGTGCCAGGGAAGCCTTGTGTGTGTGGTTGCCCTTGTTATAGAGTGCTGTGCCTTTACCAAATGCAACAGATGTTACTCTGGTATCTCAAAAGAATTAAAAAGGCAACAACCAGCTTACTTTGTATCTTTTCCTCTAATGATTGACGTTTAACTTATTATTTGTAACTTATTAAACTTAGTAAGCAGTGTTTCGTGTTGTTGTTTAGTCGCTTGGTTGTGACAGGCTCTGTGACCCCATGGACTGTAGCCCTCTAGGCTTCTCTGTCCATGGGATGTCCCAGGCAAGAATACTGGAGCGGGTTGCCATTTCCTTCTCCATAGTAAGCAGTTTATTTTTTCATTAAATTTTACACATACAAGGATGAAGCTAGGAAGAGTGGTGATCTGTTTAAGCATTAAAGTCCTTATCTATGACCACCTGCCATGTAACGTGTGACTCATGGACTGTGAAAGAGGACAGTTTTCCAACCTGAAGCATTCATATCACAGATCAACAAGCTATTTTGCCACCTGATAAAAAGTAAAATGGACGGCTGGATCTTGGAGATACTGTTCAAGTGAGAGGAGTCAGTCACATAAGACCACCTACTGTCTGATCGCATTTTTAAGTTGAAAGTGAAAAGGCTGAGTGTCTTTTAGTAGATAGAGTTGCAGGGCTGGAATGAGTCAAAATTCACAGGCACGTGTGGCATACTTAATGATAGGCACAGCCAGCAACGTGCTGCATGGCAATAATGTGCAAAAGGGAGGCAGCACATTAAGGCACCTGTTACTTTACACAAGTGCAGGTGGAGGGTGTTGGTGGTGTGGTTTGCAGGAAAAGCGGAAGGTGAGAGGAAAGCGGAAATCTGTCAAAATTGCTTCTGTATATACTCTCGTCATCAGAGAAGGCATTGGCACCCCACTCCAGTACTCTTGCCTGGAAAATCCCATGGACAGAGGAGCCTGGTGGGCTGCAGTCCATGGGGTCATGAAGAGTCGGGCACGACTGAGGGACTTCACTTTCACTTTTCACTTTCCTGCATTGGAGAAGGAAATGGCAACCCACTCCAGTGTTCTTGCCTGGAGAATCCCAGGGACGGGGGAGCCTTGTGGGCTGCCGTCTATGGGGTCGCACAGAGTTGGACACAACTGAAGCGACTTAGCAGCAGCAGCAGCAGCATGCTCTCGTCATAGCTCCTCACCTGGCCGGGGATTTGGTGGAAGACACTGGGTGGGCTTTGTACAGCTCTTTCTTGGTAGGGCCAACCAAGCAGTTAAGAGACAAGTTTCTTTTTGTCCTTATTACCTTAAAAATCCCCAAATTCGTTTCGTATAAAATACTTGAGTCAGATTGCCTCCCTGACATTCAGGTTTAAGGTATGAAGGGCTGGCAGTAACACCATCCCCTGCCATTTATTTGCTGATCCAAATGAGTGTTGACTGGCAGAATGTGGTGTACGTAGGGGGGATAGAATCGGAGCCTTCAAATGGTAGCTGCTTAATCTCAAGAGAAGTGAAAATGACTGACACCCACGCCCACATACCCATCGTTACATGAACTCAGCATTTCTGAGGCATTTGCATGTATCTTGAGAGATAAGAGGACCCACAAGTGGGATTTCTGCCTGAGATTCATCTTTGCCAATGTAGAAAACAAATCAACAAAATATTTCTAATTTTAAAATGTGCATTTTGATTTGATGTCTGTTTGTTTGGAAAGAAGCTTTTAAAGTAAAAGCTGTCAGTGTGTGGCCGTTACCATCAGAGGCTGAATCCTGGTGGGAAGCTACTACCCAGGTAGTAGTGAGGATGGATCTTCTCATGTGTACTTTTTATCTTATAACTTCAGTCTTTTTGACTTACATCCCTAGACGGGGACAGGTGGGAGGCCAAATTCCCAAAGCCCCAATTTTAAGCAGTTATTATTCCTCTTAATTATTGGATGTTTCCTTGAATTTACTGAGTTTTAATTTTGGAAAGGTTCACTTTCACTTTGGGGTATTTTGTACCAATATTCTATGTGTAAACAGAACTTTTTATATGTTCAGTGAATTGATATTTGGGGGTGGAGGAGTGGCTGTGGGTTGCCTCTTGTGAGAGACCAAATACAGACTGGAGTTCAACAGGCTTTTGAACCGGATATTTCTGTGTGCTAGAACTCTGTAAGCACGTGTAGCTTTGTCTGCCATTGTATATTACCGTATTGATCCCCCCCCCCATCTGTTCATTTGATGAACATATGTTCATATGAAGCCTGTCTGTTCATACCAATACAAAGGCTGGCCTGTTCCCCAGGGGCACTACAGAGAACCTCTGGGGTCTGTGCACTATCAGATGTTACCATCTGTGACATTGCTCCAAATTCTCTTGTACTTGATCATAAAATTCCATTCCAATTTTATATGAAGTTTTGTTGTCAAAAAGAATAAATGATTGCTCAATAGATCCAGTTGTCAGTTGCTGACAGGTGTGGAAATTAACAAACAGCAAAAAAGAAAAAAATCTCCCTTTTGGGAAAGGAACACAGTACTTTTAAAAAACCTTGTATTGTCAATAAGTAACTCTGTTTTAAAAGCACTTTCAAACATTTGTAATGAAAATGGAGGCCTTCTAATGTTTCAGAGCTTAGAGAGCCAGCGTGCATGTAATCAGATGCTCCTGTTTCTGTTATCACTGTAGTAATAGGGCTTAGTTCTGTCCTTTAAGACGTGGACTCAGGTTACTCCTGGTCTTAGCAGTAGTCACAGTATGTTTCGCTGTAAAAAGAGACTTCGTCCCAACACTTCTTTATACTAAAACACAAGGAGATGCCAGCCTGTTAGAGAGTGCCAGTTCAGATGTTTTTATTTTGATACAAATATTAGTAAATATGTCATATTGTCCCTTGCTAAATATTTATAACTTAGAATGTATATTCTGGTGTATATTTTACGAAAGAAACATCCATTTCCTCAAATTTCTTCCACTGTGTTGACATTAATCTGTAATTTATATCCAGAGATCTGTACAAAAAATTCTCTGTGAAGACCCTTTTATTTCAATGAAGATAAAACTCTATTCAAAGAGGCAACACCCTCGACTCTTTGTGACCCTTAGAGGTAGAGTGTTCTGAAATAATGTGTATTTATCCCTTTGCTCAGATTTTAATAGCTTCACTTTTACAAAAAGGCTCAAAGCAGGGGTGACTTTTAGGGTACAGCTTTAGTTTCTGAGGTGACGCAAGGTGCACAGTGGAGAGTGGACTTGGTCTTGTTGCGTGTGCGATGGCCATGACACGCATCCTGTGCGTGCCCTTCCAGGAGGGAAAGGCTGTTGTGAAAACGCCGTCTCTTCTGACTTCAGCTCCGTGACTGAAAGACGTTGTTCAACAGCTGTGGATTTGTAAGATGTTGCACACGGAGTACTTTCCTTGGCTTCTTTAAGAAAAAAAAAAAAAAAAAAAAACCAGTCTAGACTTCCACAGTTTGGGATTCAGGGCCATGGTCTGGGCTCTATGAGATGGCTCTCAGAGGTGCTCTTCAGGAGACGGGGGTCATGCCAGCTGTCTGAGATGGTCTTGCATGAGTGTGGAAGGGTGTAGAGGGTATGGCCTGCAGATGAGTGCAGTGCATGTGAGAAGCAAGGGGGCCAGGCTGGAGGGGGAAGGCAGGGTGTCCCGGCAGCTCTGTTAACAGTGGAGTGGCTCTCCAGGAGGGGTCAGTCACTGTGTCTATTCACGAAATGGACTTGAGAATCAGTAAGCAGACCGTCTCCTCTGTGTGAGTGGCGTTCTGATCTGTCTGTGCAAAGTTCCGCTTCCTAGCTGAGCTCCTCTGAGGCACTTTTGTGTACAACTGCTCTGCCAATGTTTGCTGTCATTTGGTTGTAGTCGTGGGCTTCAAAATGGAAGCATTTCAGAGCTCTTCCTCTGCAGTAGTTTGGGAAACGCTTGCAGTACCACTTGGCCGTGATTCACCTCGAACTCAGCTGGAAAATGTGCCTGGTGTTTCCCTGAAGCGAGAATCGCTCGCCTCTTGACCCTGGTCATTTGAGGCCTGAGTGTTCAACCTTGCTGTGCGGATGTCAGCAGTATGTAATCTGTGACCTTCTCTGCTCTCTTCCAAGCTATGGCCTGATTGTTTATACCTTAGCATTGCTATCAGTTCGGACCACGAGTCATGAATCTTTCCCTGACCTTAACCTCATTGTGGGTTGGCTTAAGGAAGAATCTGGATTGGCTGATGTATAAGCACTAAATTATGTGAAAATTAATAACATTTTAGCCCTCAGCTCCCTATCTAAAGCAGTGGGAAAAGAATTGGATGTTTTATAGCAGTTGTAAATTATCTAGGGAATAGCTAAAAGGTAAGTTTTTATTTAACTGACATTTTAAAAACTGGAATGGAAGAAGGTGGGAAAGGAAAGAGTCCTTAAAAAGGCTCACTTTAACTGGGATGTGGTGTTATTTTAACTCTGCCCTCTAGGCTTGGTTAAATAGTCATGTATTTTATGTCTTTAAAAACATAGCCACATGTATTAGTAAGTTAAAAATTTAACAATACACAATTATGTTAGAGTTATTATGTTTCTTGAAGAAATGATCTAACATTAATGAGCATATTTTACAAATGCTATTTCCTGAGAACCGCTGCTTCTGGATGGAACATTTCAAATATTTGGGGTTTGCCCCGTTGTGTTGGTCATGCTTTCTTCCTAGTAAGTTGAAGATCAGATCAGATCAGTCACTCAGTCGTGTCCGACTCTTTGCGACCCCATGAACCGCAGCACGCCAGGCCTCCCTGTCCATCACCAGCTCCCGGAGGTCACCCAGACTCACACCCATCAAGTCAGTGATGCCATCCAGCCATCTCATCCTCTGTCGTCCCCTTCTCCTCCTGCCCCCCAATCCCTCCCAGCATCAGAGTCTTCTCCAATGAGTCAACTCTTCGCATGAGGTGGCCAAAATACTGGAGTTTCAGCTTTAGCATCATTCCTTCCAAAGAAATTCCAGGATTGATCTCCTTCAGAATGGACTGGTTGGATCTTCTTGCAGTCCAAGGGACTCTCAAGAGTCTTCTCCAACACCACAGTTCAAAAGCATCAATTCTTCGGTGCTCAGCCTTCTTCACAGTCCAGCTCTCACATCCATACATGACCACAGGAAAGACCATAGCCTTGACTAGGCGAACCTTTGTTGGTAAAGTAATGTCTCTGCTTTTGAATATGCTATCTAGGTTAAATTATCTTTTGCAAACAAAGTCACCGGGTCACCACTGAGGTTTGTGGTGTAATCTTTTGGATATCTGAAATGCTGGCGATACTGAAGGACGGCGCTTGTCTGCTCAGCGTCTCTTTCTCGTGGATGGACTGTGCTCCCCGTGTAGCCCAGTGGGTGGTATGGGCTTGTGAGCAGCCCTAGTGCAGGAGGAGGTGCTGTGGCCGTGAGAGCCCTAGGGCAGGAGGAGGTGGTGCAGCCCTTGAGCAGTCCCAGTGCAGGAGGAGGTGGTGGGCCCGTGAGAGCCCTGGGGCAGGGAGAGTGTCAGCAGGGCACCTGGGCGGCGGGGGCTGGGTGTTGTGTTGGGCAGTGTGCTGACTGGTTTGTAGTGGATTTCCTGTGCCCCCTGGGAAGGTGGGGGTGGAGGATAGGTAAAGGTGCCTGGGTGTGGGGGTGCAGGGGGCTGTTTGGGATCTGTTGTAAAAGCCCACCCCTCCCTCAGTTCCGGATTAACTCCAGTCAGATCGAGAGGGTCCCCAGCCATGTAGCAAAAATGAGAGTTTGGTACAGAGCATTTTGTGTCTGCAGCAAATGCTGCTGAACCTCTGGCCTGTGCCTGGGGGACCTTCCTGAGCTGAGAATCCTGCAGGAAGCCATGGCTGCACGGTCAGCTTGGTCCTTCCGTTTACATTCCTACGGGGGCACGTTTGTCCGGCAGACAGCATCACTCCTCAGATGTCTTGGGACGCCGGATCCACAGTCTGAGCTGCTGAGTTCTCGAGACTAGTAATTGGTGATTTTAACCTGGTTTCTCCATTTTGTATTTTCTAATATATGATTTAACTGAATAATGATATCTTTCGGGTCCTTTCTCTGTGTCTCCCTCAGCCCCACCTCACTTGGCAAGGGCAGGAGTCTGATCTTGCCTTTCTTCCCGATTCTCCCAGGCACCTAGACGGAGCCCCCGTCACCACACTGTGGTCAGTGTTTGCCGAGTGCGCGTTCACACTGGATTTGTTTGAACACTCTTGCTCACAGATCCTGTCAGAATTCTGAGAGCGCATCTAACTCTTGAGGACAGGGGCCTGGGGTCTCCAGGGGCAGCAAGCTTGCTGCCACCTCGTGTGGGGGGCTCTGGTGCTGGAGTGGGTCCCCCACATCCTCCACGGCTCTTCCCCCGCCCCGCATGCGAGGGGCCCTCAGAGGCACGTTTTGTGGTCCTGGCTTCCTCGCTGCCACAACAGCAGCACCCTTCAACACATGCAGCAAAACCTGCAGCCTGATGGATGGTTAGTCTTGTTAGGAGGGTTGCCCGATGTTCCCGCTGCACAGCGGTGAGTGCCTCGGATGGAGGCCAGGGGGCTGTGCGCTGGGGTCCCGGCTCTGGTTTCTAAGCCCGTCTCCCGGCAGCCGTGATGACCACGCTGAAGCTCGCTCAGGGGGGAAGGGGAGCTGACGCCTGGTGTTTGGACAGGCCGTGCTGTGTGGGATCCTTGGCCGTGTGTGGAGCTGCTCATCTGTGGTGACAGATGTCGAGCTGTTATTTAGTAACTTAGGTTTGTTTTCCTTTGCGCACAAATAAGCCCCGGCTCTTGTGTGCTTCTGCCAGCGACCATGGAGCCCATCAGCATGGAGGTGTCTGCAGGTGACGGGGGTGTTGCATTGAAGGAGAACCTTCAGAGTGTGTGGGAAGGACAGGGCCTTCTGTCCCGTTCCCAGATTTGCCTTTTAGAAAACTGTCAGCATGCTCACCACCACCCTTCACAAACCCTGCCTCGGGTGCACTGCTGTAGGCGCTGGGGGCCCAGGGATGAGTAGATGCCCACTGGGATGGAACCATTCTAGTGGCACAGATAGATCACAGTCCAGCCATCACGTTAGACAGTGATGCACACTGTGAGCAGGAGCAGATGAGTAACTCTGTGTGTGGGGTGGGGTCGGGGGGTTGGTGTTGGGCTCTCCGAGGAGGTGGTGTTTGCTCTGAGAGCATGAGTCAGCCAGGAGATGCCGGGATGCGCCAGCAGGAGACCTAGGGCAGGAAGCTCCCGAGGCGGGGGTGATCTTGGGCTGTGTGCATGGCGGGGCAGGGCTGCTTACTCGCCCGACACTCTCTAGGCACCTGATCGGTGTCAGGTGCTATTCTCGGTAGAGGACTAGCCAGGAGCCGGGAGCATCTGTCTTGTGGAGCGTTTGTTAAAGTAGGGCGGGCCGGGCGGGGCTCTCTTTTCCATAGAGTGCTCAGAGGGGGTCGCCAGGGAGACGGCGTTTGGGCAGAGACATAAAGAAAGGGGCACAGGAAAGCCAGGAGGCTGGAGGGCCAGGGGTCACGGCGAGGACTTTGGCTTTGCCCGGAACAGGCGATGGCAGGGTTCTGAGCAGAGGAGCAGCTCTGGCTTCTTGAGTTCACCGTGGACCCTAGGGCCCAGACAAAAGCAGAGAGGCCAGTAGGAGAAGGCACATGCCCTGCTCAAGGGCAGAGGATGTGCACCTTAGACCGGGATGGGGGTGGGGACTAGTGTGAGAAGCAGTCGGCATCCCAGAGGGCCAGCAGGACTGGCAGATGCATATGGGATGCTTATGGGATGGCAGAGAAGGAAGAAGAGACAGGTCACGGGGCTGGAGCCCATGAGTGAGGGGCGGAGGACTGGCCCAGGCAGATCATCACACCTGGAAGAACAAAAGAAAGTGTTTTGTTCTGTGTGCTGGAAAGTTGGCTGAGAATTTAGACGGGAGGGTGAGCTTAGCAACAGCACCTAGTGTTTATTAAGCACTTACTGTATACCAAGTCTTACGTCTATCCTACGAGTCAGCTCTGTTGTTATACCCATTCTACAGATGAGGCTACTAGAGGACAGGAGCTCAGCCATCTTGCCCTGTACCACACATTTAATTTAATTAACTGGTCAAGCTTGATCAGTATTTTGGCCACCTCATGCGAAGAGTTGACTCATTGGAGAAGACTCTGATGCTGGGAGGGATTGAGGGCAGGATGAGAAGGGGACAACAGAGGATGAGATGGCTGGATGGCATCACTGACTCGATGGATGTGAGTCTGAGTGACCTCCGGGAGCTGGTGATGGACAGGGAGGCCTGGCGTGCTGCGGTTCATGGGGTCGCAAAGAGTCGGACACGACTGAGCGACTGATCTGATCTGATTAGATGGTTGGATGGCATCACCGACTCAATGGCCATGAGTTTGAGTAAACTCTGGGAGTTGGTGATGGACAGGGAGGTCTGGGGTGCTGCAGTCCGTGGGGTCACAAAGAGTCGGACACAACTGAGCAACTGAACTGAACTGAAGCTTGATTAAATGATGTGCACCCCAGGGTGTATTTTATTGTTCCTTTAGGGAAGTTACCATGTCTTTGGGTAACTATACCCACACCCAAGCACTTAAGAAACATTTTTAATGATTAACAGTTGTTTAGGAGTAGGGCCAGAGACAGTTTAGGTATTAAAATCTCCCTAAATCTGTATGCATTATGTGTGACTCATATACCTCCTCCCTTCATGGGCCCCTCAGGAATGAACATCAGTACCTTCCCCTTACCTGTAAAGCTGCAGAGAGCCACAGGCCTGTAGGTTTCTGCGTGGGAACTCTCACATGATGGCCAGAAGGTCTGAGATGAATTTAAAAAAAATAAGATTGTGGATTCCAGGCAGCAGCCTCTAAGTAATCTCTTTGTCAAGGCTGGTGTAATTTCTATAAGACTTGTTTATTTTACTCTCAGTTTGTTATCTTGACATTGCTGCCCTTGAGGAGGTTCTAGAATTATTGTGATTTAATTACAGACCAGGTATTTCACAAGATTCATTTGCTTTCGCCACGTTATTTTCTCATTTCTTTGGCTGTCAGTCCCTGGGTGAAGGTGGAAAGGGAGGCCTTCAGTGGGGGGAGAGATGATGTTAGAAATGGATGCTTTGTGCAGGAGGGCGCTGAGGGCGTCTGTCCCGTCTGGGCAGGGGGCTTGGCAGGGGGCGGGCAGGGACAAGGCTGCCTGGGCCCCAGCCCTGACGAGCATGGCCGGAGTATAGCCGGATGCTGGTGTTAAAGTTAGGATTCTCTGAAAGTGTAGCAGACTCCCCTGTACCCCTTGTCATCTGAGATTTTTGAAACCCTGCTTGTGTTTTTGCAAGAGCAGAGAGGGGACTAGTTAATAGTGCTGATCATCTTGTCTCTGGGGAGAATTTATATCTCAATTTACTGGAAGACAGCTCTGGTATTAGGGCAACAAGAATGATTTTATTCCTGTCTCCCCTTCCTGCACTCTGTTCCTATTTAATTCTTGCATTGAAACCATTCCTGCTAAATTAGAACATGCTTTTGTGTTTGGGCCTTGTTTTGAAGAAGGGTTTTGGGTCTAAAGAAAATGGATAGCCTCTCATCTATCATGGTGATTTCTGACTGTCCTAAGGGAAGGTGAGTTTGAGCGAGGCTTGTTCCTTTGCAGGAAGGAGGTGGGCCTGGGAGAAGCTGTGTTGAGAGGGGAGGCATGCAAAAGGGCTGGATGTGGGGGGACTCCTACCTGAATGCAGCATAGCCATTGTTGTTCTCTGTAGAGATGTAAAAAGTAGTATTAAGAATTAAAGTTGTGCATAACCTCCTAGAGGTTTCTGCCCTAGCTGTGAAAAGTTCAAGTATGGTGCTATCAAGCTGAAAGTGGAGAGTTTAAAAACTCCACCTCTTCTGGAAGTTTGTTACCACCTCCACCCCAGTTTGGCAGGCTTTAGATAAGCTGGCAGACCCCATTTTGCCAACAAGGAAGAACCTTCGATTTTTGGTTTTTGTGATTATTTTTTAAATAGCAGGGAGGTGAGAGAGTCGGCGAGTGACTCAGCAGACCAGGAGTTTCTTTAATACCTGGGCCTGTGAGCCGGCTTCCCTGGTAGCTCAGCTGGTAAAGAACCTGCCTACAATGCAGGAGATACCAGTTCGATTCCTGGGGTCGGGAAGATGCCCTGGAGAGACGCATGGCTTCAGCCCTGCTCCCATGAGCCGCTCTGCAGAGGCCCTCTGCTGATCCAGGCGGACCTGGAGCCAGCGAGGAGCAGCACAGGGGCCCCAGAGGGCAGGCCCCTGGGGGCTGGAGGCTGCGGGGCTCTTTGTCTCAGTTGTCGTCCCTCTGTCTTGGAAAATGAAGACGCAGACCCAGTGCCGGCTCCGCAGCTGCTGAGGCAGAGCCGGCATTTTATGAATGAGGCCCGGGCGGGGGAGGGAGGGCTTGTGTTACTGCGGCAGTCGGTTGGGTAATGCGTTTCATTCATGCCCAGCCATCTAGCCCCGGCTGTATTTTAAAGGATATTATTCATTTTTTGTCAATTCAAATTAGGTTTTTCTCCTCCCCACCCCATGCAACTGTCCATAAATTAGGACACTAAGCATGGTGTGTGCATTGATTTTTTTTATTTTTTTCTTCAGTGTTTGCTCCTTTAGTTGGAGGGAATGGTAAGGGAAGTGAACTGGCAAAGGGAAGGCAAGGCTCCGTCATCCCCCGGGGCCTTGGTTATGTCTCTGTTCCCGAGCCACCCCCGCAGAGGCAGGCAGGGTTCTGATCAGGGCACCTGCTGCCTGGGTCTGCCCTTCCCCCGGCCCGCCCGGTCTGCTGCTCCCAGTGGGCAGCGCGTTATTTGTGGCTCTTGAAGCCTCATTGTTGTGGCCGCTGTTTGGTGTGAATTGGACGCTGTGTGGCAATGCGGGCCCCCTCCCTGCCCCCGCTTCCCGCTGGGAGCGGAGCCCAGAGGGCAGGCATTGTCCCTGCGGAAGCGAACCTCTGTCGAAACACTCCAGAGAGCAGCGGTGGCGTCACAGTGCCCCCCCCGCCTCCACCCCAGCCCCAGTGGAGGGCCGCTGTCCTCGGAGAGGGCCTTAGGCCTGGATCAGGCCTGTCGCCCTCACCGTCCTGAGTGTAGAGAGCAAATCCCAGACTGACTGGCCATCCACACCACCCTCAAAATGATTTCCCAAATCAAAAGTGCCAGATGGGTGCCGCTGGGTGTGTTTGGGGGAAGGGAATTACTCTGAGGCTTCACAGCTGTGTATATGGAGAGTGACTCTGCTGCCATAGAGGGTGAGCATGCCCTCCACCAGTGTGGACCCTGAGAGTAGAGGTATGAGACTGGGTTTGGCCCCAGCTTTTAAATAGGGCCCTGCCCTCCGCTTTGCTAGCGGCAGCCAGATGCTTTACCACACCTGACGCCTGAAGTCACAAACTCTCCAGACGTGCTGGGTGCCTCTCTTTAGCTCTCTGTGTTTGGATGTTGTATAAACGGAATCGGGGGTAACCCTAACATCCCTGCCCAGTGCCCGTGGGGAGGCTTCCTGTCCCCTTCCTTTTGCCAGCTCACTTCCCTTCTGCTCTCCCTCTGCCGGTGGTGTGGACTGCTGGTCGGCCTGGGCTTTGCTCTCTGTGCGTGGGATGGTCAGCGCAGATAGTGCGTTGTGACATGGCTTGCAGGTCACACGACACTTTCTGGTGGCCCTGATTTTGGTCCTGCGTGGATGTGTTGTGTCCCTTCACCATGGGGACGGCCCTGCCCCAGCCTTGAATGCCACACTGGGCTGTTTTAGGCACATGGTGATACGGGTTAGGTTTTTGTTTTGGTTTGGTTTTTAGCCTGAAAGGAAAGTCTTTCACTGTAGTTACACCGAAGGATGGGATGAGAAGGAATGCATTGAGGACTTGATATAAATAGCTAGTCTTGGGTCCTAATTGTGCAGTCTCTCTTTTGGCCAGCAGCCAACATCATGTCACCGTGTCTGCATCCTGAGGATCTGAACTCGAGGCCTGCTGCGTGGGCCAGCCCTGGGCACAGCGATGGCTTCGGCTTTGAAGTTCAGTGGGGCTCCTGATTAGAAAAAAGTCAGAGCCGACCCAGAGTGTGCCTGGCAGGTTCTAAGATGACGTTCAGAGTGTTACTGCTGACAGTGGGAAGTCATTTAAGCCCACAGGCTAGGCCCTTGGAGGACTTCAGGAAGGAGAAGGGATGGGAAGGACTGCTATAACAACTAAAAGAAGGAACAGGAGAGGGCTGCTGCAGGAGAGGGAGCAAAATGTTTCCAAAGCAGGTGCTTCCTTATTTAGGAGATTGAGGGATTGTAGTGGGTGACTGTGCCACTGGTGATAAAACCATTTTAGTTGAGGGAGCGCTCCCTGGAGGACCCAGGGGCTAAGTGTCAGCAGAGGCAGGGGCTGTAGCCTCTTCTTTCTGAAAGATGAATAGAAGATGGAAGGGGGAGATGAAGCAGGACTGAGGAGTGTTTGGGGTTTGGTTTTGTTTGGTTTACAGGTGGAGGATTTCACCAGTGAGGTCAAGAGAGCCAAAACTGTCAAATTCAAGAAGTATCTCAGAGATATTTTGAGACCAGCAGCAACTTTGGGGAGCAAAGGCTTTGAACTTGGCTCCTTGAAAGACAGTGTGCGCAGATTCACATCGAAAGAATGCATCCCATTGTAGCCACGGTCCTGTGTGCATGTAGACGTCTTCTGTACACGTTGTGTTTGTCTGGCCTCATTGAGACATAAGTTTTTTGCTTGGGTTGATTTCCCAAGTAATCAAACCTCACTTTTCAGAGTGCATGGTATTTACAGTTTTGTTTTAATTGTTGACTGACAGTACTTTGCTTTCTTTAAAACAGATCATTTTAATGGCAACCCATGGCACTATTGTGAAACCTGGTGCTTCAGAATCTGTTGCCTTGTGGGGCTCTGATTTTTCCTTAAATGGCCTTGGACATCTATACATGTGTCTATTTTATGCATTTGGTATATTCTCCTGTATGCTGGGATTGCTAATTCTGACTTTAGTCTAACTATATGTAGGTAACTGTGAGTTTTTATAAATGATTTTCTATGAAGCTCAGAGGATTTTTGTGATTGCTTTTATGTTGGCATCAGGTTGCACGTGTTTCGTGGTTGAGATTCTGTAATAGAATTCTGTCCATCCAATCCATGGAGTGTTAAACGTGTACCCATAAAATACATACTTGACTGTGAACTCCAAAAGGGAAAGATGTCTTTTTAATGATTTTAGATTTTGAGTCATTGCTATTTATACTGTTATATTTTTCTTCCTCGTGTTCATGGTCTTCAGCAAATCAGGAATTTGGGGTTCATTTATCTTACAGTTGTTTTTTTTTTTTTTTTTTTACACATAGTTCCTTTGTTTTCTCAGACAGGAATCGTGCTGCTTGAAATGAACAGGAAATGTAATGTGTCATGTTCTATTGGTAATTGTTTGTTTCCAGTTTAGGCTGCCACGGAACTAATGATTTTTTAATTGTACCTGGCTTGAAACACATTGAAAACTTGGTTTCCTACTGCTGCTACTTCTTTTTTTTTTTTCTCCTGAAGCCGGATTCAGTAACTTGGAGGTAATTAAAAATGTACAGATCTCAGAAATGCACTTATGTTCATGGTCATGGGCTCACCAAGTACTGCTCATGTATAATAGCTGGATAGGAGCTAAGAACACTGAGGTGATGAGTAGCCTGTTTTATGTACTTATTACATTGCTGTTTATTTAGAGGAATGAAAAAATCTTCCTCTGTGGTTCCAGAATGCTGTGAAACATCTCTTTGAGGTACTATGCAGGGTGATCTTCTCTTCTGAACGTTGCTCTGTGGTGCTAGTATTCCAAGGACCGGTTTGGGATTAAGACAAAGGATTTAGGGGGCAGAAGGAAGAAGTAAACACAGGCCTTTCTTAATGGGAAGAAATAAACACGCCTTTTTGTCTTAAAAGCAGGGTAGTAGTTGACTTGTTGATTTAGCTTGGAGACTGTGGAGGAGGAAGCGCTCCCGCAGGGTAAGTGCTGTAGGAGGAGGGGGAGCTTGAAGGAGAGGGTGCGGGGTGGGGGGCTGAGCAGACAGGGCAAGAGTGTGAGCGGGACTGGAGTGGGGAGGGGGAGTGCTGAGAGCCTCAGAGCTGCTCAGAAGACACTTGCTAATCCGCTTGTTAGAAGATACACTGAACTGTAGAGGATAAACAAAAACGGGAGATTCTTGTGGATAAGAAATCCAGGATAATCATCCGCCAGAGTTTGAAAGCATCGCCATGTTCAAGGACATTTTTCTTTTGGGGCGGTTTTGTAGTTAAGATTTGCATTTAGATGCGTGATTCCAAATCCTGAGGGATTAGTGGAGTATTTAAGGTACAGGGGAGTCTCATAGAGGAGCAGGTTAAATTTCATGTGAAGATGCACCTGTTTAAACTTTCTGCTGCTGGAATTGGCAGGCAAATGAAAAATTAAAAGAAATTTGGATAGGTCTTGTACCCCAACCCCTTGAAAGGCTGACTTTCACTTCGGGTTGAGTATTTCTCTTTCTTCACAGAGCCTAGGGTTCCTTGGGGATCGTTTTCCCTGCAGTGTGTGCTCGTAGACCCTGTGTTTGGGCAGAGCAACACGACCAGACTTCCCAAAGGCAGGCTGCATGGTCATGTGCTCTTATGCTCGTCCTCCCCAGAAGGTCTCGGTCCATTTATGTGTGTGTGTGTGTGTGTGTGTGTGTGTGTGTGTGTGTGTGAGATTGATTCAAGGCGCTGTGCATCTGCCCTTCCTCACCTCCAGCACCCCTGCAGTGCAGCCCTCTTGTCTCTCAGTTTCCCTGTAAGTGGTAACCTGTGATAACTTCAGGAAGAAGGATTTGTTTTGCTTGTCTTGCTTAAATAACTAAACCTTTAACCATGGCCCTTAAAAGGACCTCTGAAATCCTAAAGTAGCTCTAAGTTATTACCATAAGTTATTTTTTTCTTAGCTAACATAAAGGACTTAACTATCCTTGTCTTTCTGGTTGGTGGGCTTTACGACCAAAATCATTTCTAATAGTAGTGCTTGCTGTTAGGGAAGATGAATGCATTTTGGTCCTTTGCACTAGGAAAGCACTGGTCATGTGTTTCCTGTGGCCCTTCTGGAGGGTGAATACTGGACCGAATTTGTTAGAGGCCCTGCCTGGGGGCAGGTGCAGATGTGTGTCTGTGAGGGGCAGGAGTCCGCGTGGACCCACACACGTCCCCATCCAGCCTCTGGTTCTTTTATCTGTTCCTTATCTGTTCCTGTGAGAGTCTGAATCTTTCCTGAGCTTTTGGTTAGCTTGTTAGGAGCACTGGGGAGGCCGGGTCCGCACAGTGACTGTGCTGAGGCCCGGCGGCCCAGGGTTGTCACATGCGTCAGAGAAGGCACAGGTCTGCTGTGCGCTGGGCAGCACCCCCTGCCCACCCCCCGCAGCCGGGCTCCCTGCCTCCCTGGCACTTCCCGCTGGCTGTTAAGGGAGTGCTGCAGTTTCTGGGGGCGCTCCAAGGAGGCCCCCCTGTGATTGTCACTCTCAGATAGTCCACAAGCACCCTGGCACAAAACGCAGCCTCTACTCCCACCCCTGTCCTCGTCCTTCTCGCCTATTTGGGAAGTTGGGGCTCCCGGGTGAGAAAATGGGAGGGGATGCTGGAGGAGGAGCTGGGAGCACGTGAACCACGCCTGTCAGAGGTGTGCAGGTCTCTAAGATGGGAGCGGGGAAGCTGCATTGCCTTGTCCACCTGCTGAGCTCGCTTGAGGTGGCTCAGCTCCGTGTGCCGCGCCGATTCCGCGTGCCTCGCTGGCTCCGTGTGCCTCGCTGACTCCGCGTGCCACTCCGACTCCGTGTGCCGTGCAGATTCCATGTGCCATGCCGGCGCTGTGTGCCTCGCTGGCTCCGTGTGCCGCACCGACTTGGTGTGCCGCGCCAGTGCCGTGTGCCACGCAGATACCGTGTGCCTCGCTGGCTCCGGGTGCCACGCGGACTCCGCGTGCCACTCCGACTCCATGTGCCGCGCAGATTCCGTGTACCACGCCGGCACCATGTGCCTCGCTGGCTCCGTGTGCCGCGCCAGTGCCGTGTGCGGCGCAGATTCCATGTGTCTCGCTGGCTCCGTGGGGCCGGCGTAGACCCAACGCTTTTTGCAGTGCCTCTGCTGGTTTCTCCCAGCTGAAAGTTCTGGCCCTCGGTTCCCTTCCTTTTTCTTCAGAAGAGTTAAAGTAAAAAAAAAAATTTTTTTAATTCTGATTGAATAATAGGAACCTTTCTCTATAACTGGCATGTGTAGGAATAAATATTAAACAAACACCTTCCAGTAAGTGTTATCAGCAGTCCTATAGGGATTCTCTCATGATGCTTTTTCAGCACTGAGGGAGGAAAAGTCAAGGATATGTCTTACACTGGTCTTCCTCGTGGACATGTGCTGAAAACCAGGAGCCGTCCTGTGGCTGGGAAGGCCCATTATCTGGTCTTAGTATGAGATAGCCAAGGGTGTGTGTTCACGAATAGCAGACCTCTGCACAATATCGGAGAAGGCAATGGCACCCCACTCCAGTACTCTTGCCTGAAAAATCCCAGTGATGGAGGAGCCTGGTGGGCTGCAGTCCATGGGGTCGCTAAGAGTCGGACATGACTGAGCGACTTCACTTTCTCTTTCACTTTCATGCATTGGAGAAGGAAATGGCAACCCACTCCATTGTTCTTGCCTGGAGAATCCCAGGGACGGGGAAGCCTGGTGAGCTGCCGTCTATGGGGTCACACAGAGTCGGACACGACTGAAGTGACTTAGCATAGCATAGCATAGCACAATATTGACATGAGTGTTTGAGGGCACAGCTGACTTGAAACCAGAGGTGATAGTCACTATCACCCAAGCTGAAAGTTCCGTAAGATCTGAGGTGGTGTGGTCTGCGGGCCCTGAAGTCAGATCTGCCCCACTCAGCCCAGAGCCACTCAGGTCGTCCCCCTGCTCCACAGGATGCTATGTCCACTGTAGCATGGTGGGATTTTATAGATTCAAACAAGCCAGAAGTAGTTTCACATTTTTAACAGCTGCAAACATGCTAATCATCAAGCTTAGGTTCTCCCAAGTATGGTGCTGAACACAGGCCACATCGTGAGTGTATTAACAGAGGAACCACATTGTGAGATGGGCCTTCTCTTTGCCTGCCTGAACCATATACCTCTAGGCAGCTTTCTGGAGACTCTCCTTGTGCATCATTGTCCAAGAAATGAATTGCTTGGTGCTGTCCGAGGCCCTTTGGTTGTGTGGAGCTTGTCAGAGTTAAGTTGCCGGCGTAGTGTCGGAAGTGGTGTGCCCCCGGGCCATCCTGGCTCTGGCACCAGTGCTTCAGTTTCCCCCTCTGTAAGATGGCACGGACAGGGGTGCCCCCTCGGGGGTTTGTGAGGTTTGAGGGAGCCAGTGCCCGCGAGGACTTCACTGTGGTGCCGGGACCACAGTAGAACGCCATCCGTGGACGCGTCAGCCATCGCCGCTCTTGTCAGCAGTGTCAGTCATTAATGCATGCGTTGTCCCTGGCCTTTTTGTATTTTTAATTTCTTTGAGCAGTAGGATTTTCTGTCAATATAAAAAAAGTCTCTATGTTTCACACAGTGTATGTTCAGAGGCAACAACAGCAAGTTGTATGAAAATAGTATTTGTGAGTTTAGTCAGAATGTTTGAGCCACAAGCTTTCCTGTAGACATTATCTTGTAGTTGGAAATTTCTTATAAGAGCAGGTCCAATGAACATTGCTTTTTGATGGCTGAGGTGTGACTTTTGTGTGGGAAAGAAGCTGTGACCCAAAGATACTAAATACATGTTGTTTAGGACAGGCGTGTGACACCCTGGCATGGGGCAGGGTGATGCTGGGAATCCCCCGCGAGGAGCATGGATCAACTCAAGGGAAAGTAACATTTTTTGGTGTAAGAGCTATTAACATTGTAAAGAATTTTAAAGTAATAATAAGGTATTGGGATGTCAGCACCAAATTAGATAACTACAACTAAAATAGCGTTTCATTTTCTGAAACCTGAAGTTGAAAGATTTCCGTCTTCCTCATCGATATGTTTCTCTCCCTCAAAAATGTTTCCAACTGTGGGATAAACAATGAGGAATTGTTTCACTTTGAGTTTTAATACTGCTAGTGTAGCAGCTTTGCATTGAAAGAACAGTGGCTGTAGGAATGATTAGTTAGCCCACCCTCCCCACCCTGCCCCGCTGGGACTCTTGTGTGTACTTGTGTCCCCAACAACACATGGGAACTTAAAAAGCAGATCCATCTGCTGAGAATGCTAATCGACCCTTATGGGGTTTGGTGCTGGAGTCAGAATGATGACCGTGCCATGACCTTCACCTTAAGTCTGTGCAGGGGTAAGGCAAGTGTGGGCTTGAGAGATTTCTATCAGACAGCTGAAATTAGGGGCTTTTAAAATGCACACCTATCTGGAGCATGCTAGGCCATGCAAGCGCTAGGTGAGGAGGCTGTAGGTTGCTGTGGTGTGGATAGTGGAAATCGGAGCAGGATACGAGGCCCAGGGTTCTGGCTCAATTTGACCTTTGACCTTCCACGAGACCAGGACGCTGACTCTCCAAGGCATGTCCTGGGCTTGAGTCAGCCTTGGGCAGCACTGGGATTCAGGTCTTGGCCAGTGGTCCTTCAGGGTGCTGGGAGGCTTACCGACCTCCTGTTGTAAACTTGGATTAGCCTTTCCCAGGAAAAACTGATATTGCACTCCACCAGCTCGGGGTCAGGAGCTGGTAGGGGTGGCTTATCCTCTGGTACACCCGGGAGAGCAGCCATCAGGGTGAGCTCCGTGCCTCCCGGGTCCTGCAGGCTCCAGAGGCTCGCATGGAGCCAAGGCCCAGGGCATTGGACACACTGCCTGCCTGCCACACGAGAGCCATGAACCACCGCAGTGAACCGGCAGTGACTGAGGCTCTTTCTTCTTATATTTTTTCCTCCATTCTGTGTTTTTGTAACTGCTGTGTGGACACGAGATTGTAAACCCTGTGCATGTAGTCTCAGAGTAGCTGGATTCAACCCCAGGGAAGACTCAGTTGCGTTTTAAGGAATACTTAAAAAAAAAAAAAGTGGATCAGTTACCTTTTCCCATGTTAAGAACTGAATAAGGGCCATGCCCTGACTGCTAGGCATGTCCACACAGTCCTTGGGGAGTGCCTGCAGTGGACACTACTGCTTTGGAGAGAAGTGCTTCCAGTGGGTTTCCCACCCTCCGTCTTGGTTGCTGAGATTGTGTTTCCCGTGTTGGGTTTGTTCACACAGTGAGGACCCACTTCCCCTGCTGTAGGGTCTTCCCCCACGGTGGGGTCTAGGCGGGAGAAGGACCCGGACATCCAGGATTGACATGGAGCTTGGCGTGAGCTCCTTCAGGGAGCTCCACTCCGGGGGGCCCACACAGGTCCTCACTTTGTGGATTTGGGGTGAACTAAGCAAAGAATGGTCAGGGGAGATCATGAAAGTCATGTTTATGGTTTGAGTGAAAGCCCACCTCAGGAGATGGGCCCAGGGTATCAAACCTTATGGTGGAAGGTGTAGGGGACGGGGGCAGTTTTTCTCTTGCATCTCAGAGTAACCTGACCAGCTCCCTGCCCTCTGCTTTCTCGTGGGCAGTGGCTGTGCTGTTTGCTTAGTATCTGCAGTATATCAACCCAGCATATTAGAGCCTGCTGCTACTGCTGCTAAGTTGCTTCAGTCGTGTCCGACTCTGTACGACCCCATAGACGGCAGCCCACAAGGCTCCTCCATCCCTGGGATTCTCCAGGCAAGAACACTGGAGTGGGTTGCCATTGCCTTCTCCAATGCATGAAAGTGAAAAGTGAAAGTGAAGTCGCTCAGTCGTGTCTGACTCTTACCAACCCCATGGACTGTATTAGAGCCTGCTGCTGCGAAGTCTAACTGTTGTCAAATTACTGCACAGTGAAGCTAGTACTGACGTATGTTAGACAAGACTCCCCACCTCACCCTTAAAGCAACACTCTGCCATTTAAAGGTGAAAAGTTAAAATGCCTTGTTTTAGCCTTTTAGGATAAGTTAACGTGGAGAAGAGCAATACTTGTCAAGCGTTTAGGTATGTATATGGCCATCCCTTTATATTGTATTTAGAAGTGAACAACTCTCTTGTAAACCAAAGATTCCAAATGATCTTCTCAAGTTTGAGTCAAGGTTCGGCAAACGAGAGCCCACGCAGCCAAACCTAGCCCTCCATACCTGTCTTGTAAATAACTGTTCTTGGGCCACAGTCGCACTCCTTTGCTTAGCTCTGCAGCTGTTTTCTTGCTGTGATGGCCGTGCCAGGTATTTGCACACAAACAGCACGAGTTTCAATCTCTTTTCAGAACAAGTTTGCTGAAGTGTATTTGGTAGAGGAATAACTAATCTCTCCCTGAACACCTCCATGTCCAAAAACCTCATCATCTAATGAGGCAACTTATTTCATGTTCAGACAACTTAGGAGAGCTAGAAGATTCTTCCTTTTTAGAAACAGACAAAACCCTACTTCCTTATAACTTGGTTCCTTTCACTGGTTCTATTTGTATCTTATGAGCCATAAAAAAAAAAAGGTCAAATATCCCTTCCAAATAATGGCCCTTGTGAATATGTTAGGACAGCTCTTCTGTAGCATCTGAATATTTCCTTCTCCAGATTAAACATTTCTTGTTCCTTTCAGCTCAGTTCACTCGCTCAGTCATGTCTGACTCTGTGACCCCATGAATCGCAGCACGCCAGGCCTCCCTGTCCATCACCAATTCCCAGAGGTCACTCAGACTCATGTCCATCGAGTCAGCGATGCCATCCAGCCATCTCATCCTCTGTCTTCCCCTTCTCCTGCTCCCAATCCCTCCCAGCATCAGAGTCTTTTCCAATGAGTCAACTCTTTGCATGAGGTGGCCAAAGTACTGGAATTTCAGCTTTAGCATCATTCCTTCCAAAGAACACTCAGGACTGATCTGCTTCAGGATTGACTGGTTGGATCTCCTTGCAGGCCAAGGGACTCTCAAGAGTCTTCTCCAACACCACAGTTCAAAAGCATCAATTCTTCGGCACTCAGCTTTCTTCACAGTCCAGCTCTCACATCCATACATGACCACAGGAAAAACCGTAGCCTTGACTAGACGAACCTTTGTTGGCAAAGTAATGTCTCTGCTTTTGAATATGCTATCTAGGTTGGTCATAACTTTCCTTCCAAGGAGTAAGCGTCTTTTAATTTCGTGGCTGCAGTCACCATCTGCAGTGATTTTGGAGCCCCCCAAAATAAAGTCTGACACTGTTTCCCCATCTATTTGCCATGAAGTGATGGGACCAGATGCCTAGTCTTTACTCCAGAGTTTTTAGTTTCCTTTTGATAAATTCTAGTTTAACAACCCTCTGAGCCATGCCCCTGAGAATTAAAATACCATCTTTGATGGTCACAGCCAGTAGAAATCAGACCCAGACCATTGCCTAGCCTTGGTTTGGATGCCATGGCCCCTGGGATGCAGCTGAAGTCGGTTATTTTCTTGGAGTTCGTTGACATGGGTCAGCAACGCACCTTGGACTCTCTGACCCTTTCAGCTGTTAGCCACATCACCAGTGTATTATGCTTGGTGGTGGTCTATGTTGATGTTATTTTTTATGAAGCTTTTTTAAACCTTGTTGTATAACATTTGGACCCTCTTTCCAATGTGATCTTTTTATATCCAATTTTATCTAACTTACTTGCCCCTGCTGTCAACTTTATCTTTGAATTTCATACATATGTTGTCCAGGCCTCTCCTTGAGGCCTTGACCTTGGGCTCACCAGTGGATCATCCCCTTGGGCTTGACTCCAGGCAAGCTGCCTTCACAAGGATCATGAAACGTACTATTGTTGGCATGCGACCATCAGCCCATTATCCCAAGTCCATGGACCCACTTCCTTTCTTTTATGCTGGTTCTAATCTTCAGCTGGAAAGCAGTGGTTTAAGTGGCTCTGCTGGCCGTTCTGGTGAATTAGGAGTTCCTCTTCAGATGTCCTCATCATCCTCTTTGACTTGAACAAGGGTTCCTACCCGGGGCCTTGGGAGTTCTGACTTAACTGACATATGCTGCCCGGCAGGCTGCAGTCCATGGACTCGCCAGAGTCGGACACGACTTAGCGACCAGACTGCCGCCGCCTTTCTGTGTTAACCCTGCCTCTTCGTGCTCTGTGGTTTGCTGCTTTAGTGCATTGAGGCCTTGCTGACCTTGGAGAGACTACCCCTCCCAGAACCAGCCAGTACCTCGGACAGTAGGTGAGCACTCCTTTCGCGTGTGAGCTAAGCAGCCCAGAGCCCGGGCACCCGCCCTCCACCTTCTGTCTGGGGCTCTCACAGTCAGCCCGTTCTCACCCCGGGTACCAGACAAGTAGACTCAGCCCTGCCCCAAGAGCTGTCTCCAGTGTTCAGCTCCAGCCGCCCCCCAGCCTGCTAACCTGCCTCACCCACGCCTTCCTGCAGACGCCACCGTGAACGCTCACGGTCATGCTCCCCCTCTGCCACTTGCTGCCCCGGGACTTCCCTGTGTGGCTCTGAGCAGCAGGGTGTAACACTCCTCTCGAGAACTGGGGCCACAAACTGCCTTTTCATTGGCAGTCGTCTCCTGATCTGCTGGTCTCACCATACCTGAAGAACAAGAAATGCACCAGTATGAAACAAGTTGACATTGCCTTATGCCGGGAAGTGGATGAAAACGAGGGCAATTTCCTCAATGCAGAGTGAGCCCTCCGTTTCTTACGTCTGCGCTCTGAGACTTGACAGAAGGTGGGAGGCGCCTGGGTCCTGAAATTTCCTCCTCTGGTGAATTAGGTTGGAGATAACCCCACTCAGCTTCATCATTATGACTCAATATGTTGAAAATCACTATGAGTTTTGATAACCTAGCTCCATCCAGTGGGAAAAGGCCCGCAACAGACTCTGGTCTGCTGTCATTGAGCCTTTTTCCTTGAAATGCTGAAGCCCAGGCAAACGTGAAGGATCTCTCCAGTGTTTTTGTCAGTCGTGAGCTAAGTGAAGTCAGTGTGATGCTGAATAAACTGGAGTCTGCTGCTTGAGCCTCATAACAAATGAAGCGCATGATTGTGGACTTCGCGCCTCACTAGGTCCTGTCGAGAAACCAAGATTAAACTTTAAAATACATTTTAGTTGAAGTTCCTGGCATGAATGATGAATCCCCTCAGAAGAGCACTTTACCATGCAGCTGAAGGTCCTTCTTCTGCCCCGATGTTGCATTGATTGCTGTAGCTTTATATGGTTTGTTTACATGGTTTGAAAAAAATACAATAATATATAAGCTCTCCAGGTGGCTTTCAGAGGCTTTATTAGTATGTTGGCAAATTGGAACTCCATTTCATCTAAATTGGGAGACTGAAAGAGGTGAGTAGGAGAAAGACCATTAAAATAGAAGAAATCTCTTTGTGTCAAATGTCACTGGCTCAGCTTAAAAGAGTGGCCCATTCTGAATTACTGGTAATAGAAAGATGATTTTCAAAATTCCTTAGTGGAAATACACTGAGGACTTCCCTGGTGGCTCAGTCGGTAAAGAATCCTCCTGCTTTGTAGGAAACCCAGATTTGATCCCTGGGTCAGGAAGCTTGTTTGGAGAAGGAAATGGCAACCCTCTCCAGTATTCTTGCCTGGAGAATCCCGTGGACAGAGGAGCCTGGGGGGTTCCAGTCCATGGGTTGTCAGGACTCAACTTAGCGACTGAACCACGCCCGCCACAGTGTACATACTCCAGCTGGTAAATAAGGCATTCTGGCTGAGGGGCTTCCTGGTACCCATGGGGAAAATCAAACTTAAATTCTGAAAGGGAATCATAATGCTCTATGTTTCTAAACACAAGTCGAGCAACACTTATAAAGTAATGAGTTTAGTTCTTGAGTTCACCTTTTCCTAACCAGGAAGAGTATTCATAATTAGCAGAAAAACATAGGCGCTCACTTCAACTCTGTTTAATTCTGAAGGAGTATGATGTTTTGAGACATAAAAACAGGACTATTTCGAAACTTTCAGCTTATTACAATTTAAAATCATGGGTGACATTTCATAGTAAGCTTACAAGTAATCCCCTGCATAAAATTACATGGTTGGCATTTTAGAGCAGATGGTGAAAGGAGAGCTTCCTGGGTGAGGTCAAAGGCAGAGGAAAGCCTGGGGAACAGCGGGCATTGTCCTGAATGGGCACTGCCCCTTTTCCTGTGCTCAGAGCCTCTTCCTTTCCTGAAGGAATCACTGCCGTGAAGTTACTGAATAAATGAGGAGGGGGTGTCGTACCCACCCTTCTGCCGCAGAGAGAGGCTGGCCTGTGAAAGCAGGCCTTTGTGTGCGCTGGGCTGGGCCCCTGCAAACAGGGCACAATCCGGCTATTGTTTGTTTGGGGAAAGCTACGGCATCCTATTGCAATTATTTATGGAAGAAAAGATGTGATGTTTTTGGAAGGGGTTGGGTGTCGGGGGGAGGGAGGCTCACCTCTTGGGCCGTCTACTCCCGCTTTCTCAGTGGGTGGAGAGAATGGTCGGTGGCCCTGGTGTTGGGGTGTGTTTGGGGGCAGTGATGGTCACAGCATCCCTGGCTTTGATCCCAGGGTTGGGAGGGAACTTTGCCTTCCCCAGGCGAGGCTGCTGGGAGGCAGCTGTGTCCCTGGGGCCGCAAGTCCCTCTGACCTTTCGGTGCTTTCCTGCGCCGCTGCCCACGCTGCCCCGCCCTGGCTGAGGTCCTCACTTGGCATCGGTGGGAGTGAGCACGTGTCTGCCGCGTCCCCTCGACCTCGGTGTGCCCCCCTGCAGCCAGCCGCCCCCCTCCTCCTGCCCATGAGTGGGGGCGTCGTGTGAAGTGCTGTCTGAGCCCCCAGCCCACATTCCCAGTCCTCTCCGACTGGACTTCATGCCCGGACAGTTACAGCCCTCATGCCTGAGCGCACTTCATCTCTGCTGAAACATCTGCCTCTCCCTTCTCTACCTCATCACGCCCGTCTCCCCCTGAGGCTTCCCGGGTGGCCCTCGTCAGGGTCTGTCATCCGCTTTCCCTGACCCTCTGTGACGCGAGCGCCTCGCCCTCCTCTGGGCTCTCCCTGAAATTCCCAAGCTGACGGGTGCCTTGCCCACAGCAGGCCGTCAGGACTGTCTGTGACTGTCTCACTGTGTGTTTTCCATTACAGAATCCCCACCCCTCATTCTGCATGTGTGTGCAGGCTCCCTGGTCAAGGGTTTCCCTGGTGGCTCAGATGGTAAAGAATCTGCCTGCAGTGTGGGAGACCCAGGTTCAAACCCTGGGTCAGGAAGAGCCCTTGGAGGAGGGCATGGCAGCCCACTCCAGTATTCTTGCCTGGAGAATCCCATGGACAGAGGAGTCTGGTGGGCTGCAGCCCGCGGGGTCACAGAGCATCGGACAGGACTGAGTGACTGACTGCTCCTATGACTCCCTTTTCAAAGACCCAGTGGTTTGGAAGCACCTGGGCGTATGGAGTGTGGTAGAAAGAACGGACAGCGATCCCAGCGCTATCCCAGCCGGCGGGCCTCTCCTGGCAGCCCAGCCTCCATGACTTGCCTTGGGTTTCTGGGGCAGCTGAAGGCTGGGTCCTGTGAGCCTTCCTCATGTGACACATGGACCCCTCCTCAGTCCGTGGGTGTGGAGAGCAGACGCTGGGGCACTCACTCTGTGCCTCCTTGGGCCTTTTTTCCCCAGGCCTGTGCTCCAACATGACATTGCGATCTGATGCTCCCCAGAGTGAACTGACATGGGTAGCTACTCACTCTAGATACTGCCGTTAATTATTCTCTCCTGTCCCCCTCCATCCCCAGAGGACCCTGGGATCGGCACAAACACGATGACCTTCTTGGGAGGTGGGAGTGGGCCAGGCTCAGAAAATGGCTGGAGATGCTCAGCTGTTTCAGTTTGAAACCTGCAAAGGCAGATTCATCCGTGTGCTTATTAAACTGATACTTAGCCCCTATGCTGTGTCCTGTCCCTGGGTAGCAGTGAAGGAGATGGAAGAGGTTTCTCTTGGGATGGGGTGAGGAGACAGGCGATAAACAGAATAATAAGCTAGAGATGCCTCCCCAAGAAGAACGCAAGAAACAGGGCGCTGTGGTTGAAGTGCAGGCGTGCTGGGGTGGGTAGGTGTGTGGCTGGGAGGGCAGTGGTACTGTTAGGCTGGGGAGTCAGGGAAGCCTCGCTGAGAAGGGTTGCTGGGGGTTAGCCACGAGGAATTAAAGGGGCAAAACAAGAACAAAAGGCTGTGAAGCAGATATGGACCGACGACCAGGCTGGACCTTGGCAGAGATGGGAAATGGTGTGTGAATTAGCTCAGGCTGTGACACCAGGATACCAGAGCCGAGGCGGCTTCTGCTGGAGACCTTTGCTTCTCACACTTGGGAAGCTGGAATACTGAGATCGGGGTGCCAGAGCATGGTGGGGTCCTGGGGGCATCTCTTCTGGCGTGTAGATGGCTGCCTCCGCTGCGTTTGCACGTGGCGGGGGAGAGCAGCTGTCTCCCAGGAGGACGCTAGTCCTGTTGTATCAGGCCTCTACCCTGATGACCTCGTTTAACCCTAATTACCTTCTTAAAGGCCAACCGTCCAGTACAGTCACACAGGGCTGTTAGGGCATGGCCACAGCAGTTTGGTGGTGGGAGGGTGGGTCGGGACACACACATGTAAGCAAGGCCATAGCTCTGAGTTCCGAGGTGGGCTGAACCAGAGCAGGTGGAGCCTATAGGCAGCGGCGGGAGTGACAGCTTCCGTGACATCAGCGGGGAGCCAGTGATGGGCTGGAAACAGACCCGCTCGGATGTATATAATGACGTGCTAGCTGTTGTGTGTAGAAGGGACCAGAGCCAGGGGAGGGCAGTCGGAGTAGGATCGGGGCACCGATGAGGAAGCTGGTGGGATAACCCAGTGGAGACGGACCGGGGGTGTGGACCAGAGCTGGCTGTCAACCTGGGGATGACTGACAGCTGGGCTCAGGTAAGTCTGGGCTGGGGGGTGGCCCTGTGCGTTGTTGGGGGTTCAGCAGCACCCCTAGTCTATGCTTCCTAGATACAGCGCTCCTCCCTATGAGCATTTGTGAAGAGGGTGGGAACAGGTGGGATGGGGCAAGATGGTCCCCTGATCAGCTTGGGATCAGAGTGATCGCATCTGATAGTGGGTTGATCTAGAGATATCTGGGGATTTTTAAAATGTATAGCATATGAAGAAGGGAGGGAGAAAAAGACTTAAAGCCAAGAGAGACTTCTTGGCTTGGACAGAACAGGGGATGCAAGTGTTGGTTCCTGAGCCAGACAGGCAGTGGGGAGGAGCAGGTCTGAGACGCGTGCAGAAGCAGCCGCAGCTCTGCCTTGGATTTGCAGAGTCTGAAATGTCTCTTAGACATCCCGGAGAAGAGCTAACAGGGAGCCAAATATCAGAGTCTGGGGCTCAGCACACAGAGATGAAGAGAAGCATTGAATGGGTTAAAAAAAAAAAAAAAGATTAATTCAGCTAAAAATAATAAGCCCATCACGTGTAAACATGTTTTTGTGGTGGGGGGGACCTTAACCGCCTCTGTCAGTGTAGTGAGTAGGGAGGCAGTGTGTCTCCAGATCTCTTTTATGTCTGGCATAATGGGATTCAGCTGGGTCCCAGCATCTGTTCCCCCGTTTAGTCTGCAGTCAGTATCACACACTGGAAAAGTCCGCTGTGCACTCCTGAGACAGTGTGAGTGAAAAAGACAAGTGATGTCTTTGCAGCATTCTGAAAATGGGTTGATCTCATAGCCCTTGCTCTTCCACATCCCCGACCAGGACACAAGGGCTGCAGAACCCCTAGGGGTCCACCAACCACACTTTGAGAACCACCATCCAGAGATTCAGTGCCCTAATTTTTATGCTGTTTAGCGTGTGGCCAGGGCTCCTCATCGCTCCTCTCCACAGATAGTGAGTTCTATACCCCAAGCTGACATTTCAGTTTGGCCCTGTCTACCTAGGGACTTGCTGAAGCCATTTCCATATATGCATAAATTTAGCTTTAATCTCTGCTCATCAAAAGACACATACATGTGAGTACCTTCATATCACAGAAATAGCTTCATATCCTAAACAGCAGAACACAGTCCAAGGATACGAAGAAAAGTTTTCATTATATAAATGATAACTGAGTTACTTGGATAGTGAAAGAGTCATCTTTTTTAAGCAACGCAATTAAAATAATTATATTTAGAGGAAATATTTCTAAAGGACATTTTCAATTGCTTGCATTGAAGAGAATATAATGAATATAATCTCACTTTTCCCAGTACGCAAGGTCATCACTGTGAAAGTAACTTCATTTTCTGATGAGATAATAAAGTAATGGTCCCAGGTGGGCAGAGCAGTTGTTTTCATCTGTGGCAGTTGAGACCCTTTAAAGGTAAAAGATATTCACTGCCCCTCAGTGTCGTTATAAATTACTCTGCTATAAAGATACTTAAATACTACAACCATTAGGGATAAATGTCTTACGATTCTGGATCTTTGTTATAACTATAAATTAAATGTACACATTAAACGCAGATGAGACTTTCAAATGCAAACCCAAACATCAATTTAGTGACATGCTGATACTTTGCTAAGACTAAATTAGCATTCAAACATGAATCAACAACTGACGTCAAAGGCCTTGAGTGCCTTTGAGTCGTGATATGCTTCTCTTTGGTATTTCAGTTGGCTTTTCTCTTCACGTATCGAAGAGCCTCAGTTCCCACAGAACACCGTGACAGAATGTGGTCTTCAGATGGGTATATAAAGATGTGTTTGTATATTAAATGCACCTTTTCTCTTCCTCTTGGAGTGCAACAGCTAGAATAACACAGTTGGCTTCCGGTGTGTTTTGGATGTAAATGCTGATGCTGAAATAACAGCATTAAATTCTAAGAGGGTTAAATAAGTGAACTCGAAGTTAGGTAGGTCGTATTCAGAATGGAAACAAACGAAATGAAAATTATAAAGGGGAGCTCTCAAGCCCGCAGGAGTGTGCTTGACAAGCTTTGATGTGAAACACTGCACCAAGCTGAATGGCCTGCGAGTGCCAGGGCGGGAGACCTTGTGTTGGCTTTTTTGTATAGGTGCCATTTCTGTGCGTTCTTCGTGTTACTTTGGTCAGATTTTACCACTGTCTCCAGCCTTACTCCCTAAGATTGTCTGCTTATGATCTACTGTGGGCTTGGAACTTAAATATTTAATCGTGCTAAAAGTACATGCAGTGAATGTTCAGTAACCATGAAATCAGATCAGTAAAACAGAATTGTGAATCCAGAGTCACCAATGGCCTCTTCTTTGCTAGATTTCAGATTTGTAAGGGAGGTGACTTGCTAGCTAATTGAGTTATCAGCAAGGGAGGTATGAGATGTGGATTGTGCTCTAAGATGCCTCAGATATTTTGACTGCTAGTATGACTTCTTTTCCACAGATGGTGAAGCCAAGGCAGAGAAATGAGATGTAGATCTATGACCTTTGTCCGTGATAGCGGTGCTGCTGGTTTATTCATGAAACTCAGCCTCAAACTACTACATTTGCTTTTGATATCTTCAAGGAGCTTCAAGAATAGGATGCCTGGACCGACAGGCCAAGATGTGAAGTATCACAGGGTCGAAGGGAAATAATCCTTGGCCCAGCACATGGAGAGACGTGTTCTCACATACACACGTTTACATTCACTGTGGCTTCTGAACCCCAGCTCCAGGCCGGCTCGCCTTCATTCTCCTCCACAGGTAGTCATGAGCATACAAGGGATATAAAAAGCTAAAAACATTTGCAGACTATATTGCAAATATGAACTACTCTCTAAGCGATAACTAAGAATTGACAGGCAAGTCTGGGCAGAGCAGATCTGTATAATCACAAGGAAAGAGGCGTCCAGCCTTTGGAAAGGGGGAAAATCCCCTTCATCTCTGCAGGCACTGTTTTCAAGTGGTTGAGCCACCTGCAAACAGTTGTCTAGTGAGTGTTCTCCAGTGAAGACGGGGGAGACAGCGGCCCTTCCCGAGACCCTGCCTCCCTGAGACTCGTGCCCAGAGCGGCAGTGGAGTGGGGGGCTTGATCCTGCCCTTGGCCTGCAGGCCAGGGTGGAGTTCCCAGTGTGTTCACACATCTCTTGGTGATGTTTCTGCAGGGAGCAAGTTAAGTACAAGATTGGGATCACAGGCATGTTCTAGCCTTGAGGCCTTTGTATGTTTGCAAGTTAACGTGGCTACATTTCCTACTCGATCCAGTTCTAGTGTGATAGGAGTTCCTGTCTTACAAGGTCCCAGTGAGAATGACTGAGCTTAACTTAGAATTTAAAATGCATTTTGGGTATTGGAAGCTGGTGAGTCATTGGGCTTCTTCATTGGTTTGGGTTTGTAAAGCTTGTTAATTTCTTTTCTTTTTTTTAACACACTATCCTAAAAGGAAGCATTTTGCTTTGAATTGAACATGAAAAGTTAATAATTTGCACTGGGAGCCTTGAATGTTTTGGGACTTGTGTGGTCACTGGCTCTATAGAAGGTGGAAAAAATCAGAACAAACTGCTTTATTTTCCAAATCAGAAAGGAGTTGTTCAGACTTCTGGTGGTCACATTGTTAACATGAAAACAGTAGAGTTAGGTGAAATAAATTAAGATGATTTATTGTGGAGAAAGAGAGGTAGTGTTTGACTAAATTAGAAACATTCGCTGAGTTTTTGACGTGTGAATGATTTAAATGCGGCTCTGGCACAGGATTGCATGTGGTTTCCATTTTACAGTTTTCCTGCTTGAAAACAAACTGTCAGAATTTTTATTTAAGTCAATCCGATTTAACTCACTTAAGGCTCAGCAGCAACCTTTTGCTCCTCTTCCTATCCCCCTCCTCAGACCAGGAGAAAGGTCTTTATCGGGGTGGTGTTGCTTGAAAACTGCATCTCACCAGTTCTGTTATAAACTGGGTGACTTCAGCAAAGGCTGTTTGACCCTTGATGACTCCCCAGGACATTGTCCTCTCTCTTTATCTTTTAAATGACTTGGCCTGGTGAGATCCTGAAGTCCCCGTCAAGAGGAAGCTGAAATACAAAGTTGAATAACAAAGTGATTTCTCTGGGAGCCTCTTGGAACAGTTGGCACCACGTGCCTGGGAGTGAATTGAAATGCCCATCACACAAGAGTGGGGGCTTCAGACCCCCTTCCTGCCCTTCTGGTCGGCATCTTTCGAGAACAGAGGCAGAGCAGTTACTGACCCAGGCCCGGCAGTTCACGGAACTTCATCTTAACCAGCTTAACTTGCTCATTCTCACAGAGCATCAGGGCTCATTCAGAGCTTTATTTTCTGTTTTTGCCCTACCAATACAGCCAAAACGTTTCTTAAGGCGTGAGAACTGGGAAAGGGTCAGCCCTGATTCCAGCTGACCTAGGGAAGCTGAGCAGGGCTGGTCTGTGAGCCTTGTGGCGCCTTTCCGGGTGACAGACCCCTGGGGTTTTAAGCTAATGTTACTTTTCCAGAGCTTAGAGCAATAACCTCTTGGTTTCATTAGCATGGGAAGTTTTGCACAGCCTCCGCAATTTTCTGTGTGTGACCTAATAGTTAAAATGCTCCCAGGACATGCTTCTCACTTGGACCACCCTGGTTTAAGAAAACATAACAACCACCACAAAAAACAAAAATAAACAAACAACTTGGTTAAACTACCACTTTCAGGCGTATTCTCAGGGAGAGAGAAGACTGGACCTCATTAAAGCCAAGCAGGAGAAACTGCACTGGTCCTTTATCACTCAGTTATTTGTGAATGATGCGGTTCAAACAAAACTGAAAGGAGAACAGTCTTTCTTACTTAAAATATGTTTGTTGCATCCAGACAGAAGTAATGAGCGGAGGTAACAGGAGAGCGTGGTCGCGACCTGGGCTGCCTGCCGGGTGGACTGCAGCTCACCCAGGAGAGGACAGTGGATCCGATGCCCCAGGTTGTTGTCTTGTTCAGTCGCTCAGTCGTGCCCGACCCTTTGCGACCCTGTGGACTGCAGCACGCCAGGCCTCCCTGTCCCTCCCCATCTCCCAGAGTTTGCCCAAGTTCGCCTCCAGCGCACCGTGATGCCGTCTCGTCCTCTGACGCCCTCCTCTCCTTTGACTCTTAATCTTCCCCAGCTGCAGGGACTCTTCCAGTGAGTCATCTGTGCGCATCAGATGACCATAATACTCCCCAGCTAGCAAAGAGCAAGTACCAGACCTGTGTACACTCCCACCTGTCTCTTCCCGCTTTCCCGTGTATCAGGTGATAATTAGCAGAACTTGGAAGTTTTTCTTCTCTGCCCCCTCCTCCCTTCTTTTATGCAGATGCCTAGCATTTCCCTCCCTTTCTCAACCCCCCTGCCTGTCTCCTTAATTCGGGGTTACCCTAGTAGAGGCCTCACCATCAAGCCCTTCCTCCTCTCCAATCCATCCTGCAAAGTAGCCAGTCGGTTTTAGCTGAAGCTCTGCTCCCGTTAAGACATTCGCCCACTCGAAATAATTCACATGGTTCACACGGGCACCCTGTTGTCTCTGATGTGAAGTCCTAACTGTGAGACTCAAGCTGTCCCTGCTCTAGGCCTGGGTTTATGTTTTGCAGCTTTCTGGAAATTCCTGCTTCAGTATATCCTGCCCTCCAGCCTCCATGCGTGCTTTCTCCTCCGTGACTGGACTTCGTTCCTGTGCTCCTTCCTTGACCATCACTCCCTAACTAAGGTCTGTTTTCTCCCTAAGTTGTAATTTTCAGTCCCTCACCTAAGACTTGCTCATGTACCAGGCTGGTTTTTCCTCTGACTTCACAAGCTTAGTATAACCCAGAGGATGTCATACTGGTGCCCTGGGTGGCTCAGCTCCCGGGGCTTGGGAGCTGGGTGATCTCTGTGGCTCTCGCCATCACTTGCCGTGTCTTTCTCTGTCTCTCGGGGACGTTGTGGGGATGGCGTGGTGCGGCCTGTATGTGTCGAGTGCTCCAGGCGCTGTCTGGTGCATCCTCAGCGCCCATGAAGCCCAGCTCATGGGACCGTGCTGGACTCCTGGAGACACCGAGATCCCCCATCCTCCCCGCAAGTCCAGAGGCGTACACACTGAAGAAACACTGGTTGCATCCGTGTGTGCATATACTACTGTACCTGCTGAAATAACCTGAGTGTTTTTTAAAACTAGCCCAACTGTACATTTCCTTCAGGGATTTAACTTGCTAAATGTAGGAAAATGATAGAGTAAGTAAGTGTGTTTTTCTTGTGATTCTACTTACTGTCCATATTGCAACTTAAAAGATTTTTGGGAAGCAATGTAAAAATGATTTACTCTGCTATAATTGGTTTCCCGAAAGCAAAATTATATTTATGTGAGCTGCAGCGAGAGATGCAACCGCTGTAATTTATCGTCGAGGAGCACTTTCAAAGTATCCGGGAGGACTAAAGCTTAAGTGTGTTAAACGTTCTAGAGGAAGACGTATTTAGACTATAAATCTATAGACTTTGGGGGAAATTTGTTTTCCTTCTTCTCTGCCAGGTGTATGAAGATCTTAAGTTCTTAGGCCTCACTGGGAGGAAGATTTAAGGCTCCAGGAGTACGTTTACATCTCTTTTAAATTTTCTGTTGTTTATCAATGACACACATAACTGGTTTGGGGGAAGTATTTACTGTAACATTCCCCACTCTAGCTCTGAGCATAGTCTGGCAACCTATGTGATAAAGACGGAAGGAAGCGCTGTATTTCGCTGCTGTCAGGATGTCTTGGAAGTGCTGGAGCGCCTGAATAGGCAGTGAAACACGGAGAGCCACGCCCGGAGCAGTTTGCTCACTGCGAGGTGTCTGCAGGGTTTAAAATGGTTCTGACCGTGCAGCTGCCCGCGATGCCACTCCCATATCACACTCAACACTCTTCTTAGAAGAACAGGAAGACAGTTTATCTTGCTATGCACTTGCTGTGTTACTAAGATTTGAATTTAGTACCAAGAATAAATGATTATCTGTTACAGATGCTGATCGGCTAAAACTTTTCAGCAGTCTTCCAGCACCCCCCATCCCCCGCCCAAGACAAAAGAAGAAGTAACAAATGAACATGACGTGGTGTCTCATGCGGCATTTTCCTACCTGTGATCAGAAGTCTGAGGACCCATAGCTCTTGGAAAGAGAATACATGGAATACATTCTGTGTGGAATACATGGCGGAGGGGGTCTGAAGGTCTGAATATGCGCTCAGGACACGATTCCATTCAGACCCTAGTCCAGATCTCTTTGTTGCGTTTAAGTGATGTTAACATCCTCAATGAACCAAAGAGCCTGGACTAGGTGTCATTCTATTTCTTAGGAGGAGGGTTGAAGGAAACCTTCTGACTTGGTGAACTGGGCCCTTGGAAGTGGTCTGAACTGGTTTAAAGGCCATTTAGAAAAGGAGGAGTAAATGGCCTTTTAAACCATCTCTTGCTCAGCTGATTAAATATGGTCGTTTCAACTGCTAGCAACAATCAGAAGGCAAAAGACGTCCTCGTTGTGGTATTTCGCAGTGGAGAGGGAGACCTGAAAAGAGATTTTTCCTCCCATTCCCAGCTCCCCTGCTGAAAACTGATGCATCAGCCACATGTCTAGTTTTCCCTGTTGGTGAGCTTCTCTGGTGGCTCAGACGGTGAAGAATCTGCCTGCAGTGTGGGAGACTTGGGTTTGATCCCTTGGTTGGGAACATCCTCTGTTGTAGGATCTTGGAGTAGAAGCAAGCCACTCCAGTATTCTTGCTGGAGAATCCCCATGGACAGAGGAGCCTGGCGGCTACGGTCCACAGGGTTGCAAAGAGTCGGACACAACGGAGCAACTAAGCACATTAGTAGTACTGACTGTTAGTCACTAACAGTTTACTAACTGGCCTCCAAAAGTTGGTGGTGGGTGTGTGTGGGGGGATGATCTAAGAAAGGAAGGTGGTCAGGAGACCTTACCAGAACAGTCCATGCTGCCCAAGCGTGCCCTGGAGAGCGGTCCCTCTCGCAGGAACAAGACTGCTCAGTTTGCCTCTCTATTGACTTGGAAAGGAGTGAGTTTTCCTGTTCTTCCCATTGCTGTAGATACTTTGTCTAAATTTTTTGCAGTTCTTCCTTCAGCCTCAGGAGAGGCTTTTCCTTGAGTCCTGGGGAGTCAGGCTCCAGGCAGGATCCTAAAAAGAGCCCTCTCCCCCAGTCATACAAGACACAGCACCGTGGTTGGATCCCTGCCACCGGATGGGCTGGCTCCTGGCTGTACAGGGAGGCGGGATGGGATGAAATGACTCCCCTGAACCTGACATCTTGTGCTTCTGGCTCGTTGGATTCTAACAGAGAAACGGAGTGGCCTCTGCAAACGTTGGGGAGGACAGGGGTGGTTGGTCCATTTTGGAGGAGCACACTGATCTTCAGCTGCTGTGCCCTTGCCGGCCGGGGGGGTCTCTGGGCACAACCTCCCTTGCCAAGTAATTAATGATTTGCAAAGAAACACTTAGAGGTATGAGTGGGACCTATTATTCAAAGGAATCCTAAAGTGAATAGTTTCCTAATTCATATTTGTCCTAATTATTTATTTTTGTATTTACTGAGCATGTTTGTTTTTTTTTCTATTTTGAAGCTTTTTCTTTTTTTTAAAATTTAAATCCTAGGGAAGACCTACTATGTGCTAATTAGTACATTTGCTCACTTTAACTTCACAGTGTAGGGTAGGCTCCAGTCCATGGGGTCGCTAAGAGTCGGACACAACTGAGCGACTTCACTTTTACTTTTCACTTTCATACATTGGGGAAGGAAATGGCAACCCACTCCACTGTTCTTGCCTGGAGAATCCCAGGGACGGGGGAGCCTGGTGGGCTTCCTTCTATGGGGTCGCACAGAGTCGGACACGACTGAAGCGACTTAGCAGCAGCAGCAGCAGTAGGACTGAATGGACCAATTCAGTTAAATGCCATACAGGCCTTTAGATGAACTTGATGGCTTAATTGCACGTTATTCAGTGAAACAAGTCCCCAAGGGCTTTTTGGGATACTGCGCCTTGTTATTAGAAGTCCTTCTAGTTGTAAGTCTTTACCAGCTGAAAAACATCATTAATTTGAAAATAATCTCCAATTCAGACTTGTATTCAAACAAGTCATTTTACCAGCAAGTCCAGCTCAAAGAGATTTTTTTTAAAAACACTTTTGATGTGTTTAGTCACAGGAGATTATTTTTGCTCGATTCCCTGTTGTTCTGGTGGTCAGCTCCTGTCACGCCTCTGGCATGACCCATGCCTGAGACGACATGATGCTCAGTGGTCAGAGCACTGATTTGATGGAATGGCTCCATGACTTTTCCACCGCGGTAGCTCTTGTTACCTTAAAAAATAATTGGAGTTTTTTCCCCCCATATCAAGGTATTACACAAATATGTATTTAGGCTGTTTGGGGGTTACAGATGGCAAACAACAAATCCACATTTAGGAATGCATTTGCAAGCCAAAATTGAGTGGTGAGCCACTCCAGAGTGTGAGTCTGGGGCTGCGGGGGGTGGTGGGGGGTGATGTCTATTTTGCTTCGTTTTGTGGAATACTTTTTCACATTTCTGTTTAGCATTCATGATGCTCTAAATAGAAGCAGGAGAACAGTGTAGCTCTTGGATCCTGGGAGAGGCAGGCCACGGGAGCTCCTGCTGTTTGGGGACAGTCTGTGATTCTGTTCTTTTTATGTGCAGCAATTATGACCTTGAAAATAGGTGACTCTAATAGTGGCATTCGTCAAATTGAAAAATTTTTAATGCACCAGTGCCAAAGACCAGATCATCTCGATGGACCAGAATTGACCACTGCTGTGTTTGGAGCACAGTGTTTTGGTGAAATCTGAAACCCTCGCTTTTCTCCGTGTACCTTGTATTTTATTGGGAAATTATTTATTTATGAAAATAACTGAGTATGAAAAGCAAAGTGTAATTGAAGTTAAGGGGCAGTTCCATAGAGTTATAGCCAATTGACTAATCAGATGTCTATCATAAATGTGTTAAAGGTGATTTTTCAGTACTGAGACAACAGGGGCAAGTAGCTTGTCACTGAAGTCTTGTTTGTTCGCTTGTCCCCACTGAATCCTGGCCTGGAATGCCCTTTCCCCTCCATTTAGCAAAGCTGACCCACCCTCTGGGCTGAGCTCCAGCCTCTCTGGACTGCAGTGTTTCTGCGCTCCTGACTCTTGGCCCCGCCTCCAAGCTTCTGGAGCAATCGTCCTGTCTTCCACCTTTCTGAGTGGAAGATAAAGCCACCTTCGTGGCTTTATCTGATACGGCTGTAAGATGTTTTCTGCCTGGACCTGCCTTTCCCCTGAGTGTTTTTTTTCTTTCCTTGTGCCCCATGTCACCTATGTCCACCAGACTCACACGTGGGAAATGCTCCCATCACGTCATGCTCAGCCAGTGACACACTGTGTGCCTTGCTTCTTCAAAGCCAGCATGCCTTCTGGAATGTACCAGTGATGAACTGGCCTCAGCTCAAAGTCTGTCATCGGGCACCAAATCCTGCCACTTCCTTTCTACTGCGAAGCTCACCTTTCCATTTGTTCCACCCTCATCTGACCCCAGGATTTCTAGCATCCCGAGTGGGTTTTCTATACCCACTCTCTCTAAATCTGAATCCATCTTGCATTCCCACGTGCCAGCTTAACACTCCTTTGCATAGACCCTGCTCAGGCAGGAAGGTTGCTCACTGTTACCGGTTCGAGAACCCACCCCCCCACTTTCTCATGTGACCTCCTCCCCTACTTACTGGGGTGTGCCGCCCCTACCACATCTTCACTGCATCTCTTCCTCTTCTGTTTTCCCCAAAATAGAGTTCACTCTCTTTCTGTGTGTCTGCGTCCTTTTTTTATATGTATTTCAGGAAACTCTTCCTCTCAGCTTGCAGACTTCACATTGCTTTGACCCTCTGGTGTTCTCAGTTCAGTTCAGTCACTCAGTCGTGTCCAGCTCTTTGCGACCCTGTGGACTGCAGCACACCAGGCCTCCCTGTCCATCACCAACTCCTGGAGCTTACTCAAGCTCATGTCCATCGAGTCGGTGATGCCATCCAACCATCCCATCCTCTGTTGTCCCCGTCTTCTCCTGCCTTCAATCTTTCCCAGGATCAGGGTCTTTTCCAGTGAGTCAGCTCTTCGTATCAGGTGGCCAAAGTATTGGAGTTTCAGCTTCAGCATCAGTCCTTCCAATGAATATTCAGGACTGATTTCCTTTAGGATGGACTGGTTGGATCTCCTTGCAGTCCAAGGGACTCTCAACACCACAGACTTCTCCAACACCACAGTTCAAAAGCATCAACTCTTCAGTGCTCAGCTTTCTTTACAGTCCAACTTTCACATCCATCCGTGACTACTGCAAAAACCATAGCTTTGACTAGACGAACCACCAGGGAAGTCCCAAACCCCCTCTCATCTTAATCCCTGTGATACACTGGGACTGACCTTGCTCTCTCCTTTCCTGGTTTGACCATGTGACTGCACTGGCCTGTCAGCATGTTGCATCTCTTGGTCAAATGAAAGCACGAGACTCAAGGTGGTCCAAGTTAGAGCTAATTTAGCACTTTCACTGGAGTTTTTGTGGAAAAGACTCTTGTGGTGGCTAAGCTGGTAATTCTGGAGTTGTTGGAGGCCATCACTGTTCCCTTCTCTTGGGAGAAGCTGCTTGAGGGGGTGCAGCCTTCACAGAAGAAAGCGTAGCTGAGAGATGAAGATTAAATATTGATGTCATTGCTTGTGCCCCTGGAACCAACCATGCCTGAAGCTGATTTGCGTTGAAACTTACAGAAGCCAATAAATTCTTTCTTTGCGGAAGCTAATTTGAGTTGAGCTTATGTTACTAACAGTGAGAAATATTTACTGACAGCACACGCCTCATCTCTTGCTGCTAGGCACATGTGGGTCAGAGAACAAACGTTTGTTGATTGAATGAGTGAGTCCATCTCTGGGAATAAATAAGACATGAGAAACAACCCCCATGAGCTCTCCAAGAGTTCAGATGAGGTAGTACTACTGGGAAGGCCCATAAGAAAATGGGCTTTAAAAAAATTTGTTTTGCTAAATTTAAATTCTAAAGCTAAACAAGATATAAGAAAACTCACGCATTGCCATTCCCTTTTGTTCTTTTTGCTTTTAGACCATCAAGTCATCCTCATTAAACTAGGAAGGACCTTTGTTGGCCAAGTAGTGTCTCTACTTTTTAATATGCTGTCTAGGTTTGCCATAGCTTTTCTTCCAAGGAGCAAGCATCTTTTCATTTCATGGCTGCAGTCACCATCTGCAGTGATTTTGGAGCCTCCCAAAATAAAGTCTCTCACTGTTCCCACTGTTTCCCCATCTAATTGCCATGAGGTGATGAGACCAGATGCCGTGATCTTATTTTTCGGAAGGTTGAGTTTTAAACCAGCTTTTTCACTCTCCCCTTTAACTTTCATCAAGAGGCTCCTCAGTGCCTCTTCACTTTCGGCAATAAGGTGGTGTCATCCGCTTATCTGAGGTTATTGATATTTCTCCTGACAATCTTGATTCCAGCTTGTGCTTCCTCCAGCCCAGCGTTTCTCATGATGTACTCTGCATAGAAGTTAAATAAGCAGGGTGACAATATACAGCCTTGACGTACTCCTTTTCCTATTTGGAACCAGTCTGTTGTTCCATGTCCAGTTCTAACTGTTGCTTCCTGACCTGCATACAGATTTCTCAAGAGGCAGGTCAGGTGGTCTGGTATTCCCATCTCTTTCAGAATTTTGCACAGTTTATTGTGATCGACACAGTCAAAGGCTTTGGCACAGTCAATAAAGCAGAAATAGATGTTTTTCTGGAACTCTCTTACTTTTTTGATAATCCAACGGATATTGGCAATTTGATCTCTGGTTCCTCTGCCTTTTATAAATCCAGCTTGAACATCTGGAAGTTCATGGTTCATGTACTGCTGAAGCCTGGCTTGAAGGATTTTGAGCATTACTTTGCTAACATGTGAGATGCGTCCAATTGTGCGGTAGCGTGACCATTCTTTGGCATTGCCTTTCTTTGGGATTGGAATAAAACCTGACCTTTTCCAGTCCTGTGGCCACTGCTGCATTTTCCAAATTTGCTGGCATATTGAGTGCAGCACTTTCACAGCATCATTTTTTATCACACCATCATGGTTATCTGGGTTGTAAAGATCTTTTTCTTCTTTCTGGTGCTCTACTTCTGTTTAATTTTATCACTATGTGCAGCTTCTGTGTACTCAAGAAAGTGAAAGTGTTAGTTACTCAGTCGTCTCTGACTCTTTGCAATCCCATGGATTGTAGCCCTCCAGGCCCCTCTGTCTGTGGGATTTACCAGGCAGGAATACTGGAGTGGGTTGCCATTCCCTTCTCCAGGGGATCTTCCCCACCGAGGGACCAAACCCAGGTCTCCTGCATTACAGGCAGATTCTTTACCATCTGAGCCACAAGGGGCCTCAGTGTATAATCTGTGTACCCAAGGAGATTACAAACTCCTGGAGGGCAGGGATTAGGTCTTACAGGACTGGAGGGCAGACAGATGTTTTAATATACTCTTTTAGCCTCTGCTGCACTCAGAGGTGGAGGAGTCACATGTGTCTTATACCGTAATGGGTCCCTGGCACCTGGCCCAGATCCAAGGAGCTCATTACATACTTATGTGAATGACTGAATGAAGGAGAGAGGCCAGGAGGGAAATAGTTTATATTTTACATTATTAGATTATCATGGAGATGTTTAACCTCCTCACAAATTAGATGTTTAGAGTTGCAATCTAGGCATTTTGTTCCTCCTCAAGCAGCTGAAAGATTAAGGATAATCCTTTTACAGATATATGTTGACACGTCTCTGTGAATATGAATTAACTATGTAAATCTTGATTGCCTTTCGTGGGTGCTCAGTTCTCTCTAGAAAAGCAGACTTAGGTGGGGTGCTTCATGAAGCTTTAGGCAGCTTTCTTTTCTCTCTTTTAGGACACAGTGAATTACCTTATGGTAAATGTAAATTGGCTTCCTAAATTCTGTTTACTTGCTGTGTCTACAAAAAAAAAAAAAAATTGATGTAATGTAATGTAAGCCAGGGCTTACAGAATTTCTGGCACATTCATCGGGTCCCTATTCCTCACAGATTTGTAAACCAATTTGTCATTGCAGATAGTACTGTTATTGATGTAATTGCTTCAGATCCTAAATAGTCTGTATCTGTGATAGTGATTGTATTCATCAGTGGCCTTGATTGGGTCACTTATTGGGGTCTGAATTTCACTTAGTGTAGTAGGCTTGGATTGGCTCCATTACTAGGAGGAGATGGTGGGGGCTACATTATGGACCCTCCCTCTGATTCAGAACTGTCAAAGACAGGTCACTTTGGGTTGAAGTGTTACCCTCTCCTGAAGCTCACTACAGTGATATGATATGATGGACCATACTAGAAAAGCAAACAAACTTAGGTTCTCATACTAACTCATTTGTTCACCATTAAGATCACTTTCCTTATCTGTCAAACAGAGAGTTTTGAACAGTTTTAACCTCTGTCTTCCCCATGTGGAAATTTTAAGAGCTACCGTTTATGGCGTCACCAGTTGTAGCATATTCTCTGTTCTAGACCTTTGCCCGTAGTATCGCTCTGAGTCCTCTGAAAATGAAAATGTTCGTTGCTCAGTCATGTCTGACTCTTTGGGACCCCAAGGACTGTAGCCCACGAGGCTCCTCTGTCCATGGAATTCTCCAGGCAAGAGTATTGGAATGGGCAGCCATTGCCTTCTCCAGGGGCTCTTCCTGACCTGGCGATTGAACCCCGGTCTCCTGCATTGCAGACAGACTCTCTTTACTGTCTGAGCCACCAGGGAAGAACCCTACAAAGTGAGGTGAGTGACAGTTCTTAGTGTTACACTGACTCGACCGATTGAGTCAGTCTTAGGTGTTGACCTGGTCAGTCTGATTTAGTTCAGCCTCAGAATGGATTTACAAGTAGAGAGCTTCCTAATATTTGTTGCAATTAAGCCACTGGGGTACAGTATTTGCATCAGCTATTTTCTGGAAAGTGAGTGATTTTTGATGGTTAATTCCTTTACAGTTCCATATGAATGACTTGACCGTAGTTCCTGTTATTGAATGGCCCATTGATAGTTGAAGTCTAAAATTTTCCAGAAATTACACAAAGAATTTTTAAAATATGGTGAGAGTAGGCACGGTGGGGGGGCATGTATCAGTTCCATAAGAATCTTTAGGGCAATTTTATGCTGTTAGGAAGAGCATGTAATAGCAACACAGATACGCAAGTTTATACACACAGATCGTTAATCATGCATGCTCTTGACAGGGAGATTATTTTCCAGTTTTTTTTTTTTTTTAAGAAATCTTAAAAGCTTAAGCTTTTTTTGTTTGCTTTTTTTATTAAAAAGTAATTTTGAGCCAGTAACTTAACCTGTTTTTCATAAACGTGCTAGCTCGAGGCAGCCAAAAAAATATTCATGCTTACATAGTTGGGGTCCTCAAGTGAACTTATGTGTTGGATCATGATAGCTCTAGTAATTGCTTGAATTATCCTTGTTGAGTAATAATATGGACCCTGAATACAGGGTTTGATTTTATTATGGCCAGATGTCTACTCTGCTGGATTTATGGGACTTGCTAAATGCCATCTCCTAATTCAAACCCCCTACCCCCAGGAAATGAATCCATTCTGTCTTCATAGCATGTAACAGTTTGTGTTGTTATATGTTTACAGCTTGATCTTTGGCTAGACTGTGGCTTTTTAAAGGGTTTTTAAGACTTTTGAGCTAATTCTGACTTAGCTTTGTACCCCCAGCATCACCATAAATCTGAGACACAGTAGGGTTTACGCTTACGACAGAAACACTAAATGTTCCTGAGAGAAGTGTCGGGAGGAGTCACTCCCTCTGGCCGTGGTAGTTGTCATCTGTTCAAAGTGGGAAGTACTCTTTTAAGAAAACGGAGGCCATTAAAACCATCCAGCTTCAACCATATAATCTGTGTGCTTTTACTGTATGAATTATTTCACTCAAGGATCAGGTTCTGGTGAAAACCTTTGACTTCATGCTTGTTTCTGCTGTGATCTGCCTTATTCACCATTTAGCCACCAAAACCGATTCATGGGTTGATAAGGCTGTCCAGCCCTGTTGGCACAAATAGAGCTGGAAAAGACACTGAACTCTGGGGGTTACCAGAAATACCGGAAACCAGAGCAGTTTCTGTTAGGTGGGGATCTCTGAGCATTCCTAACTTTGCAAGTCCTTGTAACAGCTCTGAAAGACAGCCTTGCTCGATGGGCCAGGCCAAGCAGTCCTGGGTGGTTCAGTTGGCTCGGGCCCTGGGGACCAAGGGGGCCCTTTGCCCTTGGACTTGGAAGGGTATTAATTGTGAACATTTGGGCTGTCTGCGTAAGCTAGCAGACATAAACCCAGCATGCTATAGGCATACCATCACCTGTATTTAGGCTACTGTCACCGTTACGGCCGTTGTAGTTGGGGTTTTGGGGTGTGGGGGGAGTCCAGTCGGACACACCTGAGTGCCTGCCTGTGTGTGTAAGTGGGAAAGTATTGAAATCCCTCATAGGCTGTATTGGAAGCAGTGAGGTCTTTGTCAAAAGTAACTCAGGCTTTTTCAGGGGCCGGGCAAGAGAAAACACACACACAGAATTTGAGGGCTCTGTGGAGAGGATGCAATTAATACAGCTGTTGTTCTTTTGTGTAAGTTACTGTTAAGAAAGGATACAGGTAGGGCTGCCTACCATTAACTCTGAGCAACTCTTACCAGCAAAGTGGAAGCACTCATCTTACCCTTTCAGTGAAAGTTGCAGAAGAGGGATGCAATTTTCATGTGGCTTTAAAATGGAGATTTCCTCCTGGAAGGATTACTCCTCTCGGTAGGAGAGAGGCTCCCAAAGTTGTTTAAGAGTGTTTGTGTTCACCTCACAGATTAGCATGGGCAAACACCGTGACCCTCTTCAGTTAAAATTAATTTTAGTTATTTTAGGCACAACAGGTCAAAGGGGGAGGATAAAGGTGGAGAGTTACCCATCCTAGAAACAAGTGAAGTTGACTCAGCCTAGAAGGGTGTTGTAGAGGGTGGAATGCCAGAGTTGTCCCAGCAGCTCTCTGTATAGCTGTAGTCTGGGAAGACCACCAGTTCCTAGAGCCTCTGACTTCTGCATGAGGAAGTCATGTGGTCCATGTAACTTAACTAAAACCTTGTCAGGACTTTATTTACCGGAAAGCCAAGTTCTGGATAAAGAGTGTGTGTGTTCTGGAGTTTAGCCCAATTACTGCCATATTTTTAGGGAGCTGTGCCTACTGAAGGGGTGCGGTGGGGTAAAGGAACTATGAGGATTGTGCTAAGTATGCAGAATTTTACACTTTCTCAGTAATTCCTTTTTTCTCATTGTCAGTGTGGCTTCTTTATTTACCTTCTTCCTTCAATCTCTTGAATTTCAGTATGTAATATCAGCAGTATTGAAGATTATAAAATCCATTAAGGGAGGAACGTCTGGAGTGCTGGAACCAAAGCCAGCACGTTTATACTGAGGATGACCCTACTCACTAGGGCAAAACAGAACGAGTCTCTTTCTTTTCTTTCTTTTTAAAATAGCTTTGTATTTTAAAATAATTTTCGACTTATACGAAAGTTGAAAAAACACACAGAGAGTTCATAAAATGTCACCCAGTTATCCCTAATGTTAACATCTTACATAACCATAATCCAGTTACCAAAACCAAGAAATGGACATTGGCACAATACTATTAACTGCAGACTTTATTTGGATCTCATCAGTTTCTCCATGAACGTCCTTTTTCCAGGCTCCGTTGAATTCGTTTGCTCTATGTGGTCTCCTCCAGTTGTGACAGTTCCTCTGTCTTCCCTTGTTTTTCACCTTGATCCTTTGGGAGATGATTGATCATTTCTTTTAGAGCATACTCCTCTGCTTGTGCTTCCCTGATGTCTTCTCATAATTAGACTCAATTTCTGTGTATGGGGGAGGAAGACCACAGATGTGAGCCTCCTCGCAGCGTGTCATGTCCGGGTGATGCCAGCGTGTTTACTGCATGTGATGTAACTCTGATCACGTGGTTATGGGCCGGTTTCTCCACCGTGGAGTTTCCCCTTTGTAATCTAACATCTTGGGGCTGGAAGGATGATACTTGGAGCCTGTGCAGATGTCCTCTTTCTCATCACTTGCTAATGTTGGCCCCCCTGGTGGCGCTTACCTGCAGCAGTTACTACTATGATGTTCTAATGGTGAGTTTCTATTTCCTTCTGTGTGTATTTATAGGGATTTTTTGGTAAGGAAGAACTTCCCCTTCACCCCTGAATGTGCTCTTTAACCACAGTTTTCTCCAGATAACTCTCTGGCTGGCTGAAAGTGATGTACAGAGAATGGAGATGCCTCTTAAATGTTGAGAGGACAGCGATGCACTGAATCCCAACGGTGTTGTCCTTACCGGGCACTGAGAGTCTACTGCCTTGACCACCATTCTGATTTAGAGTCGTTGGAGTGCCAAACTTGTTAGAGATTTGAAAAATAGTTTCCAAGCAGTTAGAGTCCTTCTGATACTATTTTTGGTTTTTTGTCTGTTTGTTTTTACTATTTCTTTACCAACAACCTTTATTTAGTAGGATTTTTTGGAACATATTTTGTGTTTACCTTTATTGGAAAGAACTTAGGTTTTTCTATTTCAGTGTTTTCATTTTCTTGCAAGCATTTTAAGATACCATCCGGGCCCTTTGCCCGGCCCATCTGTCTGCATTTGACCATCTCAGTGCTTCCAAGCATCTTCACCAAATACTGAAAGGTCAGCAAATAAAAGGAAATATATTTCTTTAGAGTTGAATCAGAAATACAAGCTGTAGGTTAGAAAAAAAAAAAAAAAGAAGTTGACATTATTGGCTAAAAGGGATTTCTGAGATTATCTGTAGATTTCAGTTAGCCACACTCTTTGGCCTTGCTTACCACAGAGTATCAAAAGCTGGCCATCCTGCAAGGAGATAAGAGAGAGAGGTTGCCAAAAATTCTACCAAATGATGATAATGATATATTATTGATGTACAATTGCTTGAATTGTGGGATCAAGATAGAGTCCTCAGCGGAGATGATATGCAAACTCACTGTGCTGAGAAAGAAGAAAATGAAAATATCCTCTATGTGTTGTATGTAAAGTGATGAAAACGAACATGTGACCCTGAAAACTCCCTGCCTCTCTTTTCTCGGTTTTGCAGTTGAAACGGATGTCTGGAATGTTAAGAACTCAGGCAATTCTAGGACTTGTTGGAGTATGCATACAGTATTTAGGAGATGGAAATGGTAGGGGTGCCTGCTTGCTTTCCTGAATTCCAGACTGCTTGTTTAGAAGGTAGATGGCAGCCCGTCCACAGCCGGGCAAGGCTCCAGGACGGCCCGGGAGCCTGCACTTCTGCAGCACATGGCTTTCTCGTGCTCTCGCCCAGGGGCCTCTCCAGGACTCCAGGGTCAGAGGGCTGGGCAGCATGCTGGTCTGAGCGTAGTGTTACCCTTGCCTCTCTCATCTCTGTTTATCGGTCGGGCCCAAGGCCCAGAGCATCCCTTGAGCAGGAGGCTTGGAACAACTGCAGGCTGCTGCCAGCCAAAGGCAGCTGGCCGCTGTCCCCCGGGGGCTGCTCGGGCCCCTTTGTCACGCCTGACGCTCTGTCCCTCAGCTTTCTCCTCCTGAGCACGGAAAAATACAAGAATTTGTTGTTCTGTGTCTGTTGGAGAGATAGGCTTCTGCCTGTGCTGGGAGAGTTTCTGTTGTCTCAGTCCTCACTCAACCCCCAACTCCTGCCAAGGCCACTGAAGGCAGGTGGGAGGACCCCGGGACTCGAGGGCAACGAGGGCCCAGGGTTTCACAGCGGCGCTGCCAGCCAGGCTGCAGCTTGTCAGCCGTTCAGGACTCGCGTTCCTGCTGCCGGTGAGCTTGTGCTTGGATTACAGCGTTTGCTGTGTGCCGGGTATGACGCCTAAGCACTTTACACAGACTGAATCAGTTTTCGCATAGCATGACTATGCCCATTTCAGAGGTGAGAAAACTGAGGTACAGAAAGGGTGAATGATTTGACCAAAGAAGCATAGCTAGTAAATGGCAGACCTGGGCTTTGAGCCTGATCGATCCGGCCCCAGACCACTTTCTCCTAGACCCTACTCTCGGCGGCCTATTTGGACAGGTGCCCCTGCTCACCCTCCCCCATACCCTCTGCCAGACACACTCTGACTCTAGCCCGAAGGCTCAGATGCTCAGATGGCTGGAAGTGGTATCTCAGCTCTGTATGCGTGAGACATGAAAATGTTAGATTCAAATGCCACTGAGACTTCAGATAAGCTGGTGGCTCTGTGTGGAGGAAGGAGGGACTTTTTAGTTGCATTCCTCTTCTTCCTAGACTGGGGGGCAACAGCACTCCCCAGGGTGGTGGAGATGCCAGTAGTAGAAGATAGAACAGCACCCTGATTCTGCTTTGACCCCATGAATGGCAGGTTCAAGACCTCCCATCTTGGCTGGATGTCTCCGCTCAAATGGTTCCTTAGGTCTTCGTTTCATTTCAGAAGGAAAATCATTTGCCTGCTGTCATTTTATCTGTAACTTATATATATATATATATATATGTCTATAAAATCCAAACTTATACCATATTATTAGTTTTTCAGTTACTCTTTTCACCTGCCTTCCAAAAGCTTAGCTGTTCCACCAAACTTCAACATGGCCCTTGTGCTTAACTTGGTACTTAAATCACTCCCCCTTGTAGTTTTAACTGTACGTTCCATTCTCTGCTGTCTTCCTGTACATTACTGCTAGCACAGTTGGGGCTGGCAGGCCATCAGGGATCCCCTCACCCCTGAATGGGGGCATTCCAGCAGAGGAGGACGTTCAGTGTGCCCAAAGCACGTGATGCGAGACCCAGTGTTGATGAAAGATATAGCAAAAACAGTGTGTGCTGTTGTCAAACCTGTCTTAAAACATTGCTTTCTGTGGTAGCAAAACAGAGTTTTTGTATTCTTTTGAAATAATTATTTTCAAGAAAATAATAATTCTTAATTCTTCTGGAGTTATCTACTGTTTTTTCTGGTATCATCTAAACCAGTGGGGGAGCCTTCAGAGAAAAACAGAAGGTAGAGAGAAAATGTACCGAAGGGCTGGCTTTACCCATAAGTTGTTTTTAAAAATGTATGTGTTTCTGCAGGTGTGTGTGTGTGTGTTGAAACTCAGTCATCTTGCCATCATGCGGAAGGTATCTAGTGCATTCTCCAGCCTACCAGGAGAGCTGTTTCCTCCGTCTTGCCTTCTCTCCTTTGGGTCACTTGAGCAGTCCCCCTGCCCGTGTGTGGGGGGCATTCCATTTACTAGCTATGCTTCCTGCAGCTCCATGGCCTTCCCAGCACAGACCCAGACGATGGTGGCAGGAGGCCTTCGGGTGGGGTGTCTGTTTCCTCCTCCCAGCTCTGGCCACCTGCTGTCAGGCCAGGGCTGTGGGGTGCTTCTCCTCCTCCTCTGTGGTCCGTGGGGACCCCCCCCCCACCGCTGCTGCGCTGTACATGTAAGCAGAAGTTCCACCTGGAGAGGGGGCTTCACCGACACAGCAGCACGTCAGCGCCCATGCTGCTGGCTTCCTGAGCAGAGCTGTTCCTGGCTTCCTGGAAAGGAGTGACCCCTGGCATCTTCGTTCGAGATTAACTCCTTCCTAGGACTCCTTCAAGAAGCAATTTTCTGGGTGCTTTGTTTTCCTTTGGTTTTGTTCTTCCCATAGACGAGAGCAACCTCCTGCTGAGAAACACCCTGTTTAGGATACCTAAAACGGCCTCCTTGGAAAATACCAGAACAGACCCCTCAGTCTCTGCCCCTAGACAAGCCGGTGATGTGCCTTCCTGGCAAGCTGAGTAGCCACGACTGTTGCACAGTGTAAGCCGAGAAATCTATGCTTCGGATGTTCGTTTTTTGGTTTTCACTCCTTTACTTCCTTTGCAAAGGCAGAGACTTCCTTATTAGAACGGATTTTGCTCTGAGGGGGCTAAGAGAAAGACAATCTATTGTCCTGGAGCGGTCAAAGCCATGCTCAACAATGGGGCCGTTGTGCAGCCGCCTTGTGGGTTGGGGGACAGGGGGAATGTTTATAAAAACAAACTTTAGAAGTAGGGACAGTGTGCGGCTTTGTTTACCTGGCACTCTAAGCTTAAGGGACTTATTTTGCCTGAAGAACAATGAAGTGCAGAGCTGTGATTAGAAAAGGGTGGTGTAACTGATGTGTTAACAATCTCCGAGGTTTCTCTCTGGCTTTGGATGGTCATGTACGTATTTTTCTGAATCCAACATCAGAACTGTCCATCAGAGGCAAAAAAAGAGGCCTCAAGAAACACTGTCTTTTGGCAAAGCAAGACAAAGGTCCTTGTTCTCAGGCCAGTGTGCGTATGTGTGGAACGTTTGAAAGAACCATTTTGAAATGAACTCAGGACGAAAGGCTGTTCCAGAGTCATTCTTGCAGAGACAGGACAGGATTTGTGCAAAGTGGAAACGCCGTCATAACAGGACTTGTTCTCTTCGACAGTATCTCTCTCAGTCTGGGAGTTAACGTTTCCAGAAAATCTGTAGAAACTCAGTTGTGCCCTTTTGTCTTTATTAACAAATGACAGTATACGTGTAACACGGTGGGTGGGATTTAGAGTGCTGTCTTTTTGTTACAAGGTCTGGGATCTAAGTTAGAAAGTTACCGTTCTTACAGAAGATGTATCTTTCCTTCACTCACTAGTATGTGCTCCATTTCCACTAACCAGCTGGTGGGTTTTGTTAAGGGTTCGCTCAGTAGCTTTGTTTCCTATCGCATCTTTCTTCCCCCACCCCTGAAAATTAGAATATTGGCAACTCATTGGTGTTAGGGAGATTCCCACCTATGCAGCTGTGCACTCTCTCACATCCAAAAAGAGATCGGGTGCATTCTTAGTCTGGGAGTGGGTTAGAGCTGTTGGCTCTGCCCGGCTGTGATGTACTGTGTGCCCCCCGCCGAGGGAGCCCCAGAGAGGACGGAAAGAGATGGGATGGAGCCTTTTCTTGGGTCCTTTCTCCTTGCCTTAGAGTCTTGCCGCCTCTGGGTGGCATCTGAAAGGAAATTCCTGTGTGCCCAATAGATAGCCGGTTTAAAGGATTGTTGGCCTCCTCTTCAGTGCTCACTTTCTCTGTGCAGATGGATGCCTAGCTTTTCTTCATTCTTTTCTTTTTAAATTTTTCTCTACCTTTATCTATGAAGAACGCAGCTCCTCCTCCCGACACAGACATCCCAAGGAGTGACAGCAGCGCTGGGGACCGCCTTTCACACCAGCCTGAGTGTCCGCCTCAGGCTCACTGGGGAGCGTTTCCTCAGAGCAGGGGGCCCAGCCTACCCACGCCCCCTCGCCCAGGCCGAGCTGCACCGTCAGCCTTCGGTACTCTGACAGTGTTCATTCAGAGGCCATCCTGGAATATGGAGGCAGACAGAGCTGGGGCCAGAGGTCACGTCCGAGGTCTGACCCCTGCAGAAAGGCAGCTCTGATGTCCAGCATCCTCTGGGTTCCCGTGGCCTGCCTTCAGTCCTGGATCTTAGTCCTCGCTGAGAAGACCTGCAGCCTGTTCCTTGGGTGGACGGCCAGACACCCCTTCTGACAGCTCCCAGGCATTCGGTTCCCCAGCAGAATCCCCGTCACCCAAGGCACGGCCCCTCTTCAGAACGGGTGCCTTCACCACGGGCAAGACCGTCAGGAGAGGTGCTCTGTGCTCCCAAGCTCGCGGATCCCTGGCCTCTTCAGTCTCTCTCCTGACCAGAGTGCTCAGCTGGGCAAAGCCAGGGCCTGGGCCCCAGCAGGTTGGGGTCCGTGCCTGGGGACCCCTGCTCGGCACTGGGGATGCTGCTGAGCCACGTGGCGCCCCTTCATTCTTAACCCGACCACAGAGGACAACTTCAGTGACCACTCGAGGTTCCCCTGCTGTCCTTGGTGGCCCAGAAGACACTCACTGCTGCTCACGCGTCTCCTGGGCTTTCTTCAGAGTGTGATTGTTTTTCTGTTTTACCGTAAGCAACAGTCTATCAAATTAACAGTTGCTAGAGGAGAAACTAGATACAGAATTATATTCTTGTCAGCAGAGCATTTTCATAATAGCAGTGGAGAAAACAAACCCTTCCCAGCAGCTGAGACACTGACGAGATTCCTTTGAACCGTGTGCTCCACTTTGTTTGTTTGTTTTTGGAGCAGATGGGCTTGTTTGCTTTTTGCTTAAACATTAATCAAAAATCAATTTATGGCTATGTAAGTGGCATTAGATAATTCTCATTCTGACTCCAGTAAATAATATCTATTTGTTCATGTTAGATAAGTCTAGAGGGTGGTGAAATGTAAAATAGAATTACATGAGATATGACATATGGCTATGTGTTTTATAAATTAATACTTCTATGCATGTGGGAGGAGAAGTAATTTAGCTTACTGACAAAAGGAAAAGCAAAGGAAATTCCAGAGGAAAAATAGGGTGGCAAGTCTAAATAAAATTGGAAGATGAAGAGAATTGATAGTTTAGTTATGTCTGTTTAATAAGTCGTTTCTGTATTGGGATTACAACCATGAGAAAAGGAATATTCTAAGTGCTGAACATTTTAATGTGCTCCATTAAAGTACATTAACTTTAACTCTTCTTTAACTCTTCTGACAAAAAAAAAAAAAAATTCATTTGATGACTGGGGTGGCATCATATGGGCAAATGTATTTATACATTTTCCCCCTAATCTTTTAGCAGGCATGTCTGCATTTGTAAATAAGCTGCTTGAGCTAGTCATGTTTGTGCACATGTAACTGACGTTTCCCTGATATGAGAAAATAGACAATTAAATTTTGCTGAGTGTTATATATCCGTATTCTATATGTAGAGAGGTATACATTCATTGGAATAGCCAGAGAAAGTGAGAGAATATTCAAATTGCTATTAATATTCTCTTTTTCACAGATGTAGACCTGTTAATTGTAAGAAATCTGTTTTTAAATTAATCAACGAGAACTTTTTTATTTCTTCCCTAAGATTCACTTAGCCTTGAAAAGGCCAAAAGTTTAATGAAGCTTCTAAATGCCAATCTTTCCTTCCTTCTGTTAGAGAATATGCTTCAACTATAATTACATTTGCATTGTTGGAAATATTACTAGTTCTACAGCCAGATCTCTGAGTTAGCTGAGAAGTGTAAAAGTAAAATCTTGAAGATTTCATCAGGCACCCTGGAGACCCTCTCCTCACAGCACACGTTGATCCAGCAAAGTTTCATATGAGGGCTCCCCCAGCCCCGCTTGACTGAGCTGTAACTGATAAGTGAAAATTGACCAGCTTGACTGAGGTGTACAACTTAAGGTCTTCATGTGCGTGTTCACTGTGAAATGCTCCCCACAGTTAAGCTCATGACCATGTCTATCACCTCACTTTAAAGTGAAATTCCCCTCGAATACTTTTGCCTGATTAAACCTGCAAGGATCTGGGAAGTGCCCTCAAACTTTGCAAACTCTTCTTGTATCTGTCTCATATACAATAGGGACTCAGTGACTCTGAGAATAGAGAAAGGAATAACAATTAGGCTTCTAACACTTTATTCAAGTGCTGTTAACAGAGCAGGCGTTCTGATTTTTCCTGTGACTTGTGCCTTGGAATTTATTTTTCTTTTGCCCTGATTCAGGATCAGAGCTGGCCTGACAACCTTAGAGGAGCTTTGCCTGTGTGCAGTATGGGAACTGAGCTGGCCCTCTGCTTCCTCTCCCCCACTCACAGACATTCCCTCCTCTTCTCTCTCTCCAGCCCCACTCCCCGTTATGTACACCCTACCCCACACCCCTGGTTTGCAGCCCTTGCTGTCAGTTGAGGTGAGCCTGTGAAGCTCCGGGTTTGCAACTGATTGGCAATGTTCTGTTCCCCTTCTGCTGCAGCAGCTGAATCATCCTCGCCTCCGTCAGTTTTCTGAACGCCTCACCTCATGATCCTGGTGGGGAAATTATAGTCATTTGTGCTCCAACTCTTGTTTGCCCATAAGTGTTCCAAAGTAGTGTTTTAAAAAATTCTTCTAAGATATTTTCTTCTTTCATAGTAGATACAGTGAATATTAAATGTCCCCAATTGCCTGAAATTTCTACTGTAAAATTGAGTTGGCAGCTTTACAGACTAAAAGGTTAGAGGTATCGGGTAGACGAAGCCTCACAATTTCTAACGGCATCCTTAGGTTGCCTTGCCTATCTTACTGTTGTATGACTGCTGTCAGTGACTGTTTTTATTCGATCTTTGTTCTTCTATAAGATATATTCATTTTCCCATAGCTCCTTTGATACTGACCAAAGGAAAGAAACTTAATTTTGATTATGTATACTTTTCTCCCCTCCATTCATTGACCTTAGTAGCAACATTTGTTCTTTCACATGGCTTATAAAAATGTAAAATTACAGCAGTCGCACAAGCCGTGCATAAAAAGCAGGTTTGTAAAAAGGATCCGCTCACATCTTGTGTTGTTTGGCAGTTGTAACATTTTCTATTGACTCCTTAGTGCTCTGGTAGCTGGCTCTGATACAGTTATCAAGGGTACCACGGGAGGCATGAAGGCACAACAGTGTGGCCTTACTAAATGTGGAAATAATAAATGAGTGAGGAGAGAATTTAAGGGTAATTTAGCTGAGTTCAATTAGTCTTTCCTTCTGTGCCTACCGCTTAAACTACAGTGGGAAGAATGTAAGGCCAGGAGAAGTTAGGACCCCTTTCCGGGAGCACCCCCAGCAGGTAGGCGCCTTTGGTGTGACCTGTCCGTGTGTCCTAGCACAACTGCAGGGTGCTGGGAGCCCCGAGATGCTGTCCAGTCCCGGGGGGCAGGCAGGGCTCACCAAGGTCTCCGTGGGGGAGACACAGTGGACAAGGGGCTGGTACTGGTGAACTCATGACCCAGTTCTGCACGGGCAGCACTGCTGCTCTTGTGCTGCCTTGAAGAACTGTTTGAAAGCTGCTGGATAGTCCCCTGTGTCCCCCACTCAAGATTAATTTTAGCAAGTCACTGACTTAGGATGACTAAGGGAAACTATACACAAACATTTTCTCAGGACGTCTTCAAGCAAATGTGTGAGTGCTCAGTTTTTGGCCTGGCGTAAATGAAGTACAGCCTTGACCCGGGAACACGTTACTTGGCTACCAAATGTTACATTGGCTCGTTAAGACGCAGGCACAGCAGACCATTCTGTGCAGGGAAATGTCTCAGTATAGTAGAGGAGCGCTCAGGGGCGCCACGACAGTCCAGACCACCACACCAGCTCTTCGACTCTGCGCTGATGAACCAAGAGTGGTGGACAGTGTGCTATCCGGAGAGAAAAGTCTTTGGAACCAGACAGACCTGCCCATGTCTGGATCTGGGCTCCACCGCTTGTGTACGTCAGGTGGTCTCTATCTGTAAAATGGAAATGATCAGACCTGCTGCCAAAGATGGAAGCGAAGATAAATTTACCTGGACAAACAGTGTAACTGCCAAGCATGTAATAAATGCTCATTGATAGCCACAGAGGTTGCAGGATGACACCAACTTTTGAAATATGTTTATTTGATTCATGTGATTTGAGGCTTTTCTATTTCTAGTCTCAGAATTGTCTGGCCCTGCGTTATATGGGGATTTTTATTCCCTTCTGTTCCCCCATCAAGGAGGAAAGGGCATCCAAGTTACACATTGGGTCCGGAAGATCCCCTCAAGGAGGAAATGGCAACCTACTCCAGTGTTCTTGTCTGGAAAACCCCATGGACAGAGGAGCCTGGTGAGTTACAGTCCATGGTGTCGCAGAGTTGGACGCAACTGAGGGACTGACCACACACATACGCACAACCAAGGCAACACTGTCGTCCTCAGGTTCCCAGGAAGGCATGAAGTCAGCTGCTCATCATCCTTAGAATGAGTCCTTTTTTCCCCTGTGTGTTAAAGCTTGAGGATAACATATTCTCTCTGCCAGCACCCTACCTTGGCCTCTCCAGCAATATACCCCGCACCATTTAACTTACTTGTTTTATGAATGCCAGCTCAAAATGTGTAACTTGGATGCTTGATTAGGATCTTAACCCTTATGTATTGTTAATGAGTATTCAGCCTTTGAGTTTTTCCATCCCACTATATTCTTCTAAGGGCACAGAACAGAATGACGTCTGCTAGAAACAGCATAAACACATTTATCATAATTAAATCCTACAATATGCAAGTAACTTGTTAGAAGATATTATAGAAGAAAAGAGTATTTTCAATGAAAAGAAAAAGCACTTCAGAATTAACAAAAACTTAATTTTATTTAAAAAAATACAAAGACAACTTGAATAAAATGGAAAGGCATATTATCAGACAGGAATGATCAACGTTATCAAGATGTTAGTTCAAGTTAACTTGTAAATTTGTGGTCCAAAGACCAATTAGATGAGTTCTAAGGCTATCATGAAACAAATAAATAAACAAGATAGCCAAAAAAACTGTATCAAAGCAGAGAGGAGCCCCAGTGTTAACAGATTTTAAAATAGTCCATAGAGTCTGAATAATTAAAACTGGTTAAAATAATTAAAATAATTAAAAATATTAAAAATAATTAAAACTGAATAATTAAAATACTGGTGCATGAACAGGCCAGTAAAACAGAATAGACAGTCCAAATACAGACGCAAGTACATAAGGAAATTTAGTATTTGGTAAACGCCGCCTCTGAAATCAGTGGGATAAAGATGGATTCTTCACTTACTGGCACTGGGGCATGGGTAACCGTCTGGAAAAGAAGTAAAGTTGTGTCCATACATCATACCCTCTGCTGATGGATCCAAGGTAAAAATGTAAACAACAAAACTACAAAACTGCTAAAGAACACGTGGGGGAAATTCCTTTACAACCCTGAAGTGGGTAAGGCCCTTTTGGTTTCAACACAAAATACAAGAAGGCAGAAAAGAAAGCATTCATAGGGACTGAATACATTATTAAAAATAAAAACAAAAAAACTTCTGCATAGCCAAAACCTATAAGCAAAGACTAATGCTAAACTAGGAAAAATATATGCAACTTCTGTCTGAGACGGATAGCTAATTGTGTTGGTTAAAACAAAAAAAAGAAAAAACCAGAAATCTTGGAAATTGATAAGGAACAGACTAACAATTCCAAAGGATTTGGGGTGAAATATTGAACAGATAATTCATAGAAAAGGAAATACACAAAACTGTTAAGCAATGAAAAAAAAATGTTTTAATCTCACTCATAAAAAAATGGAAATTAAAACAACACAGAGATATCATTTTTTTTAACCTCTTATATTGGAAAAAATTCAAAATGTTTGATAACACACATTGTTGGCAAACCTGCAGGAAAACAGCCCCAAGTTGCTGGGAGGACTGCAAAATGGTACTGTATCTGTGGAGGGGAATTTGGCAATATCTCTTAAGTTATAAATACATATACCCTTTGACTCAGCAACCTTGGGAAGGGCATTTACCCCATATATACTTACACACATGCAAAGTGACTATTGTGCAAAGTTATTCAATATGCCACTGTTTGGAATAGCAATAGATGGGAAATAACTCAAATATCCATCAATGATGTAATAGGTAATAAAGGTTTTCCTTGGTAGCTCAGACAGTAAAGAATCTGCCTGCAATGCAAGGATTCAGTTCAGTCGCTCAGTCGTATCCGACTCTTTGCGACCCCATGAACTGCAGCAGGCCAGGCCTCCCTGTCCATCACCAACTCGTGGAATTTACCCAAACTCACATCCATTGAGTCGGTGATGCCATCCAGCCATCTCATCCCTCTGTCGTCTCCTTCTCCTCCTGCCCCCAATCCCTCCCATCATCAGAGTCTTTTCCAGTGAGTCAACTCTTTGCATGAGGTGGCCAAAGTACTGGAGTTTCAGCTTTAGCATCATTCCTTCCAAAGAACACCCAGGACTGATCTGCTTTAGGATGGACTGGTTGGATCTCCTTGCAGTCCAAGGAACTCTCAAGAGTCTTCTCCAACACCACAGTTCAAAAGCATCAATTCTTCGGCGCTCAGCCTTCTTCACAGTCCAACTCTCACATCCATACATGATCACTGGAAAAACCATTGCCTTGACTAGATGGGCAATACAGGAGCCTGGGGTTCAATCCCTGGGTCGGGAAGATCCCCTGGAGAAGAGAGTGGCTACCTACTCCAGCATTCTTGCTTGGGGTATTTCATGGATAGAGGAGCCTGGCAGGCTACAGTCCATGGGGTTGCAAAGAGTTGTACACAACTGAGCAACTAACACACAATAAAGGCAGTGACTCCCAAAATTATGGGCTTATTAGAATCACTTAGGGAGTTATTATTTTTTTTTTTTTTTAATTTCAAAGTTCAGGTCATACCCCAGACCAATTAAATCCATCTCTGGAAGGTGGGACACATATTTCATGTTTGTTTGTTTGTTTTAAAGTCCTTCAAGTGATTTCATTGTACAGAGTTTGAGAACCATTGAATTAGGGTTTATCCATACAGTGGAATGTTTTTTAGCTGTTAAAGTAGATATCTTCAACATATATTAAGTGAGCAAAATAATAAGCAGAACAGTGTGCTGTTGTTGTTCAGTTGCTCAGTCATGTCCAACTCTTTATGACCCTATGGACTGCAACACGCCAGGCTTCCCTGGCCTTCACAGCCTCCTGGAGCTTGCTCAAACTCATGTCCATCGAGTTGGTGATGTCATCCAACCATCTCATCCTCTCTCATTCCTTTCTCCTCCTGCCTTCAGTCTTTCCCAGCATCAGGGTCTCTTCTAGTAAGTCAGCTCTTCACATCAGGTGGTCAAAGTATTGGAGTTTCAGCATCAGTCCTTCCAATGAATATTCAGGATTGATTTCCTTTAGAATGGACTGGTTTGATCTTGCAGTCCAAGGGACTCTTGTGAGTCTTCTCCAACACCACAACTCAAAGTCATCAATTCTGTGGCACTCAACCTTCTTTATAGTCCAACACTCACATCCATACATAACTACTGGAAAAACCACAGCTTTGACTATACAGACTTTAAGTTGGCAAAGTAATGTCTCTGGTTTTTAATAGACTGTCTAGATTTGTCATAGCTTTTCTTCCAAGGAGCAAACATCTTTTAATTTCATGGCTGCAGTCAACATCTGCAGTGATTTTGGAGCCCAAGAAAATAAAGTCTGTCACATTGATTGCATTGTTTCCCCATCTATTTGCCATGAAGTGATGGGACCGGATGCCATGATCTTAGTTTTTTGAATGTTGAGTTTTAAGCCAGCTTTTTCACTCTACTCTTTCATTTTCATTAAGAGGCTCTTTAGTTCTTTTTCGTTTTCTGCCATAAGAGTGGTATCATCTGCATATCTAAGGTTATTGATATTTCTCCTGGCAGTCTTGATTCCAGCTTGTGCTTCATCCAGCTCAGCATTTCATATGATTTACTCTGCATATAAGTTAAATAAGCAGGGCGACAATATACATCCTCGACGCACTCCTTTCCCAATTTTGAACCAGTCTGTTGCTCCATGTCTGGCTCTAACTGTTGCTTCTTGACCAGCATACAGGTTTCTCAGGAGTCGGGTAAGGGTATTCTCATCTCTTGAAGAATTTTCCAGTTTGTTGTGATCTACACAGTCAAAAGCTTTACCATAGTCAATGAACAGAAGTAGATATTTTTCTGGAATTCTTTTGATTTTCTATGATCCCATGGATGTTGGCAATTTGATCTCTGGTTCCTCTGCCTTTTCTCAATCTCTTACTTGTGTGAAAGGCAAAAATAAAAACATTCATATTTGTCAAATACTGTAAGCAAAGTATGGAAAGGCAGATTCTGTGTTGTATCTGATATACTAATATATATATTTTTTTCATTTCTGAGCTACAAAGTTATTACCCATGCCAAATTTTTAAAAAATTTTTTATTGTGGAAAGTGCTAAGTTTGTCAATAATAATTTACCCTGTCCCACCATTAATCTGTATTTGTTAGGGAAAGTTATATAATGGATGATACATATAACATGTTACACAGGGAGCAAAGAGGGACCCCTGGTTCCAGCTGTAGAACCTGGGATTCTCAGGACGACTGGGACTCCTTGGGTCAAGTAGGACCACAGAGCTTAGTCCTGTCTCCGCCTTGTATGGTTCTGTGAGTGTCAGACTGGGGGTTCTGAGGCAAACCCTCCCAGAAACCTCATCTTCCCTTTGCCTGAATGTGCTGCTGAGTGGAGCCTCCTTTACTGTCCCTTATGGCATCCAGAGTTGCTTTGGATCGAAGTACGCTGGAGATGTAGTTGTGAATCCGGCAGATGAAAAAGAAGACAGACTATAAAGCCAGCAAGTGGGTAATCAGATAGGAAGGATGGTAGTTAAATCTCATGATGAAAATGAAACAGATCTGGGTAATAGTGGCCGGGAGGTGGGCGTGGTGGGCGTAGAATTGACATTTGAGCAAGAGAGCTGAAAGGGGAGGAGGAGCCCGCCCACAGTCAGACAGAGGCGGGGTCTTCAGGGAGAGGCACTGGGGAAGGACGCTGTGGCGGAGCCAGCTTGAAAGTGGGTGCACTGTCGGGTCTGGAGACCAGAATGGACCGGTCTATGGACACCTGGTGGGGGAGGAAAGCACTTTGTGGGTTTGCCTCTCAGTTCTTGGTTCTTGCTACACCACGCCAGCTGTCGGACTGTCATTGTGTCGGAGAGAGGAGCAGATATCTGGAGGTTTCTCTCTCTGAGATGCTCTGGGGGAAGGGGTGGCAGGAGCTGGTGAAAGGTCTGCGCAAGGTAGGGAGCATTTTTTAGGCTGAAGAAGAATTTGCCTCTTCTCGGGAGGGCAGAAAGGGGCCTGAGTGGCAGAGGAGACGGCATTAACAGGTGCGTGTGAGCAGGGAACCACAGAGGGGCAGAACTGCCAGGGCCTCCACCTGAGGGTCGGCGGGTTGGGGGTACGCATCAGCCAGAAGCCAGCTCAGAGAGCACCCTCTGAGTGAGCTGGGGGCGGGGAGAAGCTGAGGACCGCGCGCAGAGGTGCACAAGTCCAGAGTATGCTTACATTTGGCCTGCATCTCCGTAGACACATCAGAAGCCGACACCACTTTTGCCCTCTTGAAGTTCAGTGTCTCCCCAGGCGGCCAGAGCTTCGATCCGAGTCTGTACACAGTATTGGCCGGGCTATCAGGGGCACTGAGAGGCGCGGGCTGCAGGGGAGGGAAGTGCTGGAAAACAGCGGCCTCTCCCGGGCTGGCAGGGGATAGTTCAGAAGGCAGAAGGCGCAGACTGAGTGAAGGGCGTGATGGGTGTGTATGGAGGGCACGGGGGCACAGGAACCATGTGCCCCAAGGGAGGTTGGTTGGAAGGAAGGAGGCTGCAGGCCTTGGGGGCTGGGTTTAGGGTGGAAGGGACAAGGGCACTAACTCCACGCCGCAGGCAGTGGGGGCAAGGCGCTATTGGAGCAGGCAGACAACAGAGGCTGGCAATCCGTGGAGCTGGGTGGTGGGGGGTGGGGTAATACAGAGGACCCCCAGGTTCAGTCTTAAGTTGCATCCTGCAAGGACCCCTTTGTATCTTTATTTTTAAAGCTCTCCAGCAGTCTGGCTGTCTGGCCACGGGTGGCAACATGGTTTACCATGAGAGTGTAGAGTCAGCAGGCAACCAAGTGTCCTGGAGATCCCTCCTGTGTCCAGCCCCACCCCCTTCCCTTCTCCATCAGCGCTGGGAGGCCTCTCTGTGGACTCTCCCAGGAAGGTAGTGTCTGGAGACCTCTGTGTTGATTGTGCCCCTCCTGGAAGCAGCCCCAGGAGCTGCTGGGCTTGGAGGAGCAGCACCTCCATGGTGGAAGCTACCAATTTTCTTGCTGAGGTCCCAGAAGGATGGTGAGGCCAGGAGGAGGAGTGGATTGTGATTCAAGTCAAACTAGATCAGGAGTTACCTTGGCATGCTTGCAATACCCTGGGTGAACTACCCCCTCTATGGAAAATGCAAGTTAACTGTTTATTTCTTGTCAAAGGCGCTTAATACAACATCATCTCAGTTTCTTTTTATATGTATGTTTCCAAACAGGGTCAGCCCTGAGTGAGATCACAGCTCCAAAAACTTGTGATGAAAAGGTCTAACAAGGCGTCTAATTCACCTCTGTGAAGGGCACATTATATAAGCAAACAATTTTTAGTACCAGGGTTTAAAATCACTTCTGCAGAGACAAAAGTATTCACTGTGGAGGGAGGGGGAGAGGGAGAGTCAAGTGAATCGGCCCTCGCCCGTTCCCTTTTGGGAGTTTTTAAGTTGTAGGAAGAAAAAGGAGAGCGAGAATTGTAGAAACAAAACCTTTTTGATTTTCCACGGAACAAAAATGATGGGAAGCTGCAAGTCAGCAGTTCTCGCCCAGGGGATCTAAAGGGCGCCCACTCGTGTCTGCTTTTATGGGGGGGCCCTCGGCCGTCTCCCCGCCGTGGGTTCCTTTTGTCTCGGGGCCGCCCGGGCTCGGGGCGAGGACCGGGGCAGCGGGCATCCCGCGCCCTCCCCGCCGCAGCGGACCGAGGTTGTTTACTACTTTCTACTCCGAGTGGCACGCCAATCACGAGGACCCGCCCTCCCCGCCGCCCAATCGGCTCTCTGGGAAAGTCCACCGAGCCAGGGGCCCGGGCGGCGACTGGCCGGCACGGCCGTCAGTCAAGCGCGCATCCCGCAAGGATGCGGCGGGAGTATTGGGGCAGCGATCAGCAGAGCGGAGGAGGAGTAACCTTCCCTATAAACAAGATGTGCGCGCCACCCCCCCCCCCAATAAAACGGGGGTGCGGGCACCGAAGCGTAACCCAGCCCTGGGGCCTCAGCGAAGCCGAGCGAGCGGCGCGCGGAGCCGGGGAATCCCTCCCTCCCTCCGCTCGGCCTCCCGCCCACCGCCGCAGTTGTAAACACGTTTCCCTCCATGTCCGTTTTCCTTCTCGCAGTGGCCATTACAGGCTGCTGTTTACCAGAATCTCACAGGGCACGGACAGCCTTCTGGCCCCCGTCCTCCACTGCCCGCGCCCGCCTGCCCTCATGCCAGCCTCTTTCTTTTCCCTCCGGCTAACCTTGCAGACTAAAGGAGGCTGGGTTGCCATCAGGCTGGTTTTCCTTTGATTCCTGCCCATGTGGGACAAGTCACGCTTTGTCAACATGCACCATTTTCTGCAGAGATCGTGCTTCCTTTTTAAATTGCGTGCATGGGCCAGACGGATTTTGGTTAGGAACACTGCACACGAAACTGGCGCAGCTCGGGAAGGACTGGGTGGGTTTTTGGGTGGTATTGTTGTGACTGTTTTGGGATGCTTGGAATGCTATTTTAATTCTGCGTTTCCTTCCAAAACGGGTCTTGAATCTCTCTCCCACTAGTAGGTTTGAGATCTGTTGCTCTACCATCAACAGCAGCACACGCAAGAAAGACAGCATTGTGTTGAGCTCAATGTTTTTGTACCTTCCTCTGTGGTCTGAATCAGGTTTCCCATTTCCAGCTGCACAATGTGGTTGTATTCAGTGTGATAGGGGCGTAGTGGACAGGAATTATTTGTGACAGGGCTGCCTGGAAGATGCGGACTGGAGTTTGCGTGGCCGGGAGCAGCTTCAGTGTCTCAAGCTTCTCTGTTATGCTACAGAGGCTCCGAGCAGGAAGCACAGGCAGAATGGCAAAATCCAGCATGAGCATGTGGCATTCGGTTCCAAAATGCCCCCCCTTTTTAGGAGCGGCTGTTCCAGATGACATCCAGTCTTGTTTAGCGATTCTTTTCAAAAGAAAGGAAAAGTGCTCTATAAAGAGAGCTTGTTTGGGGATATTTTGTGAGAAGCCCCGTCAACAAAAGATAGATGATTTTGAGGTTCTGGTTTGCTGAGTGGAGGTTAGGCCTCCTTTGGGCCTGAATCACAATCGCAAAAAGAGAAGGCTTCTGCTTCTTGGTTTATGATAACTGCAGAAACGCAGCAGAGCTGTAGCCGTGGGGCAGGACATGTCAGCCCTGCAGCCTTGTGTACTTTGTCAGCAGTGGGGCATGTGAGGTGCTTACCGGGAATGAAAGTAGGGAAAGATACACTGCAAATATAAATATAAGGAATGGTACGTGGTGGTCGTCATGATTTGCAAGAGCAGCTTCCAGACCACTTAAACCCTAGGAAATATGTCCCATTTCAACTTAGCCGTCCCATCCGATTTGGATTTCTTTCCCTGTCTCTCTCTCCCTGCTCTCGCTGTCCCTTTGCACTCCACAGCTAGGATAATTTTCCTGAGAGGAGGGGTCTCAATGCTGTGGGTTGGGAGAGGGGCCAGGGCAGAGTTCCACCCAGCCTTGGGGGCCCTGCGGTTCTGGGTGGCATTGTCCCCCACCCTCCACCCCCGTGTGAAGTTTCAGACAGGGCGCAGGCAGGCAGAGAGGAACTGCAGCTTCAGGCAGGGTGCTGTCACGCTCTGAGCCCCAGCCCCACCCTCCTGAGCTCGAGGGGGGCCATTCCTCTGACCCCTGTGAGTCTCGGCGTCCCCCTCCGGGTGAGATGGAGAGCGTGACGCCCCGTGCAGGCTTGTAAGGCCTAGGGAGGCTCCCCAGGAAGGGCGCCTGGCTCCCCGCAGGGCCCCTGGAGGTGCCCTACTGGCCTCTGCTCAACCCTCCTTCTCGCGGCCCCTTCCCGCGGGCCTCCTCCTGGTTCGGAGTGGCACGCTGAGTTCATCTTTTGCTGGCTTTCTCTGTCACCTGCTCTTCCCTGGCCAGGTCAGCCTGTTCGTTTTTCCACACCAACAGCCTCTCCATGCCAGTAAGTCACGTCTGAATAACCAAAGCCTGTTTCCCTGCAGGAGGACGCCAGGGCAGGCGGGTTGGGAGCCAAGCGGCTTCTCCTGTTCAGATAGAGCAAGGGGGAGCAGGAGAGCCCCGGCAGCTCTGCCGACCTTGGTGTCGGGAGACCGGTTTGGAATCACCTTTAATCCCACCCCAGGGTCAGGTTCCCCAGGGCTTTCCCGCGTGACTGGGCCGGCCGGCCGGGACCTTGTGCTGATCTGGCTGTAGCCCTCCCCGCACCCGCCTCCAGACCCCTCAGCGCCCCTGGCTGGGTGTGGCTCCCGCGGCCACTCCTAACCAGCCTCCCCAGTTCTGGGTGCCCCCCAGGCCCACCCAGTCCAGCTTCCAGAGCTAGCTCCAGCCCACCCCTCCCCACAGCCCTCCCCGCAGCTCTGGCCCCTCACCCTCTGCCCCTCTGAGCCTCATCCTTAGCACCCGGGGGACCCCCACCCTGGCCTGGGTTGCATCCTCCAGGGCCTCGAGGGCATCTTTTACTTTCACAGCATCCCCCAGCCTGAGTCATATAATGTCATACAATGGCACCCCGGGCTCCGGAGCCAGACACACTGGCACCGTAGCCACATGATTGACCCTCTGAGCCCGTCTTCCCTCCTCTGTAAAGAGAGGTGACAATACCTGTCCCTTGGGGGAGCCGTGAGGATTAACTGTGCTTGGCACCAAGTTGGCTCCTAGTAGGCACTTGGGAAGTGTGAGTTATGGTAGGCGGTTTTGTCAGCCATAGATGGAGGTGAACCAAGGACCTCTGAGAGAGTAGGAAGTGGAGCCATTGATGTTGCTGCCTTTCCTCCATAAGCACAGGTGCCCATTGCTGTTTTTATGCCTTTCTATGTTCTATTTAGCCAGGCCTTGATAAATATTTATTAAACAAAAGAAAAGTTAGCTCTTCATGTTTATAAATTTAAAATCTGTTGCTTTGTCAATAGGATTTTTATCCAATCACTTATAAGTCAGGCTGCTGCTGCTGCTGCTGCTAAGTCACTTCAGTCGTGTCCGACTCTGTGCGACCCCATAGACGGAAGCTCACCAGGCTCCCCCGTCCTTGGGATTCTCCAGGCAAGAATACTGGAGTGGGTTGCCATTTCCTTCTCCAGTGCATGAAAGTGAAAAGTGAAAGTGAAGTCGCTCAGTCATGTCCGACTCTTAGCGACCCCATGGACGGGAGCCTACCAGGATCCTCCGTCCATGGGATTTTCCAGGCAAAAGTACTGGGGTGGGGTGCCATTGCCTTCCCCGATAAGTCAGGCTAGAAACCCTCATCTGAAGGAATTGGGCCAAACAGGAAAATCTGAGCCCCTTGCTTGAAGACAGAGTGGTCCAGTACACACCAGGGGCCCAGCGGGTCCTTACTGAACCATTGTCAAGTATGTGTTAAAAATAAATGGGAAGTTCTGAACAGGGGGAGGAAAAAAATGATTGCACTTGAGGTACCCACAGCTCCTTCAAGTGCCATGCAGCTGGTTAGATTGCAGAAGCAGGCGGTCCCTGATGTGGGATGGCCACGGTGTCCAACGCATGAGGCTCTGCATAGAGGACAGGGGACAGGGTCACTGTGACGCTGGCTGTCACTGTGGGAGAGGTATGGAGTGTGCTGGGCTCTGCCCACTGCTGGGACCCAGGCACCTTCCCTGATGCTCTGTAGCCCTGAACCATTAGGACTATTGAGTTCTGTTCAGAAAACATTTGTGGGATGCCTGCGGGCAGGTGCTTGGCTGAACTCTAGGGGTACAAAGAGGCAGAGCCGTGCCCAGCTCCTTCCTTGAAAGTGTGCCCAGGACCATCATCGCCTTCCTGACCCAAGCAGGAATTGTGTAACCTGGCATTATGACGAACCTGGTCCATAATTATCGCCAGGGCAGCTTTTTCAACTATACAAGTACAGCTCTGTGACCTTGGGTCAGTCACTTAATTTCCCTAAACCTTGATTTCCCCCTCCTCCTGGCAGAGAAAATACCAGAGTAGGGGCGGGCGGAGGTGGTGGTAGAGGCGATAACAAGTATAAAATACTTAGTGCCAAGCTTTCTGGAAGGAGCCATTGATGGAAGATACTGAACTGCAGCCTGCATACTTGCATGAATCAGTCTTCTGAGTTATTTTCAGTTTGTATCTGAAAATAAAGGGTGGATTGCTCTCCAAATATAAAAGAATTGGATCCAGTCTCTCAAAGGATGTTTGCTATTCTTCAGCAAAATACCATTCTTCTTAAGTTTCATTCAATCATTCCACAAAAATCTGAGCATCTGTTTTGTCCCAGGCACTGTGCTTGTAACGGGTGTACAATAGCAAACAGAACACTTGCTTTCTGCTCACATCAAGCTGACAGTTGGACAGGGAATGTAGACATTAAATAAAGAGAAGTGTGATGATGGCCATGTAGGGGGAAGCCTGGTGTGTGTTTTAATATGTAACACCTGCTGTGTGTTTTAATGTTGAATCTTGGGAAGGTGTTTCCATCTGAAAATAATGATCTACCCTTTTGCCTGCGAACACCTCTGTTCTCTGTAGGCAACAGGAACCCTTGTTCATGTTTTGGGTGAGAGATTCTGTTGATAGGGAACAGGGGGCTTCACAATAGAAAGTACACTAGACATGATACGGAGGAGAGACTTCGTATTGGATTTTCCTTGGCTTGAGCACTGATGTGGCTTAGGGAAAACAGTTGTGTGCAAGTAGAAAAGTGTTGCTTAGCTACCCTTAAGTGACCCCCAAATTCAGGTAAACCGTTTTGTGCAGAGTTTTAAAAATAAATGTACATACCCATAGCTCACAGTTTCTGGTCTTTGATCTAGACCAGAGTTGTCCTGTGGAACTTTATGTGGTGATGGCAGAGTTCGACATCTGCCCTGTCCAGTAAGGGAGCCGCGAGCCACGGGTGACAGCGGAGCACCTGGAATGTGGCTACTGGGACTGAAAGATGCATTTCAGATTGTGTTTAATTTTAATTAATTTAAATATAAATAGCCACATGCTGCTGAGGCTTGTGGCCACAAGTCCATATGGTTCCAGACACAAGATTAACTGACAAAATACTTTCCTCTTAAAGTACATGTTTATTTTCACAAGGGGAACTAAGACCTGTGTATTTTACTTTTCCTGTCATATTTCAGGTTAATAAAGGGGGTGTGCAAAATTTTTAAAATGCAACACAATCAGGCCAGCTGTCTAATTGCACACATTTTCTGGAGCTATTGTTGATTATCAGCAAATGCTAAATACTCCTAATGACCTAAGAACTATAAAACGAGCAAGTCATCTTCTCTAACTGAATTCCAGTGGGTTTCCTGGTTGAGAGACGACTCAGAACGGCTTCAAGGTTCTATCAAGTGGCTGTTGACTCACAGACATTCAAAAGCTTTTGTGGCTGTGAAAGTAAGATGGATTTTAGAAATTTTGAAACAAAATCGAAACTCTCATTTAAGGTTAAATTTTGAGTGGTGTTGATTTTATTTCTTCTTCTGGCTCATCTGTGGATTCCCCCCGCCACCCCCGTCCCTGCTTTGTTGTTTCATCAGGTAGTGAGAAGAAAGCTTGGCTGGTCAGTTTCAATTTTATTTAAATTCATTTTGTCTTCATTCCTTCTAATCTAGCACAGTCCTGTGATGCATTGAGATCTGAGTGTTTCCAGGAAACATTGACATATAAAAACAATTTTCATGAAAACATTTCCACTTATATTTAATTTTTCTTCTCAATAGAAAAATATTTCCAACTTAATCCTCCCTCTCCCCTCTTGAAATGAACTGCATGCTTTAGAAATAACATCAATCCACCCAAGTCCACAAGGACAATCTCAGCCATTTAATGGAGTTTACAGAATGGTCGCGTGCAGAGGCACAGACTGCCTTTCAGGATGCTAACGAACGTGGGCAGGCCCCCCACCCAGACCCCCGGTCGCCCACCCAGTAGCAGAACAGACAGAACAGAACTCAGCTGTGCCACAGAGCCATCTCGCTCCATCTTACACCATCATCATCATTTTTATTTTGAACAGCTTGTGTTTGCCAAGGCCAGCTGATGTTGAAACTTCCTGTTTCCAAACCCCATCTGACATCTGGAATCAGCTTTGCTAGAAGGTGTTCAAACAGGCTGCAGAGTGGCTCAGCCCTTCCTTAAGGAATGGCAGGCAAGCATGCCCCTCTCAAGGCTGGACTTGGGCTTTCCCTCCCTCCTACCCCTTTGTCTGGTTTTTGTTCCTCAGTGATTTCCCCTTACTAGGAAGCCCAGCCCCAGGGGAAGGTGAGCCTCTTCTTCCAAGGAAAAAATAAAAACTCAAAGAAAAAGACTTGGCCAACAGAGAGACACATTCAGTTTGAGCTCCACCATGCAAAGCCTGTGAATACTGGGGTCTGTGCAAAAACCTAGCACACACCTGCATAAAGATGAGTGCTTACAACACAGGGGTCGGGCTCATTTCATTTAGTTGTTTGCAACCACCTGTGAGTAGAGTCTAATAACATTGTTTTACTGATGAGCAAAGGAAGGCTTGACGAAATAAATTGTCCATGTTCACACATCCAGTAGACGGGCGAAACGGGATTTGAACCGAGATCTGCCCAGCTTTTAAATGTATGCTTTTCTGTGCTCTGCGGCGCCTACCATCATGGCACTTGGACATTAGAAGAAATTCTGTTTCATGTTTTCCCCCAAGAGCTCAGTAAACGAAAACTTCCAGTTTTTAATCTTTTCTCTCAAGGGGGAAAGAAAACCCTTGGGTTTCTAAAGCAGTAAGAAGATAAAAAAGTAATTTGATTGTATCTGGGTTTTTGACTAAATTGAATTTTGGTAATAATCGTGGACCTTTTTCAAACAATATCAAGAGATCTAGGATTTTGCCTGTAAAAAACTGTCACTACTTAAAACACACGTCTCTTAAATGCATTGATTACATGCATGGTGGTTCAGTTACGGGGTGTCACAGCTGAAATGTAAGAATGCATTGGGGTTAGGATTCTTTTCCTCAACAAGAAGAGCTGGCAAAGTCAGGAACTATAGTTCTCTGGTCCTTTTACGTTGTTAGGTTTTTGTGTAGGCAGAGCTGCAGACCTTGGTCATGGGTGCTGGTCCTTGAAGTATTAGCTGCATGGATTCCTAAGTGTCTGATCAAAGCCTTAGACCAGGTTCAATTGCTTACATCCAAAAATAAGTCAAAGCTTCTTTTGGTCTCAGTACAAAAGTGCAGATGGCCAGCTCTCCTGATTGAAGTCGGGGTCGTGGGTATCTCAGATCCTTACTAGATGATGAACTCCACGTGAGCAGACATTTTGCTCTCGCAGCTGTCTCTCCAGGGTGTTCCGTAAATTATCCACCCAGTACATAAAGCTGAGACTGCAGCACCAGTGTTTGTATACTCTCCATCTGAAAACCTTTCCAACAGAGAGTATGTCCTTCTTTGCTTCTTGTGCTCGTGAGTATGATTTAATCATTTCTGGCCGACGCAGGGACAGCACTGAGCAGAAGTTGTTCTATTATGCATAATACAACGATAGCCTCAAGGTCTAGTGGGAGGCAGTTTGCCCTATACTGGAGATTTCTCGGGCTTGTTGTGTTCTTATGGTTTGATTTTATCATTTTTATGTCTCCATTTCTGTTTTAATAGACTCTGCAGTAAGACAAGAAAGCTGTATCTCTCAGCCCCTCTGTAGGTGATTACTGGCTGCTTGCTCTTTGCTGCGTATTGGGTATTTCAAACACAGATTTGCAAGCTCATCAGAATTGTGTGTAAGAGTAAATAGGCAATAAGTGCAGTGTAGCTTCTTTCTGGTCCTTGGCTGTATACCCCCAAACGTGGATTTGCTGGATAGCCGAGTTCTGGAAAAGTGAGGTATCAGTCTGTGAGCAGGATTTTCCTTCACTTCCTTCATCTGATGCTTTTCTTCTTCTTCTTCCCTCCTTCCTTCCATCTCTGTCTGTCTCACAATATGAAAATGGCTGGAGAAATGAAAGTGAATGGGACATATTCCTCCACGTTGAACGCTAACGTAGTGATGAAAAACCATCTTTGAAAGGCACGCTGTACCCACTGTTGGGTCCTAGACCAGCCTCATACTTTGTTTAATGACACCGTGTTTTATGAGGGTCACCCTGTTCCTCACTGTCAGATAAATATGCCTGCAGGGGCTCCTAATCAGCTTGCTGGGTCCTCCCACCCTGCTGGTCTCTCTCCTTGGCCCACAAGGACCCTGCTGGTCAGGGGAGCTCCATCACACACCCTCAGACATACTGCTCAGCACAGCTGTGTCGCCCAGTTAGAGCTCCTGGTCCCTCTGAAAGTCCCTTCTTCTAGGGAACACCAGCCTTCCCTTCTCTGCCCCACCAGACACCTCTAAGCCACTTTGTAAGTGAGCTCTGTCTTGATTTGGGAGGCCAAGTGGCCAATAGAGCCTAGATCCTGGAGTGAGGTCAAGCAGAACCCAGCCACACCTTCACACACACACACACACACACACACACACACACACACACAACACGTACACACAATGACCCTGAAAATCACACCAGTCTTGGAGCCTTAGTCTCCCGTCCATAGGAAGGAGCTTGTATGGATTTAATCGGCACTGCTTCTGACCAGGCAGGGGCTGAACCAGGGGCACCCCAGTCCTGCAAAGATGTGGTTCGTGTACCTAAAGGGGTCGTGCATTCCTTGACAACAGTGTCCTGACCTCCTCTTGCTTGCCTCCTAATGCTGGGATCACCAAAGTAAAAAATAATAGCTTTTGCACATTTGTTTTTGGCCTCAGTTTTCTACTATTCCCCGATGAGGATCATTTCATTTGAGGCCAATGTGTGAGAAAAGTAGTAGATCAATTCTTTCCAATGAGGTTTTAGTGCAACCCTGATCAACTCTTTTGATTGCCTTCGCTACCACACAGTGGCGGATCAGGAAACTGTAGGACTTGGGAAGCTAGGAAACTGCTGCTAATGAATGCGGTGGAGATTTTTGCTGCTGAAAGAATTTGGTCTCTTCTGTATAACGGCAAGAGAGCAGAAGCCTGTTTATCTGCAGCAGATGACAGAACAGAGTATATGTTCAAATCAGGAAAATGCCGTTCTGACTACATGTAAAACAAAAAAGATAGAGAATTGTTATAAGGCTCCAAGAGAGCCTTGCAGTTTTCTGCCATCCGTTCTGTTGACTGTTTTTCTTTGCATCCCTTGACCATCTTACTTCCCTCTTGGAGGAATTAAATGTTCTGCAATACAGCAGGATGGAAGGGGCCCGAAACATGCCAGCCCATTTCTCCACTGGGAGCTCCACTGTCAGCTTTTCACACAATCTTTCTCTGGTAATCATCTGTAAAAAGTAGAAATTTGCCTTATCTCCAAACTGGGGTTTACCTTACTTAAGAAACTCTGTCTTGCAGGGAGGGATTGTTAGTAACTGGCTCAGTTGGGAAGCACACAGTGAAATTTTGGAGTTTACCAGTGATCGACCGGCATGTACCCTAACAGCTCGAGTCCCTCAGTTTACTTGATGGTAAAGTTATAAGTTGCTTTCTTTTCCTTGATGAACTTTTTAGTAAGATCATAACATTTAGATTTAAAATAATTTCAGGCTGGCGAAAACTTATAAAAAATACTGAGTTCCCAAACACCCTTCACCCAGCTTCATCTTATGTGACTGACATTACTGTCCATTACCCCAGCCAGGACATGGACATCGGTGCCATGCCACACGTCTCCAGACCAGATTCAGACCTCTCCCGTCCTCCACTGACGTCCTTCTGGCCCCAGATCTAGTCGAGATCCCACCTTACATTTGTCGTATCTCTTCAGTTTCCTTGAATATGGACATTTTCTTTAGTCTTAGATACTCACTCTCTTCACACATTTGAAGAGCATGGAGCAGCTATTGTGTAGAATGTCCTTCAGTCTGAATGTGTGTTTCCTCCTGACTAAACTCAGGCTATACATGAGCAGGAGGCAGCCGGTGCCCACGTGTTTCATGTCTGCGATGATCACTTTGATCACTTGGTTCAGGTGGCCTCCGTTGTTGCTATGTCTCCCTTCCTAATTAGGAGGCATCTATCCTGTTCATACTGTTCCTCATTATTTCACCTACTAATTTTAACATCCGTTACTGTGGTGTTTGCCAAATGGTGATTTTTTTTTTTTTCTATTTCTGTTTTCTACACTTAGTAATTGGAATTCTACTCTGAGGACTGTTAGTATTTTTAAAATGAGGGACATAAAACTTTTTAAATAGCAGTAGCAGCTTCACTTTTTCTGGGAGGGCAATTATGAATGACACGAAGCAGAAAAATATGCAGAAGCCTAAGTAATCTCAAATATGAATGTTACTTGAAACGTCGTTGCCATTTTTTCCTTCAGAGGAGGTGAAGGAGAAGGGAGGAGATTTCAACTGCTAAAAAGGTCCCATTAATTTTGGTCCTGGCTGAAAGCGCCTGTTGCTCTTGAGGACTCAGACGGAACACAATTGCAGGACTGCCTCTGAAGCAGAGGCCCTGAATGTTTTGGATGAGTTAGGAAGGCTTACCCACCATAAGAAATTCAATTAATAATACGAAATTTTATCTCTGAGCTTATAATGCTGTAATTGAAAAGGTGCTCCAGATACTGTTTTCTTCTTTTAGAATAGATACTATTACTGGCATCAGTGAATAATTCGGAGGAGCCCCCTCCCATTTAATTAAATTTCAGCAACCCAAGATCATATTTATATAAGGAAATCTTTATTTTGAATTCTCCACCACTGAAAGATTAAAATTACTCTTTAAACTTAGAATAAAAATATATTTAAATATATATTTTTACATATATTTAAATATATTGGGCTATTTTATTCTTTGATTTTAATACTACCTATATGAGCTTTTATATTTCTTATGCCTTAAAAGATTAAGAAAGTATTTGTACTCAACTATAATATTTTATTAAAGCTCGTGCATCTATTTGAAAGAACTGTGAACGACTACATTTTTTAATATCCTGCAATCCACCCCAGTTTGTAATTTTATTATCACGCTCAGACAAGATCATACTAGGCTTCCTGTGGCCCTCATTCTTTTTCACTGATATTAGTAATTCTCAAAAATTAAATTTTTAGGAATTTGAAATGTAACCGTTATATTAGGAAAAGAAAAAAAAAGAACCTCAGGCACTCTTATAGATGTTCAATGGGACAGACACACATTTTCAAATTGGAATGTTGGCAGCAGCATTGACAGTTCTGAATTAGTTTGGATGCTAAATATATGTGTCTTTTAAAGGTGTGGCCGCCTAGAATTCAGAAGACCTTGTACTAAGATTCTTCTATGTTGCAGTTTCTTGGTGAACGTTTTAAACTTGGCCTCAGAGCAGAAGCAGATAGTTAACACTTATTTGTTATTTCTAGACCCCCCAGTTCCCACGTTGGAATAAATCCCACCGAATTGATTGAATTATTGCATATGGAACAGCTTCAGCAGCTGCACTCCGACATGCAGTCGGGATTCCGTAAGCTTCTGCAACGCCATGGGCCGCGGGGGCCCCAGCCTGGGACGGGTCGGGCTGCAGGCGGGGCTCGGCCGGCGCATGCGCGGTGCGGAGGGCGGGCTGGGCCACGTGACCACGCGCCGCACCCCTGCCACGTCTCCTGGCCCCTGGCCAGCGGGAAGAGGGGCCCGAGAAGGGAGCCGCGGGCGTGACGTGGCGGTCTGAAGATCGCGGCCATTCCGGGCTGCTGCTCTCTGAGTTTCCGATCCCGGTAGTGCAGGACCGTAAAGCAGTCCCCGTGTGTCTCTGAACCCCTGGCTGGCTCACGTTTCCCCCCGAAACCGTGATCTGAGCCGTGGGGCCGCTGGCGCGGTGTGGAGCCACGCCGCCGCCCCTCCAACGTGGCAGGGCGGGTGTGGCCGGGGCTTCCCGTGTCGGGATCTGCTTCCCGGTGGACGCAGAAATTGTTCACAAGAAATGCAGTGCACACTCCGTGTTCTTAAGAAGGACTGAGTTTTGGTGGAAAACTAGCCGTCCTAAAGTTGTAAGGAGAGTGCTCTGCGGCTCCGGCCACAGGACGGGCCTCACAGGGTAGATGACCTGCTGAGGTTGTTCAGGGTGGGATTCTAAATCAGAATAAATGGTGTAAATGAGATTGCAAGAGAGAAAATTAATGCGGACGGAGAGTGTTCATTGGCACATTGAGCCGAAGTCATGCGGTCTTGCGATCGCGCCCAGTTCCTCATGCACTTAGGTCAAATACCGATCGACCTTGGCCAGAAAGTTGGCTCATCCACCGGAAAATGCTGGGGCCTCCATCCCCCGGCGCCACCGCGGGCGCGCGCACACACTCTTTAGTTCCCGGCGCCCAGTAAACGCAGATTTTAATTTAAATCCCGGCTCTCTTTATTTCTTCGCATTTCACGTGGAAATTTAAGGTTTTCTTCGGTTTGCTTTCTATTCATCTCCATTAAAATGCAGTAAAGCAAGGGAGTTTATTAATGGAGATCCAGTGTATAGAGACAATTTGGTGAGAGAGGGAAAGATTCGAAAGGTTAAAGCTCATCTTAAAAATCGGAAACAGGTACACCTGTGGCGGATCGACTTTGATGTATGGCAAAACCAATACAATACTGTAAAGTTAAGTAAAATAAAATAAAAAAAAATCGGAAACAGACTCTTGTTATTAATAACTTTGAAAACGGACATCGAACTTGTGATAAATTATTTCAGAGGCGTTCTGGGGATCAGACATGCGGTAGGTAACTGTGTGTCTGGTCATCAGTTGCCGTGATTTCCTTGCATCAGCTCCAGAAAAATCAGAATATTCATGAGCTTTCAGGTCTGACTCCGACGGACCTTCGGAGCGCGAGCCCTGAAATTTTCCTGTTGGGATGAGAGGCAGAGCCGTCAGTGGTTTCGGCAGCTGAGTGAAACCAGAAAGAGATAAGCAGGGGAGAGAGGGTTGATGTACGTTGGTTTGGCCTCATCATCCTGCTTTTAATTTGTGAAATTTACAGTTTTAAAAGTCGTGTTGAATGTGCGATCGTTTTTAGAATTCACTGGTTATATTATCGGAAGTGGTTTTGTTTTTGTGAATTTGTTTAAACAAATGGCTGAGGTTTTTGTGTTTTTCTCTGTCTGCCCAGGCAGCATTGCTACAATTTTTTTAAATTCATGAAATACTGAGCAATGAGCCTGTTCTTTAGCTCTCCTCTCCTTTTGTGATGAGAGGACAAGGAGGCAGACACCGATGGCGCCTCTCACAATGGAGGTTTGTTTGTTTATTTTTTAATTTAATGGAGGGATTGTAGATGGTTTAAAATTTCCTTGTGCCTGGACAGAGAGAGAAGAGAGGAGAAAAAGGAATCATTAGTCTATTCTAAACAATTTCAGCAGTAGATAGTCCATAGGCATTAACTTCAGACAACAACAAAAGCCTCATTCTGGACCTCATCCTCTGATGTTTTACACAAATTTGATTTGTTAATTAGAATCTTTCTTAAAGGCAGAAATGCACTGAAGTCGTTTTTAAGAACTTTAATTAAGTTACATGTTAATAAAGATGGCAATTTGTAATTTCCTGTTGAAATACATGAGAAGCCCAGCCTCCACCCCCACCCTCATCCCCAGTGGCTGAAACCCCAAGGCTCCCTTGCCCACATTTAAGAGTTCGTACTCAGCTGCTGCTGTCTTCCAAGCCATGATCCTCACAGCAGAAGTATGCTTGTCCTTCTGATGTGTATCTTTTATGACTGAGTGTTTACCTTGAAGTTATTATCTGTGTGTACATCTCATCTTCAGAGCCTGCCTACATAAGGCCGTGTGCACTTCTGTCATCCGGCACAGTGCCTGGTGTGTCTTCTAGACACGTGCAGTCAGGTGTTAGAGTGTTGTTGTTAGCTCAGTCTTCTCTCACTCTTTGTGACCCCATGGACTGTAGCCCACCAGACTCGTCTGTCCATGGGATTCTCCCGGCAAGAGTACTGGCATGGCTTGCCATTCCCTTCTCCAGGGGGTCTTCCTGACCCAGGGATCGAACCAGGGTCTCCTGCACTGCAGGCACATTCTTAACCACTCCACCAGGGAAATCCAAACCACCAGGTGTTAAATGAACAAACATTTAATCCATAAGAACTGACAAAAGAAATGCCCTGTGTATCTTTTTTTTTAAAAAAGCCATTGTTACTAAACACTGTGTTTGGGATAGTACTAATTCTTTGCCCTACCAATTTGTGTGAATTATGACATGAAAAGTAGAAATAACTGAGAAAAAATATAAATTTAGATTAAGCGCAGCAATAAACTTGTCAGTTTTTTTAGATAGCCAAAATCATGGCTTTTGGGTCCTTTGGGGTGGCCCAGAGTGGCTCTAACAAATCTGTAAGGCACAGAACTGAGCCTGCAGTGGTCTTAGTGCTGAGCTGCTGGTGTTGAGTATTTTTTTGCTTATCACCACTGACTTCCTGTTGAGTCACACCTCTTTGGTTCTCTGTCGCCTCGTCAGTGAAGTAATGCTGCTTCCTTTTAGTGAATTATGTGAGCTGGTTATGAGAGTTACCGTGGAAGGTGCACTGTAGAAGCTGGTGGAAAATCCTGGGTTGGAATTTCTACCTCTTTGTCTTTCACGCTGCACCACTCTAGACAAGCTGCTCTCTACATGCCTCAGTTTGGGTTCAGAGGATGGGGAAGCAGCGTGGCTGTCCCTTTGTAAATTGCGGAGATTAAACAGGCAGTGTTTGCCACACCTCTAGCACGTGGAGTGGTGAGCGCCCCCTAAATGCAAGAGCCTTGCTGTAATGATAACCTTCACGGCTTCCCTCACCACCTAGTACCTTCAGCTTTTACTTTCATCATGCTTTTGAGAGAAAGAGAGAATTGTTTTCATCAAAAATTTTTAGCCTGCCCAGAAGCATGTATGACCTAAAAAACCTTGGTGTTGGGTCAGATGATTTCTTTGGTTATTCCAGGGGAAAACCAGCCGAGAAATAAACCAGAGCACTATGGGTTTATTTCATTTTATTCCAAATTATCTGAAGAGGCTCCTCTGATTTTTGTCATGTTTCTTCCTTTTTAGGTAGACGCAAAGAGAGTAGTTTTTCATATTATTCTTGTCATTATTGTTATTTGTTTAATAACAACTCACTATCAGAACATAGAAAAGTACATATCCTGTGGGAAACGCTCTTCTGTTACTTACCTGCTTTCAATTTATACTTTGTCTAATGCCCACGAGAATTAGAATTTGAGGCTGATTTCAATTAAAAAAAAAAAAAAAAAAAACCACCTGGGGGACAGAAGACCTGAATGGCCAAGTCAGCAAGCTACCCCATACCACACCAGAAGGACTGTAGTAGTGTCTTCCTGGAGTCCAGTTCCTCTGGGATTCTTGGCAGTCAAAGCAAGAGAGGAAATACAATAAAATCTGTATATATCTACATATATACCCTGCCCCATATACATATTTTATATGCAGTTCAACAGCTTTGGCTTCCCTGGTGGTTCAGTGATAAAGAGTCCACCTGCCAATGCAGGAGACTGATTCAGTCCCCAGTCTGGGAAGATCCCCCGTGCTGCAGAGTAGCTCAGTCCATAATCCACAGCTCTTGAGCCTGTCCTCTAGAGCTTGGAAACTGCAGCTGCTGAGCCCACATGCCAGTACTACTGGTGCCCTAGAGGCCACACTCTCCAACAAGAGAAGCCACCGAAATGAGAGGTGCCCACATATCACAATGAAGAGTAGCCCCCACTCTCCGCAACTAAAGAGAAGACCTCGCAGCAACAGAGACCCAGCACGGCCAAAAATAAATCAATCAATAAAATTATTTTGAAAAAGTCCAAGGGTTTTGTTTTTGTGAAGTCTGCATAAGTAACAGTCCAGGGTTAAATTAGCACCTGACCTCTACCTGTGTATGAGGCCCTCTGGAAGGAGCTGTGAGACAAATATAATTAAGGAATGGTATCCCTGCCCTCAGGGAGCTTACAGTTGAGTAGGAAACATATGAGTATGTCATGAGCCATTGAACTAGTTAGTATACCCTTAGCATCTGCTGTGGGCCAGATTCTAGGCATGGCCCTGGAAACACAATGATACAAAAATGTAAAATTCCTACTCTGGGGGGCAAGGAACGGTGAGGGGCGGGGGTAAACTAGGAGTTTGGGATTAATGCATACACACTGCTGCTGCTGCTAAGTCGCTTCAGTCGTGTCCGACTCTGTGTGACCCCATAGACAGCAGCCCACCAGGCTCCACCGTCCCTGGGATTGTCCAGGCAAGAACACTGGAGTGGGTTGCCATTGCCTTCTCCAATGCATGAAAGTGAAAAGTGAAAGTGAAGTCGCTCAGTCGTGACCGACTCTTGGCGACCCCATGGACTGCAGCCCACCAGGCTCCTCTGTCCATGGGATTTTCCAGGCAAGAGTACTGGAGTGGGGTGCCATTGCCTTCTCTGGTATACGCACTACTATATATAAAATAGATAATCAACAAAAACATACTGTATAGCTGAGGAGACTATTCAGTGTTATGTATCTGTATGAGAAAAGAATCTGGAAAAGAATGGATATATGTTACGTATAACTGAATTACTTTGCTGTGCATCTAAAACCAACACAACATTTTAAATCAGCTATATTCTGGTATAAAACAAAAAATTTTTAAAAAATGGATCCCCATACTGGTGCAATGTATACTAGTGGAAAAAAGAGGAAGTGGCATTGCACAAAATTTAGTCCATTTTTTGAACTGCTGTGAAATACATGTAAGATGAAATTTACCACCCAAACCATTTTGAAGTATATACATTTTGATGACATGAAGTCCCTGTACATTGTGCACGCATGCCCACTACCCATTTGCAGAACCCTTCTCATCTTGCACAGCTGAAATTCCATACCCATTAAACAGTAAGTCCCCATTCCCCTTCCCTGTAAGCCCCTAACCAAAAAAAAAAGTCTTTGATTGTTAATGTGGCCAGTGCTTTGTAGGAGGTGTGCAGGGTGCTGTGACATAAATCGACGGGGCAGCAGAAATGGTCCCCACTCAGGAGAGATTTTTGGAGGATGAAAACAGCCAGGCCCAGCGCTGCAGGTGGGGGAGGCAGGTTGAGGGTGGGAAGAAGCAGAAGCCAGGAGAAGGAACAGCCTGTCTGAAGGCCCAGAGGCTCCAAAGGGTTTGCCTTTTTCTAAAAGGAAAAAGAAGGCAGTGTATGTGGAGCAGGGGCCAGGAGCACAGAAGTTTTCAGTTCAGTGTGTCTGTGTGCTTTGGTGTGTCTCTGTCACAATTCAGTAAAGTCGCCCTCGAGCTGGCACTAAATTAAAATGAGCCATGTGTGGCTTTTCAGTAGCCTGGACCCCAGACTCCCAGCTGCATCCCAGAACTCCGGGCAGCGCCTGGGCCAGGAAATCACAGAGATCCTTACTGCATGGACGAACGAGTTCCTCCTCCCTGCTGCCCGCCTGCAGCCGGGAGCTCTGGGAGGAGCAGGTGGCTGTCCTGCTCCCAGCTGCCCTTCCCAGCGTGGTGGCCCGGAGGGAGGGTCAGGATGCAGGAATATCCCCATGGCACTGGCGCCCGGGATTGTTTCTGTGAAGCCAGAGTTGTGGGTTCTAGATAGGGAGGTGCAGGTGGCATGAGAACTGGACAGTCTGGCGGGTGCTCCAGCCAGCTGGCCGCCCTCCTCACCTCCACGAGGACGAGCCAGCCTGGGCTGCCTGTGCGCACAGCCAGTGTTTTGGGTTTTTTTTTTTTTTTCCTCAAACAGCCTGCACATGTTGTCAGTTGCAATGCAGAGGTGTAGCCTGAAGATCCTGGAAGAGATTCCTTTGACTTGGAAAATCACAGCGGCAGATATTTTTACACAGCTCTCAAGCAAGCCTCCAAGTGGTTCTTGCAGAACCCATAAATTTGAGGAACCTCAAAACGGACAGTAGAAACTAGTTGTAGAGCCCTTTTGAATAGCTGTATTGAGCACTGCCTGTTTGAGCATCGATGATGCCTGTCTCAAAGGGTTCCCCTCCTCCTCTCCCTCGTCTACCTTAGCCCAGAAATTAGCACGGTAGATGCTGCCTCATCTTTCTTTCTTGCTTACGTGGAGTTTTTTCCTTCCCGAGGAGGAAGGAGCTTGTTTATTTCTTTGCTACTGCTCAAGAGCCTTCATCTAACCTGAAAAAAAATTGTATTATTTTGGAGCAGTTTGTGACTCTTTTTGAAGACTCAAATGAAGTCTTTTGAAACATAGAAAATTTCTTTTTATTGTCTAAAACTTTCAGAGCTTACTGCTTAGTAAAAGTTGAAGTTTAACATCCATGCTTGTGAATTAATCTGTCCAGGAAAGTGAAAGTGAAAGTCACTCAGTCGTGTCTGACTCTGTACGACCCCGTGGATTATACAGTCCATGAATTCTCCAGGCCAGGTTACTGAAGTGGGTAGCCTTTCCCTTCTCCAGGGGGTCTTCCCAATCCAGGGATTAAACCCAGGTCTCCTGCATTGCAGGTGGATTCTTTACCAACTGAGCTATCAGAGAATCTGTCCTTGGCTCTCAGCAAACCCACTCAACCCCACCCACCCCTCATCTATTTGCATCTTTAAAGATCTGCATCTTAAAAATAATAACTGAAACTGCATTGGACCCCAAACGATGTAGTCTTAGGTAAGTCACTGTCTGCCTTGTGCTAATGAAGATTATTTTGGAGCAAACGGATTTCAGAACAGCACTAAAAAATGAAATTGGATGCTAAAGCTAATCCAGAATTTATATTTTAATTTGTTTGGGCAGAGATGAAATTTGAAATATTTTAGAATCCTGTCTCTTGGTTTTCTTCATTTTTCTTTTTTAGCCACGTTAACCATCCCTCTGAAACAAAATCTTGTGTGATCCTCACTGTCTGAAACTAGGTCTCTCTCTCTCTCTCTCTCTCTGCCCTTCCCAGCACATCATGGCCCATAAGGCACCTCCAGGGGATTAGATAGAGACACTTGAGTCACAATGTGAGGCCACTTATCTCACCTAACCCATGCACTCACTGGTCAGCTGAGTGGGCGGATAGTTGGCAGAGCCAGGATAGAACCCTCGGACCTTAAAATCCAGTCTAGGGACCAAATTGTCATGGCTAATATTTACAGAGGGCCTATGACATGCTGGGGAAGATGCTCAGTACAGTTGCATGGTTTTACCACATTTAATCTTGCACCCAAAGCACAAGGTGATACCATTTGTCTTCAATGTATACTGAGGACACTGAGTCCCTTTGTCATGCTGTAGTCAATAAATGGCAAAGCTGGGATATAAACTCACTTCTGTGTAACCCCAGGGCCTGTGTTCTTCTCTAATCTGAACACTGTCTGCTCATTCTTGCTGTGTCTCCAAAACAGAGGGTGAACATCTCACAGTTTTAAACACTGACTCTCCCTAAAACCAATTTACTTAAAAAGTAGATAGACATGACTTAGGCCCTTAAAAATGTGACGAACCTGGCACATCAATGGGCATAGGTGGTTTCTAAGATTTGCTTTAGATTTTGCTGGCATAGCTTCCTGGCTGGTAGTCCTGTTTGCGTTGTAATATATTTTTGACACGAGTTATGTGGAGAGAAATGCTACCACATGCCATTGTGTTGCTCCACCCTGAGGGCAAACCAAGGATGTCCTGGGGTCACATCAGGGGACGTGTGCCCAGAGCCGGAAATTGCTGAGTGGAAGGGACTGAGGTAAATGACAGAGTTCCAGGGCTGGTGGACTTGCTGCATAGTCTATCATAAACATGTCGTGACGTGTTAATATATAAGCTGAGACATGTTGAAGTTTCCCACTCTTTCCTGTTCTGTTTCTTCATTTTCACTGATGCTTCTTTCAAGTATCAAAATATCTCTTGTAGGTTTAAGACCAAGGTAAAGATTTATCTTTGTTGTTGCTCGATCGCTAAGTCATTTCCGACCCTTTGCAACCCAGTGGACTGTAGCCCGCCAAGCTCCTCTGTCCATGGGATTCTCCAGGCAAGGATACTGGAGTGGGTTGCCATTTCCTTCTCCAGGGGATCTTCCCGACCCGGGGATTGAACCTGTATCTCTTGCATTGGCAGGCAATCTCTTTACCAAAGAACCACCAGGGAAGCCCAAAGACTTACCATAGGCAGATTTATATTTTTGATGTCCATCATTGTCCAGTGTGAAGATACAGGAAAGAAGTCCCAGATAAAGGAAATAGGACCATTGGCCGCTTTCTCCTGGCTGCCTTCGGTGTACACTAATTTGCAGATTGTTTGTATTAATCAAAAAAGCAAGACATGCCCCTTACGAAGGGGCAAAGCCATGTGGCTGCTGCTCCTCTGCTCCCATATGTGAGACCTGAAAGCCAGCCAGGATTTGAAAGTATTGGATTGGGATAATGTTATTTTTTAAAAAACACCTGGCTAATTTAATATGAAGTGTTTATACTTCATTTTTCTGGCAGTGGGTTTTCCATGTAGGTGGTAGAAGATTTCCTGTTAAGTTTTGCAAGTTCCAGGGGAGGGGGTTGCACATGTGACCCCTGTTGAAGGGGATGGCTCAATCCACTGCCATTACCATGGCGTGGGCGGATACAGGCTGTTACAGAAGGTGTCCTTTCAACCCCTGGACTGTTGCAGGTTCACAGGTATGTTAATGAAAATTAATAGGAATGGCCTTTTTAGGAATTCCAAATATTGAGTCTTGAGGAAGGATCATCTTTCCCCTGAATGTGTGCTCCGGTTAGAATTGCTGTCAAGAGCACCCCGTGGGTGAAACGGATATTTTGAGCATGACTGAGCTTATTAAGAGCCTGAGGCGCTTCCTCTACCGGGGGTTTAGAAATTTCAAAGGATGGGGGTTGAGGAGGGAGGAATTAGGAGCATGCGATGTTGAGCTGGCAGGAGAGTGGAAGCAACAGGTTCAGGACTTATCTTCTGTGCTCCTGCAGAGCCCTGGCATGGGCTGAGGATGCGAATTTAGGAAGATAAAGTCTTACCATCTGTGGAGCAAGAGAAAGTGGATTTGGAAGACAGCTTAGAGGCTTTTATTTAGGAGGGGGTGGAGGGAGGGCAGGGCGGTGGCAGGGGGATGATGAAAATACATTTAACAGGTTTTGCTTAGAGGAGAAGAGGTATATGTGTGCAATGGGAGGCGTGTGCAATTTGGAGGGAAATACCTGATTAGGCAGTTTCAGAATTGGAAAATGGGGAACAAAGCCATTTCAAAATTTCTGGTAGTATCAAAGCAGATTTGTGGATGTAACGGTTATGGCAAAGGGCCCTGTGCTTTTAGGGTTTGAGATCCTTCTCTTTTCTGGGAAGTGTGTGTGTGTGTTGGGCTGGGGGTTGGGAACATCACATCACAGGTTGACTGGAGCCCTGGGCTCCAGGTCCTGGCATCAGCTCTCTGGGCTGAAGACAAGTGAAGCCAGATATGGATCTGAACTCCGAATTCTAGAGATGCTTTCAGCTCCAGCAGACGAGGAAGACTCCTTCCTTTTCGAGTTGCTCTCATTTCAGAGATGCTCCCAGCTCAGTAGGGATGCAGCCTAGACTGGGAGTGGGGTATGAGCCCTAGGTGAGGGGTACTCCTGGGTGAACAGAAACCAAGGGGTCTTTGCCTTTCCCAAGCCTACCCCTTAAGAAGCACAGCATAGAGCCTGGCTCAGGCAATGAGCAAATGCTGACTTCAGCCTGTACCCTGGGTTTCACGTCACTTTGATTGTTTGCAAAACACGTTCTGTCTTTGTCACTTGCCAGTACTTGTTCTCTCTGTGAGTAGAACTCCAGCATCCCTCAGGATGTGCTCGTGGGCCATCTGCAGCCAGGGTGGTGGCTTGCTTCCGCGCCTCCCGAGCCCTCTGCTCGGAGGTGAGGATGCCCCGGAACGCAGGTTTTCACAGGAAACTTGAGGAAGTTGCTATAGAGCTTAATCCTCTGAAGGAGAAAACAGATGACTCTTTAATATTTTCAGATCTTTGTTTTCGGTTTATTCAAGTCCAGGATTTTGGATAAGATTTTGGAAGAAAAGATTTATGCTTGAGGAGTCTACCTTTTTTTTTTTTTTTCAAGTGACTTGGCCAGTTTGAGGTTTTGTAGTTTTAGGGACAGGTTAAGAAGTTTACTTGGGGAAGGAGAATCCTGTGTTTCAAAAGTTGCTCTCTGCTGACCTCTTCCGTTGCAGGCATGCTTTGCACACTCACGGCGTGTGGCAAACGTGTGCGTCACGGGCACACTCATTGGAGCCTGAGTGCAATTGGACCCCTTTATGTTTATGGACTTTTTGTGCAAATTACTTTAGTCTTTGAGCCAAGGGCAGAATGAAGGAATGATCCTCAGATGTGATTTCCAAGTTTGGGGCCTCATTTACGTTTTGCCTTGCCCTGCTTGTTTTTTTAAGATAAAGTTAGCCTGAGTGTTAAGTTGTTCCATCTTTCAAAGCAGATTCCTCTGAACCCTGGAAATCAGACTGTAGGATACAACAGATAATGTTCAGGAGGCAGTTGAAAGATGAAGACGTGGGATGCAGGAAAGGTTGCTCAAACAGTCAAACAGGAGGGGAGACAGAGCCACCCACCTCCCGGCACAAGTCAGGCTTGCTCTGCATTGTCTCTTGGCGGGCAGGCTGCTTGCCATGATGGCGGGGCGAATGAGTGGCAGTGTCTGAAGGGAAATCCCTGGAATTTCCACCCAGCGTTTCAAAGCTCACAGTAAGCTCTATCATATTTTGCTTCAGATTTCAGCTTTCTTAGAGCCCTAAGTGATGTTGGGTGGGCCTGCCGCAAAACCATTCACTTTATAATCTGGATAACACTCTGGGGGAAAAGAGACACCAAAAATCGGAAATGATACAAGGGGAAAATGATACTAGACATTTAATAGCTCAGACAGCAAATAAAAATTCACTCTCAGATGTTTTATTAATTAATAGGAAAAGGCAGAAGACACCTGTGAGACCATCTCTGTTGGGGATTTACAACACTGTCAATTAGCAGTGTGTGCAGGAGATGGCCTGTGATGGCTCTTGAGTTGAACCAAGTATTACCTGTTATTTACGAAAGAGAGCAAAACCCAAAAATCTCAACTCTTAGCGTTTTAAAAATGGGGAGGAGTTTTATTAAACTTAAGAATCCTTCAGTCACCTTTTCTGAAATATTGAATCCGGGCTTTTCTCAGTTGAAATGGAGACAATGATAGTTTCTAACACAATTGGTTATCAGTATGAAATCTTAGCACTTTGCATACATTCTGGCCAGGTTCATAACATTTTTATTAAATGTGCTGTCCCACCACCCACAAAACAATAAAAACTAAACAAAATATAAATATGAGCCAACAGAATTCTGTGAGAACAGCAAGTTTTGTTTAATAGTAATCTTTGCAAGGACATGCCAACATTCTACATTTGTGTGCTTTTTCAAGGCACTTTTGAATCATGAGATAGATTTAATGTAAGTTCTGCAAATTTGGGGGTGTCGGTGTGTCCAGTTCTCCAAAAAGTGATTGTCATAAAGTTCGTGTGGTAATTCCATTAACCAGAATATATGACTACCTGGGACACTGGTTCCTCCTTCTCTCCCTATAACAGGGTCTACTGTACTTCGAAAGTCTGGTGGATCTTTTGTGGTTTCTCCACAGTAGTAAAAATAATTTAACTCCAGGAAATGGAGCCAGCAATCAGATTAGATAACGGAAAAGAATAATGTGGCGTTCTAGCATAACAATATACTCCAAAATACATGTTTACAAGTCCAAAAATGTGCCACCAGGAAGTAACAAGATCAAAGGAAAAACGACCAGAGGCTGGAGGGTAATAAATCACCGGGAGGTTGGGATCTGTAGTGGTTGTTATTCATGCTCCTTGGGTAGATTTAATTACAGAAAAGGGGGAGGGGTGGGCAGGCATTTTTCTCTCTAGTCACCTAAAAAAAATTCGCAAAGCATAATGCTATGTTTAAAAAGCATAGACAGCTTCAAGGGCTTAAACAAATTTAAATTTATGTGCTCAGAACTTAAGCTCCCAAGAAGAAAATGGACCAAAGATGTTGAGACAGTTCATTCAAGAGGTACTACAGTGGGGTAGGGTGGGGGTGAGGGTGGAATCCAGGTGACCCAAGGGACCCAACCTTACTAGCAGCCAGAGAATTGAGGGGAGATGCCTTTTTCCCCTTCTGACATCAGGAAAGAAAGGGGAAAAAATGTAATTAGGGATCATTTTCCCCTCTTTTTAAGAAGATGTGCCCCACCTTGAGGCTGTACAAAGAATGGTACTATGGTCCCCAGAAGAGTTTTTTTTTTTTTTTTTTTCCAAAAAGGTTTCCAAGGGGGCTTTGCAAAATTGTGAGGTCCTCGGCCAGATGGGTGTGCTCCCAGGGAGGCAGCTTTGGAGGGACTCGTTCAACACCTATCAAGAGGCTGCAGCACAACTCATCTATGTATGCGGGTTTGCGTGTCCCAGGCTCGATCCACGCAGACTGTAAAAATCTACCTCCAAGGCGACCTCACTCGTTCTGTTATCACTGTCTCCTGGGAGCGGTTCCGATGTTGACATACTGTATCCAAAACATTGCTGGTTTCTAAATAGTAGTTTCCCTGCGAGTGGCTGCCTTCAGTTGATTCATTTAAATTATGTTGACATAAATATTTGTGTGTATGGAAAGGGGCTTTTTCATGTTTTGTTGAAGCATCGCACCTTTTGGACTAGCAGTTTCTACCAAAGTAAATAGGCAGCAGGGAAGTGTGTAGCCACAGTTGTACAGCGTGGAGCTGCTCATGGGCATGTGTGGTAGGCAGAGTATCAGTAGCAATGATACTGGTCAACACCAGGAAGGCGTCTAATTGCCCAGAAATGGACCCTAACACCCATTTTAAGAGATGCAGCCAAAACCACAAAGCTGGAGGCCTCTCCCTCCGAGCTTGGTCTCCACTTGGACGAAACAGCCCCCAATTTGTCCCTGCGGGACACAGGCCTGCCTTGTTTGGAAATCAGCAAAGTTTAGGAGCCCACAATACCTCACATAACTCTGTGTACAGTAACGGGGAGTGGAAATAGGGCTGTGAGCACGCACAAGCAGACAAGTTATAAATATAGACTACTCTCTCAATTCCTCTTCAGTTAGTCATGAGGGGACAGTGTGAGTTTTATAAACTTATAAGGAATATACAAACAGTTCCAAATCTAAAATAACTTGGAGTAATTTTTAAGTGTGTGAAAAGAATATATATATTTTTTCCCACCCTGTCCATTTACGCGTCTCTGACAGCAGGTACCTCATGTGGTCAGGCCTGGTGGTCACAGAACTGGGGAAGAGTCTCAGAAGAACTCCTCATCAGGTGGGAATGTTTCTCCTCCTCTTTGGAGAAAGATTCAAGGAGAGCTGGAGGAGGGGGTGAGGGTGTGAGAGACCCTGTGCTCCTGTGTGGAGAAGCCGGCAGAGACCCCAGAGCAGGGGCAGGTCCGTGCTACCGCATCTCTTTCCCTGGTTTTTCCACCTATTAGGACTTGTCCGTATTTGTAAAAAATTTTTATTCAGGCTTCAAATGTGAGTTCAGTAGAAGGATTCTTTGCAAGATGTTAGAGTACATTACGGAGAAGGCAATGGCAACCCACTCCAGTACTCTTGCCTGGCAAATCCTATGGACAGAGGAGCCTGGTAGGTTGCAGTCCATGGGGTCGCTAGGAGTCGGACACGACTGGGCGACTTCACTTCCACTTTTCACTTTCATGCATTGGAGAAGGAAATGGCAACCCACTCCAGTACTCTTGCCTGGAGAATCCCAGGGACCGGGGAGCCTGGTGGGCTGCAGTCCATGGGGTCGCTAGGAGCCGGACACGACTGGGCGACTTCACTTCCACTTTTCACTTTCATGCATTGGAGAAGGAAATGGCAACCCACTCTAGTACTCTTGCCTGGGAAATCCCATGGACAGAGGAGCCTGGTGGGCTACAGTCCCTGGGGTCGTGAAGAGTCGGACAAGACTGAGCGACTTCACTTTCACTTTTCACTTTCATGCACTGGAGAAGGAAATGGCAACCCACTCCAGTGTTCTTGCCTGGAGAATCCCAGGGACGGGGGAGCCTGGTGGGCTGCCACCTCTGGGGTCGCACAGAGTCGGACACGACTGAAGCAACTTAGCAGCAGCAGCAGAGTACATTAGGATAGTCTGATTTTCTAAAGAGTATATTCTGTTTTTTAAACACAGAAGCAGTGGAAGTCAGGCCCGCCCTCCCCTCTTGGCACCTGACTTTCTTCCTTTCCTTTTCCCTCCTTCCACTCTCCGGAGGCCTTTCTGAGAGGCAGCATCGACTCCAGTTGCCAGGCCCTCCTCCAGAGGCGAGGATCATGAAGACACCTCGTTTCCATCAGGCAGAGCCAGCAGGAGGCTCTCAGACCGGGGGACCCTTCCTCCACAGATTGCGTGGCTTCTCCTCTCATTTCCTACTGTCAGGATGACAGAGTCTAGTCAGGATGACAGGTTCAAGTCTTTCTCCCTTTAGAACAGATCCAGACCGTGAATAGATCCTGGAGTCCAAATAGTTGATGGAAACATCAGCTTCTGATCGCCTTGCCTGTGTTTCTCTCACTGCACAGGAACAGAAGGGCTTGTGGGGCCAGCGTTATCGCCTGCAGGTCACCAAAGTCAAAACTTAGGAAAGGAAATGCAGGGGTGAGGGACTGGGGCACCACAGCGCAGACGAACCTGGAATGTGTCGTCCCGCGTGGGAGAGCCAGACCCAGAGGATTACGTGGGGAGCCGGACCAGTTTCAGGGCAGACACTTTCTCCACGGATGTTGGGCTGGGGGCAAAGGGGGTGGCTTTCAGGATGATTCAAGCACATTACATTTATTGTGGCCTTTACTTCTACTGTCGTTACATCAGCTCCACCTCAGATCATCAGGCATTAGATCCCAGAGGCTGGGGACCCCTGGTGTAGTATATGATTCAGTTTGTATGAAGTGTTCAGAAGAGGCAGATCTGTAGAGACAGAAAGTTGATTGGTGATCGCCTGGAGCAGCGGGGCAGGGGAGGGGTAGACAGCTTCCTCTTTGGGGTGATGTTTGTATAAGTCTGTGAATATGGTAAAAGCCATAAATTTGTACACTTTAAATGGGTGAAATTGTGTATGAGTTCTATTCCAGTCAAGCTGTTAGGAAAATTGTGAGGGAAGGAAAAAAAAAAAATTACAGCACCCACAGTAACCAAAACCAGCAGTTTAGCCAAAGGAAGATTCCTGGCCTGCCTTCTGCTCCTCACTCAGCTTTTGCTGTGAATTGGAGTCCTGCACTGTGTCTGCATTGATGGCTGCTCTTTCTTTACTCTTCCTAATTAGCTCTTGACATTTTTACTTAATAATGGTGCCCTGAATAACCTCCCTCCTGGTTTCTTTGTTGCCTCTTTTCTTTTTCTTCTGTGTTCTCAATAGTCCGCCCAGCACTGCGTATTAGATCCTGGAGACTACAGGGGTCCAGTGTTACTTTCTGTGGATGATCATTTCTTTTGCTCATTAATGAAACCCTCATAGATGCCTTTAGTAGCTAGTATGAAACATATCCCCAAACATCGTAGCTTACCTGTGTACTAGTCAGTAGGGATCTACTTGGAACTTGGCTATTTCTGTGATCTTAGATTATATATGTTTACGTGCCCAACCAAGGGGAAAGCACAGACCTGTTTTTTCTTTTTCCTGACCAAGGTTGGAGCCTTGCTGAGACATAGGCATTGGCGAAGAGAGTGAACTCTGGTTATCTAATCTCATGAGTAAGACTTGTTTGGGTGAAAAGGGTTCTGTGGGTCACTGAGTCTCCCCGAGTCTGGCTGCTCTGGCTCCTGACAGCACAGTCACTTATATATGTGGTTGCCTTTGCCCCACAGAACATGCCCTCGGCACCTTCTACAACAGGAGCTGCTGCTTCACCATTGCACCTAAGCACTGAGGGCTGCTGATAGACTCATCAGGGCTCAGCCTTTGAGAGAGAGAAGAATGTCTTTGAGAGTTCTATTTGCTGTAACCCAGTTAATAGAGAATCACTGCAGATGGTGACTGCAGCCATGAAATTAAAAGGCGCTTGCTCCTTGGAAGAAGAGCTATGACCAACCTAGACAGCATATTAAAAAGCAGAGACATCACTTTGCCCACAAAGGTCTGTCTAGTAAAAGCTATGGTTTTTCCAGTGGTCATGTATGGATGTGAGAGTTGGACTATAAAGAAAGCTGAGTGCCGAAGAACTGATGCTTTTGAACTGTGGTGTTGCAGAAGACTCTTGAGAGTCCCTTGGACTGCAAGGAGATCCAACCAACCCATCCTAATTGAATATTCCAGTCCTGAATATTCATTGGAAGGACTGATGTTGAAGCTGAAACTCCAATACTTAGGCCACCTGATGGGAAGAACGGACTCATTGGAAAAGACCCTGATGCTGAGAAAGATTGAAGGCAGGAGGAGAGGGGGATGACAGAGGATGAGATGGTTGGATGGCATCACTGACACAATGGACATGAGTTTGAGTAAACCCCAGGAGTTGGTAATGGACAGGGAGGCCTGGTGTGCTGCAGTCACAGGGTCTCAAAGAATTGGACACGACTGAGCAACTGAATTGAACTAAATAAATAGAGGGCTCCCCAGGTGGCACTGTTGGTAAAGAACCTGCCTGCCAGTGCAGACAACTTAAGAGACTTCAGTTCAATCCCTGGGTCTGGAAGATCCCCTGGAGCAGATCGTGGTAACCCACTCCAGTATTCTTGCCTGGAGAATCCCATGGACAGAGGAGCCTGGCGGGCTACTGTCCATGGAGTCACAGAGAATCAGACACGACTGAAGCGACTTAACGCACACACCAAATAAATAATGAATGCTTAGTGGGTACATCATCCTTACTATCACCTGCAGGCTTGACCCCTCTCCAGAGCATCATGTTTTGTGTTTTGTCCTTCCTCCAGACTTAGTCTTTAGTCCACTTAGTCTTCTTCCACCTTAGTGGGAAGAAGAGGATGTTGAGACTGGTGGTTTATTTTTTCCTGGTGGATGCCAACTTACAGAGAAAAGTGGCATGAGAAGAGCCCCCTAGCCTTTTGCTCTTGGACAGCAGAGCCTGGAGAGAACTTCATGCCAGCATGGAACAGAGCAGGGGAAGAGCCTGTCACCCAGTCAGATAAATCTGGGATCGAAGCCCAGGTTTCCAGCTTGATAGTTATTCACTTGGATGGTTAATAGCCCTCGAAACTTATAAAATACTCTGTGCTTCCATGTGGGCATCTACCAGTGAGCATAAGGCTACTACTGCCCCATGTGATCGTTAACATTAAGTTAAATAATATATATAAGACTGAGTCCTGTGTTTAGACTCAGAACGCATTCGTGTAGGAGAGACTCCAGCAGCTATTGTGAAAGGAGGACAGAAGCGTTAGGTGGTTAGATGGTCGGAATGAGCTAGCGGGGTGTGACAATGGGGGTTACCTTGAAGGCCATACAGAAAGCCCTCAAGTGTGCCGCCTCAGTCATGGAAGACCGCTGCTGGGCTCGGTGCCCTGGTGCTGCAACTGTTTTTTTGTTGGATTTCTCTTTCTTCTTCAACACAAATGCACACATTAAAAGTAAAAAAAAATAGAGACATATATTTACACAAATTAGAAACTACAGTCTCAGGTCCTGGATTAGGGGGTCGAGAGGATGGACAGCAGGAGCAACTGGAGGATGGCCTCTCATCTGTTCCAGGTGTCCTGTGGTCATCTCTCTGGTGGAGGCGGGTAGACCAGAAGGGGAAAGGGCACAGCTACAGTTTGATGGCAGAGTTACTGGCAAATTGTGATAATGAGACCCTCTTTAGACTACTTCTGCAGCCTTAGGTAGGTTGTGGACAGGTGTTAAGGAGCAGTGATGTTCATGTATGTTGAATGAACTGTGGCTTGAGTATGGCCTTCAGGACGAGGCCAGGATCACAGTCTTGGAATTTGGAGACTGAGCAATTGTCCAGCGCTATTAAGAGTTCCAGACACCTGAATGAGGCCTGGGGGAGCGCCCTGTAGGAAAAGCATCCTGGGTGGGGGTGAGGAGGAGCTTGGTCAAGCGGGCTGTGGTTGGGCAGTAGCACTTTCTCTAAGGGAAGAGCTCCCTGCAGCACTGCTGTGAGGCTCGCCTAGGTTTCTGAAGAGCAGTGCCTCAGACACGCACCAGATGATGACCTCTTAACTTTGTTTCATCTCTGAGGATCGGGGCTTGATGAAAGGCAGAACATGGCTGCAGAAGCCCTGGTGTGTTTGAACTGGGGCAGATCTAAGGGCTCCGGGAGCTTCCCGCAGGAGGGTCTCTGCTCCTGCGTGTTCTGAAGCCACCTCCTGGCCCCTCGGAAGGAGTGAAGGCTGGAGAAGACAGTTGATGGGAAGGCAGGGGTGAGGAGGGAGGTGTATCACTTCTTGCCCCCTCTGCGTGCTTTGATGCTGCAGAATGTCCATCTGCTGACCCAAAGATGCTCAGTCCAGGGCCCTTCCTCTTCAGAAGGAAGAGGACTCAAAACTGAGTCTTGAAAACCTCTTGAAAGACCACAAGGAGGAACTCCTCTGTGCACTCTGGACTCGGGAGAAAGCGAGCACTTTCAGGCTCACTAGTTAATCGGTTCGGGAGCCATGGTCTCCTTTTATTAACCAGCCTCTACAGGCTCCCGAGAGCTCTGTTCTGGGCTCTTCCTGCGTGCCTCTGGGTGCCCTCCCCATGCTCTAGTGCTCATGCTAGCCTTGATGCTTCCAAGAGAGAAACTGAAGTTATCTTCAGGTTCCAACCATTACGTTGTCTCTTAGTCTGGCCACTAGGATGATCGAATGTTTTCTCCTGCACAGGAAGTGGTTTCTTTGGCTTTGAGAAGAGAAAGCTGAGAGGGGACGCAGCTCTTCTTTCTGAATGTTTCAGACACCAGGGTTACCACCCGATTCCTCTTAATGGCTACAGCTACAGTTTTCCAGGCAGAGAAGCTGGCTGAGATGAACTGGGGTTTCTAGGCAGTGGTTCTCTGGAGTTTTCCGGTACCAGTTTCTCAAGACGGTCAAGATAGATTCTCCTTATCTTGCTTTTGAGAAAGATTCTCCTTATCTTGCTTTTGAGAAAATTGTGCTTTACTCATTGTATGTATGTATGATTTGTAAATACATATACATGTGCATACATATGCATGTGAGTGGAGCTCACATACTGTTGTGCCAGGTTTATTTCCATTTTATTTCATGAGTCTTAGCGTTTTCATGTAAGCCTACTTTTCCACGCTAGCTGACGTATTTAGAGAACTCCAGACTAAAACAGTCTGGTGAGACAGCTTCATCATGAACCCGGGAAGCCTGGCGGCTCCTCTCCTCTCTACCCCTTTGATGGTTTCTCTTCTTGGACTGGTGGGTGGAGAGGAGTGTGTGCCTGAGGTCAAAAGGCAGGAGAGATGGAAGAGTACTTGGCAGGATGAAAGGCCGTGGGCCCCCTGACCCGAGGTAGCCTCTCCCTGACCCTCTCTGCAGTCCCTCACGGCTCCTGGAGATAGGACACCCTTCGGTCCAGCTGGGACATCCCGTCAAGGTGGCTCACCCCCCTTCATGGCTGAAAGGACCAGCATGGAGCTCCAAAAGTGGCAGGGCCTGCGGGCCTCAGAAACAGCTGTGGGGGTGAGCCTCTTTCTGTCCTCGTGCCTCAACTCATGCCATTTGAGTTGATGAGCAAAGAGGAAGCAGTGAGGCCCAGCTTCGCCTGTAGTTCCTTGGGATCACTTGTGAGGTCTAGAAGAGGAATCCTGTAGATGCATTATTATCCTTACTTAAGCCTGAGCTCTGTGTTAGGTCTATCAAGGAGTGGAGCAGGGAAGACTAGAAACGTGGGACCCAGAATTCACAGGTGAATATATGGAAATCCACACGAGCGGCCTATTTTAAGAGAATGTAGGAATCGGAAAGGCGCAGGGACTCTAGGACTCTGGGCCCCGTGGGAGCTGGAGGCCTGCGGATCCTGGGTCCTGCCGGGCTCCACTGCGTCCTTCCGCTGACCGGGCCCCAGGGCGAGGCATCCATGCAGTCCCAGGATTTCCCCATCCGTGCTGCCACCCCCTCTGTCTGCACCACTGCCAGGGCTCACCGGCGCTTTGCTTGCCCCTCTCGTGTTCCCGCTGCTGTCCTCAGGACCTGGGCTCTCTTACCTGCGGAACCTGCAGGACCAGGCCTTGCTGATTGATGTCTTTAACGGTCAAAGGAGGCTTACCCATCCTCCCAGTGAGCTGGCTCAGAGGTCTCTGGAGGAGAGGCCTTGAGTGGGCTTCTGGCTATGATGAATGGGGCACTGCTGTGAGTCCAGTGGACGCAACCAGGTCTCCCTTCCCTTCCCCTCCCCATGGTGTCTGGTGGAATCAGCTCCTCTCCTGGCCAGGCAGGAAAACCACTCTCTCTCTAGACCATATGTCTCCTGGATGTACTTGGGAAGTTGAACTGTGCTTTCCTGGAGTTAGCAGCCATTCACCTTAGTGCAGACTGATGCTTGTCTCTTAGGAAAGGCACCCTCTTTTTATGTGGAACTGCGGTATGTCCCTTAGGGTACCCAGAAATACCTAAGAGAACCCTAGTCTGGATTTTGATACAGAAACTTGACCTTATTTCAGCGTCCATGAACTGGTTCTGTCCTTTCGAAATTATTTGGGATAAAATGTTTGTGTTTTTTAAACTCGTGTGACTAAGTGGTCCCTTTCCCATTTTTTTCTTCTGTGAAGAGGTTGAATTCTCCATCTTCTCTTCCAAAATATGCTTTTAAAAATAGTTTCTCTGAAGTAAAGATCGTTAAAGAGCTTATTGGCAAGAAAAGAAAGAAACGTTTTTAAAATCCTTAGAAAGAATTTAATAAATACAGGGACTTGGGGGAGGAAAGGAGAGAGTTAAAGGTTGATGTATGTGACTTTTTTCCTGTCCCCCAAAATGAAGAAAATGAGCTTTTAAATGCGGTGCCTCATTTTTATGGGATTGTGGCCCTGAATGAATCCTTTCAGTGCAGATGTGGGACCTGTTGCTAGCTTTCTCGACAGTTTACATAGGCGTTTGTTTTTATTGTTGGTCATTGTAAAAATTCTAATGAGCAGAAAGATCTCACGGGCAAAATCCATTTGCTTCCCCCTGCGTGTATTTGTTGGTTTATAGCACCTTCCGTTTCCCTTTTATTCTTAGAAGCAGAAATGCCTTTCATCACGCCAGGTGTGCTCCTTATTCATGGAAGCCAAGGAAGACGTTCCTTCCTTCCTCCCATAGCTCTGTGATTGGAAATTTGGTAACGGTACTAAATTTTAAGTTTTGGCACTCGTGTGGAGCAGCCATCGTCTGCTGGCTAGATACACTGCCCGGGGCTTTTCAAGAAATCCCTTAATAGTCCTGAACACTAATAATATTTATATACATTGAGATGAGGCAAAATTTACAGCGGGCTTCTGGGGCTGGCTCTAGGACTCTCTAATCCTGAACTTCCGCGGGTTCTCCTGCCCGCCTGCCAGAGCCCTCGTGGATCCTGCTGCAGCCAGGGGAACTCTGGCTTCCACCCCTGAGTTTGTCCTCCAGCAAATGGTCCCCTTTCTCTCCCTCCCACTCTCTCTCTCCCCATCACACCCTGTTTTTCTTCCCCCAAAGTATTTGATACGTGTTTTGTGCACAGTGGCGTCATGTAACGTGGAAGATCTGTGGTTGCAATTTGTGATCCCTTTAAGAGGAATTGTTCTGTCTAGGAACAGGATTTTACCTAATTTAAGCTTTACCGAAATTCCTTCTGAGGCAGCTCCCATTGCTGAAACAAAACCCCACATCCCTAGCGCGTGTGCTGCTGTGGCAGGAACTGACTAATGGTGCAGTTCCATGCAGTGCGCCCCTGGAGGGGTGTATGCTGCAGCGGGCCACTCCCAGAGATGCCATTTCCAGTGGGATACGGAGCAGAGTGCAAAACATTATCCACAGATACTTGGTTAGGTCTTTTTTTTCTCTTTCTCGTTCTGGAAATGCCCAACATTTGCGTTTGAGTCTAAGTGTACACAGGGCATTTTTATATGCTTTTAAATGCTTTTAGTCTTTAGCACTACATTAATACCTATTTGATATTGATGTCTGCTACTCATCATTTTATTGATATGTAACATTTTATTTAAATTGTAAGCAAGGAAAAAAGGGTTTTACAAGTAGATATTGTTCCTAGTTAGTCTCTGATGATGAGCATAATATTCTTAGCCACTGTTCGTTCCTCCAAACACAAGCCTGGTGGTGGCTGATGGCCAGTGAGCAGCCCTGGGGCCTTCAGCGCTCTGAACGGGGAGTGTGTATTCAACATGGCAGGTCTGTGCTACAACAAATGAGCATGGTTTCTGCAGTTAGTTTCATTTTTAACCCTGTGAACCTCACAGATCGATTGTATAACGTGAACTCGGTAGGGACGGTAGAACATTTCTCCTCTGGCTTGATCCCGCTTCTTCTAGCATGGCCCCCTCTGGCCCTCATACCCTCTGTGCTGCTGCCAAACGACTCTTTCTACCGTGAAAATCAGACCGTCGTGTTCTCCTGCCCGAAATCTTTAGTGATGCCTGCTGTCCGCCACTGAGCCAGAGTGCCTTGGACAGGCTCCCGAGGCCTCTCTGAGCTGCCCTCCTCCTCTCTCCCAGCATCACCTGTTACTGGATCCCTGCCATCTTCACGAGCACCCACTTCTCCCATCGCAGCCACTTAATTGCTTTTACACATGATTTCATCTGTTCCTCAGCTTTTAGCTTTCAGCTCCAGCTTTTCACACCTACGTGAAGCCTTCCTGGGCACCCAGGTGCCCAAGGCAGGCTATGTACCACCACTTGACTCCTGTGCTTACCTGGTATATTATCCACTTCTTTAACAGGGTCTGGCACACAGCTACAGTGCACACTCAATAAATAGTTGCTAGGTGGATGATTAAATGAAGGATAGGTAGACTTATTTTCCCTTGTTTTCAGTTTAAAAACCTGAACTTAGGATTTGCAAAGTTATTCTTTCTCTAGATCTTGGGCCTTGAAGTTACCTCTATAATGGATATTTTGAACTTAAATAGTCATTTAATCTGGGATTATAGATCAAGTGTGATACCTGAGAGTCAAGTGTGTGGCCTGTGTGTGTGCATTTACTGCAGACACAAGTTGGTGCTATCAGCTTCAAGATGATGCCTTCCATAGACACAGCATTTTAGGAACTCCTACAACAACAGGCTTTTTTGATATGACTGGAGATAGTTACTCCTTGTAATTGATTGGGTAGATTAGCTTTTGGAAACTGTCAGAAATCATTGAGAGGCAATTCTAGTAAACAACAATGACATAAACCAATAGTCACGGTCTTCTTCTTTGCTTATACATGGCTCTGAAGGCACTTCTCAGCTGGGATTTGTTCAGTTGCGTCTAACAAATAGCAGGCACTTAAACGCGACACGAGTTTATTTCTTATTCATGTAGAGAAGTCTAGAGGCAAGCAGTCCAGGGTCAGCCTACTGGCTGCACAGTCGTGAAGGACCAAGTTCCTTTGATCTTGCTGCACTGTTCTTAATGGGTCACCTCGTGGTCTAGTATGGCTGCTTGAGCTTCAGGCATTATACCTGTATCCTAGCCAGCAAGGATGACGGGCATACCCCCTTTGTTTGAAGCACTTTTCTGGGAAGTTCCACCCCAAACATTTGCTACTAGCTAGAGTAAACTAAATGTTTATTCACTGGCCAGAACCTAGGTTGCTTTTAGCTACAGGAGCGGCTGGGAGATGTAATAGCTAGCTAGGTGGCAAAATGCCCAATTAAAAATCAAGGTTCTATTACCAAAATAGATAAGAATGAATAACGGAAGGTCACCTGTTTGTCTCAGTCAAAAGATGATGATCAGAGGAGAAACCTGCAAAAAAATTTTTTTAAGCCTGACAGTATCATAAGAACTTGATTTTTCCGAGGTGACAGTATTCATTTGAACATCCAAGTTCTGACAGCTGTTTTTAAATGCACCATTTGGCAATAAAATAGGTACTCCTGCATGCAGCTACCAAATGTGTATATTGGTACCAACTTCCCAGAGGACAGTTCAACCTAGCAAGGCTAACTCTGGAAACTGATTCTATTGAAATAATTAAGAATTCTCATGAAGATTGACTGCTCATTGTCCTAATAAAATGTTGGGAATAAATGAAATGTCTAATAGGAAATTGATTACAACTTATGATGTACTATACCATGGGATGTGATGCAGCTATTAAATTATTGTCGAATTCACAGTATGTTATGCCAAAAAATGCTTTTAGAATGACTTGATCCTTTTTTATAGATGTTTACATTTGTGTGTGCATGCATGTGCATAGAAAATGATCTGGTGGGGGAGTCTTCATGGAGGTACGGATAAAGTGCCATTGTGGACAGGCAGACTAGGTGTTCAATGTAGTTTTTAATCTGATTTCTGATTTTCTTCATCTTTTTTATTATAAAGAAAAACAACAATAGAATCTTTACTAAATAATGCATGTCAGAGTCAGTAATCTACATATTTAAATAATTTTGTGTTTTCCAACTCATGGAAAAAGTAGGAAGCAGATAATGCAAAGCAGATTTCATATTTTGTTGACTTACACTTTATTCGCTAGTAAGGCTAACGGAGAGTTAGTAATGCACCTTTGCTAGTAAGGCACACTGCTCTAAGGCCCCTAGAGTGTGATCCTTATGGCATTGTTATAGAAATAAATGCCAGCTCATCCATTTGGGACAAGAATTGGGGTTCTCTGGCTTTTTTAGATACTCCTTTCACTTATCTTTAACATAGAAGGGCTCACAGGAGATGGTTTGTAATGATATCTTATGGTCCTTTGGGCTGGAGACACTGCCCACCCATCCACTCTTATATGTGAGAAAAACCATCAGACATGGGGGCTTCTCTGTGATATATTAGGTTGTGGTACATAAATACGTTAATATCACTGTTTACCTGGGGTGAGACCTTTGGTATGATACAAGCCAATACAAACTTCCTAACGCTAATTTGTCAACCCGAATAGTATCATCTTTAGCACATTCTAGTTTTAATCATATTAAAAATAAATGAGCATTTCTGCACACTAAAGATATTTACAGATATCAGAAATAGTTAAAGATATTTCAGTAAGGAACACATGCAAAATGCAGATTAAGTAGCGCATATAATGCCTTCTAAAGTAACAATGAACTGTATGGTCCACGTAGTGCTTCCAGGGTATATCACCCATGCCACAGGTAACCTTCCAAGATGGGGGCAACTACCCCGTTTTGTAGATGAGAAAGAGGATCAAGGTCAGAGATCGTTAAGCATTCCTGCAAGACCAAGCAGAGTCAACTAGGAGAGGCTGGATGTTAAACCCTGCTCACCTGACTCGAAATGAAGAGTACTTGCTCCCTGCCCCTGCGAAATTCTCAACATGTAACACTGGAGATTCAAGCTTTGGGGCCCCCGTGGGTGGCTGGTGGCTTGCGGGGTGCCGGGTGGGAGCCCCGGAGCCCAGCGGCCTCACGCCCTGCCTGTCCCCACAGTGTGCCCCAGCGCGTGCGGGAAGCGGGCGTGCACAGAGACCCACGAGTGCTGCCACCCCGAGTGCCTGGGCAGCTGCAGCGCGCCCGACAACGCCACAGCCTGCGTGGCCTGCCGCCACTACTACCACTCCGGCGTCTGCGTGCCCAACTGCCCGCCCAACACGTACCGCTTCGAGGGCTGGCGCTGTGTGGACCGCGACTTCTGCGCCAACATCCCCAACGCCGAGAGCAGCGAAGTCGAGGGCTTCGTCATCCACGACGGCGAGTGCATGCAGGAGTGCCCGTCGGGCTTCATCCGCAACGGGAGCCAGAGGTCAGTGTGGGCACGGGGAGGCGCGGCCTGGTTCCATCCGGGCGCGGCCCGGGGCAGGCTAAGGGAGCTGGGGGCATTGCAGAGGGCCAGCGTGACTCCGGCTGCTGATGGCGCCAGGCGTGATGGGCGGGGCTTCTGGTTTGGAAACAGCCCGCCTGGACGGTTGGAATGAAGTACCTGATTTGCTGGCTCAGGTCCCAGGAGGTTCCCTGACTCCCTGTGCGCATGTGGGGCTCTCCCCCGGAGCCCGTGGGTAGGGGAGACTATAGACTGAGGTTTTCTCACCTCCAGGGCTGCTCAGCGCTAGACCAGTGAAGGCTTTGGAAGTGCAGGAGGGAAGACGGAGTAACCCCACCAGCATCCGTGAGGCAGTGAGCAGGCATAGGCTCTTACCACTCCGAGCAAGCAGTGTGCTCCATCACTTGCTGCACACACACACACACACCCCGTCACATTGCTACACACACACACACAGCAAGCAGTGTGCTCCATCACTTGCTGCACACACACACACACACCCCATCACATTGCTACACACACACACACACACACCCCTTAGCGCTGGCTTCTGCCCTCCACTTGGAGCAAGCAGTGTGCTCCATCCCATTGCTGTGCACACAGCCTTCACACTCCCTCAGTTTTCCCTGTGTCTCATTTTCCTTCCTGGACATTAAGCTTTGGAAGCAAAGAAGTTCCTGACAGCAAACAGCATCCCCCTCGTGCATGCCAACCGGACTTCTGTGAACCTGTTATTGGTTTTAAGCTTTTGAAAAAGCAATGCCAGGGTTCTTACAAAATACAGGACTATAACTCTGCAAGCAAGATAAGGCTTGAGACCTGGGGTTGCTGGTCCCGCCTCTGGAGCAGAGCAGAGAACTCTCAAGGAGTTCTGATGGAATGGACTAAAAATGCCTGCTTCATGACTACACCAGAGGAGCCTTCCATTTCGGGTTCTTAAAAAATAAAGCTATTCTACAAATATAAAATACCTCTGGAAAAGGAAATCTTCCTTTTGAGTGTAATGTGTAATTTCCCTTCTGTTTGCTGCCTTCTGTTCCTGCAAACCTCCTCAAGCAAGTCTTGGTAAAGGGCATCTGTTTCCGGTGTAATATTTGGAGATGTTGCTCCTTCCATAGGCTTAACTTCAAATCAGATAACACTTAACGTTGCTTCATAATATCAAATGTAGAACACTCTGCCTGTCATCACTGCTGTAACGACTATAATAGTAAAAATTACTCTAAATACTTAAAAATGGTAAATGTGCCAAGGATACTGGTGAACTGTGGAGTATACGTATTCCACCCAAAATAAGTCTGCCACATTTTGCTCACATTTTATTGGCAGCCCTAGAACTTAAAAAGGCTTTGCCAGTCCCTGGGCAGTGCCTGGAACCCAGTTTAGGCTGTGCCACACTTCCTGCCCAGGCTCACAGGACTCGGACACAACTTTAACCAGTAAATCGCCACTGTCACGGACTTTAGCCAGTAAATCACCACTGTCGCGGTTCCTCCCCGGGCTGGGGGCTGAGATGGGGCAGCTGGTGCATGGCTTGGGGCTGGTAACTTCTTTGCCCTGCCGGTGTGTGTCTTTTGATGCTGGAGGCCTTCAGTCCTTTGCAGCTGCCATAGCTGTGGGTGAAGTAGGGGGCGCTGTGCGCCGTGACCGTTTCTCCTACTGTAATTCATTCTTTGAAGAATTAAGCCCTTATTTTTCCTACTCATGCTTGCAGTCAGTTCAGAGTTACAGATCTACCTTTTTCACTTTACTATAAAACACCATCAAAAACTGATAATACCCCCCTCAGCCTTTAAGGCCTATTTGACACTTATTTAAAATATTTATTTTTTAATACTGTTTCTACCCTCAAGTACCAGAATGGACTTGAGGAAGCTTAAACTATAAACATGTAATCAGAGCACTTCCTTAGAAAAACATTTTTTAGAGTACTAGCTGATTCCTAGACATTTTAAGAAAGGTGTTTGGTTAAGAAATTGCTATTTGAATAAAATGTCAGGGGAACAAAATACACACTTAGCCTAGAACCCAGAAGTTACCCTCCTGAACATTTATTCCAGAGAAACGAAAACTTAAGTTCCCACAAAAACATGTACACAGCCATCAGTAACAGCTTTAGCAGCCAAAGCCTGGAAGTAGCGCAGACGCTCCACAATCGGTATATGGCCAAGCAAACCGTGGTCCATCACACCATGGAATATCAGTCAGCAATAAAAAGAAACAAACTATTCAAACACATACAACATGGATGGATCTCAAGGACATTAAGCTGTGTGGGGGAAAAAAAAAAAAAAACAGTCTCACAAGGACACACACCAGATGGACATTTATGTGAGATTCTGAAAATAACATCATTACCGAGACAGAGAATGGGTGAGTGGCGGCCCCGAGTTAGAGGCGTGGGGGCAGGCTGACCGAACGGGCAGCACACGGGAGGTGTTGGTGGGGATGGGCTGGCTCGTGGCGGTGGTTACTCCGGGGGAGGTGGCCTGGGAGGGTATTGTGCCTGTGTGTTTCCTAGGCTTGATGTCGTATTGTCATGGTGCAGGATGGAGCCATCGGGGGGAACTGGGTCAAGGATACACAGAACCCCTCTGTACTACTTTTGTAATTTTCTGTGTGTCTGTAATTATTTCACACCAAGTTTTTAAAAAGGCAGGTGCGGCATTATATGGTATGTAGGTCAGTTAGAGAAGGAAATGGCAAGCCACTCCAGGGTTCTTGCCTGGAGAATCCCAGGGACGGGGGAGCCTGGTGGGCTGCCGTCTGTGGGGTCGCACAGAGTCAGACAGAACTGAAGTGACTTAGCAGTAGCAGGTAAGTTAGAAGCAATAAAAGACCAACCAGGAATGCTGAGGAAAATCTGCTGCAGACCCTAGAAGTGAAAGTGTTGTGATGTCAGAGAAAGGGGGTACCTCCATTGCTGTGGTCGGCCCATTTCCTCTGGAAACCTTCCCTCCTGTTTTCCCGATGTGAAATAAGAAAACACTAGGGAAACTCTGTTTATCTATAAGCTTTTAAACAAAGCCCTTCATCTTTGCCTTAGATATGCAGTAAAGTTCAGTGATGGAGGGCGGTACTTAATGCTAAGAGCTTTAACTTACACTGCTTTCCTGGATGTTTCTCACTTATCTTCATGAAGTTTGAAAGATCATTCAAGAATAATCATGTAAATATAGTGGCTCTCCAGTTCTCCATCCTATTACACACACATCCCATAATGTTGTATCATTTATTTTGTTTGGAAATTGACCCAGCTTCCTGCGGTTCAGAGAGTTGGATTAGTGTTTTGTCTGCTATTCCCTAAAGAAGGAAAAGTGCCAAGGTCCCTTGCTAGTCCCTGGCTGTTGGTGGGCTTGTGGCACGTTCAAGATTGCATGTGAAACAGGAGCTCATTACGAAGCAATGGAAGTTCCTGTTTTTATTGTGTATGCAGCAAAAACAACATTTGGATCAATTTACACGTTTCTGCCAAACACTGTCAAGAAATTATTTCAGTTGTGCTTTAGCAAGAAAATAATGGATCTGTGCTACAGCACGTGCCTTCTGGAATCCCCCACTGGGCCGCCGGCTGCAGGAGTTAGCTTCCAGTCGGCGGCCGGGACACTGCTGTCCCTTCAGCGTCCCCGTCCATTCTCCCAGCGGCTCCTCTGGGATGCGCCAGCAGGGCCCACGACCTCAGAGAGCAGCTCTGTTCTTCTTGGGATCCCCCGGTGTCTCCCTTCTGCAAGGCTGTTTGTCTCACGTGGGACCAGCTGGCTCACCAGCCCCAGCCTATGATACACACATGCCTCAAGGGTGTATCATGGGTTCTGTCTGGAAGCAGGCAGCATGCTTTTCTTTTGTAGGCAGTTTCTCCTTTTGATTGCCGTTTGAGTGGCTTACCCTGGGTAGGCTTGGCAGTGAGAAACAGCATGACCACTCGAATTCTTCTGCCAGTTGCTTTCTGTAATGTGGACTATAGAGACACCTGGAATAAAAGCATATCTTTTAAGAATTTTTGTAATGTAGGAAGACAGACTCAGCTCTCAGTGTGTTGGGTTGTTTTATTTTCAACAGCATGTACTGTGTCCCTTGCGAAGGCCCTTGTCCCAAAGTGTGTGAGGAAGAAAAGAAGACAAAGACCATTGATTCTGTCACTTCTGCTCAGATGCTCCAAGGATGCACCATCTTCAAAGGCAATCTGCTCATCAACATCCGACGCGGCAGTAAGTATTCCTTCTTCCTGGAAGAGAGGGCCAGACCTCTTGGTTTTCTTTTATTGAGCTTTTCCTACTCGTCCGTGACTCACAACTAAACTATGGGCCTAGAAAAACAACATGGTGTGTAAGCCACATGCTCAGGGCCCCTCCTTTGAGCGTCCCTCAAAGATTAAAAAGAGAGCAGGAGATTGAAAGGCAATCGGCACTTTAGCCATGGGCACAGTGTTTGTTTCTGCACAGGGTAATCCCTTATCTCTCTTAAGTCACATCATATGCAGGATATTCACGTTTCAGCACATGCAAACCCCAGGAGAGACGGATGGATCAGAGGTGTGACTCAGCAGTCTCCAGCCAGAGCCAAGGCCTCAGAGCTCTAAGTCCAGAGAGTCTTGGTTCCTTGGATATGTGGAAGAGACTGAGCAAGGCAAGAGTTTAATGATGTCAGTTTAAAGTTTTATTCTGTCCAAAACTGGCCCATCTCCAAATTTACTTCTGACAACCAAGAGAGATACAAGTATATTACGTCAGCACACATTTGAAGCTTCAGTCTCACCACCCTCTGTAGGATTCCCCACTATTTGCAGTAGATGGTGTTCCGGGCAACTGCATGTACGAAGCATTTCCGGTTGACTTATTTGGTGATATTTTCAGTTCTGATCTGTAATTGACAAGGGCTTCTAGTAATAGTGCCTTAAATTCTCTACCACTGGAACCACTTGACGAAGGCATTGATAGTTTCATCAGCTAGGAGAAATATAGTAAGAAGGTGTTGAGGTTGAAAGGGACTTTTTTTCCTAAATTCTTTAAAAAAAAAAAAAATTATATGGTTTGAGGGGCTTCCCTGGTGGCTCAGATGGTAAAGAATCTGCCTGCATTTTGGGAGACCTGGGTTCCATCCCTGGATTGGGAAGATCCCCTGGAGAAGGTCATAGCAACCCACTCCAGTATTCTGGCCTGGAGAATCCCCTGGACAGAAGAGCCTGGTGGGTTACAGTCCATGGGGTCACCCAAAGTCGGACACAACTGAGCAGCTCAGCCCAGCGCACAGCATTCTGTGCATTTCCTTTCCCTTAATATTGATACTGTATGTACAGTGAGTGAGTACTATTCTTAGGATTTAGAGATGACAGCATCAAGCTTTCTGCTTAATTTTTTTGAATTTTGGATAGCTCTTGATTTTCACAACACCTTTCACCCCTTCACAACAGAAATAACTTTATTTCCACACAGCTAGAAGTGTATGACATTCAGGTATTCTGAAGTTTTATTCTTTTTGCTCTTACTAGATTTCCTAATTTCTCAAACAGATTTCTTCATTTCCTAGAATGTACCCTTTAAGTGCCTAAAAGTGTTAGTCGCTCAGTTGTGTCCAACTCTTTTTCACGCCATGGACTGTAGGTCACCAGCTCTTCAGTCTGTTGAATTCTCCAGGCAAGAATACTGGAGTGGGTTGCCATTCCCTTCTCCAGAGAATCTTCCCAATCTAGGGATCGAACCCAGGTTTCCTACATTGCAGGCAGATTCTGTACTGTCTGAGCCACCAAGAAAGCCTTAAGTGCCCCTAACCCTTCTTTTATTTTCATATTTCTGTCCTCAAAATAGGAGAAGGAAATGACAACCCACTCTAAGATTCTTGCCTGGGAAACCCCATGGGCAGAGGAGCCTAGTGAGCTACAGTCCATAGCGTGGCAAAGTTGGAAATGACTGAATGACTGAGCATGCACACATGCGTCCTCAAAATATTTTTCAAAGACTTTAATCCGTGAATCAGGAAGTATAGTTTACTATATAGTTTGAGGAGGAATTGGTACATATTTGTGTGTGATCATGCAATGTGGCTTCCAGTTCATGTCCGCTGCAGGAAGTTGGTTGGGCATCTTATTGGAAAGGCCCCTCCTCAGCCTTGACTGAAAGGCATGAGTCCCACCACATGTTTTGTTCAGAATCTCTTACAACTCGGATTTCTCCATTTCTCTTGGGAAACAGTCATACTGTCCAGAAACATAGGGCCTTGCCCTAGAGGCTGCTGCTGCTGCTAAGTCGCTTCTTCGGTGTCCAACTCTGTGCGACCCCATGGACGGCAGCCCACCAGGCTCTCCCGTCCCTGGGATTCTCCAGGCAAGAACATTGGAGTGGGTTGCCATTTCCTTCTCCAATGCATGCAAGTGAAAAGTGAAAGTGAAGTTGCTCAGTCGTGTCCGACTCTTAGGGACTCCATGGACTGCAGCCTGCCAGGCTCCTCTGTCCATAGGATTTCCAGGCAATAGTACTGGAGTGGGGTGCCATTGCCTTCTCCGTGCCCTAGAGGACAGTATCCTTATTCTTTGATGTTTATCAGTTGAAAGCAAAGCAGAACCTTTTATTAACTAAGCCTTCACAGGTCATACACAGTACAATTCCATTGGTTGAACCACACCCAATTCATTATAGTATGCCTTGTAATTTTGGCATAAGTTGAACTGAAGTTTATGCTTTTTACTTACTATGAGAAAAAGACTGTAAGAGTAAAGAAAATACACTGTTCACACAGCTTGTCATTTTTACACATGTGTTAGCAATGATGTTCCCAACTCTTTTCCACCTGTGAGAATCATGTATGTGAATATAGAAAATTTAGAAGCCTAGAAGTGAATTACTGAAAATTATCTGCCAATAACCGTTGTTAATATTTTGGTGCATTTTCTTGCAGTCTTAGTAAGATGGAGTCTTTAAATATAGATCCCTGTATCTTAGGAACTAGGAATGCAGCAGAAGCAGTTCCTAGTGAGATGGAGAAAAACACTGTTTGTTTAGTCATGCCCTTCTCCTGTGGAGGCAGTGCTGTTGACAGAGCATATTAGAGATGTTCCCTGGATGTGTCCGCCTTAGCTAATTGACAGTCTGGTGTTTACGATTTTACATTCTGTTAATCAGCCGGGGAGCTGCAGTCCTCAGGCTTCTAGAAACTGCCCTCCCCCCACCTCGGGGGCCCATCCCAGGCATTGGGAGTTGAAAGCCACACTTAGGGAAACGCATTTTTGACCACAGGCAGGGATCCTGGGAGGGCTCGCATCTCGGGGCACCAGGGAAACAAGAGCTGCGCTGAAGTGCTGTCCACACGGGTCTGTGAGAAAACGTGTGTCCTCCTGTGACAAGGCGCCCAGTAACGCTGTTCCCCTGCCACAGACAACATCGCTTCGGAACTGGAGAACTTCATGGGGCTCATCGAGGTGGTGACCGGCTACGTGAAGATCCGACACTCCCACGCCTTGGTCTCCTTGTCCTTCCTGAAGAACCTGCGCCAGATCCTAGGGGAGGAGCAGCTAGAGGGGTAAGAGCTTCGCGTTGCAGCAGCTGATGCTCTCCCGCCACCGCCACTTACACATGCTGCCTTTAAGGTTTTCTCGTTAAAAAGAAGCAGCAGTGCCCGTGGTGGGGGCACCCTGTGTGGGGCCACCTCCTCGCGTGGAGTCTCCTGCAGTCAAGAGTCTCCATCCTTGAGCCTGGGTCCTGACCCATCTGGGGGTGGGTGTCTGCCTGTGTGCTGGCAAAGCAGCAGACAGGGCCGTGGCGGGGACCAAAAGCACCCAGATGGGGGCTGAACAGCTCACCTCTCCATGAAACCATCGTCGCGGGCCCCTTGTCTCCCTCGGGATGCTGTGGTCCACTGCATAAAAGCCATTCCACCTTTTCAGATGTGTTGGAACACCAGAAATACGGAGGCATATGAACATTTTGTTACAAAGAAATCTTGATTTACAGAGTTGTTTCTATTGATCAGCTCATAGGATTTGTGCTACTGATAGAACGTTTGCCTTCTGCAGAGATGGGCTTTGTGATAAGGGTTTTAGCCTCGCCCAAGGCCATCCACCGATTGAGAAATGAAAATGGGTGCTTCGATCGCTGCACACACATGGGCAGTTTCCCTCCCGAATTCACCCCGGGTGTTCCTTTGCACATGCGCTTCTCTTCACAGGCTCCCCTTTAAATATAATTCTTGCATTGCTTTAAGCTAATGCTTCGAAATAAAGGGAGACATCCATTAATGCGTTAACTCCTTCTAAAGAGAATTTGGGGAAATAAGTTAGGAAAGCAAGAGGTGGGAAGGTCATGAGAAAGGTTGTCTTTGCTGATTTATGTGCCCCGATGGATAAAGTTACCACATAAGGGTTTCCTTACAGCCTTCCTGCTTTTCTCAGACTCACTCTCAGTCAGTCTTAAATTCTTAAAATTCCATCATCTGATATAAGCCAAAGAGAGGGGGCAGCACTTCATTCCATCCCTGAAAAGCACACTGTCCTCCCCGCTGGGAACCCTGTTGACTTCCTCCTGGTGAGTCCACCGAGGCTGCCGCTGTGCTCAGCCCGATGTCCCAGGTCACCAACGTAGCAAGCCGAGGCTCTGCCAGTTTGAGGTGATGGTTATTGTTGGTTGTAGTAACTTTTAAAATGAATTTTAGCACAGTTATTTTTCCTTTTCCTCCAAGTAGGTTTTTCTTGAAACTCTGGTGATGATAAGCACCTTTTGTTTAGCACATTGGTACCTGCAAGTTTTCCTTCTGCTTGAGGATACACGTTTTTCCCCCAGGTTGAGCAAGTGATATAGATAAAGGGGAGAACTAGCAGGAGAGTTCAGTTAATTTTTATTAGGAATTATTACATGACGTGATTGCCTATCAGTTGTGTGTTAACTAAAAGTATTATGCACTCAAGTGTAGCTGAAATTAAAGTGTGATTTTTATTTGCAAAAATATTTATGACGTATTTCTTATTATCTGAACCTTGTGTAAAGCCTGAAGCCCCAGTGGGGTCTTCTTACAGATAGATGCGTATCATCTCTTAGGTGTTTGGGCCACTTCCAGGCTCAGCGAAGCTTCAGGCCTCCCCTGACCTTAGCACTTTGTCAGGGGATGGCAATGGTGAGCCTGCTGATCGTCAGTAGCTCTGAGGAGACTGAGCGTCCAGCCTTGTATTTCTTCCTGCCGTTGCTGGGAGGCTCTCTCTCTAGCTGGAGCACTTGAGAACCTAGCTTCTCTTCACGAGAGCTGTGTTCCTTTGACTGCCTTCCTCACCCATGACCAAAATGGTCTGGGTAACCTTGCTTGTGATGAGTGCCCCTGCAGCTGGCTTTGGATCAGGTGTGACCAGTAGCAACTCAGTTCTGTGTTTCTCCTCCTCCGACTTAGGAAGGAGGTTAGGACCAGCCCCTTCACCTGCTCCCCTCATTCCTATAAGAGTCACACAGATACAGAGAACAAACGTGTGGTTACCAGCAGGGGAGGGGGACAGGGGTGGGGAGTATAGGGATAGGAGATTAGGAGGTACAAACTATTACGTATAAAATAAGCTACAGGGATAAAACGTACAACACAGGAGACATAGCTGTTATTTTATAATAACTACAAATGGAGTTTAAAAATTGTGGGGATTTCCATGGTGCTCCAGTGGTTAGAAATACAGGGGATGCAGTTTTGATCCCTGGTCACGGAATTAAGATCCCACAAGCCACGTGGTATGGCCAAAAAAAAAAAAAGTGAACTGTAAAAACTATGAATCACTATATGTACACCTAAAACTGTAAAGAATGCAAAATAAACTTTAAAAAGAGCCAATTTTCCACTCAAACCTTAAAAAAGAAAGAAGAAGGAAGAGTCCAGAAGAAGCAGAAAAGAAAGGAGGATGATAAATAAATGCCAGCAGTGCTGAGCGAACTTCGCAGAGTGCCACAGGGAAAGAAAAGGCACATGCCGTGGGCGTGAAAGAGTCAGATAGCTGATTAAGAGAGATCAGACAGGCTTCTGTGAAGAGGTGGCTTTGGAGACGGGCCTTGGGGGGTTTCCGGAAACGCTCAGAGAGCAGAGGGTGAATAAAGGCGTTTCAGGCCGGCAGCAGCAGAGGCAACGAGCTGGGGCGTCCTGGGACGTGTTTGGCAAAAAATGCTGGTGAGGTAGGTGGCATTAGGGTTACGTAAGCTGCTCTGCACCCAGGTGTGGAGGTTATAATTTGGATAGGCAGTGGAACCTACGTAGGATGTTTGAGTTACAGAGTGTTTGTAGAACCTTTCGCTTCCGTGTGCTTTTGTTACAAGCCAAGATGACTTTTACCCCAGGGGTTCCCACACTTGGCTATACATAAGAGTCATCCGGGGGCTTTTAAGGAATCCTGATGCCCAAGTTGTACTCCATCCCAATTCAGTCAGAATGTTTAAGGGTGGGATCCAAGCATCAGTGCTTTTCTAAAGATTGCCAGGTAATTTCAGTGTGTGCCAAATTGGAAACCACGGCTTTACCCTTTTATTTCTTCTTCTCATAAGCATGTCCCCAAAACTTTGATTTTTTGCCTAGATATTTTCTTGTCATACTGTTGTCTTAAAGTATGATTTTCTTATACTTCTCATGACCAAAAAAGTGCTTCCACTTGGTCCAGTGGGAAGAAAGTTTTATAGCCTTTTGTTTTGATGCTGAACAGACAAATTGGTAGTACATATATCCTTTTTATGTATCACCCTTTGCTTTCCAAACTTTGCAACAGGAACTGAGACCTGTCCCCAAATGTGTCCTGAGTAGCCCAGACTACAAAGTCAAGTCCAGAATGTGAAATTCAAGAGCGTTACATGGAGTAGACCTCTTATTCCTCACTCAGAGTGAGCTGATTCTAGAATCTGACGTCCAGGACTGTGATGCACACAGAGCAAAATCACGTGGGAACAGGTGGCAGGGCTGCTTGTCTCTGGATAAAGGGGCCAGACAACATAGGCGGTCTAAAGTTAAGCCAGCAGAATTCAGATGGCCAGCGCTTCCTTGAGGACATCGCCCTGTAAGGTGGTGTGTTTCTGGAGTAATAACCTTAGACATTAAGACTAAAGTTCTGCTGTTTTGGAAGGAAGTGGATTTTGGAATACACATGTACAAGGTTTCTATGAAATGGCTAATTTGTAAGCCCTTGAAAAAGAAGATATTTCTGTTATCTGAAAAAATTCTCTGATTTTGAACAACCCTGTTTTGTGATAGCATCAGATAAATGAGTTAAAATTTCAGATTTGTTGATGCCACCGAGGATAGTCGCCCTGAAAAGAATAAGAGTTAGATGGAGGTGGTGGGTTATAAGGATCGGAGTCCTGGATGCAGTCAGGAGTCTCTACTCATGTCTCTACCACTTGGCTCTGCAACACTGTGCTTTATTCTATCTTCTTACAACTCTAAGATTAGGTTGCAACATGGCTATACTTTAACACTTCTCTGGCACTTCCAAAAAATGTACACTCAGTCGTGTGACTCAGCAGTTCCAGGATCTACCCCAGTATCTACCCAAGAGAAACAAAAACATGCCCCCACAAGACTTGTACGGGATAGCTCATAGGAGGAGTATTCATGATACCATCCCCCTCACCCCACAGCAAATAAAAGCCCCACTGGAAGCAATCCAAATGTCCATCAGCAGATGAGTGGGTAAATAAAACGTGGCACAGTGGGTTCCTGCCCAACAATAACGTCACAACATGAGTGAACCTTAAAAACATCAGGTTAAGTGAAAAAAAGCCAGACACGAGAGACTCCACATTGTAGATTCCATTAATGGGTGATTTCTGGAAAAGGCAAAACTGTGGAGACAGAAAGCCGTGAAGGGCTGGGGGTGGAATCAGAGGATGAGCACCACTGGGAATGAAGAGCTTTGGGAGTGCTGAGAGCGAGGAGGGGTGGAGAGGCTCCGACACTGCCTCGTGGGGATGGCTGGACCCCTGTGTGAGTTTACTGAGCTCCGAAACTGTAAAAGCTTACAATGACTGGAATTTTTTGGTAGATAAATTATACCTCAGTAAAGCTGTTTTTAAAACACTCCAAGAGGAAACATTTTTAGAGTATGTGTTTGGTTCTAGAGACACGTGAATATAAATTCCTACCCTTGCTGAACCCCCAAGGCTGGTGTAAATATTGAACTTCAGAGGAGATTTGGACGTAATCGAAAGCAGTCTGTTGCAGACGGATTAGAGGCAGCCTCTGTGCAAAGACCAAGCCCTCCATCCACTGCGGAGTGCTGGAGACGGCCCCCATGCACTGGGTTCTGATGCCCCCTAGAGACCACAGGGAAGAGGCTGTGTTTTTTTTTCTCTGAGAAATAAAGGGAATGGTGATTGCTTTTTTCCAGTCTGTCAGAGAAGTTTGGAAAGGGGGAGAGTGTTCATTCCTGCCCCGCCCTCTCCCCAGCCCCATCTGTCCCAGCTGGGGAGAAGTTGAAGAAATGCTTTGTCTAGAGTTGCTGCCTAGTGAGACAGGAGATGACGCTCCAGCCCTGGACCTGGCGTTGTCTTCTAAGTACGAGGAGAATCCCCAGCACTGTGCCTTCCTCTGCTTCCCGGTCCTTCCTGCCCTTCATCTGAGCAGGCGGGGAGGTGATGGTGTTGACAACTCAGAGGTAAGACAGCCCTGAGACTGGAGCCATAAATAAAACAGTTAGGTGTACAATATATGCTGGGCATTTAGGATGCTGATGCAGGTAATATATAGATGTCCTCAAGGAGATAACCTCCCATGGGGGACCCACCCCAAGCATAGGAACAAACATTTTTTGCAACCTTAAGAAGAGCTGGGGAAAGGACACTAACATATAAAATCCAGACACCATGGAGTCTGCATAAGGGACAGAAAAATAACCAGATAGTTTTTAAAAATACATTTTGAATGTAAAGGCAGTCATCTTAGAAACAATTAGGAAATCACATTTACAGAACAATTGAGTTAAACAGCCAATTCCTTTAGGAAACAATAAAATCTAAGTGTGTTTATGTGTGTGTTGAAGATGTGCAGACAAGTTTCTGCCTTTTCCTACCTCTTAATCCTTACCTGATCTCGGAAGGGATGGGAGGGCAGCAGGGCGCCAGCTGGGGTTGGGAAAACAAGAACAGTATTGACAGGCAGCTCGTGAATGGCTTGGTATTATTGTGAGGGGGGTTTTGTTTTTATTTTCTGTCGCTTACTCCAGCTCCATAACAACCGGGTTTTATTGATATTGGTATCCTGGCTCCAGGCCTTCTCAGTGTTGTTAAAAAAAAAATGTTTATGTTTACTGTGAAAAGATAATCTCGCTTTTCAAAGTGATTAATCACATACACAGAATTTCAGTGTGCCTGCCATTCATTTGTCAAATTCCTGATTTATAATTCATGCTCCCTCCCCTGGGGAGAAGATGTTTTGTTCAGAAGGTATTTTCCGAAGGGTTATGTTCCCTGCTAGTGAAATTGAAAGTGAAAGTGAAGTCGCTTAGTCGTGGCAGACCCCGTGGACGGTAGCTCACCAGGCTCCTCTGTCCATGGGATTCTTCAGGCAAGAATACTGGAGTGGGTTGCCATTTCCTTCTCCAGGAGATCTTCCCGACTCAGGGATCGAACCCAGGGGTCTAAAATAAAAGCCTCATCTTAGGTTGAGTCAGAAGTTTGACCTGGGTAATTGGTCTTCACTCCCGGCTCAGAGGTTTCTGCACCAACAAGACTTTGTCCCTCGCGGTTATGACCTGGGCACCTGGGAGCCCCCAGACCCACAGGGTTTGTGTTGACACCGCAGGGCGTCCTTAAGTGCTGGGACTAGCCCGAGGGCAGGGACTCCACCTGCCACCACCCCTCCTCCACCCTTCCTCCGGGCAGCAGCCCCAGCAGCTTGGAGGGATCAGACAAGGCGAGGAGGGGCGCGGTGAACCCCGCCTTTCAGGTCCCGGCCACCCGCCCGCACACGTGGCCTTGCGGTGCCTAGCCTGAGACTCGGTTCCTTTGGACAATATTTCACATCCATTTTCCAGCATATTCCTATGTTGGGGAGCAAGCTCTCACTGAAAGGAAAGGATTTGTTGGCCTGCCCATTTCTGCCGCCTGACTTGGTGGCCCTGGATGTACCTGAGGCCTCAGGTGGGTCTGAGAAGAGCCCCTCTTGGCTTCCGAACTGCCGCCTTTGGGCCCGCGGGCTCACTGTGCCCCTCCGCCACCCCGGCCCTGAGGGGTGCAGCCCAGGGTTCGTGAGGGGCTGGGCCTCAGGCCAGGGGCACGTCCCCCCTGGGCACAGCGGCTCCTCCTGGGCCCTGCAGACCCGCAGGGCACTCGGGTGACGCCGTTCCTCCACCTGCTGCCCCGTGAGTGATGGACGGAACTACAGAAGGAGCTGAGGACCTGCGTGCGTGCGTGCGTGCGCGCAGCTCGTGGACCGCACCGCTCGTCCTGGACCCCGTCTCGGAATGCCCCGGGAACTCTCGAGACCTTTGGGCGGGACCCGGGCTTCCGCTTAGCTCAGCCTGTGGGCTGGCCGGTAGAGGCCTGAACCTCACCGGGCGCCGGGCGGTGCCCAGTGCACCCCACCCCAGGGCAGAGGAGCGCTCCGGGCTTCCTTCTGGTCCATCCTGGCTCCGGGAACTGGGGCCGGGGTCCTTTCTTCTCTGCTGTGTGTGTTTTGGATCCCTGAGTGGGTCTTGGAAACACACACAAGGTGGCACCAGTGCCTAGACTCAGTTTTGTAGAGGGCGCTGGAGCGAACCCCAGAAACAGACTGGGGCGGGGGCAGGAAGGGGCGGGGTCTGAGGTCTGAGCAGTGACCCTGCCCGCCAGGTGTGCGGTGCGTGCAGACCCCGGGCTGGAGCTGTCCGCTCGCCTGCTGCCCCGAGGGGTGGGCGGGGGAGGGGGGTTGGTTTCTAGGGAGACCCAGGCTAGCGGCTGCCGATGCTGGCTGTCCCCCTGCCTCGCCTTCAGAGGCAGCCGTGTCTGCTGCTTCTGGGTCCACCCACCAGGGTGGACATCTCACTTGGTCAGCATTGGAGCCCCCGCCCCTCATGGTGCTCAGCATCTGTTAGACCGGTGCCTCTCCAGGTGTGGTCCCAGCACGTACAGCGTCAGTGTCCCCTGAGCGCTGGTTAAAAATGCAGATCCTCAACCCCTCTAGACCTGCCCAGGAGAAACCCCCATGGTGGGGCCCAGCACCCAGCCCTCAGCCCTCTGAAAATCAGCTGTGTGCACCCTGAACTTGTTGGACACTGAGTTGCTGTCGCCTGGATGGGTAGCCTGGGGAGTTGCCCTTCAGGGGCCATTTCTTCTCCCCCACCTTCTCCAGTGACCAAAGCTGAGACTTTTCAGGGTGGGCTGCATCTGGAGGAGGAACTGACACTTTTGCCTGTCCCGTTCTCTCTCCTCCCCGCTGAGCTGCATGGAGGGGATGGGATAGGATTTAACCCCGAGGATAATGGCAGGCTTTCTACAGCAAATATGTAAGCTGTTTCGGTTGAGTAACAGAGCATATCTGTTCTGCTGTGGACTGATTTCAAGTGCGTTGTACATACTCTGCTTGAGAGAAATAACTAGAGGCGTTTCTAGAGAATGATTTTAGCAGCCTCTAACATGAGAAGCGTAATCGGGGTCATCAAATTAGTGTTTTATCTGTTTTGACATTATCCTTGAATCATATGGTTGCTATTGTTAACAGGGACTCTTCCTTCTTAGATACTCTTAATTCCATCTCTGAATCTCTGATCGGCAGAGGCGGTGTTTTCTGGAGCCAGGTGATCAAGAATCCCAGAGCAGGGTGGCTGGAGGCAAAGGATAACTGTCTGATGCTGATCTCTCTGCTTCCAGGAACTACTCCTTCTACGTCCTTGACAACCAGAACTTGCAACAGCTGTGGGACTGGGATCACCGCAACCTGACCATCAAAGCTGGGAAAATGTACTTTGCGTTCAATCCCAAATTGTGTGTCTCGGAGATTTACCGCATGGAGGAAGTGACGGGGACTAAAGGGCGCCAAAGCAAAGGGGACATAAACACGAGGAACAACGGGGAGAGAGCCTCCTGTGAGTGCGACCTCCCACACTGCGCGGTGGCTTCTGTTCGTGGCCCCTCCTCACTTCACGCAGGCCTCTTAAACTAACACCTGGACATCTTCAAAGGCAGTAGTGAGGCAGATTCGTATTAGTAAATTTTCCATAGCATCCATCTGTGTATTAACATTTATAAATGACTTTTCACTCAGATTTTAAAGAGGTGCTTACAGAATACACAGAGTTAAGCATCTTTTATGCTCACACAGACTGTTGGATTGTTTTCCAGGGGAGAGCTGGTCCTCTCCAGCCCTGGGAGGGAGTGAGCCTGGCCCTGAGTCTCCAGGGTGGAGGAGAGGTCTGAGGGCAGCGGGGCTCAGCTGCAACCCCTGTGGCCATGGGCCCCCAACCTGGATCCTGATCCCAAGCACAGCATGAAAAATGGAGAGAGACTGCCTCCCTGAACTGATAACTGCTTTTTAAATTTAGAACAGTATAATTATAATCTTATATTGGTTATATGACTTCTGCTTGAAGGTTTTGCCTCTGAGCGGTGAGTTTCTCACCTAACGTTGTATGTAAAAATGCTTTTAAAAATGGTGTGCTTCTGTGTGGCTGGATCAGGTTATGAAGATAAATGCTCTCTCCACCATCGGCTTTTGATAAGGGACAGTATGCAAAAAACAGAGACTAACCCCTGTGATCCGGGGTGGTGCACACGTGCACACTGGTGGGAGAGAATCTTAGAGACCGTCCGCATTGGACTTCATTTTGTGGGCTTGGGATTCACCCCATAAACTCTCGAGTTGCCCAGTAAGGGATTTTAGAGGAGGGAAACCTGACGCAGAGCTGCAGAGCCTTCTCCCTGCGCGTCACACGCCCCTCTCGCCACGCTCCTGTTTAGACCATTGTAGAGTGGGATGTCGCATAGCTCTCTCAAAGTGTTTTTCTGCTCAGAGTCAGCCAGTCTGACCTGTTGGATCATGAATACAGTAGCCATTTATTTTCTTTTGGGGGAAAAAAATGTTTCCTCTGTAAATAACATTTTAGCGGAAACTACAGCATTTTTTGCATCTCAATCCATCACATTTTGCCCCACAGACATCTTGGATTGTAACTGTTGCCGGCCTCTGCTTCACCTCCCTGAGGGTGGAGGGTGTGATGGGAGGGAGTCAGGCAAATACAGGGCCCCGGGTAGAAAGGGCCGTTCATAGGAGAGCTCAGGTCTCAGCCTGGGCGGCTTCAGCGGCCCTCCCTGAGTTCTCAGCAGTTTGAATCTGGCCCGGGAGCACGAGGGGACTTGGGACAGCCTCCCTGTGGTGCTCCCCGGCCCAGGCTCCCCCCACAGAGGACGGGAGCCGTGCCGAGCGAGGTGGGCTCCGTTAGTGCTCAGTCCGTTCCCCGCTATGCGTCGGCACTGCTGGAGCCTCCAGGGAGTTCCTGGAGGTGTCACGCAGGAGGGTGTTGTACCAAGCTCAGACTAAGAAGTTCCCCTCCTGTGGCGCACCTGCCCTGTTACTGACGCGACCAGGCAGATCCACAGTGGTGAGACAGGTGTCACCTTGTCTAAGAAGACTCTTCCACTGTCCAGGTTCCCAGCCCCCTCGGGGGCCCACATCTCAGGCATGAGCAGAGACAAGCTCCCTTGGTGCAGCCAGCAGTCCTCTTCCAGGTTGTTAAGGATTGCCCACAGGTTCACATCCAGGGCCCCGCGTGAACGAAAACAAAGGACAGAGCCCCTTGCAGGCCCTGTAGTGCAGTGTTTGGGTCCTTAGTGGAGACAGCAGAGTCGCTGAGACGTTCCAACAGGGGCTTTGCACGCACAGCCAGCTTCGGGGGAGAGGGCCGTGGCCCGAGGAGATGGGCGCGTGGGAGGGGAGGGAGGAGATCACTGTCCCTCACGGGTGTGCCTCTGCCCCAGGTGAAAGTGACATCCTGCACTTCACCTCCACTACCACGTCGAAGAACCGAATCATCATCACCTGGCACCGGTACCGGCCCCCCGACTACCGGGACCTCATCAGCTTCACCGTCTACTACAAGGAAGCGTGAGTGTCTGTTTCAGCCATCCTTCTGTGGGCGAGCTTCATCCCCACCCCCACTCCCACTGTCCCGTGACAGCCACGACCACCAGTGACAGCTGTAAACAAAAAAGTGTTTTCAACACCATTCCTTCTTCAGTGGGTGCTTAGAGGTGCTTGAATTTAAAAAGTCCAAAGGGAAAAACTTACTTTGTGACTTAGGTCAGTCCAAACATTCAGAAGCTGGGATGGAGCGTGTGGTTGCGGCATCAGTGCAGCTTTGGTGCCCTCTAACCCATAGTCCTGCTGCTGCTGCTAAGTCACTTCAGTTGTGTCCGACTCTGTGTGACCCCATAGACGGCAGCCCACCAGGCTCCCCCGTCCCTGGGATTCTTCAGGCAAGAACACTCCGAATCGGGGTGCTCAGCCCCCCTCAAGGTGACCTTCAGATGAGTCTGCAGTCTACTCCCGTCACTCTCTGTAGCCCCTCCCCAGATGTGGCCCTCCACTGTAGATTGTAAGCCCTCCAAACAAGGGATGGAGAATGGAGAGAGACTGACCTCCCTGTCCCAAACCTTTCAGGATCTCTCCTAGAGTCTGCCAGGGGCATTTCTTGTCCTTTAGGGGACACCTGCCCCCACGGGCAGCCAGCACGTATCTCCTAATGGCAGGGATGTCTTCTTGGTCTGCCCCTCCATTCCGGTGCCTCCATATCCAGGTGGTTGCCCGGGCCTCTTAGTCACCCTCTTCATCCAGGTCCCGCCTTGATGCCTCTCCCAGGTGCCTGGCTTCCCTGGAGCTGGAACCAGAGCCACGGTGGCAGCATCTGGTACCCCTTCCCCTGCCCCAGATGGGGCCCTGGGAGTGCCATGCCCATGAGAAAGTCCAGATGCAGGATTCTCAGGCATTCAGTGTCCCTGCATGCGGGAATCATTCATCCGCCATCACGACGATTGGGAGGGGTGTGTGAATGCCAGTTTCAGAAACCAGCGGCTGTCCAGCCCTTCCATCTGAGGGGCGTGGGATCCCTGCCCAGCTCCGCATCTATGCAGAACCACAATCCCCTTTGACAGTCCTACCAGTGCTCTGGCAGGGTCAGCTGGCACTTTCACCAAGGGGTTGACATTAGTGTCTGAGATAACCTAGAAACTAAATATTTGAATGTGATAAAAATACTAAAGCAATCAGAATTGTTTGTGAGCAAATTAGATTTTGGAGGCTGTATTTGAGAAGCTGTTTTTCTGTGGCAAAGCATTTTCCTCCAGAAGTTATTCTTATCAATAACTGATGTTTGCACTAAGTGACTGCCCTTGTTTTTTTTTTTTTTTTATGGTGGAAAAAAAAAAAAATGCCACAGTGGGAAGAGAGGGAAAGAGTATTTGTATATACTCTTCAGGAGCAGAGTTTCCAATCCCAGTAATTACAAAACTTACTCTTCCTGAGGCAGAGGGTTTGATTCTATAGTATTTAGAGAACCAAGTGAGACCTGGAGTCTGGTAGCTTACTTTGATTCTATAAACATCTAATTGCTGATGTGTTTTACCTAGAATCCCCATTATGGAAAGTGGAAGGGGGACACCCGGGAGAGGTTTCTTAGAGCTTCGATGTTAGCACCATAAAGCACTGTCTGAGCTTCGCTGACTGTGTTTCAGCCCCTTTAAAAACGTCACAGAGTATGACGGGCAGGACGCCTGCGGCTCCAACAGCTGGAACATGGTGGATGTGGACCTCCCGCCCAACAAGGACGTGGAGCCCGGCATTTTGCTGCACGGGCTGAAGCCCTGGACGCAGTACGCCATTTACGTGAAGGCCGTGACCCTCACCATGGTGGAGAACGACCACATCCGTGGGGCCAAAAGCGAGATCTTGTACATTCGCACCAACGCATCAGGTACCCACACACGGCCCCCGCCGTCCCCACCTCATCAGCTCATGTTCCTTGCTCACAACAAGATATGCGCAGAGGGCTGTCCTTGAGCTGTGCCCATTGTCTCCCCCCGTCCTGGGCCAGTGTGTCTTTCATTTATATGCCTTCTCAGTATATCAATATAATACCTTAGCAGTATCATTTTTTTCCCCCTACTCCCAATACCCCAGCCTCTTCCAGGACATCTTCTCTGGACTTAGGACCCTCTTCCATCATCATTCTGATTGTCCCGGACCAGTGAGCCCAGGTCCCTCAGGGTGCTGGGTTTCTTTGGGAGGCCCCAACGGGATACAGTCCCCTAGGCTCCCCTTCTTGTTTATTTGGATAGTTGGACCTGTGGGAACTGAAGCCCTGCTGGTTGGTGTTCTAGTTTATCTCAGGCTCACTGGCCTCTCACCTTCATCCTGTAGCGCCTAGGGTTCCAAGAAAACAAACATAAGTTGAAAAGCATGAGAGGAACCACGTGGTAGACACTGCAAATGATTGCTGATGAAATGTGCCTCCTTCTCCCCTGATCCCCATTTTCTAAACTACCTCATTTCTCAACTCCAGAATCTTAAACTAATGAGAGCAAACGTTTGTGTCAGTTTTCCAAGCATATAAATACCAGGTTAGAAGTAGGGAAATGCACATCATTTTAAAAGGCACTTAAACATTCTTTGATGATAGCCATTGTTACAATGAGTAGGCTGTTACAACACATACAAGCTAGCACAAAGTGAATTTAAATGGCAAAGAGGGAGAGGACAAAATGTTGGTCAGGAAATCCTTTTGCTCATATTCTCTTGCCTCCTCCTCCCCTCCCCTGTTCCATCCCAATGCTCTTCTAAGTGGCTATGATCATGTCACTGATGGTACAGCATTTGTATCAATAAATGTGATGCAAACTTCTGATTCTAGGCCTGGGATGATGTAGCAGAGGCCCAAGGAAACAGAACAAGTTGTTCAGCCTAAAAATTTGGAAGTAATTCATTGTGACTAATTTAGGGAAAATAAAAATCTTTCTTTGCCATGACCAATTCTTAAGAAACTTGTTTCCTTTCCCCAAAGATGGAAAACAAAGCACTGCACAAATTGAGTCAGTTTGCTCCATTTGGTGCCTATCCTTACAGGTGGTAGTCAGAGAATGGCTTAGTCCTCAGCTCCAGTTTTTTTGTGACACCTGTTATTGAAACATTTCGGGGTCAGCTGTGTGTTTCTGAAATACTTATTCTGCTGCTGCTGCTGCTAAGTCGCTTCAGTCGTGTCCAACTCTGTGCGACCCCAAAGACAGAAGCCCACCAGGCTCCCCTGTCCCTGGGATTCTCCAGGCAAGAACACTGGAGTGGGTTGCCATTTCCTTCTCCAATGCATGAAAGTGAAAAAGTGAAAGTGAAGTCGCTCAGTCATGTTTGACTCTTAGCGACCCCATGGACCACAGCCTACCAGGCTCCTCCATCCATGGGATTTTCCAGGCAAGAGTACTGGAGTGGGGTGCCATTGCCTTTTCCTATACTTATTCTAGGAAGCGCTAAAATGGCCTAGCATTTAGTAGTTAAACATTTTCCCAGAGAAAAGTTAGCATTAATCATAACTTTTTCCTAACGTGTCCTTCCCTACAAGTTTCAGAACCTCATGTATATGTTGTCCCTTAAGCTTTCAAATGTGAAAAGCAGCTTGCATAGGAAACTCAGCTCAGTGCTCTGTGATGCCCTAGGGGTGAGATGGGGATGTGTGAGGGAGCCTCAAGAAGGAGCGGACATATGCATACAAACAGCTAATTCATGTTGTTGTACAGCAGAAACTAACACGACATTGTAAAGCAATTATACTCCAATTAAATTTAAAAAAGCAGCTCACATGACCACATTGCTTAAGTGGCACGTAGCGAAGGTGTTTTTCGCACTTTGGTGAACCTACCAATATCAATGCTTTTGTTGTGAACCTAATGAAAACAAGATTTCAGTGGTCCCTGGATGCATTTGCCCTTTATACACAATTCAGCTCTGGGTTTGGGATTTAGGGGCAATAGTAAGTACAGTTTGACCAGATCCTTATGCTTTGCCTGTAAATCGATATTCTTTTGATGGTAACAAGAGTCCATGACTTGAAATCAGGGCTTTATGTGTGTTGCAAATATTTTTAGACTTCTCATAGTCATAATTCCATACTTCCACTGATTCGTGGTTATACAGTTGTCAGATTTACAGACCTTTTTTCATCGCCTTCTCCTCCAGAGCCCCCTGTGCCCTGCCCCACACCCTCCATCACCCTTTTTACGTCCCCCTTTCATTTTGGCTTTTTTACTGTTTTTTAATCAGAGATTCAAAATCTTAAATAAAATAGAAGTCAGGTGTATTTTTTTTCCTAATTAAAAAAAATTATTTTAATTGAAGGATAATTGCTTTACAATATTGTGTTGGTTTCTGCCTTATATCCCCACGAATCTGCCATAGGTAAACCCCCTCCCCCTGGACCTCCCCCCCCTCCACCCACACACACACACACAAGGCAGTGGGTCTTACCATTTGCTGACACTGCCCCGAGTTAGACTTCTTGGAGAATGGCAGCGCTGATACATGAGGACAGTCTAGCATTTGCATTAACTGTAGATTCTACGTCGTCCCTCCCAACCCTGGCTGCGCCCCACCGCCCTTTTCGGAGGACTGCTCAGTTGTGTTTGTCACCACTGAGATGCCCTGAGAACAGATGCTATAAAGGGAAAGTAAGACAGTTGGGAAAGGAGGTTCGGTTGGCGTCTCGTGTCTGTGTTCACCGCCGTGTCCTGTCCGGGTCACACTCTGGTGGGTTTGCACTGAGTGTCTGGCAGCCTGGGCCTCAGCTTCCTTGCATTTTCTGATGCGTCCTCTGCCCCCTCCCAGTTCCTTCCATCCCCCTGGATGTCCTCTCGGCCTCAAACTCCTCTTCTCAGCTGATCGTGAAGTGGAACCCACCCTCCCTGCCCAACGGCAACCTGAGCTACTACATCGTGCGCTGGCAGCGCCAGCCCCAGGACAGCTACCTGTACCGGCACAACTACTGCTCCAAAGGTGAGGGGGAGGCCGGGCGGCGTCCGTGGGGAGTGGGCGGCAGCGGCGGTGCTGAGCCTGGGGTTGCGGGCTCTCCCTTCCCGGCAGCCCGTGTAACCTGGCTAGCACGGGGCCACTCTCTTCCGAGCAGACAAAATCCCCATCAGGAAGTATGCCGATGGCACCATCGATATCGAGGAGGTGACGGAGAACCCCAAGACTGAGGTGTGCGGCGGGGAGAAAGGGCCGTGCTGCGCTTGCCCCAAAACCGAAGCCGAGAAGCAGGCGGAGAAGGAGGAGGCCGAGTACCGGAAGGTCTTCGAGAACTTCCTGCACAACGCCATCTTCGTGCCCAGGTACCGCCATTTTCGTGCCCAGGTACCGCCATCTTCGTGCCCGGGCACCGCCATCTTTGCACCCAGGCCCCTTGTCCTCCGCGGTGCTGCCGCCCCCACCCCCGCCCACCGTGCGCAGGTTGACACGCAGAAGTGAGGCCCCGGGGGCCATCACGGAGAGACCACAGGGCAGGCGACCGGCTGGGCGGGTGGGCGCGTCGGTGCTCAGCCCTGTCGGACGGGCCAGGAGCTCGCAGCCTGCACAGTGGGGGCCTCAGGGTGATGGGCGACACAGGGAGCGGCAAGCACCGGCCTCGAGCAGACACCTGCAAGTGAAGGAGCCGGGGTTTGGGCCCTTCCTGTGCCTCCCTGCCAGACTCCCGGCCTGGCCAAGGAGGGGCGAAGTGAGAAGGAGAAACTGAGTCAGTTTTGAAAGGGGCTCCACTTCAAAGCATAACTGAGCACCACAGGGTCCCTTGAAAAAGTTTGTGAAGCCTTGCCAAAGACAGCCTTTCCAAGACAAACAGCTCGACCCCAGGGCATCTGTCTTCTCTGTTGCTCCAGCCACCACTTCTGCCAAGTGGGGACAAAATGGAGGAAAATAAATGTGTAGAGCAGAAGTATTCAAGTTGCTAAAAGCTGGGAACAACCCATGTGTCCACCAGCAGATGAAGAGATGAGCCGATGTGGTCTTTCCCTGCGGAGGAATATTATTCAACCATGTAAAGGAATGAGATTCTGAACAACAGGAATGAGCCTTGAAAACACCATGCTGAATGAAAGCAGCCAGATACAGACAGTGATATTACGTGATTCCATGTGTGTGAAATATCCACAACAGGCAAATTCCTGGCAACAGAAAGTAGATTACAGATTACCAAGTGCTGGGAGAGGGAAAATGGGGAGTTACTCCTTACTCTGTGTAGAACTTCTGTTTCGGGTGATGAAAGATTTTGGCGATGATTACACAGCATTATGAATGTCATCAATGACACTGAATTTTACCCCTAAAAGTGGTTAAAATTATAAAATTTTGTTAGCTTTTTTTTTTTAGTTTTAAGTTTGTTTTACCACAATAAAAAATAGTTAAAAAATGAAAACAGAGGGACATTCAACAGGGCAGCCTTGTAGTGTCTGGGAAAGGAAATAGAAACAGGGTGGGGGCTGATAGTGCCTTTTTTTTTTCTGAAAAATTGTAACACAGGGTTTAGAGACAACCTTGTGCCTGAAATCTGGGCAAAGGAGCAGGATCCAGGCCAGCGTTTTACCTGTAAGCCCGTTTCCCCACCCCCTGTGGTGTCCCTGTTGCCAGCGCGTTCTCCTGGGCATCCGTCTTCTCCCAGCTCCCCACCCGCAGGGATACCAGCGGCCCCCGGCTTCTGTTTATGCTGCATTTGCTTTGCCCTCAAAGGCTCTCTTAGGTTGTAGCCACAGAGGGTTTTGAAAGAGACTTCTATTTTCTGTCAAGTGGCCTTCCTGGTATTTGTACACTAGTCAAAGATAGACGTCTTACTTTAGAAGTCTTTAAAACAGGAAATCAAGACCTTTTAGAAGTGGAGGCACTAGCTTTTTCTTTTTTCCAGAGTAAACTCCGGGTTGTTTAACAGCTTTCTTCCCCCTCCCTTCCTCTCCTGCCATTGAAACTATAGCACCTCCCACCCTGCCCCACCAGTGACGTGTTCTCACAATGGATGGTAGGACTGCAGCTCACGTGTTAGACGAGATATTCTGTATGTCGTGCGTGCTTTGAAGAATCGGGAAGTTTGAGGGAGGTTAGAAAAGAGCTCAAAGATGTTTTCAAACTAGGACCCAGGTTCAGTGGCTTTTCCACCACCTGGATTCATTAACAGTGAATTTGGGGCCTGGGCCATCCTCCCAACGAACCAGGAAGGGACTGGTTCACAATTGGAAAAGGAGTACAATGAGGCCATATATTGTCACCCTGGTTATGTAACTTATATGCAGAGTACATCATGCAAAATGCCGGGCTGGATGAACCACAAGCTGGAATCAAGGTTGCTGGGAGAAATATCAACAACCTCAGCTATGCAGATAACACCAGCCTAATGACAGAAGGTAAAGAGGAACTAAAGAGCCTCTTGATGAGGGTGAAAGAGGAGAGTGAAAAATCTGGCTTAAAACTCAACATTTAGACTTCCCTGGTGGCTCAGTGATAAAGAATCCACTTGCCAGTGTAGGAGATCTGGGTTCGATTCGTGATCCTGGAGGAGCCCACATGCTTCAGAGTGACTCAGTCCATGCTCCACAGGTATTGAACCTGCGCTCTAGAGCCCATGCCCTGCAGCAAGAGAAGCCTGAGCACCGCAGCCAGAGAAAAAGCCCACACAGCAGCAAAGACCCAGCACAGCCAATAAATAAGTTAATGATTTTAAAAACAATGTAACATTCAAAAAACTAAGATCATAACATCCAGTCCCATCACTTCATGGCATATAGATGGGGAGAAGTGGAAGCTGACTGACTCTTTTCTTGGGCTCCAAACTCACTGTGGAGTGTGTGACTGCAGCCATGAAATTAAAAGATGCTTGTTCCTTGGAAGGAAAGCTATGACAAACCTAGACAGTGTATTAAAAAGTAGAGACATCACTCTGCCAACAGAGGTCCATATAATCAAAGCTATGGTTTTTCAAGTAGCATATATGAATATGAAAGTTGAACCATAAAGAAAGCTGAGCACTGAAGAATTGATGCTTTTGAACTGTGATGCTGTAGAAGACTCTTAAGAGTCTCTTGGACTGCAAGATCCAACCAGTGAATCCTAAAGGAAATCAACCCTAATTATTCACTGGAAGGACTGATACTGAAGCTGAAGCTCTGATAGTTTGGCCACCTGATGATAAGAGCCAACTCATTGGAAAAAGTCCTGATACTGGTAAAGATTGAGGGCAGGAGGAAAAAGGGGCAAACGAGGATAAGACGGTTGGATGACATCACTGACTTAACAGACATAAGTTTGAGCAAACTCCAGGAGGCGGTGAAGGACGAGGAAGCCTGGCGTGCTGCAGTCGATGGAGTCACAAAGAGTCGGACACGACTGAGCAACTGAACAACAGCTATCCAGTAACCACTCAGGGAGCAAGAGGGTGATTTGCATGGTTAGACTGAGGTTTGTAGTGGAGAGAAAGCAAAATAAATGATGAGGAAGGAAATCCCCATATAATTTGTTGGTTGTTATACAAGGGGGTTGAGTAGCTCCTTTTATTCCAAGGTGAAGATTTTTCTTTTTTTGTCTCACTCTGGCTCAAGTCAGAGGAAAGACAAGAGAGGCAGAAGCCCTCACTCACAAGCCACGTTTCTCTCTTCCTTGCAGACCCGAACGGAAGCGGAGGGAGGTCATACAGATCACCAATACCACCATGTCCAGCCGGAGCAGGAACACCACGGTGCTGGACACCTACAACATTACAGACCCAGAAGAGCTTGAGACCGAGTACCCTTTCTTCGAGAGCAGAGTGGACAACAAGGAGAGAACTGTCATCTCCAACCTCCGGCCTTTTACTCTGTACCGAATCGACATCCACAGCTGTAACCATGAGGCTGAGAAGCTTGGCTGCAGCGCCTCCAACTTTGTCTTTGCAAGAACCATGCCTGCAGGTACAGTGTGATCCAGCTCACCCACACGCAACCTAGTGGAGAAGACTGATTTGCAGAGACAGAGGCTGACACTCTTAGTCTCAGTCCTGCTGATTAAAGAACAGTGGTCATTTGCAGGTGACTTGGAAGCCCAACAGGGAATGGCATCCATGCATAGCGACCCCACTCCCACCCCAGTCTCTCCATGCAAAGTACTTTGAGAGCAGGGAGCTTGATTCAGGATTGACTCTTTTCCTTCTTCTCATGGGTTTGCATTATGCATTCCCACAGCCCTTTTTTGCCAGGCCCCTCCCTGAGTTTCCATGAAATCCCCAGTGTGCAGCCCTGATTCAGAGTGAGCATCACTCCTTAGGGGCAGCTCCCATGCAGTCTTTGGTCCTGCTTACTTAGTCTTCACCTTCCCCTTGTAAGTTAGAAGCTGCCTATGGCTCAGACAGCCACACAGCCACCTTTCAGGATGGGCAAACTGCAGCATTTGCTTCCCTGCAGAGCTGGCAGGGAACACAGAGTGTCTGTGTCTGGGGATGGGGCCTCCTGGGTTCGGTTCCAGCCTCTGCCAGCCGACCTAGCCTTCATCTCCTCACCGTCCCAGGAGAGACACAGCCCAGCTGATTTCTCAGAGCTCTTCCCAGCTGGAATTTGCAGTGATTTTGCTCACTACCTGGCAAGAGAGCAAGCACCCCAGCCTCCCCTGGCAGCTGGAGGAATTGCTGATTCCACCCCAGCGAGCTTGCGCTCAGCACCAGCTTCCTGGCGGCTTCCTCCCAGGCAGGCTTGAGGACTATCCTTCACACCTGCCCAGAAATTGCATCTGCTGCATGCAGATGCAGAGCACAGGGTCCAGGACCCAGCCTGTAGGCTGGGGCCGCTGCTTCTGCTCACGCCACGCCTTTTCCATGCTGCTGGTGTTGACGGCATCGCATAGAAGCCGAGAACCAGACCTGAGTGACCCAAATTGCTAAGATTGTCCTCCTGTGCTTGAGAGTAGGCTTTTCTGTTGGGGCACCCGAGTGGGAAGGGAGGGTATGGTGGCATCTTGAGACTTACAATCATTAGGTTGTTGCAATTCCAAAACCCCTTCTGTGTGTACGTGGCCAGGCCAAGAGGAGTCACCACGGCCGCTGTCCAGTGTCCCGTGTGAGGGGGTGGGGAGGCCATTCTTAAGTTAATCAAGTGTTTCTGTCCCTTCTTGGGGGCTCGAATCTAACTTTCTTGCCTGTTTCAATTGTTGCACAGAAGGAGCAGATGACATTCCTGGGCCAGTGACCTGGGAGCCAAGGCCTGAGAACTCCATCTTTTTAAAATGGTCAGAACCTGAGAATCCCAATGGATTGATCCTCATGTATGAAATAAAATATGGATCCCAAGCCGAGGTGAGTCTGGACTCCGGGCACGTGTGGGTGCATTTCCGTTACAGGTGTGGTGTACATTATACCAAAACACAGGGTACCCCCCAGTTAGCTGAAGACTAAACAATGGAATAAGGAGGTGAGGCAGGGAGGAGTTCGGTCTTTCTAGCAGCTCTCTGCTCTTTGAGGAATTTTCACAGTGCGCAAGGAGCTGGCTTATCCTCACCCCCCAAGAAACTGTTTCTTTACAGAAAGTGATCTTTCGGCCTAGAGACTGGTCTTAATAACTTAATCTTTCTGAAACACTTTTTGATTAAAGAAATAAGGTCTGGTTTGCGCTTGGGTGTGCTTTCAGTTACCGGAAGACTGCCACCACGTAGAGCCGGTGTTTGTCCTTTTCCTACAAATCGGTGTCAGCATTCAGCGGGAGGCGAGTGGCCAGGCAGCCACAGCCGCCCGTTTCCAACATGCGTGGGGAATTGACACATGTGTTTTATTTCCTCCAGGATCAGCGGGAATGTGTGTCCAGACAGGAGTACAGAAAGTATGGAGGAGCCAAGCTAAACCGGCTCAACCCAGGGAACTACACAGCCCGGATCCAGGCCACCTCTCTCTCTGGGAATGGGTCGTGGACGGAGCCCGTGTTCTTCTACGTTCAGGCCAAGAGTAAGGCCATGGTGGGAGCCGCTGATGGGCCGGGACTGGGGAAGCCTGATTTTCTGATTCCCATCACCCACCACCGAGAAGAGGCACACTAATGCCAGCACCCCATCTGGGAGCTCAGGCCGGGGAGCTGCTCCACATAGAGTCCCTCCCTCGGACCCTCTTTTGAGGGAGTCAGCAAGGGGGCCCTCGCTCTCAGCTTGATTTACGTCCAGAGCATTTTACAAAGTACTGAATTGACTGTTCTGCCTTCTGCCTCATCAGGGATGCTGGTTGGGACTCAGACTCAGGGCTTAGCATCCTAAGGGGGGACACAAACCCAGGGGCCTTCTGGTCCAGCCTGCTTCAAGGCAGGAGTCGTCGCCATGACAGAATCCCAGGCCGAGGCTGCGCCCCATCACTGCTTGTTGGTAAAATACAGATGCACTTATAAAGCAGCAACGCACATTGAGAGTACACGGTACTCCCTGTGTGGTGATGGGCTTCCCAGGTGGCGCGAGTGGTAAGGAACCTCCTGCCAAAACAGAAGATGTGAGAGACTTGGGTTCGATCCCTGGGTCGGGACAGTCCCCTGGAGGAAAGCATGGCACTGCAGTCCAGTATTCCTGCCTGGAGAATCCCATGGACAGAGGAGCCTTCGGGCTACAGTCCGTGGGGCTGCAAAGCGTTGGACACAGCTGAAGCAACCTAGCACGCATGCACACACACACTCCCCATTTGGCACAGAGGCTGGGCCGTGTGTTGAGTTTACGCTGAAACCATCAACACGACAGTATTCTTAGAAGGCCATTCTATGTGAAGATTTTAGATTTTAAAACCGAGTTTTGTGAAATGTATGAGCACAAGGGCACTGTACTTGCTTGGCCAAGAAAATTCGGTATTTTCGGTTGGTGACATAAATATTCCTTGTTATTTCCATTTTGAGTTTGTACTATTTTGTAGTAGAAACCAGATTTTTAAGGTTATTTCATGTTCAGATAATGGGATCAGACTGGTTGTAATACTATTCCTGACTGCTTGCTGGAGAAAAAGCGACCCCTGCGTGCTGAGTGGTAGTGCTTTTGGGTTGAGTGGGCAGTTCCCACTGCCCTGGTCCCCTCCGGCGTCCACACCCATGCTGCTCTGATCCAGAGTCTGAGTTATTAAACTCAGGATTCAGTGGATCCAGCAGTCCATCTGATTAGTGCCTGAAAGTCCAAGACACGCATGATACTTAGAAATCTGCAGTGTGACAGATACCAAAAGAAAAATGGGGAGAAATAGAATTGCCAACCTTGAGGCATCATTTTGTGAGCCTGGAACTGTATGAGAGCTAAACAGATGCTTAAACAGATCGTTCCGCCATCTGAAATGGTCTGAATTCTCCATGCGCCCCGCTTCACCTGCTCTTTGCAGTTGGCAGGTGCCATGCCCTCCAGCGAGTGAACTTTCTCCATACTCCCAGAGCCCTCCCCAAAGAAGCGACTTCTTGGCCTGCTCTGCGGCCTTCCCCTGGCCACATCCATCCCTCAGGAACAGGGCTCAGGTTTAGAGGACTCGGGCGGCGCTGTGTTCTTTGAAACAGCAGCGTGGGCTTCCGAGGCGAGGTGAGCTTGGCTTGTCAGCGAGAAGCCATCCTGTCTGCTGTTGCCGCCCGTTAACCCTGTGGGTCCTGGGAGCCCGTGGGAGACCCAGAGCCCCTCTGGTGGCACCTTTCCAGCAGGAGTTGGCAAACACCACGGGGAAATTGGATCTGTATGCCTGCTTTACTATCAAGAGGCTCTTCCTTGTGTCATGGTAGATTCCCTCCTGCTACAATTCAGCCTCCTCTCCTGTTCGGTCCTCAGAGGAGACAGAGCTTTGGAAGCTTTCTGGCAACTGCTCTCCTTTTAGGAGCCCTTCATGTGCTTGAATACTATTAAATTACTCTTCAGGCTTTTCTTCTCCAGACTAAATAATCTCAAGTTTGGGGCCCTTTCTCATAAGCCAGTCTCAGAAACCAATTTTCCAGCTATTCAATCATTTTGTTCTTCTCTGGATGTGTTCCAGTTTCTCCATGTCCCTGTTGAAATGTGAAACTCAAAAAGAACATGGTACAACCTGACCGGTAGTATAAGTGATACAAATAGAATAAATAATCCTCAGGGAGAAAGAAAAAAAAAACCCTCCATTAGCTTCCCAAAAGCCGTGTTAACTTGCAGCTGTTTTCAAGAACTAGGAAATGTAGGAGCCTGCATCCATTTCTGGAGCATTTTGATAAAAATACTTTAATTAAAAAAATAGGTTTAATAGTCCTTACAGAGTAATAATAATAGTATTTAGTGGCAAAGTAATTATTGATGGGGGAGCTTAATAGATGTAACTGGGTCCCCAGTGAGTTCCACCCTCATTTCCACATAGACATTTCTCAAATATCCCACAGGCGCTTGAGATGCCTCTTGCACAAAACCAGAATCAGCTGGCACCTTCAGAATCCCTCTGCCCACACGCCCCCAGGTCCTCAGCTCAGTCTGTGGCCCCGTAACCCACACAGTAACGGAGCCAAACCAGGAGCCTCACGGCCACTGCTCCCCTTTCCTTCTCTCATGCCGCCCACTTCTCATTCAAACCCATGTCTCATCTTTTCTGCCTCTGCGTTCTCTCTGGAATCCAGCTCCAAGGAGCCTCACGGCCACTGCTCCCCTTTCCTTCTCTCCTGTGGCCCACTTCTCATTCAAACCCATGTTTCATCTTTTCTGCCTCTGTGTTCTCTCTGGAGTCCAGCTTCTGTAGCCACCACCACCACCTCAGCTCAGAGCCTCTAAGGCACTTACTTCATGGGGAAAGTGCGAGCTGGGGTACAAGAAGCCTAGGTGCCAAGGCCAGCCCGCTGCCCGTGTGACCTTGCGGGGGACAGTTCATCTCTGTGAGTCTTGGTCGTTCGTAGAAAAGGAGCAGTGATTCCCTCGCGAGGTCCAAGTTGGGCAATGCAGAACATGCCCAAGACCCCTCCCTTGGACAGGGTAGAGTCCCCTCCCCACTGCCAGCCACTCAGGCTGTCCCAGGCACAGCCAGCTCTCCCCACCCAAGTGCCATCAAGTTCACTGCAGGGCTGTAGGGCTCTCCCCTGTTCCTCCTCATCTGCAGAGTGTAGTTCACGCTGCTTAGCCTGGACAGGGCCCCTGGGAGCCGGCCCTGACTTCTCTGCATGTCACTTCCAGCCGTGCTATGCTTGGCCAGCTTCTCCTGACTCCCTCCACACTCTTGTTTTCTCCCTGCTCCCTTGAAGTGGTGTAGTCCACTTGTCTGGTGGTTCTGCTACCTGTGGACATGTTGATTGTCAGCGTCCGGCTGAATTTTCTAAGTGTGTGGATCAGTGTCCAGCCTGTCATCTGTCATCTAAGACCTGAGTGTGGTAACAAGCAGGTGTGAGCTCTGTGGTTTCAGACTAACTGTGGCCTCTGATGTTTGGGGGAGAATTCAGAGCAGCTTTGGTAAAGGGTCCCATCCAATTACTCTTGCTTTTTAAGTTGTCTGTGGAAGCGTCTTAGGACAGATTGAGCTTGAGCACTATACACATAAAAATCTATTCATCTTATTTTAGCAAATGTATCCAACTCCATTAATAGTCGTCTAACTGTTGTGTCTGTGTGTGTGCACTCAGTCGTGTCCAACTCTTTTCAACCCTGTGGGCTGCGGCCCACCAGATTTTCCGGGCGATAATACTGGCATGAGTTGCCATTTCCTACCCCAGGGATTGAACCCGTGTCTCCCAGACCTCCTGCATTGCAGGAGGATTCTTTAGCGCTGAGCCACCAGAGATTATTTTACTTGAATCCATCGTTTGAACTATTTCAGAATATATTTAGGTTGACAATAAAAATGACCCTAATTCTCAGTCTGCACTTCTTTAATATTTTTGCAAATGACTTGGTTTTCTTTCTCTTTTTTTGTTATAGCCAACTAGACTTCCTAGTTCGTGATAAGCAATAGAGGAATTCTCAGGGATTTTTTTCATACTTTCAACTAAATATGAAATATGTTCCATCTCCTGACATGCTCTCATTTCTGGCTTGTTTCTGCAGCAACATATGAGAACTTCATCCACCTGATCATCGCTTTGCCCATTGCGGTTCTGTTGATAGTGGGAGGCTTGGTTATGATGCTATACGTCTTCCATAGAAAAAGGTGAGTACCTTGGTGCGAAGTTCAGACACTTGCTGCTTTGGACTGGTTTGATGATTTGAACCTGAGTTAAGAAGAACTTTTTGAGGAGTTTAAGGAAATATCTTATGAATCAGAAAATCTGATTTTCCAGTCAAATATTCTTTGCAGAAAAAGAGAACATTTTCTAATGATTCAACAGCAGAATTTTTTTTTTTTTTTTTGGAGTCTGGTTGACCTATCACAGGTATTGCTGCTTCTGTAAAGCTTTTTCAAACATGGTATTTTAACCCTGTCCATAGAATAAGCCTTCAGTTTCCAATGAAGTAAAGAAAGAAAGGTTTCTAATTTGAGGCCAAGGAGGAAGCCAAGAGAAGCTTTAGGGTGAGCTGTCCTGATGGCACTCCCCTCCCCAACTCCTACCGGTCCTTAATGAACCAGAACAAATAAAACAGATGAAAGTACAAACAGAAATGCGTGTTTGTTTGTTTGTTTCCTAACCTAAATTTCATCTTTTTGGCAGAAATAACAGCAGGCTGGGAAATGGAGTGCTGTATGCCTCTGTGAACCCGGAGTATTTCAGCGCAGCTGATGGTAAGTCCCTGCCTGAGGTCCCAGCCGGGAGCTTTTGAGCATTAGTAATTCAGGGGAAGATGTTTGCTTTGTTTTGAGGTACCTTTGACCTCAGATTTGTCTTCATTAATACTTTCTTTTTTAAAAAACCAAAGTTTTGAGCAATTCACTGCATATGTCAAAAATTCTAGGACTGTCTGAGCTGCCCCAAGAGAATACGGGCTTCAGAAATGAATGTGGCCAACACAGTAATTCATTTATTTAATTGCCTGAAATTTTATGTTGGAATGAAAAAAGCTGTGTAATTGTCAACATCTAGTTGAAGATATGCTGGAGCTGACAAAGCAGTCCTTTTAAACTAGTTTTACCTTGAGTTCCATGTCTTTAAAATTGTCTTTGATGACCACGGCTTCTCAGCTTTTTGTATTTTGGAGATTTTCTGTTCTTTCCCTCCTGACTAGGGTCTCCATGGCCCGTTCACATTCCCTTTGGTAATTACTCATGAGAGCTGTTTAATTTAAATGACTGAGAAGGTCTGACTTGGAAGTTGGATTGTGCTTTTTTCCCCCTTTTTTGCTATCTTGTCTTCCTAGTTTGCCAAAATCCAAACTTTTCAAAGTAAGTCAGGGTGAGCCCTTTGCCATTGAGTCCCACTAACAGGCCCTTTGCTAGGGGCATTCACAAATGCCAACCCATTTGATCCCTACATCCTTATGAAGATGAAAGTGTTAGTCACTTAGTCATGTCTGACTCCTTGCAAACCCATGCATGGACTGTAGCCCGCCAGGCTCCTCTGTCCATGGCATTCTCCAGGCAAGAACACTAGAGTGGGCAGCCATTCCCTTCTCCAGGGGATCTTCCTGACACAGGAATCAAGCCCTGGCCTCCTGGATTGCAGGCAGATTCCTTACCATCTGAAACCCTTTACCAGATGTTTCTTACCACCAAGAAACCCTGTAGAATGGATTTTCTGATGCCTCTTTGTCTCTTCGTTGGGTGATGAGGCTCAGAGAAGAAACACTCCCAGGTCACAGAACTAGGCGGTTGAGAAGTCAGGGTAAAGTAGTCCTGGGTACTGTGTTAACGTGTGATGCAGTTGCTGTGGGGAAGGACTGTGAGGTTCTGGGGGTATTGCAGACAAGCTGGCCCGTGGGAGGAGCTGGACCCAGTCTGTCAAATGCATGAAGAGTGGAATTAGGTTAATGTGTTCAGAAAATTGACTCGCTCATGCTTCAGAAGCAGAAGTGTATGCAGGAGACATGAAATAAAGAGTCCTGATTATTCTAACTGATCATCCTCATCAGATGAGGAAACGATTAAAAGCACTATATATAAGTGTGTTACCTTTATTACTATGATTCCTTTAATAATTTCTAATTCAAATTGTGTTTACAATAGAATCAGTCAAAAGCAGAGTCCTCTGAATGGGAATCAAATGTAGAAAGATGAGGACATTATAAAGGTCTCGCAAAGTTGTATTTTTAAAAGGCATATATGTGCTTCCTTGGTGGTCCAGTGGTTAAGAATATGCCTTGCAATGCAAGGGACACTGATTTGATCCCTGGTTGAGGAAGATCCCACATGCCAGGGAGCAGCTAACCCCTTGAGCCACGGCTGCTGGGCAAACACTCTCAAACCCATGAGCCATAGGTACTGAAGCCCACACACCTGGAGCCTGAGCTCTGCCACAAGAGAAGCCAACGCGGTGAGAAGCCTGCGTACTGCACCAGAGTGGCCCCCGCCCGCAACAACTAGAGAAAGCCTGCATGCTGCAACAAAAGCCCACCACAGCCAAAAAGAAAACGGATAAATTTTTTAAACTAAAAGCCATATGTGCATACACACATACCTATACATCTGTGTGTGTGTGTTTGTGTGTGTATGTATAAGGCACAGAGAATGTTCTGGAAGGATACATGCCAAACTTAAAAGAGTAATTACTTGTGGAGGGGGGTCTTTTTCTTTTAAAAAAATGATTTTTATGCATTGTTTATGTAAATGTAGGTTTTAATCAATTAATCTAATATAGATTATTATTATTTATTTATTAATAATTTATTATTAGTATGGGAAAATGCAAGTCCACTTCCCTGCTCTGTCGGTTTGGAGTAAGACTGCTGTAGAGAATAAAGTGTAGAAGATTGTCATTTGCAGCTTTGACTATGAAGTATCTAGGAAGTTTGAGAGCGCGCAATCAAATCAGACTCTAATGGTGATTTGAATTCAATTCTGTGTCTTTCCAGAGTGCTTTCATAATGTAATCTCTTGATTCTTTAAAAACAAAACAAAGAAAGCTTACTGTCACTCAGGCCAACAGGTAGAAATACTGTCACCTTATTTGAACTTAATTTATTTGGCCTTTGGACAAGCATCTTATAACTAGTTTCCTCAAGGGGCAACAAAATGACATCGCAGTTCAAAAATGCTTAAAAAACTTCTCTCTCCGAGAGCTGATCTGCATGTCATCATTCTCCAAGCACACTGAAAATCCCCTCCGGGGAAACGCTGATAGCATTGTGTGCATAAGCCTCTGCTGCCCAACAGGGCTTAGGGCTGCTGGCTAAAGTCAGAGCTGTTGGGATGAATTGAGAGAAGGGATTGTGATTATTGACTTCAGCCACCTCCAAGGGATGAATGTGATTGGTTTTAACTCCATGTTTCATGGTGAGCTAATAATCACATAGCTAATTCTGATTAAAAGCAAGCCTGGATTTTCAGAGATAAATGGATATAGACGGTCTCTTTATACTTTCTGAGGGGTATCAGAAAGAGTCTTACCTACTAGGGTGTCTTGCGTATTTACTCTCCTAAGCAAGCATCAGCCTCCTCTTCTAGGCTATAAACTGTCTAAGCCATATGGAGGGTGGAATTCTATTTGTGACATTCCTGAACACATACCTACATACTCTGAAATACAAAAATGCACGTGAAAGAAGATTCTATATTGATTAACATAGTCCATATTGGACATTTCTTAGAGGTGTAAATTGGTGGTATCTCCTAGGCCTGATTCATAGACATCTTTACGAGAGTGTCAGAATACAGCTGTCAACCCATTTCTTCTCTTACATCCAGCCGAAGGCCCACAGTTAACATCTAAAAACATAAAGGCAAACACAGGTTCCCAGTCTTTCTGCATTTCTGAGCCAGGGCCATCTCTTTCCCATCAGTGGAGCTAGACAGGGGTTCCCCTCTCAGACAAGCACATGAGCACACAGCATTAGAAAAATACGGTTATAATTGAAATTTCTTATGGATTTGTGGAACAAGTACCTTTTAGTTTAGTTCTTACCTACCCATCAGAGTGGTTGGATGGATTTTCTTATCTTCTTTTTCTTTCCTCCCTTCTTCCTTTCCCTCTTTCTTTCTCCTTCCTCCTGCCTAGAAGTATTTATTTATTTTCTTAAACCAGCTTGAATCTGACCAGAAGCATAGGCTGGAGAGGAAATCATATTCAGGCTTAGTCATCGCCAAGCTTCACTGCCCAGCCCCTCACCCCAGTGGTAGGAGGTCCCTGAGTTCACAGAGCCCAGGCCCAAGTCCTGGGGAGACCCTTCTGCTCATCAGCTGTCCCTTCCTGCATGCTGGTCACCACTGACTACTCCTCGGTAGGAATGAGCAATGAGACAGAGCTCATCGCTTCCATAGCTCACTCAGTGCCCCAGGGTCTCTGACTCTGTCCAGGCTAGAGCAGAGCTACCCATGGAAGTGTTAATGCCAATCCCATAAGAAACCTGAAATGTTTCTAGTAGCCACATATAAAATAGGAAAAAGAAACTAGTGAAATACATATTGATAACGTTTTCTTTAACTCAGTATATCCAAAGTATTAATCAGTTTTAATATGCAGTCAGTATAAAAGTTACTGAAGTATTACATTATTTTTTAAAATCCAGCGTGGATTTTATACTTATAGCAACATCTGAAGTTGGACAACTTTCTGTTTCTTCCTTGCCATTGGTATCTTTGAATTATCTAAAAATCCATGAGGACTTGAAATTCTAATGTTTGACTACACAGTGGCCTTGCTGACATCCCCAGCCTGTGGGAGATTCCAGAGCCAGCCATATGCCCGTGTCCCCTGGTACTCTCCTCTGTGGGCTCCAGGAAGTGGCACCTTGCCCTCCTTGGCCTGGAGTTTGCCCGGAATGCGTCTTACCCAGCCTAGTCCCGCTGGCTCAGCTCCGGCCTCTTCCTTCTCAGTGTACGTGCCTGACGAGTGGGAGGTGGCCCGGGAGAAGATCACCATGAGCCGAGAGCTGGGACAGGGCTCCTTCGGGATGGTCTATGAAGGCGTGGCCAAGGGCGTGGTCAAGGATGAGCCCGAGACCAGGGTGGCCATTAAGACGGTGAACGAGGCCGCCAGCATGCGCGAGCGGATCGAGTTTCTCAACGAGGCCTCGGTGATGAAGGAGTTCAACTGTCACCACGTGGTAAGAGGGGGCCCTGGGTGTGGGCCGCACACTCGGGGTTGCGGTCTCACCCTGCCTTCCAGGGGCTCCCCGTCACCCCGCTGCTCCATTAGATGCCGGGAACACAGAGTTCCAGAGGCGGTGCAGGGCTGGCCCATGAGCCCCAGGGCCATCGTCCGGGCTCTGCTCCAGCCCAGCGGTCCTGGTGGCGGGAAGCTGTGTCGTGGGGGGGTCCTCACCTGCTTAGCCCTTCTCGCTATCTTTCCTCACAGGTGCGCTTGCTGGGCGTGGTGTCCCAGGGCCAGCCGACGCTGGTCATCATGGAACTGATGACCCGTGGGGACCTCAAGAGTTATCTCCGGTCTCTGAGGCCAGAAATGGAGGTAAGTTTCGATTTTCATCCGCATCACATGTCATCTGTTCCCTTTCCTTTAGAACCTTCCCCAGAAGATACCGTATCTTTAAATTCGTGTACTTTTCTTGCTGCATGCTTGGTTCTCAGTCCTCTATAGCTGCAGTCCCCAACCATTTTGGCACTAGGGACTGCTTTCATGGAAGACAGTTTTTCCACAGACCAGAGCCGAGGGATGATTTGGGGATGCTTCGAGCACATTACATTTATTGTGCACTTCGTATGCATGCTAAGGTGCTTCAGTCATGTCCAACTCTTTGCAACCCTATGGACTGTAGCCTGCCAGGCTCCTCTGTCCATGGGAGTCTCTAGGAAAGAATACTGGAGTGGGTTGCCATTTCCTCCTCCAGGGGATATTCCTGACTTAAGGATCGAAGCCACATGTCCTGCATTGCCCACCAATTCTTACCCACTGAGCCACCTTAAGAGAAGCCCTTACTGTGCACTTTATTCCTAATCTAATACCGATGCTGATCTGCCAGGAGGTACTGGTCCATGGCCCAGAGGTCGGGGACTCCTGCTTTATACGAAGGAGTTCCCTGACTGCAGAGAGACCTGGATCTTCAGTGAGAGGCCCTTGCCAGTACGCAAGATACCCTGTTAACCAAACCCCTGTGGGATTTTGCTGCCACCCCACTCTCTCTACCCACCGCTTCACCTCCTCCAGCACCGTCTCTCCAATTCCCGCTGACAGACCTGTCTACACCGCTGCCTCCCTGTAGCCTTTCCTGCCCCCACTCTGTCTGGGGTACCCATCTCTGCTGCCTCCTCTTGAGCAGCGCTTGTCAGAGCTCAGCATCAGGTTGACCTGCCTCCTCTGCCGGGATGCCTTCCCCCAGGCACAGACTCCCACTCCCTCAGAAGCCCACACGCCACGTGTGCCTTCTCCCCCCACCATGGGCAGTCTGAACCGTTGAGCTGAGGGAGCCCTATTTCTGAAAATGGGGTCCCCTCCTGCATCCACATTTCCAGCTTTATCCTCAGTCTGCGTCTTGCTTGAGCTTCTGAATGATCATCGCCTCAGCTGAACCATGATCTCTTCCTAGTCTCGGGAAAAATATCAGTTTGTATTACAAGCTTCAGGTTCATCACCACGGTGTCTCTCCTTCTGCAGCGTGAACCCAGCTTTTAATAATCTGGAGGCATGACTTTTAAGAGTAGTTCTCAGTAAACTGGGAGATAAATACTTAGAAGGAGTACTAGCCACATCTGCCTCCCACTTGACTGCCTCGCTGGGTCTCTGATCCTCACTGGGGTCTTGGCTTTGCTGCCTATTGAGGAAGCATTGGGTCTGCTGTACAAGCCTTGGATCCTGCCCTTTCTTTACCCTTTTTGAATGTCTGTAGCCTGTCTCTGAGCTTAATCCTTTGTTTTCTTCATTTAATCGGCAACTGAATCTTCTCCAAAGTAGTAGTTACTTAGTTTTTGTTCCAAGCACTTGTTCACACGTGGCTTCCTTTACTCACAGCCAATGCGTGTGGTTCTGTGAGGCCCACAGAGCCCCGTGTGGACCGAGGCCCCGAGCAGGGAGGTTTGTGACACGCCCACCCTTTGTTCTGCCTCGCAGGGCGCCCAGCTCCCCTGGACCTCAGTGCCTTGCCCCAGCCCGCTCTGTAACACCCAGACCAGCACAAAGGACAAAGGCTCCATCAGCTGGTGCCTGGAGGCGTGGCAGCGTGTTTGCTATCAGATTCATTTCTGAGGAGCCTGAAGCACTCGCTGCCCCCGTCCCCAGTCTCAGACAAAGAGTGAAAAGCTCGTCGCCCTCGCCTGGGTCTGCCCCTAATTGTCTGTGTCTCAGGCGGCGGCTTCCGGCTCTGGGCCTTGGTTTCCTTCCCTGTGCCTAAGAGTGTTGGTCCTTCTCATATCAAAATTTCACTTTTAGGTTTGTCAGATTTAAAGTTGTCCATTCTGGCCTATGTCAAGCATAAAGCTGCGTGTGCTTGTCCTGTGGTTCTGTTGTGTTCTTCACAGCATCCTCTCCCCTCCGCACCGAAGGTTCACGCATTTCCCTCGCTGTCTGTGGATGCGCTTGTGTGCACGTCTTAAGCAGTTCTAAGCGAATTAAAGATTTCTGTTCTCTAAAACATCTGAAAGCATGGCAGTATTAGCGATGTGAACTGACAGAAAGTCAGCCCTCTCTTTCAATAATTAAAATCGGGTTCCTTTCTTTGCTTCTGTTTATTATATTAATCATGAATGGCCACTTCTAATAAAGAAGGAAAGTGAAGTTGCTCAGTCCTGTCCGACTCTTCATGGCCCCATGGACTGTAGCCCTAGAGGCTCCTCTGTCCATGGGATTTTTCCAGGCAGGAGTACTGGAGTGAGGTGCCATTTCCTTCTCTGTCTGTCATATTAATCATGAGTGGCCCCTTCTAATAAGCACCTAACTTAATACTTCACAGCTTCTTGAGCGTAAGCTTAACATTTCACCTTCAGTTTCCCAGTGTACCAGACCAGGCACAGCTAAAGCCCTGGAAAGGTTCATTTGCACAAGGCCCCTTTCTAAAGGAAAGGGGTGTCTGACTTACCCTTTGGACCATCTCATCACTTCCCCAGGCAGCTCAGTGATGAGGATTTTACCACAGACATTCCTGATAGTAGCTTCAGAATTCAGGTGTAAGGAACCAACCAATAAATACTTGGAAAGTTGTTACCCTGCTTCTAGAAGCCAACTTTGGGGCAGAAACTGCCCCTTCAGTGGGTAAAGCCAGCAACCCCTAGGCATGGTCCCCAGTCATCTCCTAGCAGTGACCCCCGCCTTGACCACAGGAGTGTGAAAGAGCCCAGGCAGGAGCCAGTGCACACTCTTCTCGTGGCCCAGGCTTTGAGCTGGGGAGGGCACGCACAGGGCCTGTCAAAGCAGGACGGCTTTACATGTCACAAGCGGTGCTCTGTAGTCAGGGAAACCGAGGTAAAGTGTCGAACTCAACGCAAGCAAGAGATGGTCAGCACAGAAACCTTTTGGGATAAAGAAACTTGGCCACACATTCTATATGATGTTTTTCTAAGTGGACTTATTATTTGGGGGGTATTTCTTTTCAGTGCTGAAGTCAGTATGTTGCCCTCCTCTGCAAAGAGGAATTGTTTACCCGTGTTACTTGTTGGACATCGGTCCCCTCCAGAGTAGGCGTCTGTTGAACTTAAATGAACGGTCAAAGGCTTGCTTTCCACAGCATGCACAGAAAATTATAATCCAAGGAATGCCACTCTGTAAGGGGAACAAATTAATCTTGATGTCTTTGTACACTAGAAGAAAGTGGAAGGGAAAGAGAGCATTTAGTAATTTATAACAAAGCTTTCATGGGAAATAATGTATCCAGTGTCCATTCAGGACCATTTGCTTATTTCCACACGGCCTTTGTAATGTCCTGTCCCTCCTTTTCCCGGTATGGACTTGAATTGTAGACATAAAAGGAATACTTAGTTGTAATTTGAGTATCCAGTATTCTTAATATCAGAAATTCCTGGCTTCACTTTAAATGCTGTTAGTCCCACCGCAACACCAAAGGTGCTGGCCCGAGTTGTGCCAGTAGGCGCTCCTCTCTGCAGCTCTGCGCTGGGTCAGAGAGCAGTGCCACGGCCTCCTTCTGAGCCACTCCTGGTTTCCTCGCAGAATGACTTGGGGTGCTCAGTTTGAACAAAAGAGGATCGACAAACCCTGAAAGAGTGGGAAACCCTGAAAGAGTGGGAAAAATTTCTAAATTCTCACATATATCTTTTTTTTTTTTTTTTTGACTCTCCAACAGAATAATCCAGTCCTAGCACCTCCCAGCCTAAGCAAAATGATCCAGATGGCCGGAGAGATTGCAGATGGCATGGCATACCTCAACGCCAATAAGTTTGTCCACAGAGACCTTGCTGCCCGGAACTGCATGGTGGCCGAAGATTTTACAGTTAAAATCGGAGGTGTGTTCTTAGCTTTTCAGATCTGAGCTAAAGTCACATGTGTCTTAGGGACCCCATGGGCATTAGGCTGCCTAGGGAGAGATCTTCCCATGTATCCTGTGACTGCAGAGGCTTGCTCTTGGGAGTCATGTGATTGTGTCCCGTTGATAGTCAACCAGCCAGGCTGGCTCCAATCTCGATGGCATGTGGGCGCAGCGGTCCAGGCAGTGGGCAAGGGCGAGCTGAGGCCGTGATCCCTGCAGGTGCCTCTCCTGGGATGTGGCACGTTTCTCCGCAGAACAGTTGTAAGCACTGGTTCCAAAAATAGTTGAGAAAATGTCCTCAGGCGATTTTGACTTGGACCTAAAAGTCACCATCCAGACTACCAGTATGTCCTCCAGTTTTCCAAACTCCGTGGAGTTTTCTAAGAGGTGAGGCCCCCTGGATGGACCCATGTGCAGAGCAGGCGTGGTGACGGGGGGTAGTCCCTTGGCGGGGGAAGACCACTGCTCTCCAGGGCCCACACTTGAGCTGATCAGCCTCTGGGCTCCTGATCCTTGTGTGTGTGCTTAGTTGCTTCAGTCTTTGTGGCCCTGTGGGCTGCAGCCCTCCAGGCTTCTCTGTCCCTGGGATTCTCCAGGCAGGAATACTGGAGTAGGTTGCCACGCCCTTCTCCAGGGGATCTTCCTGGTCCAGGGATCGAACCTGCATCTCTTATGTCTCCTGCATTGGCAGGCGGGTTCTTCCAGCCCCACCTGGGATCTTTGTCATAACCCTGACTTGGTATCTAACCAGCCTGCTCCTTAGAACCCTTGTTGTCACCATAACAGCAAAAATGTTGAGTGGATTATATTTTTGGCCACTGGTTAGGAGTTTATCTCAGCCTTTAGGCTTGGTTTTAACTGTGGTCTTTGAATCTGCTTGATCAACACACATGTAACGTCAGGGCTGCTCAGGAACCACCTGGTCTTCCCACTATGAGATGACGATGGTTCAGAAAAATGCTAAATATTTATTCTGAGAAGCTGCAGGAAGACCCTACATTCAAAAACTATTCAAAATTAGCCTCTTTGCCTACCACATGTTCTGGAAGTGCTTGCCTTCCTTTAGCAGCGCTGTGTTTTTTTAATTCACACAGTGATTTTGAATGAATATTTTGGCCCTTTGATAAACAATGAGTAGCCCCTCTAGAATGGTTTCCCAAGTAGGATGTCTTTTTCATTTGTAAGGAGCTTGAGGTGATGGATGGAGCTGTACCAAGAGCAAATACACTTGGCCATCAGTTAATCCATGTGTCCCTAGATTTGGCCCTTTGATGCTCTCGAGAGGCTGAGAGGCTGTCCGGCCCTGGGGCTCCCAGGAAAGACCCTCTGGCCGCTGCCGGGGCTTCCTCTATGCGCCCCCTCTCTTGCCCTCCCTTCTCAGCGGTGACTCAGACTATTCCCACATGGATGCCCACCAGCTCCCCTTCCCCAGCTGCAGAGCCGGGCAGCCGCTAACTAAACAAACCTGGTTCTGCCACCAGCAGCCTCGAGGCTTGAGGCAGGTGTTCTGAGCTCTGAGCCTCGGTGTCTTGACCTCGGAAGGGGGCATGATTGTAAGAGAGCTGTGAGATGCTGGAGGGACTGGGTGCGGGATGGCCCAGGGCGCCTTAGTGCCTGGCTCGGGCCGGTCCTAACTCCCTGCTGCTCCCTCACGGCCCTGCCCGCCCCTCAGTGCCACTGAGAATGCCCCCAAGAGCCGTTCTTGTGCCACTTGCTGCTGAGAGTCCAAATCAGCAAGGACTCAGTTTGCTATTTAACCAGGTGGCATATCTATAGTTACATTTTCTTTGTGCTTGTGTTTTTCTTCCTAAAATTCGGACTTTTTCTTTTGAGTTAAGGAAGAAATAGTCTATGCTCTTTTTCTGGAATTTTTTTTTTCTTTTTGTACAAGTAAACGCAAATCCTCTAATTTGCATGTCACTGGATTAATTTGGAGATAAGATTTCAGCTCTTCATTTTTATTCTTCACAAGGGTTCAAAAATGTTTTTCTAATACCCGGTGTCTGATGGATTACAAATACAGCAAGCAATTTTACCACAGGCAGTTCAATGGTCCTTAGCATAGGACAAGGAAATTATGTTGGTTAGCATCCAAGGAACTTTGTTCTCTGTGTTTGCTTTGTAGCCTTACCTCTTTGTGGCAGAGTTAGAGACATAAATGAACATTTTAAAAAGGAGAGCAGCCCTTTCTCCTGAGAAGGAGACGGAAGAAGCCCTGTAAGGAGAGGTTACATGATTGAGTGGAAAATCAAAATCTGACAAAGAAGCAATAATTTAGGATTATAAAGCAAGCCTGCCATCAAACATAATTATGTGACTTCTTCTAGAGTCATGGAAAATGGAAGACATTTTCAAAAATGAGTGGGAGTATTATGTTGAAAAACATTATTGAGTAATAGCTTCGGGGCCTAGTAAATAGCATCTCTTAGGCAGCTCGCTGTGGACTTTTTTCACCGTGAATTGGTACTCTCAATATTTTCCCCCTTATTAGACGGTGAAACTACTTTCATTTCCTCTGATAATGAGGCAGTGCTACCAAGTAAATAAAAGTCAGCATGCTCCTGGCTATTTGATCATGTTTTTAAACCACAGAGAAACGACCTTTGCTCTACACAGTAGGTATTTTCCTGGTAAACTATGGGTCTTGATAATTTGTAAGATGCCTCTCATTTTAAATGCAATGAGGGAGCTAACTTTTTAACAGAACTACGGTATAAATATATTTAAAGGCAGAGATGTCTGGGCTTTTGCTTGTCATGTGACTCATTGACCCCAATCAGACGGCCGCACGGACAGGTACACGAGCGTCCCCTTGGCTCGGCCGCGAGCACAGCCCCTCTCTGAGCCATCATCGTTCTCTCCGCTTCTGCCCCGCAGTGCTCACCCAGGGTAACCTCACGCCCTCTCTCCTCCTCACAGATTTTGGGATGACAAGAGACATCTATGAGACGGACTATTACCGGAAGGGGGGAAGGGGCTGCTGCCCGTCCGCTGGATGTCCCCCGAGTCCCTCAAGGATGGAGTCTTCACCACTCACTCTGATGTCTGGTACGAGTCCTGTCCTGTCCCCCCGTTTTCTGTTCCTTGTTGCTTGTGTCCAGCTTTGGCTGAGTGTGATGCGGGCCACCCCCTTGTCATGGACATGTTCCTGTTGTCAGTGGGCACTTGTGGGACCTAAAGACTTTGCAGAACCAATATTTCTTTTAGTGCTGAGCTGCTCACCAGGTCACTAGGAGACCCAGAGGCTGGGATGTGGGGACAAGCCAGAAAACATCACCTCTTTCTGCTTCATCCCCTGGCTGCCTTCTCTCATTTTCTTTCACAATAAATAGATATTCTGTGTGTGTGGCGGGGGGTGGGGCGGGGGGAGGTTTGGTTCACCTAATTAAACCTTAAGATTGCAAACTGCTTATTTTAGATCCAAAGCTTGAGTCTTGATATGTTTTCCTGCTGGTCCCATCTGCTGTCTGTCCTCTTCCGGGGGTCATCATTGTTGACCCAGGGACGGTGTGGAAAGCGAAATGCCCCCGTGGTCATGGTCATATCTCAGGGTAGGGAGCGTCAGTTGAGGATGCAGAAGCCTCTCACTCGCAGTGTTTGTTGCAGCTCCTCAGCAGCCTTGCGGAGAGGTGGTCAGGTTCTGAAATACGACTGAGGTTCTTGGCAGGCGAAGGGCCTGGCACGTCTGCCTTCAAGAACGTCAGCTAGTTCCTTGGCTGTCCTCTGGGGAGATCCCATCGCTGATGTGTTACAGAAATGGTAGTTGTTTACTCCAGCCGTCAGGATGACCACATAGAGGAGTTATTTAAACAGTGACAGATGTCTTTTTTTTTTTTTTAACCTCTTGACCCTTCACAGTTCAAGGGCCTTGGATCCTGTTTTGAAGACAGGTGCAAATTGGAAATAGCATTTGAATATGACCCAGCAAAGCATGATTGCTTCTTGAGCTCAAGTATGAGATCTGTTTTGCAATCGGTCTGTTCCAGATGCATCTCTCTTCATGGTCAAATCAAAGTGCTGAACGCCATTTTTAGATACAGAGATGACGGGGACGGGCAAGCCTGGGTCCACACTGCCTCTGTTTATTCTGGGATCCCTGCTTCCAACAACTTTGAGGTCATCTTACAGGGCAATAAAATAGAAAACCACGGGAGCCAAGGAAAACAGGGGCAAGGCAGAAAGATAAAACTAGAGTTGTTGATATCCCTTAGGCTAAGTTTACCAAGTTCTGGTTAGAGGTGATTGTGAAAAGCTGCAGCAAAGCATGTTCATTGCCATTTTTCTCCCATTTGATGACATTGACATTATGAACCAGGAGGAAAAGTACATATATGCAAACAAGAGTAGGGATTTCATCTTCATTCAATTCACTGTTCAGGCTTTTACAGTGCTTTAGCTTTTTTTTTTTTTTTTTTTAATAGTCCTTGAGGATAACACTGGTAAGGTAGATAGGCTAGGATGATGGAGAATACAGAGGGCTTCTCAGCACCCCAGAATCTAAAGTGCTCCCTCTTGAAGGAATGAAAATCATTTCTGAGTGTATTCAATGGCACAGAAGAGTCACCCCTGCATAGTTAGAGTCTAGAAAGAAATGAAAAGAAGTGTATTTGACCTTGAAGGAGATACATCAGAATTTTAGGATAAGAAGGTGTTCTGAGGTCAGGACTGGTCCCCGAGCCCCATCTACAGTGTCACTGACAGCTGGTCATTGAGCTTCTGCTCACATATTTCCCTGGTACTGCTAATTCCTCTCTCACAAGACAGACTGCCCTGATCCTTAAGACATCCTTGGGTTGGCAGGTCTTACTCAGGCTGGGCTTAAGTTGGCCTCTTGTTGCTACCCCATGGGCCCTTCTCTCTGCAAAACAGTTCACAACCTGCTCTGGTTTTGGTAAGACAGGCCTTGGAGTTATAAGGAAATGGTCTCTTGTCTCTGCTTGAAGCATCTCTGTGTTTCCCTGCTATCCTCAGAGACATTATCCCCAGGCCTTTGGGCGCTATGTTGTTCCTCCTATAGCTCCCTTGTGGCACTGTGTCCCAAAGGAGTGGTTCCTTTGAGTTAGAAGACACAGGTGTGCCTTCTAGGCATGGAGGAAACCAGGCACAGGACTTGGGAGGTGGAACCCCCAGCTTGAAGGTGTGTTTCCTTCCTGAGCAACTTCATGGCCCTATGGCAGTCTTCATTTCCTGACTGACTGAGAAGCTTTCCAAGTGGCCACAAGCAGCCAGAGTCTCCTGCCCGCCTCCTAGAGTTACTGGTTCTTCAGTGGCAAATCCACATCAGCAGGGAGTGTGTAGGTTTCCATCTCCTGGTGAGTGGGACCTTGACAGTTCCTGTCCTGCCGTGAGGAGTGCTAACCTTAACCTGCACTGGAACTGATGTGAGACTCACACCAGGTTGTCACTTTCTTGGGGAAGACACCCCAGTGCTCATATTTAGGAAAGACTTCACACAAGTGCATTTGCCTAATGTTTAAGGATTAAGTGCACAAAATTCAAGGCTTGGTTTCATATGAGGCATTGATGTCAAGTCACACTGTAAATGACCTGCCCCTAAATACCTGCAGGCATCGCATATTTCTTAGTGTCTCTGGCTGTGTGGCCTTCGTCAAATCTTGGAGCATCTGTGGACTTTGGCTGCTGGGCTGTGAGGTAAGGTCTATCTGGGGATGTCTGAGGAACCTCGATAGACCTTTAAATGGCCCATGTGACAGCTGGTCACGACAGAGAGGCACATTGGTGGTGGAGAGAGAGATGTTAGCCTCCGTAGCTTGGGACAGACTGAACTCAGCTAGTCCTGTCCTATGCAGGACACCCAGACTCCAGCACTACGTGGCCCTCACTGACAGGTAACACTGACATCAAACCAGAGTCGCTCTGGGGAAATCCTATGGGGAGAGCTGACTGTGTCACCTGCCATGTTCCTCCATGAGTGTGAGCTGATGTGGCCCAGGCACAGCGCTCAGTGCGTGCAAGAACAGGGTGCTGGAGACATGGTCCTGGTCCCTGGTGAACGATCTTGTGGAGAACAGGAAGTGACCCTGACAGGCTGAGATCACGGACCCCCTTCCCAGAAGAGCTGGAGTTGTGGGGCACCCTGAAGTATGGACTGTCCCCTGTGGAGCAGTGAGGAAGTGGGGATGCTGGAGGAAGCCATCATGGTGGGGAGCTCTGAGTGCATGTAGGGGACAGTGGGACTTCTTTGGGGGAGTCAGCTGAAAGGAGAGCTAGTGAGGCCCTGGCTGTTGTGTGAAGGGTTCAGGACTAGTTCTTCAAGCGCTATAAGGACTTTCAAGGGTGCTGGGCAGGAGAGGGACCTAGAGCCATGTTTAAAGAAGTTTGTCATACCTAGAGTGTAAAGCGCCACCAAGTACGATGTCGGTGCCAAGGAGGAGTCCCACAGGCCAAGCGAGGGGGTCATCTGCACTGAGGATGTGCTGGGGGGCTGGAAGGAGGGGACCAGACCTTTGGGCAAGTCTGAGCCTGCGTGGACGAGCCATGGTGGTCCTCTGAGGGAGTGCAGGAAGGAAGAGCTCAGGGTGCTGTCAGATGGGAAGGAGCAGCAGCAGCGAGGCGAGAAGAGCAGGGTGACGAGACTGAGGTGAGACTCCTCCAGGTAGTGAATCTGGAGTGACCTGGAGCTCGGAGGGGGGCGGCAGGCACTGAGGGCTCGGTGGTGCCACCCAGCGGGCGCTGGCAGCCGTCGGCGCCCCGGAGGAGTACGTGGGGCAGGAGGAGACATGGGCCTGGGGAGCTGCATCTTCAGGTGATTCTTCAGTCCAGGCTTGCGGTCAGTCGCGTATCGCGGCCTCCAAGGAGGTGACCTAGATGACCAGGCCAGTTCCATCTGTGAGATCCCTCAGCCCACACTGATGGGGAGCCCACTGCCCTCAGCCGGGCCTGTGCACGCCGTGCTTGGGCCTTCGGCTTTGCTAGATGACTCATTCAATGTCAAGACTATTTCTTGGTCACTGAGGTTCAGAAGAACTTTGGGTGGGTCAGTCCTCTGAGGACTAAAATTTTGCATGTCTGATATCTGCTCTCGGCATCAGTTTGAACAAAACCCTTTTGTTCATGGAAAGTAGCCGAAGGGTCTAGTGAAGCATTCTGATACAAAGTCCGTGGCCCTCCTGGCTCTGCTCGGCCAGGTCCCCGGAGCTCTAGGTGGGAAGGGACGCCCCGAATTTTCAGTGCGACTTTGCCCACACCCCTGGTCTGTGAAGGTCCAGTCAGAAGTCCGTCAGGCTTGCTGTTCATTTCCAAGTGGCCATCTTTAATCTGTGGAAATGACCCTAAGGGAAAGGCAAATAGACCGTGGAGAATTTGTGCAAGACAGTGATCTGTGCTGGGAAGGCACTTCCGTTTTGCAGTTTACAGCACTGCCCTTTTGAATGTCCTCGGTCTGAAGTTCCTGTGTATGTGTATATGTATATTAGTTTGTTTTCCAGTAGCTCTCAGTCACTCAGTAGTCTGATTCTTTGTGACCCCACGGGCTGCACCTCGCCAAGCTCTTCTGTTCATGGGGTTTCCCAGGCAAAAATACTGGAGTGGGTTGCCATTTCCTTCTCCAAGTCGTACGATCTTCTAAATTGACCAGCAGAGGCACATTCAAGGCAGATTGCACCTGAACCTGCTCCCCTTGCTGACTTGGTTCCTTGACTACCCCCTTCCCCCTGGGCTAGACTCTGGGCTGAAGGATCCTTCCTGGGATGGGAGCCCTGCCCCAGCCAGTTCTGCCCACTGCTGTCCCCACCTGTGAGGCTGAACCCTCCTCTCCCCAGGCCCCCCTGGACCTGTAAGATCCCCATTGAGCTTTTCAATACCCCAAGGCCAAGGCTCTCAGCCCAGACCAGTGAGGTCAGTCAGGGGCCCTGGCACTGGTATGTGTTAAGAACTCACAAGGGGAGCCTGACCTGCATTGAGAACCACGTAGGCAAAAGTTTCCAGAACAGGAAGTTTGTTGAATTGCTTGCTCATCCCGGCATTTGAGACGGCATTTGAGGCCACGAAGTCACTGTCCCAGCCAGGCCTGCCTGGGGACCAGCATCTGATTATCAGTGCAATAAAGCACATTTGGGAGATGTGGCCCTGCAGGGCCCTGAACTCCATTCACCTGGGGCTCCCATCAGAGGTCAGGAGCTCACAGGCCCTGAACACGCCGTCCTCTCAGCTGGCAGAGTTGTGCCCCAGGGGCTACCGCACGTGAGGCAGCTGTTCCACACTTAGCCCGTGCCTGGCTCGTGCCTGACATGCGCTCAGTTGCTGGAAGGGGGAGGGCTCCCGGCTCCATCCTCCCTTTCTGAGCACCTCACGTTTCTTCTCTCTTGGCAGGTCCTTCGGGGTCGTCCTCTGGGAGATTGCCACACTCGCTGAGCAGCCGTATCAGGGCCTGTCCAACGAGCAGGTCCTTCGCTTCGTCATGGAGGGCGGCCTTCTGGACAAGCCGGACAACTGTCCTGACATGCTGTACGTATGTGCCGGGTCCCTGCGGCCTGGCGGTGCTGGACTGGCTAGAGCAGCTGAGATGAGGGCTTATCTTAACGGAAGAACCTGGGTATTTGGGCTGCTGCCTTTATCCCACCCTACCTTCCTTAATCCTGGGAAGATTTTTGCAACGCAGTTTGCATTGCAGTCTCCGGCCAAACGTCTTTGTGAAATACTTGAGCACAGCAATCCCTGCCAATCTTCTGCAGGCAGAGTTGTTTGAAAAAAAAAAAAAATGCAGCAACCTGACACGGCTTTCTCTGAAGCCACAGTCCTGGGCTGCCCCCCAGCCATTGGCAGGGCTCCTCCAGGCTTCCGGGGGTGGCCTCGGACCTGCTGCAGGCTGCTCCAGGACGCTGCCGCCACCTGCGTCTCCCGCAGGTTTCTTTCCTGTTAGGTGTTTACAAAGGTTGTAAAACGTGTGAGGGGTGGGCTCCTGGTGACCTCCTCCAGCGGCCGTGCGGACCCGGAGGCAGTTCTGGGGGCCTCCTGGCACTCGGCTTTCTGTCCTGAGATTCATCAGGAATGGGAAACAGTCCAGCAGCCTGGTGGGCCTCCCTGCTCAGCGTTCTTGGGGCAAGCCCCCCTGTCTGTGGCAGTCAGCGCTGCTGAAGGTGTGCGGGTGTGCAAGTGTGCTGCGGTTGGGTCTTCAGGTGCAGACAGGCACGGGTGAGGAGCACTGGGCTTGCTTTCAACACGCACCTTAAGGCATGGCTCACGATGTTCTGGATCCCAATAGGTGGGAGGTAGCCTACCACTAATACCTCAAGACCAATCCAAGAATTTTCCAGAAGCGCTGTGCAGGACAGGTTTGGTCTCACATTAGAAAGGACCCCAGAGGAATTGTTGGGCTGTTTCTCTGTCCACGTGGAAGCCCCACGCTCCCCCGCCACCCAGACCTGCCACCTCCCCACACACCAGCCTCGAGTGAGCCCTGGCTCGGGGAAGGGCCGCACCGTGGTCGGATGATACAGACATGAGTCAGGCAACGCGCTGTGTGGGGACCAAGGAAATCAGACCAACAGCCAGGAAGGCTCGGCTCACTTGGTCTCTCAAGGTTTACGTGGATCGGGAAATGGGGATGCTGGGTCCTTTGCTCAGTGTGACAAGGTAGAGATCAAGATGTCTGACTGGCTGTGACCATCTGGGACTCAGGGGCCACCCTCTCCCAGGCCCCTTTGGGCTGCTGCCAGGAGTCAGCTCCCTGTGGCTGTAGGACTGAGGTCCCCAGGTCTGGCTGGCTCCCAGCTCCCAGTCCTTGCTGCCACTACCTGCACTCCCCACCACGAGCTTCTCACAGCGAAGCAGCTTTCCTCTTCAAGGCCAGCAAGAGGAATTCTGCTGCTGCTGTTGACTTTTTTTTTTTTTACCTAATTAAGTCACATCCATGCTGGGTAATCTCCCTTTTGATTAACTTAGAGTCAGTTATTAGAAGCTTAAATGAAGGAGTGAGATCTTATCACGTTCACAAAGTCCCTCCCACGCAGGTGAGGGGATCATATAGAGCATTTGCAGCAGGGGCAGGGATCTTAGGGACCGCCTTAGAGTCTGACAGCTGCAGCCTGGGAAGCAGAAACTGTTGTCCTGGCAATAAATCAAGGTTTTGGTTTTTTTCTAAAACATGCTTAGTGTAGGTTCCAAGACTGTCTCCCTAAGCTCCAGGTAGAGTGTGGGAGGGGTGGTGGGATGGGGGTGGGCCTGTTCTCCTGGCTCCGACTGTGCTGCTGCTTTGAGAGAACATTAGCTGGGCATCCTACTCCTTAGCTGCTGCCTTTGAGCATTTGCTCAGCCATAGCCTGTTCTATCTCTAGGACAGCTTCCATGGAGTTAGGAAAGAGGCCAGGGAATGCCACAGGAAAGGCAACATCTGTGTGTATGTGTGTGTGTGTGTGTGTGTGTGTGTGTGTGAGAGGTGGGGTGCCCATTGATCATCTGAGCATGGGCCGGGCCTAGGAAACCTACATATGTCCTGGACGTGGGGCACAGACCATGACAGGAAGCTCCACTTCTCAGGAGGCCGTACCTCGGGGGGCACCAGGCATCCCAGATCCCTCACCGACAGACTGCCTGGCACAGCATCTTCAGACTTTGGGACCCAAAGTTGGAAGAGATTCAGACAGCCACTCAGTGTGTTTTCTTGCCCCTCAAGGAAACTCTCCTTCTTCTTCTCTGTTGTTAGTTTTTTTTTAGTTGCAACATAACGTTATCTGAAACCTAACAGTTTAAGACAACAGGAAGCATTTATTATCTCTCAGCATTTCTGGAGGTCAGGGAGCCAGGAGCAGCTTAGCTGGCTGGCTCTGACCAGGGGTCTCCTGAGGTCCCAGTCCGGCTGGCAGCCAGGGTTGCACTCATCTGAAGGCTTGACCGGGGCTGGGATCCACGTCCAAAGCGGATCACTCACCGCTGGGTGCTGCGCGAGGCCTCGGTTCCTCGTGATGCTGCTTGAGTGTCGTCGTGCTATGCAGCTGGCTTCTAGGGCAGGGCTCGGCAAGCCTTTTCTCCAGAAGGACATGTCGTAAGTGGCAGATAGTAAATATTTTCAGCTCTGTGGCCCCTGTAGCTGCTCACCTCAGCTGTTATATAGGAGCAGTCAGAGACAGCAGAGGAACAGGTGTGCTTATGGTCCAGGAAAACTTGTTGTCTGGATCCTTTGTTTGAATTTCACATAGCTTTCATTTTGTTGTAAAATATTGTTCTTCTTTGATTTTTTTCCCATTTATTGCTGCTGCTGCTGCTGCTAAATCGCTTCAGTCGTGTCCAACTCTGTGGGACCCCATAGATGGCAGCCCACCAGGCTTCCAGGTCCCTGGGATTCTCCAGGCAAGAACACTGGAGTGGGTTGCCATTTCCTTCTCCAATGCATGAAAGTGAAAAGTGAAAGTGAAGTCGCTCAGTCGTGTCCGACTCTAGCGACCCCATGGACTACAGCCTACCAGGCTCCTCCGTCCACGGGATTTTCCAGGCAAAAGTACTGGAATGGGGTGCCATTGCCTTCTCCTACCGTTTATTGATACAGATAAAAAAGCCATCTTTAGCTCCCAGGCCTTGCAGAATCAGAGAGCAGGCCAGATGTGGCCCGTGGGTCCAGAGCTCGCCTGCCCGGCCTGAGGGCAGTCGCTCCCATGGCAAAGCAGAAGCACAGTGTTCTTCTTGGCCTGCAAGTCACGCTCCTTGATGTCCAGCGCTTCCTGTGGGCTGTGTCTGATGTGATGAGATTCTGTGAGGTGTGGACACCAGGACGTGAGGGTCTCAGAGGCCAGCACCACGCCCGATTGGTGACTGCCCTCCGCTTTGAACAGTGGAGCCACAGACTGCTGGCAGCCCGTGAGAATGGCCTTCCTTCAGAATAAAAGCATAAGTAGTGGACTTTGAGGAGCGATGCCCACTGTATTTGCATTAGCATGTTCCGTGCCAGCAGAGAATCTAATGCTAGAAGTGGTGGTGTGTTAGCAAGCGTAGAAGCATCCAGGAAAGCAGCTGTGAGCTTTGTCCGTGTGGTTTGCGGGTGTGGGAGGACAGGCGTTGTTCCTGAGCTTTCTCTTTCTTTGACTTGAATCATCATTGTCTCTGAGAAACTTGTGGGCCGCCTGAAGCTGGTCTGCCCCCAGGTGACCAGAGCTTTACTCTGATTTAATATGCCTGGGAAGCAGCCCCCTGCCCTGGGAAAGGCAGCGCACTTCCTGTTCCCAGCCTGGAGTGACAAGGAAACGTACATGGTGCGATTACTCTGGGATATTAAATGTATAATTCAGGAGGCCTTTCTGCCTTGCCAGGCAGAACCCCCTTGGCAAACTTTCTTTCCTCTAAGAAAGAGCGAGAGGAGGCAAGTTGGTTTCATAGAGAGTATCTGTGTTGTCCCTTTTGAATTTATTGATGAGCTTAGGTGAGGAAGACATGCTCTGGGAGATGGGGTTCTTTTATTACAAAATTGAAAGAATGAGTCTAATTTTTCCCATGGAGGAGGAAAGTCACTGAGCCCTTGGGAGCTGCCTGAAAGCCGTGCTGGGCCCCATGTGGAAGAGAGCTTGTGTGCTTCGGTTCCATGGTTCTGGAGGTGTGGATGGCACCCACAGGGTAATGGGGCGGGTGTGCAGGGGCTGCTGGGGGACCTCAGCTCAGCGTCTTCGCTCAACGATGCCAAGCAGTCGCCGGCTGTTCTGAGCAGCCAGCAGTCCTAATGCCCTCCAGAGAATGGGCGCCCAGCTTCAGAGGAACAGCAGGGACCAGGCCACAGTGCGTCCAGTCCCGAGGGACTCAGTCCTGAGATGCAGTGTGGATCGCTTAGCACAGGGTTGGAGACCACTCGGCCTGCGGTTCCTTGGCCTTGTCTTGCGCTCTGGCCTCCACACTCAGCTGCCAGTGTCCTGGAGCCCCTCCGAGCACATGCTGGCTGATCTGGCCCAGAACTGGGGCTGCAGAGAGCAGTCCCCACTCCCAGCCGCCCCGTGACTGAGGGTGGGTCACGGGCGGGGCAGAGGCGGGCGCTGAGCGAGGAGCGTACTCTCTGCCCACGGCCCCCCAGATCGCGCAGCTGGACCTGTGCCAGGGAGGTCTTCAGGGTGCGCCATTCAGAGAGGAGTTTGAGCTTCTCAGTCCAGAGTCGTCAGCTCATGGATGAGCCTGAAGCAAACTCAGTAGACTCTGGTTGTTGTGCAGTTTTCAAGCATGGTTTTTCCCTATTGCTGACTGTTGGAGATCTCAGGCCAGTTGTGTGGGAACCAAGCACTTGAGTGGGACGCAGACAGGCCGGGATGGCACTCATGCCCAGAGAGCCTGCGCTGCTTCCCTGGGATTGGGTCCCGCCTTTGATCTCTGCCTTGAGACAGAGGAACATGGGCTGAGCGATCAGGCCAGCCCCCGGCCCCCTGCCCCTGCCGGCCAAGGAGCGGGTAGGAGCCTGAGTGTTCAGGGAGGTGAGGAGGGGTGCTGTGAGCCCCTCAGGTCCTCTCTAGAATGCTGTCTCTGTCGTCATGGGGACAACAGAGGCTGCTCTTGGAGGGTGACCGCAGCCTGCCCGCATATGGCCAGGCCGAGGGTGGGGTGGAGATGGCCTCTGCAGGTGCACAAATGCAGCGGCTTCATCTGGTCCTGCCCAGGTGACGGCCACGCACACGCATGCCTCCTGTGCAGGCATTCAGTGCAAGATGGCTCCTGCTCCCCAGAGCCGACCAGTTGTTTAAAAAAAAAAAATGTTTTTTTTTTTTAAAGAGGAGTTTTATCAGCTCATAAATCCTTTTAGAGTCTACTGGAAAGTTTTCTTGTGGAGATAGTGTAAACAAGGTCTTGAATCTTGCCAAGTGAAAAAAGACTGCCTTTCATGGGCAGCACTGCACGGCCGTGGCCCTGCAGAGGTTCGGACGCTGTCACGTGGCTTGTTGGTGCTGACATCACTCACAGGCCTCCTCCCCTGAGGGGGGCACTCCTCAGCCCCAGGCCGAGGGACACAGAGCCAGGCCCCATCACGTGTCCTTGGCCCTGGCTGCGCTTCTATTGAGGGATAAGTCAGTTGGCTAGAGAGGAAATCACAGCTGAGCCATAGAGAGGCATGTCATGTATTTATGGCTCTTTATTTTCTTTTTTATTGGGGGGGGGGGGCATTGGTCCTTTTTCATAGGAAATGATGGAGGTGAAGATATGGAAGGGGGCTCGTTTGCCATCTGACCCAAGAACAAGCCGCCAGTTTATCTGCAAAGCCCCCATGACACCTGTGACTGTCAGTGGGCGGCCAAGAGAGGGAGATGGGGCAGGACTGTGGTTTCTCTTGTTGAGGCTGAGAGTAAGTTTCTCTTTCTGAGGTTGGTGGTGGTATTCAAAGTGCAAGCAGGTCATTCGTGAGACTTCCATTCCTGCTCCACGCTCACTCATTTGCAGATCTATAAAATGGGGCTTTATTATGATACGCACCTTCCCAGACCCATGCAGAGTAATGCTGTATATACCCATAAAGCTCCCAAGAGCACTGGTCGCCTACCATGGGTTAGCGTCCTGACCTCTTGCGGGTGGTTTAGTTGGGAAGGGAAGAAATAGTCTTCCTGTTTTGACTGAGTCTTTCTCCACTAGAGCAGGGGTGGCAAGCTCTTTCTGCCAAGGGCCACACGGTAGGGCTCACAGGCCAAACCATTTCAGCTATTCAGCTCATACAACTGCTGGTTTGAAAGCAGCCACAGATCATATGCAAACAAATGGGTGTTTCCATCGCAGTAAAATTTGATTTACAGAGAAGCAGGCAGCCGGCCTCTCTCCCATGCCCACCTGCACTCAAGGTCACATCCTCTTCTCTCTGACTTGACCTGACACCCTTCTCCCCAGGTCCTTCAAGGTGTCTGGCAGGTAGACCTGGGAGCCTTCCTGTCCCCTCGGGCTTTCTGTCTTTGAAATGTTCTCCAGGGCCAGACTCAGGTCTGTCAAGTGTCAGCCTGAGGCTGGAAGCCAGTTTGGGGCGTGTTGAGCTTCCTAGATGTGGGGAGTTCCATTTGGCCATTTTTATTGAAAAGTATCTCATTAGCCAGAAGTTTTGAAACAAAACATAAAACAGTCTGGCGAGAAAACAAGTGGAAGGGAAGGCTCTCTGATCTCCATGAGAAAAGGCCGCTGGCTGCTGTCTCTTCAGAGCCTCTTCCACGCTCCCAGCAGCCTGGACCTTTGTTTGGCCACCTCCTGTCTGCCCCGAGGTCTGCGTAGCTGGAGCCCTCTGCATGCCGGGTGAATGAGGGGTGCCCCTCCACCGCAGCTGTGCTGAACTGTTGTCAGAGCCTGTTCCTGGCTTTTTCCTTGTGCGGCCTCCTGTTCTGGGGGCTCAGGCCCGATGTTGGGCTGGTCCCTGTGGCCACGTGACGCCAAGGCTTCCCAGGTGCCCTCTCTGCCTGCCCTGGGCCTGAGCAGGGACCCTGGCACCAGGCTCTCTCATCTGGCTCCAGGCCCCGCTCTCGCTGGGTTCAGGGCGGCCCGTCTCCCAGGCTGGCTCTGCCACCTTGGGGCACGCTGCGCGCAGTCTGAGCCCCGGCACTGGAAGGGGGCCGTGCGCCCCTTCTGTCTTGCAGCCACACTGCCTGGCACTGCCTGTCCTCGGTTCTCTGCAGTGGCCCCCTGCGCCCAGGAGGAAGCTTGGAAACAGCGTGGGTAGAACTGAAGGAGAGAGCACTGTGGGGAAAACCGATCGCTGCTCAGCCTCCTTAGCGTTCTAATTCTGGAAATAATGTTTATCCAGTGGCTGCAGGAGACGCTTCAGATAGAAGGCTGGTTTGCATTTTATGTAAATACGTCTAATAAGAGGCTTTTGTGGGTGACTCAAAAACCTATAGAGAATCCGCCTGCAATGTGGGAGACCCTGGGTTCCATCCCTGGGGAAGATCCCCCAGAGGAGGAAATGGCAAACCCACTCCAGTGTTCTTGCCTGGAGAATTGCATGGACGGAGGAGCCTGGCGGGCTACAGTCCATGGGATCGAAAAGAGTAGGACACGACTGAGCCGCTGACACTTTGGCTTGTAATAATAGACTCTGTGTGGGACCTGTATTTGTCCCTCTCAGGATGCGAGAGTTAGGGTTGAGTCCTGCGTGTGGGGAAGTGACTGCAGTGGTGGACATAAGTCAGGAGAAGCTGAAGGCCACCTGTGTCAGAGAGATACAAGTAGACACTCTCCTGTGTCAGAGAGAGACAGAGTAGACACTCTCCTGTGTCAGAGAGAGACGGAGTAGACAGTCTCCTGTGTCAGAGAGAGACAGAGTAGACACTCTCCTGTGTCAGAGAGAGAGACGGAGTAGACACTCTCCTGAGTCAGAGACAGAGTAGACACTCTGCTGAGTCAGAGACGGAGTAGACGCTCTCCTGAGTCAGAGACAGAGTAGATGCTCTCCTGTGTCAGAGAGAGACAGAGTAGACACTCTTCTGAGTCAGAGACGGAGTAGACACTCTCCTGTGTCAGAGAGAGACGGATAGACGCTCTCCTGTGTCAGAGAGAGACGGATAGACACTCTCCTGTGTCAGAGAGAGACAGAGTAGACACTCTCCTGTGTCAGAGAGAGAGACGGAGTAGACACTCTCCTGAGTCAGAGACAGAGTAGACACTCTGCTGAGTCAGAGACGGAGTAGACGCTCTCCTGAGTCAGAGACAGAGTAGACGCTCTCCTGTGTCAGAGAGAGACAGAGTAGACGCTCTCCTGTGTCAGAGAGAGACAGTAGATGCTCTCCTGTGTCAGAGAGAGACGGAGTAGACGCTCTCCTGTGTCAGAGAGAGACGGAGTAGACGCTCTCCTGTGTCAGAGAGAGACTGAGTAGACGCTCTCCTGTGTCAGAGAGAGATGGAGTAGACGCTCTCCTGTGTCAGAGAGAGACTGAGTAGACGCTCTCCTGTGTCAGAGACAGACGGAGTAGACGCTCTCCTGTGTCAGAGACAGACGGAGTAGACGCTCTCCTGAGTCAGAGACAGAGTAGACGCTCTCCTGTGTCAGAGAGAGACAGAGTAGACGCTCTCCTGTGTCAGAGAGAGACAGTAGATGCTCTCCTGTGTCAGAGAGAGACGGAGTAGACGCTCTCCTGTGTCAGAGAGAGACGGAGTAGACGCTCTCCTGTGTCAGAGAGAGACTGAGTAGACGCTCTCCTGTGTCAGAGAGAGATGGAGTAGACGCTCTCCTGTGTCAGAGAGAGACTGAGTAGACGCTCTCCTGTGTCAGAGACAGACGGAGTAGACGCTCTCCTGTGTCAGAGACAGACGGAGTAGACGCTCTCCTGTGTCAGAGAGAGACTGAGTAGACGCTCTCCTGTGTCAGAGACAGAGTAGACGCTCTCCTGTGTCAGAGAGTAGACACTCTCCTGTGTCAGAGACAGTAGACACTCTCCTGTGTCAGAGAGAGACGGAGTAGACGCTCTCCTGTGTCAGAGAGAGAGTAGACACTCTCCTGAGTCAGAGACGGAGTAGACACTCTCCTGTGTCAGAGAGAGACAGAGTAGACGCTCTCCTGTGTCAGATACAGTAGACACTCTCCTGTGTCAGAGAGAGACGGAGTAGACGCTCTTCTGTGTCAGAGAGAGATGGATAGACGCTCTCCTGTGTCAGAGAGAGACGGAGTAGACGCTCTCCTGTGTCAGAGAGAGACAGTAGATACTCTGCTGTGTCAGAGGATACTCGCCTGTGTCAGAGAGAGACAGAGCTGGGGGCCTGGCAGGGCCTGCAGCGTGCTCTCTGCGCTCGGTGTGGCGGGGCTGCCTGGCCTGGCGCCCTCTGGCGGGGCCCACCTCTGCCGTCTCCCTGCAGGTTTGAGCTGATGCGCATGTGCTGGCAGTACAACCCCAAGATGCGGCCTTCCTTCCTGGAGATCATCAGCAGCGTCAAGGATGAGATGGAGGCGGGCTTCCGGGAGGTCTCCTTCTACTACAGTGAGGAGAACAAGCCGCCGGAGCCAGAGGAGCTGGACCTGGAGCCCGAGAACATGGAGAGCGTGCCGCTGGATCCCTCAGCCTCCTCGGCCTCCCTGCCGCTGCCCGACAGACACTCAGGACACAAGGCTGAGAACGGCCCGGGCCCGGGCGTGCTGGTCCTGCGGGCCAGCTTCGACGAGAGGCAGCCCTACGCACACATGAACGGGGGCCGCAAGAATGAGCGCGCCCTGCCGCTGCCCCAGTCCTCCACCTGCTGATCCCAGAGCCGGCGTGCTCACAGTAACCGCGTGCTCACATTAACCGCACGCGCGGCGGCAGGGGTGGGGAGAGAGTGTTCACAATCTATTCACAGCTTCCTGTACCTCAGTGGATCTTCAGAACTGCCATGGCTGCCCACAGGAGACGGCTTCTCTGCAGTAAACACATTTGGGATGTTCCTTTTCTCAATATGCAAGCCGCTTTTTATTTCCCTACCCAAACCCTTAACTGACACGGGCCTTTAAGAACCTTAATGACAACACTTAATAGCAACACTTGAGAATCAAGTCTCCTCTCTCTCCCTGTCTCTCTTTCACTCTCTTCACACCTTTCTCTTTCTTTCTGCTTCATGATGGAAACACATTTGCCGCAAGCCCAGGCGGGACGCCCTCTGCATCGGATTGAAGCGAGGGCTGCCCATCTGTGGCCCCACATTGCCCTGAACACACCTGCTGGTCACCGTAGGTCTTTATAAAAAAACACGTTGAGACGGGATTTTTTTAACTGTGTCTTTAACATTTTTAGGGACATACGAAATTTACAAAGGGCCATTGTTCACCCAGGGTTGTGACCATTGTTAACGCTGCCAAATTCTGCCAAAACCCCCACTTTTCCCCCTCAGCAGCCCCCCACCGTTCTCCTTTCCGGAGGCCCGGGCGAGCCGGGAACTAGTCACTCGTTAAGGGCCGCACTGCTGACGCCCTGTACCCGGTCGTCCCAGGTGTTCCGGGTCTCGCCTTCACACAGGTCCGGTGGCTTCTGACGAGGTTATCTGGGGGTACTGGACAGAATGAGATTCACTCTCAGTGGGGATGGGGAGAAGCCGGCCTGGCTTCCCCACCTCCGCTTTCTGCACCCCCACCTTCTAGCCCCCCCAGGAATTCTGGAGGAAACAGGCCCTGTCGGGAGTCTGGAAGACAGGCTTTGAGTAAAGGTTGTCCACATGCCAGTCTCCTGCCCCCGCCCAGCCCCCAAGGACACAGACGGGAAGGGGTTGCCAGGGACTTAGCCCAACTGTTCATGCAGGTTTGCAAGGAAAGCGATTCCAACACCACCACAACAGTTCGAAGAAAAGCAGTAAATGGATTCAAGCATTCTAAGCTTTGTTGACATTTTCTCTGTTACTAGGACTTCTTCGTGGGTCTTACAGTTCTATGTTAGACCATGAAACATTTGCATACACATCGTCTTTAATGTCACTTTTATAACTTTTTTACGGTTCAGATATTCATCTATACGTCTGTACAGAAAAAAAAAAAAAAAAGCTGCTATTTTTTTTGTTCTTTATCTTTGTGGATTTAATCTATGAAATCCTTCAGGTCTCCCCCTCTTCCCTCTCTGCTCACTCCAAGAAACTTCTTATGCTTTGTACTAGAGTGCGTGACTTTCTTCCTCTCTTCCCAGTAATTGATACTTATATAACATAATTTGCCATGAACTGTTTGATGCCTTTTTATAAATACATAGCCCTCCCTGCTCCCCTTGCCCCGTTAGTTCTGTTCTACCCATACGCTCTGTGGGCACGAGGCTGGTGAGGGGGGCGCGGAGGGATGGCGGGTGCCTGCCCCAACCCTCTCTCCCCAGCCTGCCCTCACACCACGTCTGAGTCTGTTACAGTGCAAGACATGATACAAACTCAGGTCAGAAAAAAAAAAGGTTAAATATATCGCACATCCTTGTTCAGTGTTCATACTCACCGTTGTTGACAAGTCTCAGCTTCTCTTTCCCTTGCCTTTGTTTCAGTTGTGACACACATATATCTATTTTTTTAATTCTTGGGTACAACAGCAGTTTTAACTGCAGACACTAGGCATTTGGATTACTATTTTTTTTAATGGCTATTTAATCCTTCCATCCCATGGAAAACAGCCGCTGAGTCCAGGGGTGCAGCGGCGCGCACTCCAGCGGGCCCATCTATGGCGTCCCGCCACCACCCCAACCCGACCGGACCTACCTGTCTTTAGAACCTGAGATCCCCCAGGGCAGGCCAGCCCCCAAACCTGGCGCCAGTGCGGAGTGGGCCGCAGGGGCGGTGTCCTCACGGAGCCGCCAGCAGCCGCTCGCCAGGTCTCGACAGCAGGCGCCGTGGGGCAAGGCCCGTGGCCCATGCCTCCTGCCCAGGAACTGGGGGCCTGGCCCAGGGGAGTCGTTCCCCGGCCAGCAAGCCGAGTGCTCAGAGCCCGGGGTCTCATTTTGTTTAGTTTTTAGCACTTCTCACCAGAGTGATGACAGCACAAGAGTTGCTTCTGGGATGGAAATGTTTAAATTTTGAGTAAGAACAAAGCTATACAGTATGGTGATTGCTAGTTGCGACTGGAGATTAAACACAAAAAAGAAAGTTGGTAGTTGCTTTTTTGCTTATCAGTAGTTTCAGTCCCACTATTTCCACTAGTCTCTGTCCCATAGTTTTTCCCTTAAAAAGAAATGAGAAAAAGAAAAAAATTAAGGTATTATATGTAGGAGTTTTAATTTATTTTGTGATACCAGTTTCAATCACTGTAGAGAAGCCCCCTTATGAATTTAAATACTGAGAAAAGGCTTTGTGTGTGTGTGTGCGTATGTGTGTGTGTGTAAGACAGGACAGTTTAGGGGTTTTTGTTTTGTTTTTCTTCCCAAACATTTATCTACCTCACTCTTATTTTCTATAAAAGGAGTACATCTCACATTTCTCAGCACCTGACAATATGCCGTTGATACTGGTAACCTCATGCACACCACAGGCCGTACACACCAGGTGATGCAGGTCGAGGCCAGCCTGTATCCCGGGGTCACAGCAGCATGAGCTCACCTCCCGACTCGCCTTTCTCTTCGACGGCTCATTTGGCGTCGCTCTTGTTCTCCTCCTGACTCAGTTTCCCCAGAGGCAGGGCGGGGCCCAGCAGGTTGTCTTGGAAACCAGCTACTCGGTGCAGACTGAGGGGAGGGGCGGTGGTTTCCAGTCTGGGGACCAGGCCGAGCCAGGGCCCCCACCAACCCCTGTGGCCACGGGGTGGCCGCTGGGCCCTCAGCTGGGTCAACTCAGCAGCCCCTGCGGCCACGTGGGCTCCGAGAGCCGGGCGAGCGCCTCCTCCTGCGGGTTCTCGACCTGGTGGTAGCCAGCCCCAGCTAGGATGCAGGAAGAGTCCCCGCCTCCCTGTCCAGGCTGTTCTCTCCACTTCGCCCTCACCTCCTTCCCAGGGGCAAACAAAGACGTACCAAACCTTTGGGCTGGAAGGGGCTGTGCCTCCTCCCCCGCTGCCGCTGCTCATGGGCGGACAGCACGCCCTCCAGCAGCTGCTCTCACAGGCACTGGCGTTTCATCTGGGAAATGCAGAGGGGAGGATCTCCCCAAGTGTGGCGGCTCCTTTCTGCTCCCAGGACTGCAGTTGTGCTCAGGAGCTCCTCTCTCCTGCTGGAACACCCCTCTCTTTCCCCAAGTCCCCTGGCATCTTAAGGTCACTGAGAAGTAGTGTCTGATCAGGGTTTCCCGCTTCCCCACTGTAGGTGACCCCGTGGAATAGTGGCCTCTCCTCCGTTTTGCACATACCTACCGGTTTCCACAACTGGATTTCTACAGATCATTCAGCTGGTTATAAGGGTTTTGTTTAAACTGTCCGAGTTGTTGGTGTCACTTTTTGTTTTATGTAGGTGGTTTTCCTTTAAGTAGAGAGAAAACACTAACAGTATAGTGCCCATCATAACAAATGCTTCAGAAACACTTAAATAAAAGAGAATTTTTGCTTGTGTGATGGTGCAGTCATTTTACTGGACCAAACCACCCACCTTGACTATACCAAGGCATCATCTGTCCACAGTTCTAGCCTAATTTTACGCTCATTTCCCCATCTCTTCTTGGTTTCCTCCTCTGTATGCTCCAAATAACTTAAGCTGAGTTGTGGCATTCTCCATGCAGCCTTCTTCTGACAGCAGCTCGCAATGCTTGACATGACATGAACCACTGAGGCACATCATTGAATTGATGTGAGCATTAAAACCTGATCACACACAGCCCTTCCCTGAGGCAGCAGGAGCTGGTGTATTCTGGAGACGTTGTTGAACTGCAGCTGGGTGAGACCCAGACCACCCCAGGACTCCCTTAGAGGATGTCCTGACTTTTGACACAGTTGGAATGAGCTTCCTCCTTGGAAGAGAGAAGACCGTGTTCATGGCCCACACTGGCCTTTCCTTCCAGCCTGTTTCTTATGACTTGGAACATTTCAATAATAGAAAAAAAAAAAGTTATTGTGGAACTACTCAATGGAAAAATGCTTGGCATGAAGTGGTGTGTTTTCAGTTGGGTAACAGATGTCAGAGCCAAGTATGATGCCAAATTCTAGGCCAGTTTGTTCCACTGAAGGCTCTTTCTCAGCAGCCCACCTCTGCTGGCAGGTGGCTGTATGGGATACAGGCCGCTGTTATGACAAGGCCACACGTAGCTCAAAACAGTGAGAAGGCTAGGATACTTGGTCCAAGGTCATCAGCTGTCACTGTTGGGTCCTCTGGCCAGACAGTGTCAAAGGCAACTCTTTCCAGAACACAGGCACCCTCCAGTTGACAGTGAAGCTCCATGGTATGCCTTGGCCCATTCCAGCAGTCCCAGTAATGCATTTAAGGTTTGGGATTTGTTCTTTTGTTAATATTACTTATGTGTTTGTTGGCTGTCTTTCCATTTCCTGGGCTAAGCAGCATTGGGAGACATGGCCCAGAGATCCACTTTTTAAGAACCAATGATGAAAATCAAACTCTTAACTCCACTCTGACATAGTGGGTGGTACAGATGAGAACGTCAAGAGAGGATGTTGCTTATATTGAACCTCTGTTGCCAGAGATGCTGAAGATACAGACCTTGGACAGGCCAGAGGGTTTCATTTTTGGCCTCCAGCTTAGATGACTAGTTGGTCATTTAGAGAAAAAGCAGATGAACACTCCTTGATGGTGGAATGAGGAGGTGGCAGGAAACCATTGTAACAGGGATCGTGAATGACATGGAGAGAGGAAGGCATGAGCAGAAGGTACAGGGCTTGGAAGAAGTGTGGGCTGTGCTTGGAACTTGATGGTTTCTGAAGGTATCAGACCACGTCAAGGCTCAACAGTCATCCATGGGCACTTGGTGTCAACAGATAAACCTAACATCCTACTTTGGAAACTGTTACTGCGGAGTTCAGTCAAATTGTTCAAGAACACGAACTGCATCGCACCCGTCAGTTGTCAGTTCTGGGGCATGACTTTAGGGTTTTGTTTTATTTTGTTTATGCAAGTACATAACGATCGCTCATCTATATGTCCACGTTTGTGTGTGTCCACATCTTTCTGGTAAACATCATTGTAATTAGTCACTCATTAGCGTTTTCAATAGGGCTCTTAAGTCCAGTAGATTACGGGTAGTCAGTTGACGAAGATCTGGTTTACAAGAACTAATTAAATGTTTCATTGCATTTTTGTAAGAACATAGAATAATTTTATAAAACGTTTGTAGTTTATAATTGCTGAGAATAATTTAAAGACACTTTTTCTCTGTGTGTGCAAATGTGTATTTGTGATCCATTTTTTTTAGGACACCTGTTTACTAGCTAGCTTTACAAGATGCCAAAAAAAAGATTTTTCCCTGACCCAAGCCGTGGTTCATCCTCTTTCCCCCCATGCTTTGTGCCCTAGTTTATAACAAAGGAACAATGATTTAAGAAGTAGTTCTGTATCTTCAGTATCTTGGTCTTCCAGAACCCCCTGGTTGGGTAGGGGATCATCTTTTACTGCTCATTTCCCTTTGGAGTGTAGCTACTTTAACAGACTGAAAGAACCTCATTGGCCAAGCAAATCGCAGAGGTGTTGCAGCCCGGCGGCTCTGTGGCACCATCCACATCTGGTGGGGTTGGTTGGTACTGTTAGGCGGTGCCTCGAGATGGAAGGACTCCATCGCATGGCTCATGGTTTTCACGATGAGCGTGGCACACAGACTAGCACAGAAAGATGGTAATTCTGGCGCACGCAGGCCATTTGCTTCCATGCCTCATATCATGGTTAATGCTTTGCTATGACAAGGAAGAGACCCTATTTTGATTTGAGGCAGAACACCGAACATAGATGTTTTTCAATAGAAGACAAACTTTTTAATAAAAACTACACACATTCAAGATCTTTTTAAATTTGACTCCATTGCTTCCTGCTCTCAGTGGGTTATTGGCCATATCAACACAGCTCCACAAAATCCCCATCGCTGGAAACACCTGGGTGTTTTGTGCTACATGGGAGAAAGGTCCAGAAACAATTTGAGTTTTGTTTGCAACTTTTCCTTTGGATGTTTGGTGGTGCGCAGACACGACCACAGGTGATGGATGCTTGGCAAAGACACCTGTCTGCTTTCTAAGCCAGTGAGGTTGAGGTTGGGGTTTGCCAGAGTTTGTCTACCTCTGGGACAAAAAAAAAAAATCAAACCAGAAGGCACGATGGAATGGATGCATCACAAATAATACATTTTCTGAGTTTTCTTGTTTAAAAAAAAGTTTTTAAAAAAAAAGTTAAAAAATTTTAAAAAGGTAATAATATGGCCAATTTGTTACATAAAATGACTTTCTGTGTATAAATTATTCCTAAAAAATTCCTCTGTTTATATGAAAAAATCAGTAGATGAAAAAAATTTCAAAATGTTTTTTGTATATTCTGTTGTAAGAATTTATTCCTGTTATTGCAATATACTCTGGATTATTTACATTATCGAAAAAAAGGAACTTTGTCTATTTTGAATGGCTGAAGCTAAGGCAACTTTAGTTTCTCTTACTCTGCTTTTTTCTAGTAGTTAAAGTACTACATGGTTTAAGTTAAATAAAAGAATTCTGTATGCACTTTGGTCTCTGATTTTGCCCCTCCCTGCGCTTCCGAGCAGGGAAGCTGAGCTGCGGGTGGCGTGTGTATTCACACACGTCGCTGGGAGGCGTTCTGCATGAAAGCGTCACCCTGTTTCTGACAGCTGAACCTTCTTGGCATGCACATTGCAGGTGAACAGGAAAGCTATTCTCCATTACATCAGCCAGAAGAAAATTTGAATTTCTATAAAATATAGATATCTGTACTTGATTTTTGATTGCTGTGTAGGCTTTTCCATAGACAAAAGTCAGGCCAGGGCAGGTTTCGTCTGGGCGATTCTGGGGCAAAGGACTCTCTTCACACTTTCACATCCTGGTTGGTCCTTCACGGTCCGCACACCACCTCAGAGGGCACAGGCAAGGCCTCGGACATACACACAGGGTGAAGCTCACTGGCATTGCACAAACACATTAGTTACTTTTCAGCCAATGATCTTGGCCTACCCCAGGATGCTGTGCAAAGTCGCTTCAGTCCTGTCTGACTCTGTGCGACTGTAGGGACTGTAGCCACCAGGCTCCTCTGTCCATGGGATTCCCCAGACAAGAATCCTGGAGTGGGTTGTCATGCCCACCTCCAGGGGATCTTCCCGACCCAAGGATTAAGCCCACATCTCTTCCGTCTCCAGCACTGGCAGGTGGGTTCTTTACCATTAGCACCACCTGGTAAGCCCTGGCCCAGAGACTCTACAAATCCCAGGATCATTATCTTTGCCAGAGGAAATGTCATGGTAGGAAGTGTGAAGACGTGTTCTATGGAAACGAGCTGTACCTGTTCTAGAATCAAACCTTACACATCAGGAAGACACGCTGATCATTTATTAAACTTTGATCATGGGATTTTACACATCAGTAATAAAATCAGGCTACTGGACAAAGGGGGTTAACTAGCCAGGTGTAGGAGGTAGAAATAAATGAAAGGCTGGGCTTGCTTATGACCTGGTGAGTGTCAAGGACTTGGACCTAAAAACGAAAAACAGGGGACTCTCAACTCTCAGTGTTGCCCTGGAGTTTTGCTTCCCATTGTCACGGAGAGCCTGGTACCCAGGAGACCTTCACTAAGGACCCGTGACTCACAGCAGGCTCATGTGAGGCTCGGGTGGGCATCTCACCCCTGGAAAGAGCCCAGCCAGCAAGATTCCCACCACCCCGGGCAGGTGGCCCTGTGCCTCCAGGCTGCAGAGGCTCAGTCTGCACCTGTCCTCAGCCAGGGGAGCACCAGGGTCTCCTGAGGTGAAAGTGCTGGGGTTGAGACCTGCAATACCCTCTCCCCACCATGCCCCTGCCCAGGCCTGCAATCCAGCAGGACTACTTCCGTATCCACCCTCAGGTCCAGCTACGAGCCCACACGCAGCTCTCTGTCATCACTGACGGACGTTCACATCCACTCTCTCACCAGGTCTTCACGGTAACTCTGCAAAGGAAGGATTTCTATTCCTCTGTTTTATAGATGAGCAAAGAGGCAGACATGTCCAAGATCCCCCAGCTGTCAAATGACCGACCCAGGGCTGAGCATTTTGAAGCTGTTGTCAGCTTTCAAACCATCTCAGAACTGCCTGGACCTCAGCCGTAACTAAAGAGACCCCAGTGTGTATCGGGGTGATGGCAGGCCACTTAAGACCAGGTGAATGGGTCTCTGGCTACTCCTGAAAGAACCCTGGAGGCCACAGTAGGTGGGAGATGATGGGTGTTCATCAAGAGCTCTGGGCCTCTGACTGGTGACATCTAAACTGCTTGGTGCCAAGCCACACACATTTTACAATCTGAAATAACACTGGAGCTGGGTCCAAGAGGAGGCCTGCTTGCCACCGTCCTGAGACGAGCTAAAATAAGGCGGGATCAACCAGTCCATTCTGAAGGAGATCAACCCTGGGATTTCTTTGGAAGGAATGATGCTAAAGCTGAAACTCCAGTATTTTGGCCACCTCATGCGAAGAGTTGACTCATTGGAGAAGACTCTGATGCTGGGAGGGATTGGGGGCAAGAGGAGAAGGGGACGACAGAGGATGAGATGGCTGGATGGCATCACTGACTCGATGGACGTGAGTCTGAGTGAACTCTGGGAGTTGGTGATGGACAGGGAGGCCTGGCGTGTTGTGATTCATGGGGTTGCAAAGAGTCGGACACGACTGACTGATCTGATCTGATCTGGGGGGAGTGGCCCAGGGCTCTGGGTAACAGGTGTTTGCCTACAATTGCAGAAGGCTCTCCTCATTAATAGCAGCCAGACCTGTGCTTGGTGTCCAGACCACCCCACCCCTCTTGCTGCCTTTGGTCTGCTGCAGTAGGACTTTGATCTGTTCTATGTCAAGTGAGCCAGTTCCATTCGCAAAGGGGTCCTGTAAAATCTCTTACAAACACACGAGTGTGCTGGAGGGCTAATGGTAAAGTGCGTTCCTTTGCCCAGTTCCTTTGTTATTAAGGTACAGCTGCTTTTTCTTACACTGAATAAATCTGGGCATTAAGTAATGATTTTTCTTTAAATGAAATTAAGTAGAAAATTACAGTGTGAGCACACCAACATAACAAGAAATTTCCCAGAGCTTAGCTCTTCCTCCAAAAAAAAGAATATGGCCAAAGGGGTTTCGAATGGAAATGTGCCCCTAGAAAACACTGGGACAGTAAGACCTTGCTGTGAGCAGCTTGGCACAGCGCCATAAAGGCAAAATGAAAGATGTAAAGGGCCGGTTCTGTTGCTTAAAAGGCAGGAAAATACTGTCCATGGTAGAAGAGCTAAACCCAGCTATTAACCTTTGCTTTGGGGCCAGACACTATGGGGGGAATGTGACATGGGATGGCTACCATAAAAAGCAGTACAGCAGCACCTCCAAAAAAGTAAACTCAGAATCACCATACGATCCAGCAGTCCCACTAGGTACAGTCACACATGCACACACATACACCTAAACCAGGATTCTGAGAGAGATTTCCACACCAATGTTCATTGCAGTAGTATCCACCAAAAGGTGGAAGCAACCCAGTGTCCATCAAAAAATGAATGGATAAACAAAATGTATTCTATATATAAAATGGGGTATTAGCCTTAAAGGAAGGAGATTCTAACACAATCCACATGGATCAACCTTGAAGATATTTTGCTAAGTGAAATGAGCCAGTCACAAATGGACAAAAGTTCCATTAATATGAGGTCTCCAGAGTAGTCAGATTCAGAGAAGGAGGGTAGAATAGTGGATGCCAAGGGCCAGAGGGAGAAGGGAGACGATCATGTTTAATGAGTCTGGAGTTTCAGTTTGGGATGATGATGGTGGCAAGGGCTGCCCGAGTCAACGTACATATTGCCACTGAGCACTAAACAATGGTTAAAATGATAACTTTCATGTTATGTGTATTTTATGACAATTTTTTTTATGAAGTTAAAAAAGAAAAAGCCCAAACACTAGAGAACTTGGTGGCTCAGAGGGTGCTTGCAGCACCTGGATGCACAGGCTCAGAGGACCAGCGAGGGGTGCCTGCAGTGGTGGCGGTGCCCGTGTTTCCCCAGGTCGGCCAGTCACAGGTCATCACACCACACGGGGCCTTGGGGAACGAAGCAGAGGTCCCAGTGAGCAGACAGAATCACAGAGGCCCGAGACACAGACTTTAAGGGGGAAAAAGACATTACTAGCATTTCATTTTGGAGAAGGCAATGGCACCCCACTCCATTACTCTTGCCTGGAAAGTCCCACGGATGGAGGAGCCTGGTGGGCTGCAGTCCATGGGATCGCTAGGAGTCAGACACGACTGAGCGACTTCGCTTTCACTTTTCACTTTCATGCATTGGAGAAGGAAATGGCAACCCACTCCAGTGTTCTTGCCTGGAGAATCCCAGGGACGGGGGAGCCTGGTGGGCTGCCGTCTATGGGGTCGCACAGAGTTGGACACGACTGAAGCGACTTAGCAGCAGCAGAAGAAGCATTTCATTTTATTGTCAGGAAAACCATAACTAGTTAATCCCCTATGAAATGTCTGCCTTTCAGAGTGTTCTTCTTTCTTCTGACAATAAAATAACCCTTTGTGATTTCGTTGAGCAAATTCAGAACATTTTTCCTCTGTGTAAACTGTTTTATAAGCAATTTTTTTTAAAAGCCCCTCAAAGCACAGTTTAACTCTACACACAGGAGTGAAACATTTAATTTTCTCTAAAGGAGCAGAACCCCAGTTGGTTCTCCCTGGCTGGAACTGCAAAGGCTGAGCTTCTGGTTTTGAGCCCGGCCTTTCTCAATCTCCTCCAGCATTTCCCGGATGAGGACTTGCAGGGCTTTTCCCAGCAGGCTGGCGGACAGCCAAGGAGATAACGGAGGGACGTGGATGAGGGCCGCGCACCCATTTCCATGATGCAAAGACAGGTAGTAGGCGTAATCGCAGACATACCTACAACCACACAAAATGCCAGATTACTCCTTGGGCCAGCTTCGAAACTCAGCTAAATGCAAGCAGAAGCGGCAGGGCCACAGTTCCAAAGCACGAGGGGCCCGCCATCCAGGAGACCCAGCTTTTGTTCTTCTGCCTCAGAAAAAACCTGCTGCTGGGAAAAAGGCATGGAGAGGCTGCCTTTGGGCCTCGTGCCCAGTAAGAGGCTGATCCATAGGAGGCACCAGATTTCCAACCAAGGAGACCAAAACGCTCTCTCTCCAGCCTGTGAACCCTCCTCATTCTCGTCTGCCTTGACTCATTTTACTGTCAGAGTTGCTTAAGGTCTTTGCTCATGACCCTCCAACCCTGACCTTTAGCAGGAGTTAACATAAATTCTTATGTTAAAAGATCCAGAAATACACAAGGGGGAAAAAAAAAGACCAAACTAGATGGAACCAGCTAAGACCAAGATGGCCACAAACTTGATCACCAACAGACCCTGGGGCTCATTATATGTTGATTTTTCTAAATTAGCATATTAAATGACACTGTAGCTAAATGACCAGGCATTAAGGAACAAAAAGGATTGAAAGAGGGGCAGCACTCCACTCCCTGGAAAAAACCCTGACCCTTCCCAGGTAGACTAAAGCACCAGCCTCACTCCTCCTGCCTTTGTCTTTATTTTTAAAATTAAATCCCTCTCACCAAGTGGGTGATAAGTTGGTCTGTGAACTTAGCTCCTGCTTCTCTATACTTTTACTGCTGAACAAAGCTTGAACCCAAGTGGGAAAAAGAAACCTCTCCAACCCAAGCAGAGAGGGTCCAAGCAAGGTCCATACAACTTGATTCAGTAACAAATTTTGGAGTTCAACTTGGGGCACACTCCGTCCATTAATTCAGGGTTACTCACTGACCCAGGGCCAACAAAGCCAGCTAAGTAACTGAACCATGTGCCCCAATTCTTGACCTCTGGCCAGTGAGGGATACTGGAGGTAGAAATTAAGTTGGAGATGGAAAAGCAGCCAAAGATCAGGTGGAGCACCCCCCACCCACCCACCACCACCACCACCACTACCACCACCAGCGTATCTACAGCAATGATGCTTGCAGCAATTTGGGGAAGCCTGGCCTACCTCAGATATGCAGATGGCACCACCCTCATGGCAGAAAGCAAAGAGGAACTAAACAGCCTCTTGATGAAGGTAAAAGAGGAGCATGAAAAAACTGGCTTAAAGCTCAACATTCAGAAAATGAAGATCATGGCATCCGGTCCCATCACTTCATGGCAAATAGACAGGGAAACAATGGAAACAGTGACAGACTTTATTTTATGGGGTTCCAAAATCACTGCAGATGGTGACTGCAGCCACGAAGTTAAAAGACACTTGCTCCTTGGAAGAAAAGCTATGAAAAACCTAGATAGCACATTAAAAAGCAGAGATATTACTTTGCCAACAAAGGTCCATCTAGTCAAAGCTATGGTTTTTCCACTAGTCATGTATGGATGTGAGAGTTGGACTATAAAGAAAGCTGAGCACCCAAGAATGGATGCTTTTGAACTGTGGTGCTGGAGAATACTCTTGAGAGTCCCTTGGACAGCAAGGAGATCCAACCAGTCCATCCTAAAGGAAATTAATCCTGAATATTCATTGGAAGGACTGATGCTGAAGCTGAAGCTCCAATACTTTGGCTACCTGCTGCAAAGAACTGACTCATTGGAAAAGACCCTGATGCTGGAAAAGATTGAAGGCAGGAGGAGAAGGGGATGACAGAGGATGAGATGGTTGGATGGCATCACTGACTCAATGGACATGAATTTAAGTGAGCTCTGGGAGTTAGTGATAGACAGGGAAGCCTGGCGTGCTGCAGTCCACGGGGTTGCAAAGACTCAGACACCACTGAGCAACTGATTGACTGATCCAACCACTGACCCAACTTCCCGGTGCTGACCCATCTTCAGCCAATAAAGCCGGGGTTGGTTGTAGAGCCATCTGGTTGAAGCCAGACCTCTTTCTAGAGGACTGGACTGGGTCGGTTGGTTATCTAAATTGAGCTAATCCTCTGGTAAGCAGAGAGGGTGATGAAACAGTTGGTTGCCTGGTTGGACTAGATCCTGGCAAGAAGATCAAACTGGATGAGATCTTTATCTGAGCAATTTATATGATTTAGAGCAGAGGCCCCAACGTCTGGGATCTAATGCCTGAAGATCTGAGGTGGAGCTGATATCGTACTAATATAAAGTACACAATAAATGTAATGCTCTTGAATCATTCTGCAACTATTCCCCCTATCCCAGTCAGTGAAAAAATTGCCTTCCACAGAACTGGTCCCTGGTGCCCAAAAGGTTGGGGACCGCTGACTTAGAGAACCATTTTCCCACTCCCGCTTCACCCTGTCTCCAGGAACTGCTTGCTGAAAGCAATCACCTACCTCAGGTATTTCCTACAGCTTACAGTGGGTCTGGCAACGCTGAGTCACTGACTTCAGAGGGGCTTTCTAACTAACACCCTCTTGGACAGTGTCTCCCCTTCCAGCCCCTGCAAAGACTGGTTCAGGTTGCAGCTAGAGCTCCCAAACCACTTGGGGTGGGCCAATCCTGTGAGATCTGCATGGTCACCAACCCTAGGAAGAGGCCACTGGGAAGCTGAAGAGAGACTAGAAGTAAGGACTCCTCGATATGGGTAACCCAGCCTCTAACCCAGTGAACACTGCTCAGATACATTCTCCGTAACTGTAAACTCTTTGTGTAGCACCCACTAACAAGGAGACCGCTTATTTTCTTTGTTAACACTGCATAGCTCCAATGTAAACTGGTGGATGGAGAAAGTTGGCCAACATAATGACTCTCTAAATTACTTTTCAATTGGATGGCTATTGCTAGTGTTTAAAAAGAAAATGGGATGAGATCCCCTATGTTGGATTTATCATGGTTTTTAGCCAAAAAAGGGACAGTGGAAAAAATGTGAGGCCAGTTTAAATCTCTCTTTCCTGGGAAAGACTGAGGGCAGGAGGAGAAGAGGGCAGCAGAGGATGAAATGGTTAGACAGTATCGCTGACTCAACGGACATGAAAGTGAAAAGTGTTAGTCGCACGGTCATGTCCGACTGCAATCCCATGGACTGCAATCTGCCAAGTTCCTCTGTTCATGAAATTCTCCAGGCAAGAATACTGGAGTGGGTAGCCATGCCCTTCTCCAGGGGATCTTCCCGGTCCAGGGATCAAATCTGGGTCTCCCGCATTGCAGGCAGATTCTTTACTGTCTGAGCCACAAGGGCTCATGTCCCTTAAAGGAGGAAATGGCAACCCACTGCAGTATTCTTGCCTGGAGAATACCATGGACAGAGGAGACTGGTGGGCTACAGTCCATGGGGTTGCAAAGAGTCTGACATGATTGAAGCGACTTAGTACATCTCAATGGACATGAGTTTAAGCAAACTCAGGGAGATAGTGAAGTACAGGGAAGCCTGGTGTGCTGCAGTCCATGGGGTCGCAAAGAATCAGACAGGACTCAGCAACTGAACAATAACAAGCTCTGACAAAAACCAAATAAAAAGAATACTCATGAAGCAAAGAAGCCGTAGCATGCATTAAGCCTATAACAGAAAGTCTATTCAAACAAGGGCTTCTTAGACCCTGCTAGTGCCCTTGCAACAGTCCTATTCTGCCAGTAAAAAACTCAAGAGATGACAGCTGGTTCATGACCTCCAAGCTATAAATACAGACAGGAAAGAAATTCACTCATTGAGGCCAGATCCTCAAACTGTACTCTCTACCCTAAACCCCAAGATCATTTGGTGTTCCAGGTGGTACCAGTGGTAAAGAATCTGCCTCCAATGCAGGAGATGTTAAGAGAAGTGGGTTCGATCCCTGGGTCAGGAAGATCCCTTGAAGAAGGGCATGACAACCCACTTCAGTATTCCTGGCTGGAGAATCCCTTGAAGAGAGGAACCTGGCAGGCTACAGTCCATAGGATACCCAAGAGTCTGACACAACTAAAGCGACTTACCATGCACTTAGCTAGGTTTAAAAGACACCTTCCTTTGTGTGCCCTAAGCCTGGTAACCTCAGTATATTTTTGCATCTGAATGGCAGGATCTAAGCAACAGGAGAAAACACCACTTGTGCTGGGTGGTTCTGCCCCAGGGATTTTAAAACTCCCTCACCCTTTTAAGAAAGGTTTTAGCTGAGGATCTCAGTGACTTTGAATTAGAACAGGGGACTATCCTTCAATATGTGGATGAAATTCTAATTGCCAGCCCCATCAAAGAGCTTTCTGACCATAACAAAGTTACCGCCTTAAATCATCTGGCAGAGAGAGGATATAAGTTTCAAAGGAAAAAAGCCTGTATCTCCCTCCAGCGGGTAGAATGCTTCGGATTTAATAACAGAACAGGGGCACAGGGCACTATCTAAGAAGAGGAAAGAATGGATTTGCCAGATGGAACCCCTAATACGAGAGAACAGCTCCAGGGTTTCCTGGGGGTGTCTGGCTCTGCCATGTGTGGATCCCCAATGCTGGCTTAATTGCTAAGCCCTCGTATGAACAATTAAAAGGGAAGGACCTTGACTCTTTTAAGCAGACCCTCGACTGTGACTGAGCATTCCTGGAACTGAAAAACCATCTCGGGAGAGCCCCCAGGTTAGCTTTACCCAACCTGAGACACTCCTTCTATCCATACGTACCTGAAGGAGGAGACACTTCCCTGGGGGTGCCTACACAAAAACCCGGACCTCTGACTCTGGTTGAGGCCTATTTTTCTAAACAACTGGACCAAAGTGAAACAGGAGGGAAAGGGGCAGGGCACAAACTTTAAAAGAATGGCATAGCCTGAGGACACAACATAAACTGATCTCAGGGAATAAACATTAAAAATGGGGGTGGGCTGGGGATTAGGAGGCTGCTGGAGGCTATACTTCTGCCAAAGAGCATATAGCCTGTATTCACTGGAGAGGCCATCAAAGGGAGAAGCAGGAAATCGCAGAGCATCAGATCAGATCAGTCACTCAGTCGTGTCCGACCCCTTGCGACCCCATGAACTGCAGCACGCCAGGCCTCCCTGTCCATCACCAGCTCTCAGAGGTCACTCAGACTCACATCCATCAAATCAGTGATGCCATCCAGCCATCTCATCCTCTGTTGTCCCCTTCTCCTCCTGCCCCCAATCCCTCCCAGCATCAGAGTCTTGTCCAATGAGTCAACTCCTCGCATGAGGTGGCCGAAATACTGGAGTTTCAGCTTTAGCATCATTCCTTCCAAAGAAATCCCAGGGCTGATCTCCTTCAGAATGGACCAGTTGGATCTCCTTGCAGTCCAAGGGACTCTCAAGAGTCTTCTCCAACACCACAGTTCAAAAGCATCAATTCTGCGGCACTCAGCCTTCTTCACAGTCCAGCTCTCACATCCATACATGACCACAGGAAAGACCATAGCCTTAACTAGGCGAATCTTTGTTGGCAAAGTGATGTCTCTGCTTTTGAATATGCTATCTAGGTTGGTCATAACTTTCCTTCCAAGGAGTAAGCATCTTTTAATTTCATGGCATATATGGCAGCTAAACAAGCTGTAGAGAGTGGGGACAGACTTCAAACGCCACTGCTATCGCTGCCCCAGGTCCTAACTCTTACCTCCTATATACCCCCCAGAGGAAAGAGAAGGCTTTGTGATGGGCCTGTTTTAAAAGCCCAGAATACCTGGAAAGGATGGTTAACAATCATGGGCAGCTGCTCTTCAAGCTACTGCACTTCAAGCCATTCTGAACGGGCACTTCAGGCCATATTATAGGCAGGAGACTGTATCAATGGCTTATCACATCCATCATTACTCCCAATTTCTAAAGTCTCCTTAAACAGGTAAGGTTGAACCAAGCCCTATCTGCCTCCAGAATAATCTCAACACTCACACCTCCAAAGTCAAGGGAGGGACCGCCACCTCGTACAGAGGCATATATCTAGGTCAAAGCGGGCAAACGGATTTTACAGTAATGCCCTGGGCACAAGGAAATTTTCAGATATTTGCTTGTTTTGACTGACACCTTTGGCTAGATTCCTGCCCCAAACCAAGACTACTTCAGAGATTTCTAAGGAAGGCCCTGCTCAAGGAAATAATCCCTCAGTTTGGGCTCCCTAAATCCATCCCATGTGACAGTGGTCCCACCTTTGTTTCTCAAATTACTAAGGAAATCTCTAGAACACTGGGAATTAAATGGAGGTTGGACCCCTCTTGGGCTTCCCAGGTGGTACTAGTGGTGGTGAATCCATCTGGCAGTATAGGAGACAGCAGAGGCTCAGGTTCGATCCCTGGGTCGGGAAGTCTTGTGCAGAAGGAAATGGCAACCCACTCCAGTATCCTTGCTTGGAAAATCCCACGGACAGAGGAGCCTGGGGTGGTTCCTCCACCCCCAATCCATGGGGTGGCAAAGAGTCAGGCACGAGACCACAATCCTCAGGAAAAGTAAAAAGAATAAATCAAATTCTCAAAAGAAATTAAGCCAAACTATGTCAAGAGATTTATCAAACTTGGATCTCTCTTCTCCCCACAGCACTTCTCACAATGCAATTAGCCCTTAACGGAAAGCTCGAGTTAAGTCTGTATGAGATCAGGTACAGGAAGCCCATTCTTGAAGGACCTGCCTACAAAGCCAACCTTAGGGACATGGATGACTGAAATATGCCTTACAGATGGAAAAAAAATCAAAGTTTTACAAGCCTTCCCCTTCTGACATGGTTTTACATCCTTTATTTCCTGGAACTGGGTTTATTTGAACACCTGGAAGGCTGGAAGTCCACAAGACCAGTTAGACCCCCAGTGGGCAGGACCTTATCTTGTAATCTTGACCAATTCAGTGCCTGACAATTGCAGAGCATAAGTCCATGGGCCACCATACCAGAGTAAAGACAATACCTATGCCTCTGGAAGTTACTGAGCCAGTTGCTCAGTTGCAGCTGTGTGAACCTGTCATTGAGCTTATATTACTTTTTAAAGGGACTAACCCTACTAATAAGTAAGTAATGTGATGGACAGGCCTAGCAGCTGGCCTTGCCATTGCTACTGTATTAGTTAGCTTCCACTGTTCTGCCAAACCTCCTCCTCCTGGTAAACATTTCCTCTGTCCATGCTGGATATAGGGAACATTAACATTGGAGGCAGGATGAGTGGCCATTACTGTCTATTCCTTCTTATCTTCTCTGCTCTCTTACAACCACCCATAAAGAATGGGGATTCAGTAGTGAATTTCTTGAGAATTGTAGCCTGCTGACAAAAGCTATCCCAGTGCTGAATCTGTCACCCCTACTCTCCAAGTGACACCTATAGATTAGCTGAACACAACTCAGTGAGGGACAGCATAGAAAACCTATTCCTCCTGAAGTTTATATCCTATCCCTAAAGCAGCTTCCCTGCTTGGATTCCCTCTATTAAACCCAAAGCACGCACTCCACAGGACCACCACTATGATCAGGCTGCTGCCACCGCCCCTATTAAACACCCCTATAAAAAGGAGGGACTTACAGTAGCAACCTAGGGTTACTCTGGACTCTGACCACGGCTTCTTCCATTACCCCACAATTTAAGTGCCTTGAATTGACTCCTATGGAAATCTCACCCACTGTGCCCCCTGCACCGACCTGATGAACACCCACGCGGACCAGATGGGAGATGTACTTACTGCAGATGGAAAATGGGAGTTGTCTGACAGTTAGTATATGGCCCTCCTAAGGCCTGGGGAAAAGCCACTGGTCAAGAATCCCTCAGTGACCCCCACTAGGCAGGTGGGCCTCTCTCCTCACGCTGCAAGGGCACCCTCTAGGGCTAGCCACTTTTGAATGTGATTCAACTCCCCAGAACATATGCTCCCTATGGGTACCTGTTCCTTTGTGGCCTGAGAATAAACCAAGAATAACTCTAAATCCTCCTTCCTTTCTCTGGGGTGGGCTCTAGTCCATCCTTGTTTAGATAAGCCCAATCTTGGGGACACTGCATGCTAGAGCAGCTAAGTTCTCAGAACCTAGGTATAACCATTCATAAGATCACCCAGCCCGGAGATAAAAGGGCAGCAGGACTCATTCTGGCAGCAGTAGGGACTTCTCTCAAACTAGTGGCCCCCTGGAGAAGGTTTGCACAGCGTGAAATCACTCTACAAAATCTCACCCAGGCCTTTGAAGACTTGTCTAAAAACACAAGCTATGCCTTACAAGAACTCCATACTTCTCTGGACTGTCTAACAAATGTTGTTCTGAACAACAGACTAGCCCTTGACTGTCTCCTTGCTGAGCAAGGGGAAGCCTGCACAGTTACTAATAAAACCTGCTATATATATGTCAATAACTTGGTTGGTTGAGATAAACATAAAAAAGATATGAGTAAGCTCAGTGGTTATACAGATAGAACACACAAGGTCTAGATCCAAGCTCCATCTGGAACATCGTCAAGCAGGGTCTTCCCAGGCTAACTTGCCTTTTTTCCATTTCTTGGCCCCACTAATTGCCATTATCTTCCTCCTTATCTCTGGGCCTTGTCTTGTCAACTTCCTTAGTAAATGTGACTTTGATGACTTTGAAGTCATCAAGCTTCAGATGATACTAATACAAGCGTACAAACAATTCTGACTGCAGCTTGCTGATCAGATCAAATCAGATCAGATCAGTTGCTCAGTCGTGTCCGACTCTTCGTGACCCCATGAACCGCAGCACGCCAGGCCTCCCTGTCCATCACCAGCTCCCGGAGGTCACCCAGACTCACACCCATCAAGTCAGTGATGCCATCCAGCCATCTCATCCTCTGTCGTCCCCTTCTCCTCCTGCCCTCAATCCCTCCCAGCATCAGAGTCTTCTCCAATGAGTCAACTCTTCGCATGAGGTGGCCAAAATACTGGAGTTTCAGCTTTAGCATCATTCCTTCTAAAGAAATTCCAGGATTGATCTCCTTCAGAATGGACTGGTTGGATCTTCTTGCAGTCCAAGGGACTCTCAAGAGTCTTCTCCAACACCACAGTTCAAAAGCATCAATTCTTCAGCTCTGAGCCTTCTTCACAGTCCAGCTCTCACATCCATACATGACCACAGGAAAGACCATAGCCTTGACTAGGCGAACCTTTGTTGGTAAAGTAATGTCTCTGTTTTTGAATACGCTATCTAGGCTGGTCATAACTTTCCTTCCAAGGAGTAAGCATCTTTTAATGTCATGGCTGCAGTCACTATCTGCAGTGATTTTGGAGCCCAGAAAAACAAAGTCTGACACTGTTTCCACTGTTTCCCCATCTATTTCCCATGTAGTGATGGGACCAGATGCCATGATCTTCGTTTTCTGAATGTTGAGCTTTAAGCCATCCTTTTCACTCTCCACTTTCGCTTGCTGATAATTAGACTTAATTTAGGCTAGTCAGGAACAGTTCTGCTCCCCTAATCCAGGGGAAAACGTCACTCATGTTCAGCAGGAAGCAGCTTCAGAAGTCAGACCTTCACCCTTCAGTGGCCCTCAAGAATGAGAAGCAGTAACTAGGAAGAGGTGGGGGTGGTGGTATTGCCAGAAGTGCTCCAGATTTTTGCTCAAAACCTGCCAGGCCCCACCTTTAGCAGGAGTTAACATAAATATTTAAGTTAAATGATCCAAGGATAAGAAAGAAAGCCACAAACAAACAAGATGGTACCAGTTGGGACCAAGATGGCCAGAACCTGACCTCCAACAAACCCTGAGTCTCATTATACATTAATTTTACTAAATTAGCCTACTATTCTTAACATGACATACCCACCGGTGGCCAGGACCAGCCATTAAGGACCATAAAAAGGATAAAAGCAGAGTGGCATTCTACTCCCCAGAAAAAGTCTTCCCAGGTAGACTAATACAAATGCCTCCCCATCATTAGCCTCACTCCTCCTCCCTTTGTCTTATCTTTAAAATTAAATCCCTTTCATCAAGTGGGCAAGAAGTTGGTCTCTGAACTTTGCTCTTGCTTCTCAATTCGTTGGCCACTGAATAAAGCAAGAACCTTCCAAGGCAACACTAGGGCCTGAATAAGGCTCTTAAGATTTAATTCAGTAAGATTTCTTCATTCATTTTTTTTTTGAAGGAGAATTAACTACCTCCTAGGGAGTCAGAATCTGGAGAAACAAAGCAATTAATCTTCATCTGAGGCTAAACTAGAATGGTTAATTCACAACTTTGCTGCAATAAATAAAAGTAACTCAGCAATCCCATTACTGGGTATATATATCCTTAGAAAACCACAATTCAAAAAGACACATGAACCCCAATGTTCACTGCGGCCTATATACAACAGCTAGGACATAGGAGCAATCTAGATGTCCATTGACAGATGAATAGATAACAGAAGTTGTGGTACACATATACAATGGAATATTACTCAGCCATAAAAAGGAATGGACTTGAGTCAGTTGTAGTAAAGTGGATGAACCTAGAGCCTGTCACACAGAATGAAGTGGGAAAGAGAAAAACAAACATACTATATTAAAGCATATGTAGGCATCTAGAAAAACCATGCTGATAAACCTGTTCACAGGGAAGAAATGGAGATGCAGACGTAGAGAACAGACTTGTGAACACAATTGGGTAAGGAGAGGGTGGGATGAATGGGGATAGTATTGACATATATACACCACCGTGTGTAAAACAGAGCCAGTGGGAAGGTGCTCTGTAACACAGGGAGCCCAGCCTGGTGCTCTGGGAGACCTAGTGGGGCCTGAGGGGGAGGAGGGAAGTGGGTTGCAGGGAGGTTCAAGAGGCTGCTGCTGCTGCTGCTGCTAAGTTACTACAGTCGTGTCCAACTCTGTGTGATCCCATAGACGGCAGCCCACCAGGCTCCTCAGTCCCTGGGATTCTCCAGGCAAGAACACTGGAGTGGGTTGCCATTTCCTCCTCCAATGCATGAAAGTGAAAAGTGAAAAGTGAAAGTGAAGTCACTCAGTCGTATCCGACTCGTAGCGACCCCATGGACTGCAGGCTCAAGAGGGAAGTGAGATTATATATATATATAGTAAAGCAATTATCATCCAATTAAAAAAAATAAAATACTGCAAAAAAAAAAAAAAAGAAAGTCATTCGTAAAATGTTAGTGCCTCTCAACATCCCCTACCCACCCCTTCTCTTCTGCCAGCCACCAAAGGCTAGTGAGTGGGAGGTCCTCAGAATCAGTCCTAGGCAGAAATGAGTGATGACTCTGGGCAACTCCAAGCACCCAGCTGGATGGCACAGGATGGCACATCCTAGGAGGAAGTTTGGTCAGAGGCCACTTCAGCCCTTCCTCCTCCCCTGCAAGCCCAGTATCAGGACGCACCTACCCGCGTCTCGGGAAAAGGCCACCTCCACGCCCTGCACTGCCGCCCGCCTGCTGACCACCTTCATGCTGACCTCTGACGTAATCACTTCTGAGCCATCCGGAAGGCACACGCCACACTCGGGCCGGAAGCCCCGGATGTCGGCATCCTGGTAGCCTCTGTTCTTGCTGCACTGCTCCAGAAAGATGGCCTTGGCAGCGGAGTCCACGCCCACATGGACAACGAACTGTGTGAGCACATGTGGAGGCAGAAGATTAGGGAAACTGAGGTCCCCTCTGCTCTCCAGACGGCTCAGAGGGAGAGTTCTGGGGGGGCAAAACACCCCAACCCCCCAAATGTGCCACCATCACACCCATCCCCTGCCTGCTCCCCTTGATGAATGTGCTGGAACAAAAAAATCACTGGATAGACACCTACGTGGCATCTAATTTAAATATTTTCCTATTTCAAAACATTCTTATAGGGCAGCGTATTCCCTTTTTCCCTGGGGGTCCCAGCTGGTATCTAAGACTATCCCAGGAGAAGCTTAGTCTTTCCCTGGAAGCTTCCATCTCTTTTATGAAACTTTAATAAAGGAAGTTAATAACAGTCTAATAAAATACTGTTAGAATTTTTTGAGCTGATTATTTTTCCTCTTTGAAGAATATAGCTCATTATATTATCAAAACATTAGGGTAACATCTTAAAGGTATGGTGGTATTTGTTCTATTAATATCATCTGGTCTTCATATCTGGAGGATGTTTGTACCAGTTTCCTGCATAGTAACTCTGTTCTGATAAAATATTCTGGGAGTGATGAAATGGGCCTCCCCAGGTGGGCCACTCTCCCACCTCCTGCTGGGGGCCACTCTCCAAATGCTTTCCTAGGCCAAGAGGTCCTTGCCTCTCACCTCATTTCCCAACCCACCTGCTCTGCAAGGGCCTGGCTGGACCTAACCCAAGGACCTCTCTGTTAGGTTGGAACTACCTTTGAGTCCAGGCTGGGAATAAAGCTTCCTTTTCTTTTCCTCCTCTTTTTGCAGAGTCTTATTCTGAGATTCTACTCTGTATTTCATCTTAAACTTTTATAACCAGACCCTTTTGAAATCGTCTGGGCTGTTACTGGTGGGCAGGGGGCAGGGTACACTTGAGCCATCAACCCTAGAACCAGGGTCCAGGGTTCACAGGCTTTGGGTCTCTACACAATCAGCCCACCCCCCACTCGCATCCCCACTGCCTCCGTTGCTGTCATTTACTTGTGGTTGAAGATCTTCCCAGATTCTGGCTACCCTCTGCTTCACTTCCCTGTAATCCACCGGCAGCTGAAGAGTCTGCAGCTCTACCTCCATGTCATTCCCCAGGCCCAGTTTGGAGAGTTCCTGCAGAAAGAAACAGGTGGGTCACCTTGCTTGCTGGAGGGCCACAGGGAGCTCCTGACAAGCCAAGCTCAGGGCCGTCCAGTTTGTTGCTGGGGCCTTTGGGGGCCTGGACCTGCCCTCAAGGAGCTCCCACAGAGGCGACGGGTCAACAGGGGGCCAGAGCTCCTGCTGCCTGCACAAGGCCCCATATAGTTGCTCTTGTCAAGGTGCACGGACCCCAAAGGCATGCCTGACCCAGTCTGCAGGTCAGGATGGAGTTCACAGAAGGGATGCAGGGTACTTCTAGGGGACAGATAAGGGTGAGCCAGATGGAGAAGCTGGAGAAGAGTGTATAAGGCAGAGGGAGGTGCACTGGCAGCTGAGAACAGAAATTCATCACCTGTCTTGCAGATCAAAACCAGGGTATCAGCAGGGTTATCCTGCCTCTGAACCTTGCCGAAGGCACCTACCTTGCCTCTTTCAGCTTCTGGCAGCCCCTGGTAGACCTTGGCATGTGGCAGCATAACTGCGGTCTTCACATCATCACCCCTTTGTGTGTGTCTGTCTTTCTGTCCACGTTTTCTGCTTTATAACAACACCCCACCCATGACACTCTCTAAGGCAGTGCTTTCCAGAAGGCTGATGGCTTCACTACTGCCAAACCAGAAAGTTCAGGAAGGCCAAATTGTATTTCTCCATGGCCTTTATAGTTATAGGTGTGGGATGGAGTACATTGAATACTGAAGTGAAGTGAAGTGAAAGACACTCTGTTGTGTCTGACTCTTTGCAACCCTGTGGACTAGACAGTCCAAGGAATTCTTCAGGCCAGAATACTGGAGTGGGCAGCCTTGCCCTTCTCCAGGGGATCTTCCCAACCCAAGGATCAAACCCAGGTCTCCCACATTGCAGGCGGATTCTTTACCAGCTGTGCCACAAAGGAAGCCCAAGAATACTGGAGTGGGCAGCCTATTCCTTCTCAGGGGCTCTTCCTCACCCAGGAATCAAACCGGAGTCTCCTGCATTGCAGGCGGACTCTTTACCAGCTGAGCTCTCGGGGCCCTGGCATTTCTGTGTGCTTTACTCATCTGAAAGTCAATGCCCAAAGGTCCTGCTTCTGCTTATCAGCTGTTTCTTTTCAAGCTTCCAATGTGGTGCTCAAACAGCTTTGACTACAAGCTGGCATTAGAATCCCTCCCCTGCTGGATTCCAGTGGAACTCTGAGTCTGGGGCTACACTCCACAACCAGCCACCTTGACATTTCAGGGCAGGAAATAGGAACAGGCAATTTAGGTGAAATAAATACAGACGTCACACTTTGCCTCACACCAGCTCAGCTCACCTTTTGCCATCAACTAGATTAGGGAAAACATCTAATGTTTAGAGATCTTTGGATATCAGAAATGCAGATAAGGAACAGCAGACCAGTATAAACTTGAACTTTTTCAAGGATTACCATGGAATTATCCTCCAGGATCCTCCTGACTCATTTTCTTTTCCTAACTAGCGTGTCACCCTCTACCTCTTTCCCTCCCAGTTGTCCCAACATGGGGAGCTGGCACCTTCACAGGTCTGCCATGTCACAAGCTCTAGGGACTCTGAGCAGCCAGCGTCCCCTGTAAAGAGGTGACCACTGCTGCCCATACTGTGGGGCTGGAAATCCAGGGGCTTGCTGGTTCCCCTGGAGCCCTTTGAGCAAGGGGAGCAACAGATGGAGCCAACAGACACCCCCCACTGAGGACAAAGGGCAGACAAAAAGGTAACTACACCTCCATGGGCTACAGGCCTCCTGGGGCCTTGGCCAGGCTGCCTGGATGGCTCTGGGAAGTCTGCAGTCATCCAGAGATCACTGGGTTGTGTGGTCAGCTGTACTGGCATTGGGAGAGGGAACCATGGACTAAAAATATGTCCCCAATCCAAATTCATTTGTTGAAACCCTAAGGTTTAGATGAGGTCATGAGGGTAGGGTCATGCATGATGGGATTTGGTGACTGCAGCCATGAAATTAAAAGACGCTTACTCCTTGGAAGGAAAGTTATGACCAACCTAGATAGCATATTCAAAAGCAGAGACATTAGTTTGCCAACAAAGATTCGCCTAGTCAAGGCTATGGTCTTTCCTGTGGTCATGTATGGATGTGAGAGCTGGACTGTGAAGAAGGCTGAGCACCGAAGAATTGATGCTTTTGAACTGTGGTGTTGGAGAAGACTCTTGAGAGTCCCTTGGACTGCAAGGAGATCCAACCAGTCCATTCTGAAGGAGATCAGCCCTGGGATTTCTTTGGAAGGAATGATGCTAAAGCTCAAACTCCAGTATTTTGGCCACCTGATGTGAAGAGTTGACTCATTGGAGAAGACTCTGATGCTAGGAGGGATTGGGGGCAGGAGGAGAAGGGGACAACAGAGGATGAGATGGCTGGATGGCATCACTGACTCGATGGATGTGAGTCTGATTGACCTCCGAGAGCTGGTGATGGACAGGGAGGCCTGGTGTGCTGCAGTTCATGGAGTCGCAAAGAGTCGGACACGACTGAGCAACTGATCTGATCTGATCTGATGCATCCATACTAGGTCAGGTGTGTCTGACTCTTTGCAATCCAATGGCCTCTAGCTCACCAGGCTCCTCTGTCCATGGGATTCTCCGGGCAAGAATACTGGAGTGGGTTGCCATGGCCTCCTCCAGGGGATCTTCCTGACTCAGGGCTCGAATCTGCATCTCCTGTGTCTCCTGCATTGGCAGGCAGATCCTTTACCCCTGAGGCACCTCGGAAGCCTACATAACGGGATTAATGCTCTTATAAGAAGAAGAGAGGCCAGAGCCTTTCTTTCTTTGCCATCTGAGGCAGGACACAGCCAGAAGATACTCATCTTTAAGTCAGAAAGAAAGTTCTCACCAGGAACCAAATCTGTTGGCACCTTGATCTTAGTCTTCATGTACTTCGTGAGAAATGCATGCATGTTGTTTAAACCACTCAGCCTGCGGTATTTTATTATAGCAGCCTAAGCTAACTAATACAGGGGAGCTTGCAGCTGGTAACGAGATAAGTCCTGGTTGAGTTTCAGATACATCCATCCAGTTCATTATAACTCTTAGAAGTGACACAGCCAACCTGGGACCGAAGTCAGAAACTGATTTGGGAATCTGAGGAACTCTCTCCAACCTGCAATCATGCAAAGAGTCTCCAGGCACTGTTTCATGTGGACGCTCTGCTCCCTCAAGCATGTGTTCTCTCTAATGCGCGCACACACACACACACGGTGGCCTGGGCCATCTACACTGTGACCCATGGCAGACAATAGCATTTTACAAAGACTAAACCAAGCTGGTGGTCATCATCAGCCTAAGCCTGGAATGAGGAGGGTACAGGGCAGAAGGGGGCACATGCAAAGTGAGATCCCATTAAAGTGAGACTCCAAAGGGCATGGACTTTGGAGTCAGAAAAATGCAGGTTTGAGACCTGGCTCTGCCATCCTTTTTTGGGGGGTGGGCTACAATGGGTCTTTGTTCCTGTGCTCGGGCTTTAGTTGCCAAGACTCAGGGCTTCTTTTGTTGTGGAACACAGGCTTTAGGCATGGAGGCTTCAGTAATTGCAGCACACGGGCTTGGTAATTGCTGCTCATGGGCTCCAGAGCGCAGGTTCAGTAGTCATGGTGCATAGGCGGAGGTGCTTCACAGCATGTGGGATTCTCCCAGACCAGGGATTGAACCCATGTCAGGGGACATCAGCAGGTGGATTCCTACCCACCGTGCCACCAAGGAAGTCCTGCCGTCTTTCATTGGGCAAATGCGGGCATGTTATTTAGCTTTGGTGCACCTCTGTTTTCTCATCTGTGAAATGGGCATAAATAAAAGTTGGAGGGGCTTTCAAAAATCTTAAATGATTCACAAAAACTGGCCAGCACAGTATCTGTCACATAACTGGGGCTTTATATGAAGGCCCAATATGTATAATTAGTCCATATTAATTGGAGAAAGTCATGCAAGAGGGACTTATTAAAAGTAATATTTATTAGAATTTGATTACTTTTAGCCTGTCAGAAGCAGGGAGTAGAATATTCTGCATAAGCAGACGGCAGGCCACTGGTTGCCACCACCCTTTCTGCCAAGGAGGGTTGGTGGTTTTAGCAAAGAGAGCATCAGTTCTATGCAGAGAGAGCCAGGGGTTTGTACCTTCCAGACTGGCATACTTTCTCAGCTAGAATTGCCGAGTGTTTTGTGCTCAAGGGGCCAGGGACAAAAACTGGTATAACTCTTACCAGAGTGGAATTCAGGGTATTGCTCTCATCAGAGGAATCACCAGGCTCCACGGGAAGCTGAGAGCCTGTGCCAGGCCCCTGATCCTTCAAACAGCCTGAACCCCACCAGTTGCAAAGGCCCTCGGGCATAAGGGAGCCCCACCTTCTGCCTCTTCCACCCACTTCTTCCTGCCTCCATGTCATCCGAAATCTGGTTGCCAGGAACACACAGAGGTTTAACAAAGAGAACTCAGTTGCTCTCCGAATTTTTTTCAAATCCACCAAGGCTGTGGCACCAGCTGGTGCTGCGAAAGGGTTGCTCTTTTTCCACAATCTGAGTCTTCTCTCATCTAATGGGAGTCTGTGGCTAGTACCATGAAGCAGGAAAGGATTTCTTCATTCAGACTTCTTGAGTGCTTGGAATGTGGTCCTCTGCTAGGGCATGGCCTGTCTGGGAGGTTCACATTCTCAGAGGAGATGGAGTATAAGAATGGGAAGTGACGGCAAGACTGCTGGTTCTGGTTCCAAGGGCTGTGTTGGGCCACACTGGGCTGTGTAAGTCTGAGGACCTTCAATTATTAGGGGGTTAGGAAAGAGCTTAGACCCCACGTGTCCCTCTTCCTATTGTGTGTTTGTTGTGCAGTCGCTCAGTCTTGTCCGACTCTTTATAACCCATGGACTGTAGCACACCAGGCTTCCCTGTCCTTCAGTATCTCCCAGAGTTTGCTCAAATTCATGTCCACTGAGTTGGCGATGCCATCCAGCCATCTCATTCTCTGTCGTCCCCCTTCTCCTTCTGCCCCCAATCTTTCCCAGCATCAGGGTCTTTTGAGTCAGCTCCTCACATCATATGGCCAAAGTATGAGCTTCAGCTTCAGCATCATTCCTTCAATGAATGCTCAGGGTTGATTTCCTTTAGGATTGATTGGTTGGATCTCCTTGCAGTCCAAGGGACTCTAGGAGTCTTCTCCAGCACTATAGTTTTAAAGCATCAATTCTTTGGCGCTCAGCCTTCTTTACGGTCCAACTCTCACAACCATACATGACTACTGGAAAAGCCATAGCTTTGACTATACGGACCTTTGTCAGCAAAGTGATGTCTCTACTTTTTAATATGTTGTCTAGGTTCATCATAGCTTTTCTTCCAAGGAGCTCAGTTTGGTTCAGTTCAGTTGCTCAGTTGTGTCTGACTCTTTGCGACCCCATTGACTGCAACATGCCAGGCTACCCAGTCCATCACCGACTCCTGGAACTTGCTCAAACTCATTTCCTTGAGTTGGTGACGCCATCCAACCATCTCATCCTCGGTCATCTCCTTGTCTTCCTGCCTTCCATCCTTCCCAGCATCAGGGTATTTTCCAATAAGTCAGTTCTTCGCATCAGGTGGCCAAAGTATTGGAGTTTCAGCTTGAGCATCAGTCCTTCCAATCAATATTCAGGACTGATTTCCTTTGGATTGACTGGTTGGATCTCCTTGCTCTCCAAGGGACTCTCAAGAGTCTTCTCCAACACCACAATTCAAAAACATCAATTCTTTGGCACTCAGCAAGCATCTTTTAATTTCATGGCTGTAGTCACTGTCTGTAGTGATTTGGGAGCCCAAGAAAATATAGTCTGTCACTCTTTGGGCAAATTATTGAAACTTGCCAAGCCTCAGTTTCCTGATCTGCAAAATGTAGTAAAAACAGGACCTCCCTCACAAGGGCTGCTGTGAAAGTTAAGCAAGACCGTGCACGTGGAGATACAGCCTGCGAGGACTGCCCAGAGGGGCCTCTGATCTGAGCTTGGAGGACTAGCAAGAGTGTTCAAGGGAAAGAAATTAAAGAGTGGGAGCTTGGAGGTGTGTGCAAACAGCTTTCCCTCCTCCCTTCTTCCCTCCCTACTTCCTTCCTTCTTCCCTTTCTCTGTCCCTCCCTCCCCCTCTTTCCCTTCTCCTTCCCTCCTTTTCTTGCTCACACGTCCTTCAGGCATCAGATGTGGATGTGGCAGAGGCCCTCCAGGGGCCTCTGTGCTGGGCTCTGGGTGAGGGTCCTGTGTGCCTGTGTGTGCGTGTCTGTGGGCTGACCATGGAAGAGGAAGCGATAGCCAGTTCTTCTTGACCTGCAGGGTTGGAAGGAACCTGGGAGCTATCAGCTGGTCCTGGAGGTCCAGGCCCGTGCTCCCTCCAACCCCATCTAGGCTGGAGGTGCCCCATGGACATAGAAACTACGGGCAGGGCTGGGAGGGGTTCACCAGGCGCAGGAAGAAGCTGTGGAGGTGACCGGGGGTCTGACGTATTAAGTACGGGACAGCCAACAGTGGAGCATAATGCAGCTATTCTAAACGATTTTACAAAGAATGTACTGACATAGGAAAACCCATGAAAAGAAACCAGTTTAAAAATAAGGATCTCAGACTGTTTTCTGTGGCCATTTATGGAAACAGGAACATACTGACAATGAGGAGAATTAGGGGAGATTCTCATTTCTTTCTATATTTGTCATAACATTTTCAAGGTGTATGCAGTATTTTTCCGGTTCTAAAAGCTTAACAAATAGTCTGGCTGATAATCAGACCAGCTGCCCCAGCAGCACCCTTGCTATCTGCAGGCAGTATGCCCAGCACCTCACCCCAGCCCCCTAACCTTGTCACCATTTTACAGATAAGGAAACTGAGGGTGAGTTTAAAAGAAGGGAGCCGTTCCAGAGAGTCCTCACAAAGGAGATGCCGCCACAACAGTGGAGTCAGCTGCTTAGGGCTGACCACAGCTCTCACCAAGGGCTTGGAAAGTCTTAGGATTGTGTCCAGGTCACACTCTTCCTTAACAAAGCCAAGTTCCGCTCTCCACGTTTGACACATGTCCAGCCTATGCCCAATATCCTTTGGTTATTCCTCCAAAAGTCCAGTAATGAACAACAGTAACCCAGTAATTCTTGATCCTCTGCTTAGAGCAGTTGTCTCCAAATATTTTTGACCACATGCCACTATTGATGAAAAGATTTTAGTCTGCACACACGCATGTACACACACACACACACACACACACACACTATCAGTAGCTGGTATCTTCATGTCTCAAGGCATGATACATTTTTCATGTGGGCTTCACTGTTGATGTTTATTTTACATACAAATATATGTAAATCTGTATTTATAATGGTTCCCTTAATTCTTCCCTCCTTTTGGCCAATTTCTTATGAGACTGTTACTGTTTTTACATCACAATGTGACTGGCAGAGAACTCAGATGAGGTTAGATAAAGGATCACTTGGCTGTTTTCACGTGTGTTCAGGTTTGCATCATAGTATCTTGTATCTATCAGTTTCTTTCTTTTTTTTTTTTTTTTCCAGGAGATGGTGAGTTTTATTTTGTCTTCTCTGGATAGAGGTTTGATTTGCTCTCGAATGTTCCAGGGTGGAGAGAGATTAGGAGGAAGCACAGAATACAGAGGTCTATTCGGTGTAATCTCCCTCATTTTCATCTTCACCGTCAGTGGCGAGAGCAGCATATTTACTTGCAGAACTGAACTTCGAGGCTGGATTTCCTTCAGCTTTCTTTGGCTCAGGTGCAGATCTGGAGTCGTGATCCTTTCTGCCATCTTTCCTGTCTGCCTCCTTCCAGTGGTGTTTGTTCCCCCCATCTCCCGGACCACGGCTGGAGCTCCCACTTTGGCCTTTTGGGGCACTCATCCCATCTACTTTATTTTCATCTTTCCTTGCTGATCCTTCCTCAGATACTTGAGCTGGAACTACTTTCCCTCCACCACTTGTAGGGGACTGCTGCTCTGAGTCTGAGCTCTGAGATCGAGCAGGAGGGTTAGAACTTCGCTTCACCCAAGCATTCTCCTTTGGTGGGGGAGCTGGCATTACCTTTAGAGGCTGTTCAGGTTTGGGAGGCTTAGAAGTTGGAGACTGACAGTCTTCGTCTTTATTGGGGGTTTCATTTTCTAGAGACTTCTCACTCTCTCTTCTTCGTGCATCCTGGTCTGACTTACTTCTGCCAGACGTGGCTGAGGTCCCAGTCTGTGATGACTCACTTCCTGTCCTCGATCGTTCCCGTTCCTGAGTTTCTTCACTTCGCCAGCTTGGGTGTCTCTCCCGAGGCCGTCGTTCTAGTTTTGGCTCATCCAGCTGACGCTGCAGTTTCTCCTGTTCCTTCTGTAGCCGCTCTTCTACTTCTCATTCTCTAGTGGCTGTGTCAACAGGCTTTGCCCCTCCAAAGATAGAGGCTGCGCGACTGGACTGGGAGGTGCTAGCGGAGGAATCATCTTCCTTAGGAGTACTCCGAGGCTTTAGGTTCCGTTTGGGTCTTTGGGGCGGAGGGAACCTCCATCATCCCGCCTATAATCATCCCGAGAGTAATCATCTCTGGAACTCCAGGGCCAGTCATCTCGTCTGTCTTATCTGTCTTCATAGCGGTCCCCGCCTCCTCTGTAGTCGTCATCCCTATGGTACCCACTACCGAATGCTCTTCTGCCACTGCCTATCCTGGAATCGTAGCCTCTGTCATAGTCTCTGCCACCTCGGTCATCATAGCGATCTCGGCCCCCATATCGATCCATGTCCCGGCGTGGGCCATCACGGTACTGTCCCGATACCCATCACGATATCTGTCTGAATCGTAACGATCTCGATACTTGTCTCCAAAGCTATCATCACCCCGTCTAGGCAGGTAGTGATCAAAGCTGTCTGCAGCAGGACGGGCCCTCCAGTCTGTATCTGTTTTGTCAAAATCACGATTTCTATCTGGACCAAAAGAACAATCATCCCTGTCTTTATCCTGTGCTTGATCAGCAATGTCCACTCGAATTCTCCTGTTACCTAGAGACTCTTCGTTGAGGCTCAAGGCACTGAGCAAGGAATCCAGGTCCTCAAAGTCGGCATAACCAAAACCTTTTAACCTCTCAGGATTGCTGGGTTCACGCGGTAAAAGCACCGCACTGATATTTAATCCTCTAAAGAATTCCTTAATGGAGTCTTCTGTCACATCATAGGGCAGGTTCCCTAGAAAAGCAGTGTAGGGTGGAGATTTGGCTCCGGTTGATATTGGGTTCCTGAGCAGCCCGTGGAGCAGTGGGCAGGATGGAACGGTCAATTGGAGGTGCCCGATACACATCATCATCATCATTACTATGCCAAGTGGTTGAAACATCCCCTTCCAGATCATCTGTTTCATCAACTGAGCTGACTGGTTTGGGGACATAGGTGCTGCCTCCACCAGTCCCTCCATCCTCAGCCAGAAAGTCTGTTAGGGAGATAGTCTTCCCCTTCTTATTCTTCTTTTTCCCTGAGGCCGCCATGTTGGGAGAGGGAGAGAGGTGTCAGTTTCTTGAAGATCCTTTTTGTAAGGACTCCTTGATCTTAATTTGAGGCTTAGTATAATTAAAACTGGATAATATTAATTTTGAAACACATTAACTGAAGTGAAACACTTTATCAATTTAGTAGCTCAGTCGTGTTCAACTCTTTGCAACCCCATGGGCTGCAGCACGCCAGGCTTCCCTATCCATCTAACACCCAGAGCTCTCTCAAACTCATGTCCATTAAGTTGGTGATGCCATCCAAACATCTTATCCTCTGTCATCCCCTTCTACCGCCTTCAATCTTTCCCAGCATCAGGGTCTTTTCCAGTGAGTCAGCTTTTCGCATCAGGTGGCCAAAGTATTGGAATTTCAGCTTTAGCATCAGTCCTTCCAATGAATATTCAGGACTGATCTCCTTTAGGATGGACTGGTTGGATCTCCTTGCAGTCCAAGGGACTCTCAAGAGTCTTCTCCAACACCACAGTTCAAAAGCATCAATTCTTCGGTGCTGAGCTTTCTTTATGGTCCAACTCTCACATCCATACATGACTACTGGAAAAACCATAGCTTTGACTACACGGACCTTTGTTGGCAAAGTAATGTCTCTACTTTTTAACATGCTGTCTATGTTAGTCATAACTTTTCTTCCAAGGAGCAAGAATCTTTTAATTTAATGGCTGCAGTCAACATCTGTGGTGATTCTGGAGCCCCCAAAATAAAGTCTGTCACTGTTTCCACTGTTTCCCCATCTATTTGCCATGCAGTGATGGGACCAGATGCCCTGATCTTAGTTTTCTCAAAGTTGAGTTTTAAGCCAACTTTTTTACTCTTCTCTTTCGCTTTCATCAAGAGGCTCTTTAGTTCTTCTTCACTTTCTGCCATAAGGGTGGTGTCATCTGCATATCTGAGGTTATTGATATTTCTCCTGGCAATCTTGATTCCAGCTTGTGCTTCTTCCAGCCCAGTGTTCCTCATGATGTACTCTGCATAGAAGTTAAATAAGCAGCGTGACAATATATAGCCTTGATGTACTCCTTTTCCTATTTGGAACCAGTCTGTTGTTCCATGTCCAGTTCTAACTGTTGCTTCCTGACCTACATACAGATTTCTCAGGAGGCAGGTCAGGTGGTCTGGTATTCCCATCTCTTTAAGAATTTTCCACAGTTTCTTGTGATCCACACAGTCAAAGGCTTTGGCATAGTCAATAAGGAGAAATAGATGTTTTTCTGGAACTCTCTTGCTCTTTCAATGATCCAATGGATGTTGGCAATTTGATCTCTGGTTCCTCTGCCTTTTCTAAATCCAGCTTGAACATCTGGAATTTCACAGTTCATGTACTGTTGAAGCCTGGCTTGGAGAATTTTGAGTATTACTTTACTAGTGTGTGAGATGAGTGCAATTGTGCGGTAGTTTGAACATTCTTTGGCATTGCCTTTCTTTGGGATTGGAATGAAAACTGGCCTTTTTCAGTCCTATGGCCACTGCTGAATTTTCCAAATTTGCTGGCATGTTGAGTGCAGCACTTTCACAGCATCATCCTTTAGGATTTGAAATAGCTCAACAGGAATTCCATCACCTCCATAAGCTTTGTTTGTAGTGATGCTTCCTAAAGCCCATTTGACTTTGCATTCCAGGATGTCTGGTTCTAGGTGAGTGATCACACCATCGTGGTTATCTGGGTCATGAAGATCTTTTCTATATATTTCTTCTCTGTATTCTTGCCACCTTTTCTTCATATTTTCTGCTTCTGTTAGGTCCATACTGTATCTGTCCTCTATTGTGCTCATTTTTGCATGAAATGTTCCCTTGGTATCTCTAATTTTCTTGACGAGATCTCTACTCTTCCCCTATTCTATTGTTTTCCTCTATTTCTTTGCATTGATCACTGAGGAAGGCTTTCTTCTCTCTCCTTGCTATTCTTTGGAACTTTGCATTCAAATGGGTATATCTTTCCTTTTCTCCTTTTCATACCTATTTGTAAGGCCTCCTCAGACAACTGTTTTGCCTTGTTGCATTTCTTTTTCTTGGGGATGGTCTTGATCACTGCCTCCTGTACAATGCCACAAACCTCCGTCCATAGTTCTTCAGGAGCTCTGTCTATCAGATCTAAGCTCTTGAATCTATTTGTGACTTCCACTGTATAATCATAAGGGATTTGATTTAGGTCATACCTGAATGGTCTAGTGGTTTTCCCTACTTTCTTCAATTTAAGTTTGAATTAAGACCTACAAGACATTCTAGAACCAACACCCAAAAAAGATGCCCTTTTCATTATAAGGGACTGGAATGCAAAAGTAGGAAGTCAAGAAATACCTGGAGTAACAGACAAATTTGGCGTTGGAGTATGGAATGAAGCAGGGCAAAGGCTAATAGAGTTTTGCCAAGAGAACACACTGGTCATAGCAAACACCCTCTTCCAACAACACAAGAGAAGACTCTACACATGAACATCACCAGATGGTGAACACTGAAATCAGACTGTTTATATTCTTTGCAGCCAAAGATGGAAAAGCTCTATACAGTTGGCAAAAACAAGACCGGGAGCAGACTGTGGCTCCGATCATGAACTCCTCGCTGCCAAATTCAGACTGAAGTTGAAATACTTTATAATAAATTAAAAATGATTCAAAAATGGAGGGCCTAGCACCATGGTGTCTCTTGCTCCAAGGGTGATTAATTCCCTTTTCCTTCAGGAAAGCAAGCCTGTTCAGGGACCTGCAGACGTACAAAGCCAAGCTAGCTTTGGGACAGCTATGAAATATTTTTCAAGGATAATTTGATTTTTATAGACTAATAGAAATTCACACCCATTAGGTGGCCAATATAAGAAAATAACAATTGTTGGCAAAGATATGGAGAAATTGCAACTTTTGTGCACAGTTGGTAGAAATGTAAAATGGTGCAGTGCCGGGGTCCAGCCCGGGTGGAGCCAGGGAATTCGAAGTGGGGATGGCGTCGAGGAGGATCAGGAAACAATTGCTTAATTAAACGTTAATTAAGGATATAAAGCGGGGAAGGCAATGGCACCCTACTCCAGTACTCTTGCCTGGAAAATCCCATGGACAGAGGAGCCTGGTGGGCTGCAGTCCATGGGGTCGCTAAGAGTCGGACACGACTGAGCGACTTCACTTTCACTTTTCACTTTCATGCATTGGAGAAGGCAATGGCAACCCACTCCAGTGTTCTTGCCTGGAGAATCCCAGGGACGGGAGAGCCTGGTGGGCTGCCGTCTATGGGGTCGCGCAGAGTCGGACACGACTGAAGTGACTTAGCAGCTTAGCAAGGATATAAAGAGTGGTTTAAAAGGATAGCTCAGTGAGGAAATTTAGTGGAGAAAAGAGGCTGAATAATTCAGCCAGAAGGTGAGAGAAAGAACAACATGGGGAGACCAAGCTTCGGTGAACAAGGCCGGCACTTTATTTTCCAAAGTAGTTTTTATACCTTAAGTTATGCATAGAGGATAATGGGGGAAGGGGTAGAGTCATGCAGTAAGCCAGGCTTTCTTCCTGCAAACTGATTATCATATGCAAAAGTTTAGCTGATTTGCATCATGTTCTGGCCCGGAGGCCTGTTAACATTTTAAGACCCTTTCTTCAGAAAACTTATTTTTCTCTAAAGGTGATTAGTCAGGCACCACTCTCCAAAAGCATTAAAGTTGCATTCCTATAGGGCAAAGGTGTAGTGGGCTATAACAAGAAAAAGAATTAACTCAAGGGTCCAAGATTACAAACATTAAAGCTACTACTTACACATTAATCATTACACTGCCAGGGACACAGCAAGTAAGGGATATGGAGACTTAGCAGCAAACATTGGCCCAACAAGTGAAAAACCCTTCACCAATACAATTTCTAATCAATCTTTTTAACTGCTCAAAGGAATCTGTATTTAGACAGTTTAGAACATCTCATGCCTCTCACAGTTGGGAGGCTCTGAGCAATCACGTGTGGCCGGAAAAACCGATTCAGGCAGGCTAGAGGATTTCCAAAGGAGTTTGTAGGTTGAAACACTATCACACCCAGGAGCTTTATTAACTGGAGCTGTAAGTTAACTCTTTTTTTCAGAGAGAGGTAGTAGGGGACAGGCCCCCGTAAAGTCAGAGGAGTAGGTGAGAGCACAAAGCAGAAAGTAGGCAGACTCTGGTTTTGGGGGTAGATGCTCGAGAATTTCCAGGGGGGCTCCTGAGGCTTGATCCTGCCTTTGCGTATGCCAAGCATCCTTTCTCATGATCTTTGCCATGGGCAGAGCTCGCTCCCGGCAGTGCAGCTGCTATGGAAAACAGTATGGACATTCCTCAAAATATTAAAAATAGAATTACCATATGATGCAGCAAGGCTAAGTCTGGGTCTTATCAAAAAGAATTAAAAACCAAGAGCTCAAAGGGCTATTTGCGTATTCATATTCAATTCAACATTATTCACAATAGTGAAGAGATGGAAGTAACCCAAACGTCCACTGATGGAGGAACAGATAAACAAAATGTGATCTATACCAACAATGGAATATTAATCAGCCTTAAAAAGGAAGAAAATTCTGGCACATGCAACAACATAGATGAGTCTAGAGGACAATCTATGCTGAGTGTAACAAGCCAGTCACAAAAAGACATATTGTATGATTCTACTTACCTGAGGGATCTAAAGGGAAAGTGAAAGTTGCTCAGTCGTGTCCGACTCTTTGCGATCCCATGGACTATACAGTCCATGGAATTCTCCAGGCCAGAATACTGGAGTGGGTAGCCTATCCCTTCTCCAGTGGATCTTCCCAACCCAGGAATCAAACTGGCATCTCCTGCATTGCAGGTAGATTCTTTACCAACTGAGCTATCAGGAAAGCCCATGAGGGATCTAAAGTGGTCAAATTCATAGAGACAGAAAGTAGAATTATAGTAATCAGGAATTTGGGGGAAGGAAAATGGGGAGTTGTTCAACAGAGTTTTAGTTTTGCGAGATGAAAAGTCCTGGATATCTGTTGCACAACAATGTGAATATACTTAACATTACTGAAATGTACACTTAAAAATGATTGAAATGGTAAATTTTATTTTGGTAAATTTTAAATGGTAATTTTTTTTAAACATAGGAATGAAAACTCAATTATTTCACACCACGTTCCAATGGATCAACTTGCAAACTTGCAACTTTGAATTTTCAAAATCATTTTGAAAATGATTTTGGGTCCTCAAGAAAGCGCTGATGTAGGGAGTATTGGCGGACAAAGGTTGGATGGCCCTGCACACCTCTCATTCATCTCTGCTTAGGATGTTGGGCAGGAAAGGGTTAACCCAGCAGGCAGGGGCTGCCCAAACTCTGCACGTTGCCAACAAACACCTGTCTTCAGGACTGGCCCTTGGCTGGCTCCTGGGAGAAAGAGCTCGGAGCCCTCGGGGTGTTCTGCCTGATTAGAGCCGTTGTATATGCCTGTGGCCTTCGGTCACATCATGCTAGTTTGATTAGAGTTTATGCCGACACTGTGATTTATGGCGGACGCCTGTTTTTGCTCTGGAGTCTGAGTAGCTTAGGTCAGGCATGCAGGCACTGCATACCTATGTGATTGACCCCAGTAAGAGTCCTGGACACCAAAACTCTGATGAGCTTCCCAGGTTGACAACACTTCATACCCGTTGTCACATGGCATTGCTGGGGGAGTTCCATGGCTCCATGCAGCTCAACTGGGAGACACCACTTAGGAGCCTGCACCTGGTCTCTCCTAGTCTTTGCTCCATGCACCTTTCCCTTTGCTGATTTCAACTGGGACCCTTTGCCTGTAGTACACCACAACTGCGTCTGTGAGCGTAACAGCTTGAGCGTGGTCTTGGAGACCCCCTGACACACAGAAATCTCAATGTCTCTTGGACCCTGACTCTCCTTTAGAATCATTTCTTCATTTTCTCTTACTAGCTGTTTTTTCCAAAGAGAAAAGAAGGCAATTTTCTCTGTTTTCATTCATTTTTTTTTCCCAACATTTTTCAAGTCCTTCCTTTGGCCAAGCACTGTGCTGCTGTTCCTACCACTGATAGGAAATACCCGTGCAGAGTAACTGTCCTCAGGGCAGGTGGAGGTTGGGCAGGAGAGATGGTACTGCCAGGGTCAACTTGGAGGTTACAACACATGGTAGAGTCCATCAGGAGAACAGACTTGGAGCCTGGTGGGTACAGTTCAATCCTGCATTTGCCCCTAAAGCACCAACTCAGGCATCTGACTTTGGGCAAATAACTTTGACTCCAAGAGCCATGATGTCTCATCTACCAGTGAAGTTCAGTTCAATTCAGTCGCTCAGTCATGTCCGACTCTTTGCGACCCCATGGACTGCAGCACGCCAGGCCTCCCTGTCCGTCACCAACTCCTGTAACTTGCACAAACTCATGTCCATTGAGTCGGTGATGCCATATAAGCATCTCATCCTCTGTCATCCCCTTCTCCTCCTGCCTTCAATCTTTCCCAGCACCAGAGTCTTTTTCAATGGCTCAGTTCTTCAAATCAGGTGGCCAAAGTACTGGAGTTTCAGCTTCAGCATCAGTCCATCCAATGAATATTCAGGGCTGGTTTCCTTTAGGATAGACTGGTTGCATCTCCTTGCATTCCAAGGGACTCTCAAGAGTCTTCTCCAACACCACAGTTCAAAAGCATCAATTCTTCAATGCTCAGCTTTCTTTATAGTCCAACTCTCACATCCATACATGACTACTGGAAAAACCATAGCTTTGACTAGACGGACTTTTGTTGGCAGAATAATCTCTCTGCTTTTTAATATGCTATCAGATTGGTCATAGCTTTTCTTCCAAGGAGCAAGCATCTATTAATTTCATGGCTGCAGTCACCATCTGCAGTGATTCTGGAGCACCCCCCCCGCCACCTCCGCCCCAAATAATGTCTGTCACTGTCTCCATTGTTTTCTCATCTATTTGCCATGAAGTGATGGGACCAGATGCCATGATCTTAGTTTTCTGAATGCTTAGTTTTAAGCCAACTTTTTCACTCTCCACTTGCACTTTCATCAAGAGGCTCTTTAGTTCTTCGCTTTCTGCCATAAGGGTGGTGTCATCTGCATATCTGAGGTTATTTATATTCCTCCCAGCAATCTTGGTCCGAGCTTGTGCTTCATCCAGTCTGGTATTTTGCATGATGTACTCTGCATAGAAGTTAAATAAGCAGGGTGACAACATACAGCCTTGATGTACTTCTTTCCCGATTTGGAACCAGCCTGTTGTTCCATGTGCAGTTCTAACTGTTGCTTCTTGACCTTATTACAGATATCTCAGGATACAGGTCAGGTAGTCTGGTATTCCCATCTGTTTAAGAATTTTCCACAGTTTCTTGTGATCCACACAGCCAAAGGCTTTGGCATAGTCAATAAAGTGAAAGTAGATGTTTTTCTGGAACTCTCTTGCTTTTTCTATGATTCAATAGATGTTGGCAATTTGATCTCTGGTTCCTCTGCCTTTTCTAAATCCAGCTTAAACATCTGGAAGTTCACCATTCACACACTGTTGAAGCCTGACTTGGAAAATTTTTGAGCATTACTTTGCTAGCATGTGAGATGAATGCAATTGTGTGGAAGTTTGAGCATTCTTTGGCATTGCCTTTCTTTGGGACTGGAATGAAAACTGGCCTTTTCCAGTCTTGTGGCCACTGCTGAATTTTCTAAATTTGCTGGGATATTGAGTGCAGCACTTTCACAGCATCATCTTTTAGGATCTGAAATAGCGCAACTGGAATTCCATCACCTCCACCAACTTTGTTCATAGTAATGCTTCCTAATGCCCACTTGACTCTGCATTCCAGGATGTCTGGCTCTAGGTTGGTGATCACACCATCATGGTTATCTGGGTTGTGAAGATCTTTTTGTACAGTTTTTCTGTGTATTCCTGCCACCTCTTCTTAATATCTTCTGCTTCTGTTAGGTCCATACCATTTCTGTCCTTTATTGTGTCCATCTTAGCATGAAATGTTCCCTTGGTATCTCTAATTTTCTTGAAGAGATCTCTAGTCTTTCCCACTCTATTGTTTTCTTCTATTTCATTAATTCCTCTATTGCATTAATCACTGAGGAAAGCTTTCTTATCTCCTAGAACTCTGCATTCAAATGGGTATATCTTGCCTTTTCTCCTTTGCCTTTAGCTTCTCTTCTTTTCACAACTATTTGTAAGGCCTCCTCAGACAACGATTTTGCCTTTTTGCATTTCTTGTTTCTTGGGGATGGTCTTGATCACTGCCTCCTGTACAATGGCATGAACCTGTGCCCATAGTTCTTCTGGCACTCTATCAGAGCTAATCCCTTGAATCTATTTGTCACTTCCACTGTATAATTGTAAGGGATTTGATTTAGGTCATACTTGAATGGTCTAGTGGTTTTCCCTACTTTGTTCAGTTTAAGTCTGAATTTTGTAATAAGGAGTTCATGATCTGGTACCTTCTGGTACCTGCAAATCCTTATCATACTGCAGAAATTCCTGACTGGCTTCAGGTTTATGCTCAAGCCCCTGTGAAATAACTACAAGATGGCGGAGGAGAAGGATATGCACTCTTCTTCTCCTGTGAGAACTCCAAAATTACAGCTCACTGCTGAACAACCATCGACAGGAGAATGTTGAATCCCATCATGTGGGGACATGAGACCCCCATGTCCAAGGGCAAAGGAGAAGCCCCAGAAAGACAGTCGGAAGGGTGAAATTGCATTTACAATCAAACCCCATCACCTAACAGAGATGCTTGGAGGGCTCAAACAAAATCTTGTGCACACCAGGACCCAGGGACCCCACAGAGACTGAGCCAGACCTGCCTTTGAGTGTTTGAGTGTCTCCTGAGGAGGTACGGGTCAGCAGGGGCCTGCCGCAGGGGCAGGGGCTCTGGGTGCAGCAGACTTGGGTGTGGCATAAGCCCTCTTGGAGGAGGTCACCATGAACTCCACCATAGAGCCACCAGAACTTACACAGGACTGGGGAAACAGACTCTTGGAGGGCACAATCAGAACCTTGTGTGCACCAGGACCTGTGAGAAGGGAGCAGTGAGCCCACAAGAGACTGACCCAGACTTGTCTGTGAGTGTCCAGGAGTCTCCGGAGCAATGAGTCCACAAGAGACTGACCCAGACTTGCCCATGAGTGTCCAGGAGTCTCCGGTGGAAGTGTGGGTCAGTGGCAGCCTGCTTTAGGGTTGGGGCCACTGACTGCAGCAGTGCCTGCATGGGACCTTCTGAAGGAGCTCGCCATTATCTTCATCACCTCCACCATAGTTTGGTTTCAGGTCAAACAGCAGGGAGAGAACACAGCCCCACCCATCAACAGAAAATTGGATCAAAGATCTACTGAGCATGGCCCGCCCATCAGAACAAGACCCAGTTTCCCCCTCAGTCAGTCTCTCCCATCAGGAAGCTTCCGTAAGCCTCTAATCCTCCATCAGAGGGCAGACAGACTGAAAACCACAGTCACAGAAAAACTAAGCAATCTTATCACATGGATCACAGCCTTGTCTAACTCAATGAAACTATGAGCCATGCCTTGTAGGGCCACCCAAGGTGGACGGGTCATGGTGGAGAGTTCTGACAGAATGTGGTCCACTGGAGAAGGGAATGGCAACCCACTCCAGTATTCTTGCCTTGAGAGCCCCGTGCACAGTCTATCTATAAAGCTGAGCTATTACTGCTGCCCTTGCAGTGGCTCGCACGGTGATACTGTCCCTGTAGAGGCGTTTGAACACATGCAGAGTGCTCTTAGTGTTTGAGGGGAAACTGCTGACAATGCCTCGGGGGTTGAGATGCCGTAATGAGTCTAACTCCGGGAGCTAGTGATGGACAGGGAGGCCTGGCGTGCTGCGATTTATGGGGTTGTGAGGAGTCGGACACGACTGAGCGACTGCACTGAACTGAACTGAATAGTCTTCAATGCACCTTTCACTTTATCCCACACTCTACACACCACAACAGTCTCAGAAGAATAATACTAACTCCACCTTAAGCAATGTGATGACTGAAAAGTTTAAGATATTAATTTTTGTTTTGCTTTTGCTTTTTGTCCTTAAAGTAACTTGCTTTGTACAAAACCACTCATCACAATTCCTCTCTGTGTGGTTGTCTCACCAACCGGACACACCGTTAGACTCGTTAACTCAACTTTACTCATGATTTCTATGGATTCCTTTTTAAAAATATTTAGTGTTGTTTTATTAGTATGTAAAATAAGTTACATGGTTCCATAGTTAAATCCGCAGAACAGCTTTACTCAAAGAAGTCTAGTTCCTTTGCTTTCCCCTCCCCTCCATAAGAAACCATTTTTTTAGTTTTATGATTTATCCTTTACTTTCAATTTTCATAAACAAATACGTGATATAGATTAAGGAGTCCCCATGCCTCTTATATACACTTTCCCCATCTTTGTGAAGCTATCTTTTCTTATTCTTGCCAGCCTACCTTTGGGAGAGCTTCCAGAAATTTTGTGGATTGCTGAAGCAACACGTACATCATCTTGCTGGGACTGCCAAGCTCCTCTCCACTGGGGTTGTACCACACTGCATTCCCTCCAGCCAAGTCTAACAGCACCCGACAGCCTTACAGCCCTGCACACTAGTTGTCAAACTTCTGGATTTTTGCCAATCTGATCTTAGCATGGCTTTAATTTGCTTTTCTCTTATGAGCAAGTTTGAACATATTTTCACATGGGTAAGAGTCACTTGCATTCCTTTCTCTGTAAAGTGACTCTCCATATCTTAGGCCTACTTTTCTATAGGGTCATTCGCTGTTTTCCCCTATTTATAGAAGCTCTTTGTATATCAGTGATATTTCCTTTCCACTTATAAGTTTATCAGCTGCATCTGGCTTATGATGACCGGACAGGACTGAGTGGGGAAGAGAGAGGATGGGAAGGAATATGGAATAGCAATAGGAAGTCTGCCACGTTAGAGACCTGGCTAGAACGGAAGGTTGGTAGAGACGGCCGCGGGAATTTGCATTGTAGAGGGACATGGTTGGATGTTATTCATCTCTGAATATACCTCCAGTGGTTTTTGTCCCAAGAATAAAACTACACCTTCACGGGCTGTCAATGGTCACGGGCTGTCAACCTCAGCCCCAGTGAGTCCCCATCTGGGAGCCTGGGGAGACTCAGGCTTCTGTGTGTGGCTCCCAGACCTATGCAGGCCCCTGGTCTTCTATGCAGCCAGGAGCAGAGGCTTAACCAGAACAGCTACTTGATACATAACAAGCAAAATCAAGGCTGTTGGCAGCAGGGAGGTGCTGTTTAGGCTACAAGAGCAGCAGTTCATGCTCGTGACAGGGGCTGAGCAGCTGTGGGAAGTAGAGTCATTAGTCACATAGTCCTTCTGGCAAGTGAGTCATTTTACAGAATAAAGTGTTCTCTGGGTATCAATCCCTCTAGACTTTCTAACCACAGAGATCTTCAACCTCAGGTCTGCTCAGCTTACCCTGTCTCTGCAACTGGGTGGAAATGCCCCCTCATCCACTCAGCACATCTGACTTTCTCCCAGTGAAAGATGGAACAATCTACAGATGGAACAATCAACCCCAAACTATCTCAGCCCAGAAGAACATTCCTGCTGCAGGTCTGGTTTCTCATTACCTTGAGGCACGCAGTCAAAGGAACGTGGGTCTGGAAAGTCAGGGCACAAGCCTGTTGCCTCTGACCTCCTCTCTGCCTCTTCCAACTCTGATACCCATGGTCCTGCGATGCTGCCCAAGGCTTTACAGCAGCAACTCCCTCCTCGTGGACCCCTTCCCAAGAGGCAGCCGCCCCTGGTCACTCAACCGAGATGTCATGTCCTCAGAGAGGCCTTCCTGGCCCACTGCTGCTAGAGGAGTGCCCAGGTCACTGTCCACTACACCACCATGGCCCGCAGGACTCGCAGACAGCTCTTGCTCAGCTTTTTATTTCTTGTTTCTTCTTTATTTTGTGTTTTTTTTTTTTTTTTTGCTGCTGCAGAGGACAAGCCGCACCAGAGCGGGCGCTCGAGATGCTGTGGGATGTCGGGCCCTGAACAGCCTGTCTCTGAACTCTGCCCCACTGATCCTGAATAATTGCATTCTTCACTGGGATTCCAGCAGGATTCCAAACAAAACACAATGATAAATGCCTACTTAGACTTCTGCAATTTTATCAAACAATTTTTCCCAATCACCGATATGAACATTTGACTGACCAAAAAAAAAAAAAAAAAAAATGTGCTTCATGGGGCACACGCTGGATAGGAAACCAGGAGTCTCTGGGGTTTTATTTCAGTTTATTTTTCAAAATTGAATGTGGGAGATAATTTTGCCTGTGTGTTATATTGGTCATGATTCTAGTCAAGCCAGACCACCTGATTCACATCAGTAAAAAATCTTGGAAATAAATGTTCTAATACACAGATACAGTATATTATTTTAAATTATTTTCAGTTCCTAAAGGGGCCAGTCAGGAAATCCAAAGGGATTGAATTAATGATACCTCTCCACTCCTTTCAGTGATCTTTGTCTTGATTTAAGGTTACTATTTAATAGAATTTATATTAACACTGTGCTGCTAATCAAACTGGCAATGGTTTTAAAACCATAACACCCTAGTGCTGGGGTGTGTAATGAAACAAGAAGTACTCTCATTCACTGCTACTGCCAAGGGGAATTGGTATAACCTTTCAGAAGGGTAACATATGTCCAAGGGTAACATATGTTAGCTCGTGTGGTAACATATGTCCAAGATGGTGTTACCAAACCTGGCCAAGTTACTGACACCAGGTTGTAATGCAGGAAGGTACAGCATTTACTGCAGGGCAAGGAGAGGAATGGGCAGCTTACACTCAAAAGACCCAGACTTCCTGATGGCTTTCAGGGAAGGAAGGCAACACTGGGGGTGAGGGCTGCAGGGGACATGAATTTCTTCTGACTGATTGGTGGTGAGGCGACAGGGTGGCGTTTCAGGGATTTTAATGATTAACTTTCTGGTTCCAACCAGTCTGGGATCTACACACTTGTAGTCAGTGTCCAGCCACCATCCGTCACCTGAGTTGCGGCAGGGTGTCTTAGTTTCTGCAGAACAATGCGAAGATTTGCATCACAGCGTTCTGTACACCCCTTGAGGAGGAACTGGAACTCTGTATTGTCACTGAACTATTGTTTAAGCCATCCTTGGCTTTCTTGCTTGGCTGCTTTTCCTTTGATTCTGCATTCCCTCATGCCCCTGATTAATAACTGCTTGAATCTATTCTTTGGAACTCTGGGGAGGCCCAGGAGATGAAAGCCTTTTTCTACAAATAAGAAATGTGGGACATAGAGGGCCAGCACGGTCCTACTCAGCTTCCATAGCTCCAGTTATGGAATGAATGTTGGTGAGAATGTTGGTGCCCGCCCCCAAATTCATAGGTTGAAGCCCTTATTCCTTGTGTGATAGTATTTGGAGACAGGGCCTTTGGCAGACCATTGGGTTTAGATGAAGTCATGAAGGTGGGGCTGCCACAGCTGTCTTAGCATCTTTGTAAGGGCATGAGATCAGAATTCTGTCTGCATGAAGCATGTATACACCAAGGAAAGACTTGAGGTCACAGCCAAGAAGTGGGCCCTCACCAAGAGCCTAATGGTGCCGGCACTCTGATCACAGACCTCAGCCTCCAGAACCATGACAGAGAGATGTTTCTTGTTCAAGCCACTAGTATATGGCATTCTGTTACAGCAGCCAGAGCTAAGAAAGCCCTCAGTGGAGCATGCATTCTAGCAGCCATCTCCTGGTTCATTGCCTGCTGCCACCTCCTCCCATGGTGAACCTGAGCTGGCCTGAACTCATTTTCCCACCATAATCCAGCCAGTTCAGGGCCTAGGCCATCAGAGGGCTTGGCAGTTTCTAACTTAAGCTCTCCCATGGGGAGACCTCCTGACGCAAGGTCTGCTGTCCCAGCACCCCAGCCAGACTTTGTGATCCTGCCTCTGTCTCCCCCCACTACAACCACAAGAGAGGTCCAAGCGAGACCAGCAGAACCGTCCAGCTCAGCCTAGCTGACCCATAAACCCAAGAAGGATAATAGAATGGCAGTCGTTTGACACCATTATGTCCTGGGGTGGCTGCAGCAATAGATCCCAGTGCAGAACAAGAGTTTAAAACCGGGAGCACACACACGACACTCGCGCTTCCTTTTAGATGGGGAATTACAATCTATTTTCCTGTTTCTTTGTGATCGTTGGAGGTCTTATGTAATTTCTCCTTTGTAACTGGAAAACAAAACAAAGCACATTGTTAAAAGATGTGTTTTTTTATTTGTTTGTTTGTTTTTTGCTTTCTTGGGAACATAGCTTCATCATTGATAACAACAGTATTTCTTTATAAATATTAGTTTTGCCTCTGCCATGTTTCGGGGCTTATGCTGGATGCTAGAGACAAACTGGAGACCAGGCCAGAAGAGAAGCGACACACACAGAGAAGAGTGTGATGGGAGAGTGAAGGTGGCCAGGTCAGGGATAAACGTTGGCAGAAATAAAGACAATGGAGAAATAAGCCAGACACGAAGGACAAATATGAAATGACTCCGCTGACATGAGGCTGCTAGAATAATCAAATCATAGAGAAAGAGAGTATAACGGTGATTATCAGGGAGCAGGAAAAGGGTACTTAGAATTTTAATGGGTACAGAATTTCTGTTTGGGATGGTGGAAAGTTCTGGAGATGAATGCTGGTGATGGCTGCACAACAGTGCAAATGTACTCAATGTCACTGAATTGTATGCTTAAAATTGTCAGTTTTATGTTATGTATATTTTACCACAGTGTTAAAAAATTACAGATACCCCATCACTCTTTTCCAACAATATTTTTTAACCTGACTGAAATGTACAGTATGAAGAAAGACTAAATTCAAAGTAAGTCACGTAGGTAAGGCTGATGTCTCCATATTTCAGATAGGGCTGATAATCAGCAGAGGATTTTAACAAAGTCTCCCATTTTCCATGGCTGAAAGCCTTCTGGAATATTCTATGGCGTCAAGATCTAGAAGTTGTCTTCTCAGACGACAGCAAGGGCATCTGAAGAGAGTCTGAGCTGAAGTGTCAGGTTTGCTGAAGGAGTCTCAGGATTTGTGGAGTTCTTTTCTTCTAAAGAGACACCACCATTCCAGCAGGATTTGTCTTGAGCCTAAAAACTGACCACTGGGCCACAAAAGGGGTCCACTCTCTCTGGTCTGTCAGGAAGTCAGCCCACTGTGCTTGCAGCCCCCTTGACTATCTCTTCCCTTTGTTCTCAATAAATTCACTCTCTTCTGAGATACTGTGTGTCTACAAACTCTTTTTCAACCCGCACATGGACCACAAAATTTTGGTGGCCACTATGGGGACTCATGGAGGCCTCCCCCCAACTCTCTCATTTCCTTTTCCTTGAACCCTCTGCAAACAGGCAAGTGGCTGTGGAAGCAACTGAGGCACTCTGGCCAGGGCTACTGTCGGGCATGTTCCCAAGGCCACACAACCCACGGTGCCCAGTCGCTGCCAGCCAAGCAGGTGAAGGCTCTCCTCTCCCCTTTCTCCCTTAGGCTGAGAACCAGACCAATAACATGCAGGCACGGGTCAGGCACCTCAGAGCCATGAGTGCACCTGCCGCTTGAAGACTCCTGTAAAAGGAGAGGGGAGTCTTGGAACAGACCAAGCTATCAGAGTGTCCGTCCCCAGGAAGACAATTTCCATGAACCATGAGGCGCCTGTTGTTTCAAACAAAACGCTGAGCCCGTCACCTCATTTGGCCACTGCCCTCCCAGCAGGATTATGAGGGGGGTTCCTCAGCCTGTCTTCCCCGCTACTTTCACTTTCTGACTTACAGGAACCTCTCAGAAGTGCCTCCCCATGTTTCAGGGAGTCGTCAAACGATGCGGCACCCAGTTGCTCCCGGGAACCTCTCGTTTCTTTCTCTCTCTGCTCCAGTTGCGCGGCCCCTCAGTCACACAGTTTGTGCCTTTGTCTCAGACTCAGGGATCGTCTCTCACAGTTGGAGGGAACTCTTGGGACATTTGGCCATTTTGTGCCTCAGTCACACAGAGATCACTGGGACAGAGGGGACATCTTTCTGTCAGCCAGTGGCTCTCAGTACCCCATTCTATGGCATTTAGGCTAAGAATGGGTTCTGGCACGTCTTGGAAGTCTTCCTCAGACTCACTCCTTGGCTGGGTTCTTCGGCACTGGAAAAAATTTGACCCTGAAAATCTCAAAAAGAAAAGGCTCATTTCCTTTTGCGAGTTGGCCTGGTCCCAGTATAAACTGGGGGGGCCAGGAGAAATGACCTCTTCATGGCACACTGAGTTATAACACAATCCTCCAACTCAATCTCTTTTGCTGAAAGCAGGAAAAGGACTCAGAGGTTCCTTACATTTAGTCCTTTACGGCCCTTAGTCAGAATCTGGATCTGAGGGACATGGGCCACACGGGTCTTTTTGCTGCCTCTCATCCCCCAGCCCCTCTGTCTCCCTCCCCACCAGACCTTTTAGATGACTCCCTACTTGATCTTTTCTATCCACAACCCAGCCAACCCTTTAGCTTCAGACTCAACTCACACCCCAACAGTGTCTCAACAGCCATCCCTCATCAGGACGAAGGCCCCATCTCCCTTCTTTTCCACACAAGACTGAGGATGACCCAATGCCAGGAAACAAAGCCTAATATGCTTGCCTTAAAGGAAGTGGTAAATGCAGACACGGGCACAATTAGAGTCCATGTTTCCTTTCCCATGTCTGGCACTTTTAGATTCAAAACAAGTCAGGTTCCTTCAGTCAGGACCCCATCACTGTGATTAAGGAATTGCAGGCCCTCACTATCACCCTCCGTCTAACTTGGGAAGACATCCATGTGCTTGACCACTTGCTGTACTCACAAGGAAAAGAAGAGGACATGGGCCTTAGCCTCAGCTTGGGCCGATAAGGCACACACTCAGAATCCCAGCGAAACCTGAATGGGGGCAGCTGCAGTCCCAAGAGTAGACCAAGGATGAAGCAGCCGGGCGAATGATAAAGGGCCGGCAGGGGGATGAACTAGGAAAGACTGCATGATCACCTGCCTGCTAGAGGGCATGAGAAAGGCAATCATCAAAACTGTTCATTATAGAGCTGGACTGTGAAGAAGGCTGAGCGCCGAAGAATTGATGCTTTTGAACCGTAGTGTTGGAGAAGACTCTTGAGAGTCCCTTGGACTGCAAGGAGATCCAACCAGTCCATTCTAAAGGAGATCAACCCTGGGATTTCTTTGGAAGGAATGATGCTAAAGCTGAAACTCCAGTATTTTGGCCACCTCATGCGAAGAGTTGACTCATTGGAGAAGACTCTGATGCTGGGAGGGATTGGGGGCAGGAGGAGAAGGGGACCGACAGAGGATGAGATGGCTGGATGGCATCACTGACTCGATGGATGTGAGTCTGAGTGACCTCTGGGAGTTGGTGATGGACAGGGAGGCCTGGCGTGCTGCAGTTCATGGTGTCGCAAAGAGTCGGACACGACTGAGCAACTGATTTGATCTGATCTGATCTGAAAGCAAGCTTAGGGAGTTCCCCTGGTGGCGCAGTTGATAAAGAATCTGCCTGCAATGCAGGAGAACCAGGTTCAATCCCTGATCAGGAAGATCCCCCAGAGAAGGGAATGGCTACCCACTCTACTATCCTTGCCTAGAGAATTCCATGGACAGCAGAGCCTGGCAGGCTACAGTCCATGGGGCTGCAAAGAGTCAGATACAACTGAACAACTAAATTGCTCATTTTTTCACTTAGGGAAGTTACTCAGGATCCTTCTGAGAACCCTGTCCTTGCACAGGCCTGGCTAGCAGTTGCCATGAGAAAACGCACCCACTTAGATCCAGATATGAATGAAGGAAGGGCTATCCTTGTAGTCCCCTTTGTAAGCCAGTCAACCCAGATCAGATCAGATCAGTCGCTCAGTCGTGTCCGACTCTTTGCGACCCCATGAACTGCAGCACGCCAGGCCTCCCTGTCCATCACCAGCTCCCGGAGGTCACTCAGACTCACATTCATCGAATCAGTGATGCCATCCAGCCATCTCATCCTCTGTCGTCCCCTTCTCCTCTTGCCCCCAATCCCTCCCAGCATCAGAGTCTTCTCCAATGAGTCAACTCTTCGCATGAGGTGGCCAAAATACTGGAGTTTCAGCCTGAGCATCATTCCCTCCAAAGAAATCCCAGGGCTGATCTCCTTCAGAATGGACTGGTTGGATCTTCTTGCAGTCCAAGGGACTCTCAAGAGTCTTCTCCAACACCACAGTTCAAAAGCATCAATTCTTCGGTGCTCAGCCTTCTTCACAGTCCAGCTCTCACATCCATACATGACCACAGGAAAGACCATAGCCTTGACTAGGCGAACCTTTGTTGGCAAAGTGATGTCTCTGCTTTTGAATATGCTATCTAGGTTGGTCATAACCTTCCTTCCAAGGAGTAAGCGTCTTTTAATTTCATGGCTGCAGTCACCATCTGCAGTGATTTTGGAGCCCAGAAAAATAAAGTCTGACACTGTTTCCACTGTTTCTCCATCTATTTCCCATGTAGTGATGGGACCAGATGCCATGATCTTCGTTTTCTGAATGTTGAGCTTTAAGCCAACCTTTTACACTAGGCAAAAGCTACAGAAACTAGAACAGGGCCCATGAACACCATCCTGTGTCTCGCTTGATAAGGCCTTTAAGGTCTTTAACAACAGGGAGGAAATTTCTAGGAGTAGGCGGGAACAGAGGGGAGGAGAAAAATTTTAAATAACATGCTCAGTACATGGCTCTTGCCACTGTAGTCCCTCCCACAGCAGGGGGCTATGGATGCACCTCCCTTTCTCAGAAACGTCCGACGACCTGTTAACAGTGCAGTCAGCCAGGGAGCATGGGCAGGAGCTGCCCCGCTCCACTACCAACACTTCCTGTCACCAGAGGGGCCCCTGGAAGAGGAGACGTCCCTCCTTCCCTCAAGCAGGTAGGCCAACATGATAGCCACCCAATACCAGAGGCACCTCTGAACTCAGTACTCACAGCCGAAATCCAAGTCAGTGGTAGACGACAATCGAGAGCCCAAGTCAGACTGCATTTTAGGTCTTGACCTTCTAGACACAGATGACTGAAGGTGCCTGGGGCTCAAACTGCAGGCCCCTATATCCCCTATAAAACTGAGGAGCCTGGGTGACCCTGGATGTGGTGGGGGCCACTGTAACCTTTATGATTGACCCCGGGCTACTTATTCAGCCCTTCTCTGGTCCCACTCACCATCCCTCAATCCTCCTAATGGGGGGATGGACAATCCTCCTGTGGCCGTTTCACTCCCCGCTACCTTGTTCCCTGGAAAGTACTCTGCTCACCCACTCCTTCTTAGTCTTCCTGATCTGCCCCACCCTCTATTGCTGCTGCTGCTGCTAAGTTGCTTCAGTCATGTCCGACTCTATGTGACCCTATAGACGGCAGCCCATCAGGCTCCTCCGTCCCCGGGATTTTCCAGGCAAGAACACTGGAGTGGGTTGCCATTTCCTTCTTCAATGCATGAAAGTGAAAAGTGAAAGTGAAGTCACTCAGTCATGTCCAACTCTTAGCGACCCCATGGACTGTAGCCCACCAGGCTCCTCCGTTCGTGGGATTTTCCAGGCAAGAGTACTGGAGTGGGGTGCCATTGCCTTCTCTGATAGGCTGAGATTTATTAATAAAATTTAAAGCTACTTTATCATTTATGCCAGTAAATATGACTTTAACAACAACTATAAAACTGGTTCCAGCTAAAATCCTGCCCCAGATCCTGAGGCAAGTTCCTTCAAAAGAATGGAATACTTCTACTTCCAGCAGATCTGCGACAGCTATCCAAGTAGTTATCCATTTAAAGGATCCGAACTCTTTCTCTAGAGTATCACAATATCCTCTTAGGGAGGAAGGCTTAATAGGATTGAAGCCTCTAATCTCCGAGTTCCTCCAAACTAGGCTTCTAATCCTATGTAATTCTCCTTGCAATACCCCAATCCCAGCGTAAAGAAGTCTGACAGCTCCTACCATTTAGTCCGAGACCTACAGTACCTAACCCACAGAACCTTTGAGGTCAAATCCCTTCACAAACCCAACGGTACTCCTAGACCTGAAGGATGCCTTCTTTTGCATTTCACTCCATTCTGCCACCAAATTCTTATTTGTCTTCAAATGGAAGGCCCCAAATACCAAATATACCCAACAACTCACTTTGACAGTCTTGCTTCAGAAGTTTCAAGATAATCTTCATTTGTTTGGTCAAGCGTTAGCAAAGGCCCTTTCATTGTCAATGCTGGAGGGCGAAAGCTGCCTACTCCAATATGGTAGAGATCTTTTAATTTATAGTCCAGATAAACTAACTTCCCTGGTTATTCAGCGGTAAAGAATCCGCTTGCAAGGCAGGAGATGCAGGTTTGATCCCTGGGTTGGGAAGATCTGCTGGAGAAGGAAATGGCAACCCACTCCTGTATTTTTACCTGGAGAATCCCATGGATAGAGGAGCCTGGCAGGCTGCAAGTCCATAGGGTTGCACAGAGTCAGACATGACTTAGCAACTAACAACACAACAACAAACAAATCTGAGACAATAATGCTATTCTAATTCTTAGCAGCATGAGGGTACCAGGTATTCCCTGCCAAGGCACAAATTACTTCCCAACAAGTCACTTTCCTGGGGCTAATATTAACCCCTGGAAAAAGAAGTATCACCCCTGACAGAAGGAAGTTAATCTTAGACATGTCCATGCGAGCTACCAAAGACAGCTTAGGAACTTTTTAGGAATGACAGGGTTCAGCCAAATTTGGATTTACACCTATGGCCTATTGGCGAAGCCTCTTGATGATGCCCTTAAAGGACCAGAACACCCCTGGAATGGAGCCTTGAAACAGAGGCAGCTCTCACAAATAAACAAGGCCAGCCTTAGGCCTACCAGATCTAACAAAGCCCTCTCTTCCTTTGTTCATGAAGAAATGGGGTGGTTCTGGGGGTACTAACCCAATCCCTGGGACCATCTCAGCCCCCAGTAGCATATCTATTGAAAACACTGGACATAACATCTCAGGGATGGCCTTCCTGCCTAAGAACATTAGCTGTCACTTCAATTCTCACAGAAGAAGCTTCCAAACTCAAAATAGGAAACTACTTACAAACTCACAATAGTTTACACTCCTCACTAGGTCTTCAGTTCAGTTCACTTCAGTCACTCAGTCATGTCTGACTCTTTGCGACCTCATGAATTGCAGCACGCCAGGCCTCCCTGTCCATCACCAACTCCCTGAGTTCACTCAAACTCAGGTCCATCAAGTGGGTGATGCCATCCAGCCATCTCATCCTTGGTCGTCCCTTTCCTCCTGCCCCCAGTCCTTACCAGCATCAGGGTCTTTTCCAATGAGTCAACTCTTCGCATGAGGTGGCCAAAGTATTGGAGTTTCAGCTTCAGCATCAGTCCTTCCAATGAACACCCAGGACTGATCTCCTTTAGGATGGACTGGTTGGATCTCCTTGCAGTCCAAGGAACCCGAAAGAGTCTTCTCCAGCACCACAGTTCAAAAGCATCAATTCTTCCACGCTCAGCTTTCTTCACAGTCCAACTCTCACATCCATACATGACCACTGGAAAAACCATATCCTTGACTAGATGGACCTTTGTTGGCAAAGTAATATCTCTGCTTTTTAATATGCTATCTAGGTTGGTCATAACTTTCCTTCCAAGGAGTAAGCATCTTTTAATTTCATGGCTGAAATCACCATCTGCAGTGATTTTGGAGCCCCCAAAAATGAAGTCTGACACTGTTTCCATTGTTTCCCCATCTATTTCACATGAAGTGATGGGACCAGATGCTATGATCTTCGTTTTCTGAATGTTGAGTTTTAAGCCAACTTTTTCACTCTCCTCTTTCACTTTCATCAAGAGGCTTTTTAGTTCCTTTTCACTTTCTGCCATAAGGGTGGTGTTATCTGCATATCTGAGGTTATTGATATTTCTCCCAGCAATCTTGATTCCAGCTTGTGCTTCTTCCAGCCCAGCATTTCTCATGATGTAGTCTGCACCAGGTCTTAGAGGTCCTCAAGTCCAAGGCATTCCATTGGATTTCAGACAGCAGAATTCAAAAGTATCAAGATTTATTTTTAGAGGGGTCAGAGATGTCAATCAAGCTTTGTACCAGCCTAGATCCTGCCACTCTTCTGCCCAACCCAAATCCTAACACCTTCCTTCTACATTTCTGCTTAAAGTGATTGACCAAGCCTAGTCATAGTGCTAGGTCTGGATAATTTTGAGTGTTACTTTGCTAGCGTGTGAGATGAGTGAAATTGTGTGGTAGTTTGAACATTATTTGGCATTGTGCTTCTTTGGGACTGGAACAAAAGCTGATCTTTTCCAGTCCTGTGGCCACTGCTGAGTTTTCCATATTTGCTGGCATACTGAGTGCAGCACTTTAACATCATCTTTTAGGATTTGAAATAGTTCAGCTGGAATTCCATCACCTCCACTAGCTTTGTTTGTAGTGATGCTTCCTAAGGCCCACTTCACATTCCAAGATGTTTGGCTCTAGGTGAGCAATCACATCATTGTGGTTATCTGGGTCATTAAGATCTTTTTTGTATAGTTCTTCTGTATATTCTTGCCACATATTCTTAATATCTTCTGCTGTGAGGAAGTTCTGAACCGAGAACTTCTAGATATTCAAGCTGGATTTAGAAAGGGCATAGGAACCAGAGATCAAATTGCCAACACCCACTGAATCACAGAGAAACCAAGAAAATTCCAGAAAAACATCTACTTCTGCTTCATTGATTATGCTAAAGCCTTTGATTGTGTGGGTCACAACAAACTGTAGGAAATTCTTAAAGAGATGGAAATGCAGACCACCATACCTGTCTCCTGAGAAATCTGTATGCAGGTCAAGAAGAAACAGTTAGGATTGGACATGGAACAACAGACTGATTCCAAACTGGGAAAGGAGTACATCAAGGCTGTATATTGTCACCCTGCTTATTTAACTTATATACAGAATACATCATGCAAAATACCGGACTGGATGAAGCACAAGCTGGAATCAAGATTGCCAGGAGAAATGTGAATAACCTCAGATATGCAGATGATATCACCCTTATGGCAGAAAGTTCAGAGGAACTAAAGAGCCTCTTGAGGAAAGTGAAAAGGGAGAGTGAAAAAGTTGGCTTAAAGCTCAACATTCAAAAAATTCAAAAAATGAAGATCATGGCATCTGGTCCCATCACTTCATGGCAAATGGATGGGGAAACGATGGGAACAGTGACAGACTTTATTTTCTTGGGTTCCAAAATCACTGAAGATGGTGACTGTAGCCACAAAATTAAAAGACTCTTGCTCCTTGAAAGAAAAGCTATGACCAACCTAGACAGCATATTAAAAAGCAGAGAGATTACTTTGCCAACTTACGGAGTTGGCATCTAGTCATCTAGAGGCCATCTAGTCCATCTAGATGGTCCATCTAGATGGACTAGATGACAAGAAGGTCCATCTAGTCAAAGCTATGGTTTTTCCAGTAGTCTTGTATGGATGTGAGAGTTGGACCATAAAGAAAGCCGAGTGCTGAAGAATTGACGCTTTTCAACTATGGGGTTGGAGAAGATTCTTGAGAGTCCCTGGACTGCAAGGAGATCCAATCAGTCCATCCTAAAAGAAATTAATTCTGAATATTCATTGGAAGGACTGATGCTGAAGCTGAAGCTCCAATACTTTGGCCACCTGATGTGAGGTATTTTCAGGGAGAAAAGACTCTGATTCTGGGAAAGATTGAGGGCAGGAGGAGAAGGGGACGATAGAGGATGAGATGGTTGGATGGCATCACCGACTCAATGGACATGTGTTTGAGCAAGCTCCGGGAGCTGGTGATGGACAGGGAGGCCTGGCGTGCTGCGGTTCATGGGGTCAGAGTCGGACACGACTGAGTGACTGAACAACAATGCAGTGCTAGGCCAGATCTATGCCTTTACCCAACCGGACGTAGAATGGTTTATAGATGGCAGCAGTTCCATTCAGGAATGCGGATGGGTCTCAGGGTATGCTATAGTCAACTTTACAGAAGTAGTAGAGTCAGGACCATGCCACAGGGCAAATACTTCCACCCAAAAAGCAGGACTCATCATTCTAACTAGAGCCCTCAAAGTAGGAGAGGGACTATGAGTCAATATTTACACAGACTCAGCATACACCTTCCATATAGTCCACGCCCATGTGGCCATTTGGAAGGAAGGGGGCCTAATAACTACACATCATACTCCAATTAAGCATTGGGCCAGAGATTTTGGGTTTACTAGAAGCTATAAAATCCCCACTGCAGGACATCATCCACTGCAGGGGAAACCAAAAGGATTCATCAGATATAAGTAAAAGAAATGATAAAGCAGCTAAAGAAGCCAAAAAGGCCACCCTAAGCATCCTATAGGCTCCCCTGATCCCAAGTCTAGACTTCTTACCAACTCAGTACTCACCCTCTCAACCCAAAGAAGGTCAGACTGCGGGTTCATTTTAATCCCTGAAGGATGGCCACTGAGCCCAGATGATAAACTCCACTTACCAGCAGCTTCCCAGTGGAAGATACTAACCCACCTGCATCAGCCTCCCATGTAGGGGCTGAATTGCTCTTTAAACTAATGGGGACAATATTCACCAGAAAAGGAATCCTCTCAGCCCTTCAGTCAATATCCCAAGCCTGTTCTGCTTGTCTCCAGGCCAACCCATAGTGAGCTATAACCTGCCCCCGCCCCCCACCATCCCACTGCTCCATCCGAACTAGAGGCGAGGAAGCCAAACCTATTGGTGAATAGATCTGACTTACATGCTCCCTCAGAAAGGCTATAAATACCTCCGAGTGATGGTAGATGCCTTTATACATGAATTGAAGCCTGTCCAACTAAGACTGAGGGTGCTGAGGGCGCCACTGCCTTCTTGGAACATGTTATACCTAGGTTTGGACTTCCAGGCTCTTTACAATCAGATAATGGCCCTGTGTTTATTTCCGGTCTGAGCCTAGGTGTCAACAAAGTCCTACAAATGAATCATGATCTTCATTCAGCTTGACACCCTCAAAGGCCTGGAAAAGTAGAAAGAGCCAATCAGGCCCTCAAAAAGTACCAAGTGATAGAAACTAGCAAACCTGGGTCACCCTTCTTTCCATCGCTTTCCCCAAATCCAGGACTTATCCAAGCCCTTATGAAATCATTCATAGGGAGATCATTCTTAAGCGCAGACCTTTTCATTGATCCTGAGGCCCATTACTGAGTAGGCTATGTTACAATTATAGATTTAACTCTTAAAAATATCTGGGAATACCAGGACCAAAACAGCCCCAAGCCAAATCCTAATTTTTCAGAGTCCTCTCGCCTAAACCCCAGTGACTGGGTATATGTTAACACTCTCACACAGGATGGAAATCCATCAAAGCAGTGTGGACAGGACCAACCTAAGTCTTGCTGACACTCTCACAGCTGCCAAAATCCAAGGCTTCACCTCCTGGATCCATGTGTCACAAATGAAGACAGGTCTTTCTCCAGAAGAAGAAGATCTCCACCAACCCAAGACTCATGAGACGCCTCTTATGACTGTGAGCTCTGGGGCAGCCTCCGCTTCCTCTTTAAAAAACCATCGGGTCTGTGCTGAACACAGAGCCTTGCCAGCCTGGTTTTTCATCTTGCTATCCTTTTCATTCCCTGGGCTCTTTCCCTCCCATGGGTTATTTTGTCTCACGCTTGTGGGACCACCCCGTGGCATTCTTGTCCTCCTCAAGCATTGCAAAGGCGGCCTAACCCCAACTTCTAACCTAAAAACCTGCACCTTTCATCAACTCCTCTTTGTTTCCCTTTCTGTCGTCTCCCTTGAACTGGTCTCAGATTTCTATCTCAGCACTCTGCTTTTACTACTCCTTACTGCGGGATATAAATGTTCAGACCCCTACCTACCTCTCCTAATCCCATCTCAACAACAACTGTGTGTGTGTGTGTGTGTGTGTGTGTGTACCAGCATGGGACAAAACCCTCCAAGGAAACGTACAAGATTATTCCCCATAACAACTCTATCGATAACTGAATCTAGTCTCCTAAAGCTGTAATCACAATCTTCCTCTCTTTTTGTATCCTTGTAGATGCACATAATCGTTATCAGTATTAACCAATAGTTCAGGAAGCACCTGAGCTCCTCCACCAACATGCCCCAGGATGATAAAAGAACTGCTAGATATGCACCACTGTTTGCCCCCAACACGGCCTAGTGGTACTTCCCACTGTTGTTATTGTTCAGTCACTAAGTTGTGTCTGATTCTTTGTGACCCCATGGATTGTAGACCGCCAGGCTCCTCTGTGCATGGGATTTCCTGGCAAGAACACTGGAGCGGGTTGCCATTGCCTTCTCCAAAGGGATCTTCCTGACCCAGGGATCGAACCTGCATTGGCCGGTATAGTTTTTATTACTGAGCCCCCAGGGAAGCCCAGCACTTTCCATATCACCTGCTAAATGGAACCAACTTGAATCCATTCCAGTCCCCTCTTACCTGGATAGACCAAAAGGGGATAATAATCCTAGAGCAAGGCTGACGGTGGATCATACACAATCTGAACCACCTCCACCAGAAGTCATGTTACAACCACCCAGGGCCCATATTCTCTTCAGTCCCCTGTATAAAGCCAGTCCTTCTTGGCGTATCTTTTCCCTCCCTACGAGGCCTCTCCCCCATGCATAAATTCCTTAATATTTCCCAGGCTTGTAATCATACTTTCACCCTTTCCCCTACCCGGATGTGAGGCCCCTCATAACCAGTGACAGAACACATCACCCCATACCTATTATTCTGACTCCCCCTTTTAACATTTACTCCCCCAAACTCCCTGTGTGACCACCAACTGGACACAAGTTGGCTGTTTTGAGGTATCCCTTTGTCCCACCCCTCCCACCACCTGCCTATATCAAAACACAGTTTCTAGTTCCAGCCTTTCAATGTTAAACAAGAAGACTGCAAGAAACTCAAGACCCCTGAGGACTATGACATCAGATGGGACCCTACTATCCCTTCATTTAATTGAGCTAAGGACTATTTTTCCCTCTCCTCACAGATCGCAAATCTTCCCCTCTATCTGGGATGACTCTAGCTACCAGTTATGAAGGCATGGAGCATTCCTATACCCATTTAGGGAAGTTCTATTTCAACATCGCTTTAGACATCAGCCTAGACCCCAGGAATTGTACCTGTTGCCTCTGTGGCTTCAACACCTACTTGTATCTCCCAGCCAACTGGACAGGACTCTGCACCCTGTTATACGTAATTTCTAACCTTACTCTTATAAATGACAATATCCCACATCCCCTGTACTCTCAATCACATAGATTGAAGAGGGCAGCGCCTGCCATAATTTCAGTTCTGGGATTACTCATTAGGGTAACATGGGCTCAGCAGGCACTTTTTAAAAAAATAATATAACCACATTTACTCAAGAATATATTCCAACATCAAACGGCACATTTCAAAAATGCAAAATCAAAATTACTTTTGCACCAACTTAATAATTTTACACATGGTAATGCATGCGTCTCAGTGCTACTCTCTGAATTCTTCCCACCCTCGTCTTCCCCCACTGTGTCCATAAGTCCATTCTCTGTGTCTGCATCTCCACTGCTGCCTTGCAAATAGGTTCATCAGTACCCTCTTTCCAGTTTTCATACATATGCATTAATATGCGATATTTGTCTTTCTCTTTCTGACTTACTTTATTCTGTTTAATAGGCTCTTGGTTCATCCTCCTCATTAAAACTGACTCAAAGATGCTCCTTTTTATGTCTGAGTAAAATTCCACCGTATATATGTACTACACTTTCTTTATCCATTCATCTGTTGATAGACATCTAGGTTGCTTCCCATACTAGCTATTGTACATAGTGCTGCAATGAACTTTGGGGTACATGTCTTTTTTGATTATGGTTTCCTTAGGGTATATGTCCAGTAGTGGGATTGTTGGGTCACAAGGTAGTTTTATTCTTAGCTTTAAAGACATGCGAAGAGTTGACTCATTGGAGAAGACTCTGATACTGGGAGGGATTGAGGGCAGGAGGAGAAGGGGACGACAGAGGATGAGATGGCTGGATGGCATCACTGACTCGATGGATGCGAGTCTGAGTGACCTCCGGGAGCTGGTGATGGACAGGGAGGCCTGGCGTGCTGCGGTTTATGGGGTCGCGGAGAGTCGGACACGACTGAGTGACTGATCTGATCTGATCTTAAAGACATTTCCACACTGTTCTCCATAGTGGTTGTGTCAATTTGCATTCCCACCAACAGTGCAAGCAGGTTCCCGTTTCTACACACCCTCTCCAGCATTTATTGTTTGTAGATTTTTTTTCTCAGCAGGACTTCTAAATTCAGTTTTCACTGCTTGACAGCTTTCCCTCGAACTTACCCAACAGGTTGTCAACCTAACAGCCCAAATTAACACTTTACAGGAATAAATAAATTCGCTAGCAGGAGAAGTCTTATAGAACAGAAGGGCTTTAGACTTACTAACAGCTAACCAAGGTGGGATGTGTGCAGTGTTGAAGGAAGAATCCTGCTTCTTGGTCAACCAGTCAGGCCAGGTCCAGGCTGACCTCTGAGGCACCACTGATAAAGCAGAGAAGGGAGCCTCTGGGGATCTGAGCTGTGGAATTCCAAGACCAATATTTGGTCCTGGTTCTCCTAGCTAGTCCGTCTTCTGGGCCTCTTGACAGCTCTTCTACTTCTACTAATCTTCGGGCCATATGTCTTAACCTTCTTAAGTTTGTTTCTTCTAGAATACAACAGATTTACAAATGGCAGCATGGCAAGAATATCAGTTGGTCAACTCCTAGACAACACTGGAACAAGCCACTGTATCATTCTGTGGACCCCCACTTTCTCCCCTAAGTACACCCTGACACAGAGCAGGCAAAGGGAACCCAGGGCCCTACAATGCCTGCGTTCAGCTTGAAGAAGCCAGAGCGGTCATCATCACCCTTTTTCTCAATGACCTGGGTCCTGAGGGCCTGAGACAGGGACAGATAGGCAGCAGGGTAAGGGTCAAAAGATTCGGCCCATGAATAAAAAGATGGGGTCAGTATAGTCCTATACTGAGGCTACAAGACCAAATCTCCAAAAATGTCCAAGCCGCATAGCAACTGTGGCCATGAGGCCCCCTGACCTAACCAGCCAGTAGCCCAACTGCACATTTAGGTAAAATATTTACCATATTTACCATATTGCTTCCTGATCAATCACCTAACACAACCCTTCCAGCAGCAATTTCCTTTGTCCCGAGGCTATAAAAGCTGGCCTCTAGACCATGAAAGGGGCTGTCTCTCCCTGGACAGTCAGGAAGTCAGACCGCTGTATTTGCAGTGCCCCGCACTAGCTCTGCTCTTTGTTCTCAATAAACTCACTCCCTTCTGAGATATTTTGTGTCTGGAAATTCTCTTCCAACCCTGTGCATGGACCAAGACATTTTGGATGGCAATTATTCTCCCCAAAATTCTGTATTGCAAACCCAGAACAATCTAATTGTGGTTATTTCCCCAAGAAGCAGGGAAGAGGCAGGGACAGTGGGGAGACCAGACTTTTCTGGTGGCCAGAGTTTGAGGACATGAGCTTGTTGGAAGCGGGTATGGTTTTAGAAAAGGAAGCTTGTGATTAAATGGTGTTTTCTTTGAGGCACTAGTGAAGATACGAGCCGAGCTAAGACCTTACAGGTTATTTATTATTTTATCTGATTGAATCCTAACAGCAACCTCTCAAGCCAAGAAAGGGAGAAGGAAGGAGGATCTGGTCAACTTGGGCCTCAGTCTCTTCGCCTCTATCATGGGGACAATAATAATACTGTATCTGCCATAAAGAGTATTAGGAGCCCAGGGAGGTCAAGTAAAATGGCAAAACAAAAGAGGTCTTTAGTGACTCTCATGGGAGCAGCTTGAGTATGGAACCAGGGCTAGAAGCCAGAGTGTTGTAAATGAATTTAAAAATTAACAGGAACTATTCTCTCTCTTTTCTTGATCCCTCTGGTTAGACATTTATCAATTTTATTGATTTTCTCAAAGAACCAGCCCTTGGTTTCTTTGATTCTCATTATTATTTTTCTGCTATCTAGTTCATTGATTTCTGTTTTGATCTTTATTATTTTCTCTTTTCTCCTCAGTGTGGACTTAATTTACTCTTTTTCTGATTTCTTGAGGTAGAAGCTCAGGACACTGACTTGAGAGCTTTCTTCTTTTCTAATATCGTCATTCAGTGCTATGAATGTCCCAAGTTCTGTATTAGCAACATGCCACACATTTTAAAATGCTGTGTCTTTATTTTCATTTATTTCAAAAGGCTATGATAGCGCTGGAGAAGGAAATGGCACCCCACTCCAGTACTCTTGCCTGGAAAATCCCATGGACGGAGGAGCCTAGTGGGCTGCAGTCCATGGGGTCACTAAGAGTTGGACATGACTGAGAGACTTCACTTTCTCCTTTCACTTTCATGCATTGGAGAAGGAAATGGCAACCCACTCCGGTGTTCTTGCCTGGAGAATCCCAGGGATGGGGGGAGCCTCGTGGGCTGCCATCTATGGGGTCACACAGAGTCGGACACGACTGAAGTGACTTAGCATAGCATAGCATATGATAGTGCTTCTTATTCCTTCTTTAATCCATGGTTTACTTAGAAGGGTATTCTTCAGTTTCTAAGTATGTGCAAATATATGCAGATTTTTCAGATATGTTTCTAGAGCTGATTTCAAATTTAAATCCGGTGTGGCCAGAGAACTACTTTGTATGACTTGAATTCTCTTGAATTTATTCACACTTGTCTTATGACCCAGCATATGGTCTATCTTGATAAATGTCCTACATGTACTGAAAAGAGTTGTATTCTGCTTGGGGTGGAGAGTCCTATAATGTCAATTAGGTCAAGCTGATGTATAGTTTGTTCAGGTTTTCTGTATCTTTGTTATTTTCTGTCTATGTATTCCTATCCATTGTTGGAAGGGGGATGTTAAAATCCCTAACTATAATTGTTAATGAGACTTGCCATTCTATTAGTTTTTGCTTTGGGTATTTTTGAGGCACTGTTATAGTGGCACAGATGTTTAGAGCCACGTTGTCTTGATTAACTGGCTCTTACTATATGCGCACGTTGTGCATGCTTAGTTGCTTCAGTCATGTCCGACTCTTTGTGACCTCATGGACTGTAGTCCACCAGGCTCCTCTGTCCATGAGGATTTCCCGGGCAAGAATACTGGAGTGGGTTGTCATTTCTTTCTCCAGGGGATCTCCCAAACCGGAATCCAACCACCATCTCTTCTGTCTCTTGCAGAGGCAGGAGGGTTCTTTCCCACTAGCGCCACTTGGAAGGGCAGGCTATTAATATATGATTGTCTACAAATGGTGAGCTCTTAGAACCTAGTTACCAAGATGGGTAAAGGACAGAAATAATCTTACAATAGGCAAAAGAGAGGAGGATCCCAGTAGGATGCTGCCTCAGGACCGCTACCCCAAATGTATCCTAGGGCTCTGCAACCATATCCCCATCTCTGGGGAACCCAGGGCCTGAAATCTCACCTCCATAGATCTTTGGATGCAACAGTTCCTGTCTATGCTATGCTAAGTCACTTCAGTCGTGTCTGACTCTGTGTGACCCTATAGACGGCAGCCCACCAGGCTCCCCTATCCCTGGGATTCTCCAGGCAAGAACACTGGAGTGGGTTGCCATTTCCTTCTCCACTGCATGAAAGTGGAAAGTGAAAGTGAAGTCAGCCATGTCCGACTCTTAGAGACCCCATGGACTGCAGCCTACCAGGTGCCTCTGTCCATGGGATTTTCCAGGAAAGAGTACTGGAGTGGGTTGCCATTGCCTTCTGTGGTTCCTGTCTAGATATTTCTGTAAATGCCTGTGAGAGAGGAAACCCTGTATCAGGACCCTTTCCCGCCCAGAGAGAAGGTGCAGCATGTGAGCGGGGTGGGACCCAAAGCTGGGACAGTCAGGAACATCCCAGGGAAATAGAACCAAATCAAGGCTGGTCGGGGGTGCAGCTTAGTTACCTGTGATTAGATGTCAGTGCAGAGGCCCGGGACCCATCAATGGTGTCTCAGATTGGCTTGGAGCCTGGTTCAGATGCACAAGGGCCTCTGCAGCTTTTAGAATCCCAGGTGCAGCATCCTTAATGCAATGCTGAAGTTTTCTTAAAGGGTGAAATGTGTTTTCAATGTGGATGTGAGGACTGAATAGCCTTTTGTTTGTTTCTCTAAAAGCTCTGTTCCTCCCCACAGGCACTAAAGGTTGCCTTTGAATCCTGGTTCAAGCTGACATTCTGCTGCCTGAACTCCAGGGTCACACTTGTTTGTGTTCTTTCCTCTGGTGTCAGACTGTGTGTGTTGCAGGATATATTTCCATCATATTTATGGCAACACAAATACAACCCTAATGCCCTCAAGAGTCTGGTTTGGATTCCACAAAGCAAGAAAAACAGACTGGAGTGTTTCCTATACTGATAAGAAGATGCAATCCAGAAAGGACATGATGTAGTTCATCAAATCTGAGCCCAGAGACTGAAGGCAAAGCATTACTGTATGAACCACCAACAAAGCAAACACTCTGCTCAACTGTAACAAAACGTAAGATGGAATTGACTGGAAGATTCTGATTTCAGAATGTCAAAATGTTATTTTAAAGAAAGGAAGTGTTTCCCTGGTGGCCCAATGATAAGAATCCACCTGCCAATGCGGGGACAGGATTCCTGGTCTGGTAAGATTCCACATGTTGCATAGCAACTAAGCCTCTGTACCAACCACTGAGCCTGCACTCTAGAGCCCCAAAGCAGCAACTACTGAAGCCCATGTGCCTCGAGCCTGTGTTTTGTGATGAGAAGCCACAGCAATGACTGATCAAACAAGTGGGAAATGGGTCCATCTGCTCTACTTTGGCACTAGGAAGGAGTTGAGGACTCTGCATTTGCTAGGGGGCAATGGTGGGGGTAGAGGGACCCCCAGCAAGACCCTAGAAAGGTGCTGGTGTCATTTTAAAAGATATTACTCTTCTTTTTCTGATTTGTCATCCTATCAAGGTGGGGATGGATTTAAGGTGTAATACTGTAAAAGCATGGCCCCATCCATCAGAACAAGACCCAGTTTCCCCCTCAGTCTCTCCCATCAGGAAGCTTTCATAAGCCTCTAATCCTTCTCCATTAGAGGGCAGACAAAAGGAAAACCACAGTCAAAGAAAACTAGCCAATCTGATCACATATATCACAGCCTTGTCTAACTCAGTGAAACTATGAGCCATACCGTGTAGGGCCGCCCAAGACAAACGGATCATGGTGGAGAATTCTGACAAAACATGGTCCACTGGAGAAGAGAATGGCAAACCACTTCAGTATTCTTGCCTTGAGAACCCCGTGAACAGTATGAAGAGGCAAAGTGATAGGATACTGAAAGGGGAACTCCCCAGGTCGGTAGGTACCCAATATGCTACTGGAGATCAGTAGAGAAATAACTCCAGAAAGAATGAAGAGATGGAGCCAAAGCAAAAAACAATGCCCAGTTGTGAAGGTGACTGGTGATGGAAGTAAAGTCTGATGCTGTGAAGATCAATATTGCATAGGAACAAAGAGTGTTAGGTCCATGAATCAAGGCAAATAGGAAGTGGTCAAACAGGAGATGGCAAGAGTGAGCATTGACATTTTAGGAATCAGCAAACTAAACTGGACTGGAATGGGTGAATTTAACTCAGATGACCATTATATCTACTATTGTGGGCAAGAATTCCTTAGAAGAAATGGAATAGCCATCATAGTTAACAAGAGAGTCCAAACTGCAGTACTTTGATGCAATCTCAAAAATGACAGAATGATCTCTGTTCGTTTCCAAGGCAAACCATTCAATATTAAAGTAACCCAAGACTATGCCCTGACCAGCAGTGCTGAAGAAGCTGAAGTTGATTGGTTCTATGAAGATCTACAAGACCTTTTAGAACTAACACCCCCAAAAGATGTCCTTTTCATTATACGGGACTGGAATGCAAAAGTAGGAATTCAAGAAATACAAGGCAAATTTGGCCTTGGAGTACAGAATGAAGCAGGGCAAAGGCTAATAGAGTTTTGTCAAGAGAATGCACTGGTCATAGCAAACACCCTCTTCCAACAACAAAATAGAAGATGCTACACATGGATATCAGCAGATGGTCAATACTGAAATCAGAGTGATTTTATGCTTTGCAGCCAAAGATGGAGAAGCTCTACACAGTCAGCAAAAATAAGACTGGGAGTGGACTGTGGCTCAGACCATGAACTCCCTATTGTCAAATTCAGACTTAAATTGAAGAAAGTAGGGAAAACCACTAGACCATTCAGGTATGACCTAAATCAAATCCCTTATGATTATACACTGGAAGTTACAAATAGATTCAAGGGATTAGATCTGATAGAGCACCTGAAGAATTATGGACACAGGTTTGTGACATTGTACAGGAGGCAGTGATCAATACCATCCCCAAGAAAAAGAAATGCAAAAAGGCAAAATGGTTGTCTGAGGTGGCCTTACAAATAGCTCTGAAAAGAAGAGAAGCAAAAAGCAAAGGAGAAAGGAAAGATATATCCATTTGAATGCAGAGTCCCAAAGAATAGCAAGGAGAGATAAGAAAGCCTTCCTCAGAGATCAATGCAAAGAAATACAGGACAACAATAGAATGGGAAAGACTAGAGATCTCTTCAAGAAAATTAGAGATACCAAGGGAACATTTCATGCAAAGATGGGCACAATAAAGGACAGAAATGGTATGGACCTACAGAAGCAGAAGATATTAAGAAGAGGTGGCAAGAATACACAGAAAAACTATACAAAAAAGATCTTCATGACCCAGATAATCCCGATGGTCTGATCACTCACCTAGAGCCAGACATTTTGGAATGCAAAGTCAAGTGGGCCTTAGGAAGCATCACTATGAACAAAGCTAGTGGAGGTGATGGAATTCCAGTTGAGCTATTTCAAATCCTGAAAGATGATGCTGTGAAAGTGCTGCACTCAATATGCCAGCAAATTTGGAAAACTAAGCAGTGGCCACAAGACTTAAAAAATTCAGTTTTCATTCCAATCCCAAAGAAAGGCAATGCCAAAGAATGCTCAAACTACTTCACAACTGCACTCATCTCACACACTGGCAAAGAAATGCTCAAAATTCTCCTAGCCAGACTTCCAACAGTACATGAACTGTGAACTTCCAGATGTTCAAGCTGGATTTAGAAATGGCAGAGGAACCAGAGATCAAATTGCCAACATACACTGCAAAAGCAAAAGAGTTCCAAAAAACATCTACTTCTGCTTTATTGACTATGCCACATTCTTTGACTGTGTGGATCACAAGAAACTGGAAAATTCTTAAAGAGATGGGAATACCAGACCACCTGACCTGCCTCCTGAGAAATCTGTATGCAGGTCAAGAACCAACAGTGAGAACTGGACATGGAACAACAGACTGGTTCCAAATTGGGAAAGGAGTATGTCAAGGCTGTGTATTGTCACCCTGCTTATTTAACTTATATCAGAGTACATCATGAAAAATGCTGGGCTGGATGAAGCACAAGCTGGAGTCAAGATTGCTGGGAGAAATAGCAATAATCTCAGATATGCAGATGAAACCACCCTTATGGCAGAAAGTGAAGAGGAACTAAAAAGCCTCTTGATGAAAGTGAAAGTGGAGAGTGAAAAGTTGGCTTAAAGCTCAACATTCAGAAAACGAACATCATGGCATCTGGTCCCATTACTTCATGGGAAATAGATGGGGAAACAGTGTCAGACTTTCTTTTTCTGGGCTCCAAAATCACTGCAGATGGTGACTGCAGCCATGAAATTAAAAGACGCTTACTCCTTGGAAGGAAAGTTATGACCAACCTAGATAGCATATTCAAAAGCAGAGACATTACTTTGCCAACAAAGGATCGTCTAGTCAAGGCTATGGTGTTTCCTGTGGTCATGTATGGATGTGAGAGCTGGGCTGTGAAGCAGGCTGAGCGCCGAAGAATTGATGCCTTTGAACTGTGGTGTTGGAGAAGACTCTTGAGAGTCCCTTGGACTGCAAGGAGATCCAACCAGTCCATTTTGAAGGAGATCAGCCCTGGGATTTCTTTGGAAGGAATGATGCTAAAGCTGAAACTCCAGTACTTTGGCCACCTCATGCGAAGAGTTGACTCATTGGAGAAGACTCTGATGCTGGGAGGGATTGGGGGCAGGAGGAGAAAGGGACGACAGAGGATGAGATGGCTGGATGGCATCACTGACTGTATGGACGTGAGTCTGAGTGAACTCTGGGAGTTGATGATGGACAGGGAGGCCTGGCGTGCTGTGATTCATGGGTTCGCAAAGAGTCAGACATGACTGAGTGACTGATCTGATCTGATCTATACTGAAAACAATATAAATGGCTGATTGTGGGCTTCCCTGGTGGCTCAGATGTTAAAGAATCTACCCATAGTGCAGGAGACCTGGGTTCCATCCCTGGGTTGAGAAGATCCCCTGAAGAAGATAATGGCTGCCTACTCCAGTATTCTTACCTGAAAAATCCCACAGATAGAGGAATCTGGCGGGCCATGGGGTCGCAAAGAGTTGGACACAACTGAGTGACTAATAGTGTCACTTTTACTTTTTCAAGCTTAAAAGTAAAGGACTGAACCAAAATACAGGACAATGAAGGCATGAAGTCAAGAGGAGTGACTGAGTCTTCTAAGGCCCTGGCCTAGATGGGCATCCTGATGTCAAATAAAATTCAGACTTTGTTAAGTTTTATATATATATATGTACAGTTGATTTACAATGTTGTCTTAGTATCAGGTATACAGCAATATATTCAGTTATATATATGTGTGTGTGTGTATATATATATACACACAGTCTTTTTCAGAATCTTTTCTATTATAAGATATTGAATATAGTTTCCTGTGCTGTATAGTAGGCTCTTGTTTATCTATTTTATATATAGTAGTGTGTATCTGTTAATCCCAAACTCCTAATTTATCCTTCCTCCTTTCCCCTTTAGTAACTATACATTTTTTTTCTGTGTCTGTGAATTTTTTCTATTTTACAAATGAGTTCATTTGTATCATTTTTTAGATTCCACATATAAATGATAGCATATGATATTTGTCTTTCTCTGTCTGACTTCATGTAGTATGTGTCCGACTCTTTGCAACCCCATGAACCGCAGCACGCCAGGCCTCCCTGTCCATCACTAACTCCCGGAGTCCACCCAAACCCATGTCCATTGAGTCAGTGATGCCATCCAACCATCTCATTCTCTGTCGTCCCCTTCTCTTCCCGCCCTCAATCTTTCCCAGCATGAGGGTCTTTTCCAATGAGTTAGCTCTTCGCATGAGGTGGCAAAAGTACTGGAGTTTCAGCTTCAGCATCAATCATTTCAATGAACACCCAGGACTGATCTCCTTTAGGATGGACTGGTTGGATCTCCTTGCAGTCCAAGGAACTCTCAAGAGTCTTCTCCAACACCACAGTTCAAAAGCATCAATTCTTCGGTGCTCAGCTTTTTTTATGGTCCGCCTCTCACATCCATACGTGACTACTGGAAAAACCATAGCTTTGACTAGATGGACCTTTGTTGGCAGAGTAATGTCTCTGCAAATGGCATGATTTGATTCTCTTTTATGGCTGAGTAATAGTCCATCGTGTATGTTTCCCACATCTTCTTACTACTCATCTGTTGATGGACACTTAGGTTGTTCCCATGTCTTGGTTATTATAAATAGTCCTGATATGAATGTTGGAGTGCATGTATCTTTTTGAATTAAAGTTTCTGTCCCTTCCAGATATAAGCCCAGTAGTGGGGTTGCTGGATCATGTGTTAACTCTATTTTTAGTTTTTAAAGGAACCTCCGTATTGTTATAGTGGCTGCATCAGTTTACATTCCCTCCGATACTGGAAGAGGCTTTCCATTTCTTCATACCCTCTCTAGCATTTATTGTTTGTAGACTTTTTTATGATGAGCATTCTGACTGGTGTGAGGTGGTACCTCACTGTAGTTTTGACTTGCATTTCTCTAATAATTAACAATGTGAAGCATCTGTTCATGGACCTCTTGGCCCCATCTGTATGTCTTCTTTGGAGAAATGTCTATTTAGGTCTTCTGCCCATTTCTTGATTGGGTTATTTTTTCTTTTATATTGAGCTGTTTGCATAATTTGGAAATTAATCCCTTGTTGGTTGCATCATTTACAAATTTTTTCTCCCATTCTGTAGTCTGTCTTTTCATTTTGTTTATTATTTCCTTTGCTATGCAAAAGCTTTTTAAGTTTAGCTATTCATTTGTTTATTTTATTAACATTATGAGATGAGTTCAAAAAGAAAATTGGTGCAATTTATGTCAAAGTTTTCTGCTTATGTTTTCCTCTAGGAGTTTTATAGTATCTGATCTTACAATATAAAATTGATCTTTAATCAATTTTAATTTTATTTTTGTCTATGGTATTAGAGACTATTCTAATACCTGTTTCATGTGTAGCTGTCAAATCTTCCCAGTATCACTTATTGAAGAGCTTGTCTTTTCTCCATTGTATATTCTTGCCTCCTTTGTCATAGATTGATTGACCATAAGTGCAGAGGTTATTCCTGGGATTTCTATCTTGTTCCCTTGATCAATGTGTCTGTTTTTGTGCCAGTACCATACTGTTTTGATTACTGTATTTATAGTATAGTCTGAAGTCAGAATGTGTGATGACTCCAGTTCATTCTTCTTTCTCAAGATTGTTTTGACTATTGAGGGTCTTTCGTGTTTTCATACGAATTAAAACATTTTTTGTTGTTGTTGTTCTGGTTTGGTGAAAAATGCTCTTGGTAATTGGATAGGGATTGCATTGAATCTAGACTGCTTTGGGCAGAATGGTCATTTTAACAATATTGTTTCTTCCAACTCAAGAACATGGCATATCTTTCCATCTGGTTGGGTCATCTTCAGTTTCTTTAATCACCATCTTATAGATTTCTGAGTTTAGGTCTTTTGCTGCCTTAGGTAGTTTTATTCTATTTTTTATTCTTTGTAGTGGTAGATGGAATTGTTTTTAGCTTTTTACCATTGAGTATCACTGCAGATGGTGACTGTAGCCATGAAATTAAAAGACGCTTACTCCTTGGAAGGAAAGTTATGACCAACCTAGATAGCATATTCAAAAGCAGAGACATTACTTTACCAACAAAGGTTCACCTAGTCAAGGCTATGGTCTTTCCTGTGGTCATGTATGGATGTGAGAGCTGGACTGTGAAGAAGGCTGAGCGCCGAAGAATTGATGCTTTTGAACTGTGGTGTTGGAGAAGACTCTTGAGAGTCCCTTGGACTGCAAGAAGATCCAACCAGTCCATTCTGAAGGAGATCAATCCTGGAATTTCTTTGGAAGGAATGATGCTAAAGCTGAAACTCCAGTATTTTGGCCACCTCATGCGAAGAGTTGACTCATTGGAGAAGACTCTGATGCTGGGAGGGATTGAGGGCAGGAGGAGAAGGGGACAACAGAGGATGAGATGGCTGGATGGCATCACTGACTTGATGGGTGTGAGTCTGGGTGACCTCCGGGAGCTGGTGATGGACAGGGAGGCCTGGCATGCTGCGGTTCATGGGGTCGCAAAGAGTCGGACACGACTGAGCGACTGATCTGATCTGATCTGATGATGTTAGTTGTGGGTTTGTCATACATGACTTTTATCATGTTGAGGTATGCTCCCTCTCTGCCCACGCTCTAGACAATTTTTATAAATGGATGTTGAATTTTATCAAAAGTGTATTCTGCATCTACTGAGATCATCATATGGTTTTTATTCTTCAATTTGTTAATGGGGAATATCACATTGACTGATTTGCAAACATTGAAAAATCCTACCATATTTGGAATAAATTCACATATATATTTGTAGTTTGATAGGGATTGCATTGAATTGCATTGCATTGTATATATGTGTGTGTGTGTGTGTGTATGGCAAAATTTCAAGAATAACTATGAAGAATAGAAAAAATTGTGCCTTTGAAGAGAACAGAGAAACAAAACAGAATATGAAAGACAAATGAATAAAACTTTAATCAGAGGGGCCAAAAATCACCCATAGAAAATCTGCTGAAAGCTAATTATTATAGCTTGTCCCAGTGACACTGGCTGCTGTATACTCCCACTGGCATTATTGTTGCCCTGGGAAGCTGGTAGTTTCTTCTATCAGAGAGATTTGCTGATTTGAAGTCAAAGATGAGTGCATCTGGCCTCAGTGAGATTGATCTTTCTAGCATTTGCGAGGGGAGCTGGGCCCTGCCTTCCACCAAGACCCTAATTTTATGGGTCACCCCAATCAGAGGAAGGTCAGAAAAATAATAATGTTGACGTATACATAAAATATTATGTCAGCTCTTCTCAGTTCAATATATATGTATGTGTGTGTGTGCAGTTCCTGATTTGGAAGACAGTTGCATTCATCTCACATGCTAGCAAAATAACGCTCAAAATTCTCCAAGCCAAGCTTCAACAGTACATGAACCATGTACTTCCAGATGTTCCAGCTGGATTTAGAAAAGGCACAGGACACTTAGATCAAATTGGATCATATAAAAAGGAAGAGAGTTCCAGAAAAACATCTACTTCTGCTTTATTGACGCAAAAGTCTTTGACTGTGTGGATCACAAGAAACTGTGGAAAATTCTTAAAGAGATGGGAATACCAGACCAGCTTACCTGCATCCTGAGAAATCTGTATGCAGGTCAAGAAGCTACAGTTAGAACCAGACGTGGAACAATAAACTGGTTCCAAATTGGGAAAAGAGTATGTCAAGGCTGTAAATTATCACCCTACTTATTTAACTTATATGCAGAGTACATCATGAGAAATGCCGGTCTGGATGAAGCACAAACTGGAATCAAGATGATTGCCAGGAAAAATATCCAATAACTTCAGATACACAGATGACACCACCCTTGTGGCAGAAAGCAAAGAAGAACTAAAGAGCCTCTTGATGAAAGTGAAAGAGGAGAGTAAAAATGTTGGCTTGAAACTCAGCTTTCAGAAAACTAAGATATGGCATCCAGTCAAATCACTACATGGCAAATAAATGGGGAAACAATGGAAACGGTGGCAGACTTAATTTTGGGGGGCTCCAGAATCACTGCAGATCGTGACTGCAGCCATGAAATTAAAAGACGCTTACTCCTTGGAAGGAAAGTTATGACCAACCTAGATAGCATATTCAAAAGCAGAGACATTACTTTGCCGACAAAGGTCTGTCTAGTCAAAGCTATGGTTTTTCCAGTAGTCATGTATGGATGTGAGACTTGGACAATAAAGAAAGCTGAGCACTGAAGAATTTACACTTTTGAACTGTGGTGTTGGAGAAGATTCTTGAGAGTCCCTTGGACTGCAAGGAGATCCAACCCATCCATCCTAAAGGAGATCAGATCAGATCAGATCAGTCGCTCAGTCATGTCTGACTCTTTGCGACCCCATGAATTGCAGCACGCCAGGCCTCCCTGTCCATCACCAACTCCCAGAGTTCACTCAGACTCACGTCCATCGAGTCAGTGATGCCATCCAGCCATCTCATCCTCTGTCGTCCCCTTCTCCTCCTGCCCCCAATCCCTCCCAGCATCAGAGTCTTCTCCAATGAGTCAAATTTGCATCAGGTGGCCAAAGTACTGGAGTTTCAGCTTTAGCATCATTCCTTCCAAAGAAATCCCGGGGTTGATCTCCTTCAGAATGGACTGGTTGGATCTCCTTGCAGTTCAAGGGATGCTCAAGAGTCCTCTCCAACACCACAGTTCAAAAGCATCAATTCTTTGGCACTCAGCCTTCTTCACAGTCCAGCTCTCACATCCATACATGACCACAAGAACAACCATAGCCTTGACTAGACGAACCTTTGTTGGCAAAGTAATGTCTTTGCTTTTGAATATGCTATCTAGGTTGGTCATAACTTTCCTTCCAAGGAGTAAGCGTCTTTTAATTTCATGGCTGCAGTCACTATCTGCAGTGATTTTGGAGCCCAGAAAAAGAAAGTCTGACACTGTTTCCACTGTTTCCCCATCTATTTCCCATGAAGTGATGGGACCGGATGCCATGATGTTCGTTTTCTGAATGTTGTGCTTTAAGCCAACTTTTTCACTCTCCACTTTCATCAAGAGGCTTTTTAGTTTCTCTTCACTTTCTGCCATAAGGGTGGTGTCATCTGCATATCTGAGGTTATTGATATTTCTCCCAGCAATCTTGATTCCAACTTGTGTTTCCTCCAGTCCAGCGTTTCTCATGATGTACTCTGCATATAAGTTAAATAAGCAGGGTGACAATATACAGCCTTGACGTACTCCCTTTCCTATTTGGAACCAGTCTGTTGTTCCATGTCCAGTTCTAACTGTTGCTTCCTGACTTGCATACAAATTTCTCAAGAGGCAGATCAGGTGGTCTGGTATTCCCATCTCTTTCAGAATTTCCCACAGTTTATTGTGATCCACACACCCAAAGGCTTTGGCATAGTCAATAAAGCAGAAATAGATATTTTTCTGGAACTCTCTTGCTTTTTCCATGATCCAGCAGATGTTGGCAATTTGATCTCTGGTTCCTCTGCCTTTCCTAAAACCAGCTTGAACATCAGGAAGTTCATGGTTCACATTATTGCTGAAGCCTGGCTTGGAGAATTTTGAGCATTACTTTACTAGCGTGTGAGATGAGTGCAATTGTGCGGTAGTTTGAGCATTCTTTGGCATTGCCTTTCTTTGGAATTGGAATGAAAACTGACCCTTTCCAGTCCTGTGGCCACTGCTGAGTCTTCCAAATATGCTGGCATATTGAGTGCAGCACTTTCACAGCATCATCTTTCAGGATTTGGAATAGCTCCACTGGAATTCCATCACCTCCACTAGCTTTGTTCGTAGTGATGCTTTCTAAGGCCCACTTGACTTCACATTCCAGGATGTCTGGCTCTAGGTCAGTGAACACACCATCGTGAGTATCTGGGTCGTGAAGATCTTTTTTGTACAGTTCTTCTGTGTATTCTTGCCACCTCTTCTTAATATGTTCTGCTTCTGTTAGGTCCATACCATTTCTGTCCTTTATCGTGCCCATCTTTGCATGAAATGTTCCTTTGGTATCTCTGATTTTCTTGAAGAGATCCCTAGCCTTTCCCATTCTGTTGTTTTCCTCTATTTCTTTGCACTGATCGCTGAAGAAGGCTTTCTTATCTCTTCTTGCTATTCTTTGGAACTCTGCATTCAGATGTTTATATCTTTCCTTTTCTCCTTTGCTTTTTGCTTCTCTTCTTTTCACAGCTATTTGTAAGGCCTCCCCAGACAGCCATTTTGCTTTTTTGCATTTCTTTTCCATGGGGATGGTCTTGGTCCCTGTCTCTTGTACAATGTCACAAACCTCATTCCATAGTTCATCAGGCACTCTATCTATCAGATCTATGCCCTTAAATCTATTTCTCACTTCCACTGTATAATCATAAGGGATTTGATTTAGGTCATACCTGACTGGTGTAGTGGTTTTCCCTACTTTCTTCAATTTCAGTCTGAATTTGGCAATAAGGAGTTCATGGTCTGAGCCACATTCAGCTCTTGGTTTTCATTATAATAATTTCACAAATATTATATATTTTTTGTGACTGGCATCTTTTACTTAGCATAATTCGAAACTGTCTGTTAAGTCATCTGTTAAACACTTCACTTCAACAGTTGTATTTTAAATTTTTATAAGCTCTGCTGCTGCTGCTGCCGCCAAGTTACTTCAGTCATGTCCAACTGTGCGACCCCATAGATGGCAGCCCACCAGGCTCCCCAGTCCCTGGGATTCTCCAGGCAAGAACACTGAGTGGGTTGCCATTTCCTTCTCCAATGCATGAAAGTGAAAAGTGAAAGTGAAGTCGCTCAGTCGTTATTACTCCCTTTTTCAATTTGCCTAATCTTCTGATACTTTTTGCTAGCTTTTTGTGATTCTATCGTTATTTTTTCAAACATTCCATATACAATTATGCTATTTTCTGATAACATCTAGAAGAATGATCTAGAACCTGATTCTTCAGGTCCTAAATGTGCTTTTGCTCATTCTTACTCAGGGTAGTTTGTTTCTTTGCATATTTGGTGATCTTTGATTGGAAATAAATGCTGAGCTTATTTTAGGTGGTGGTGGCAGTGGTGGTTTAGTTGCTAAGTTGTGCCTGACTCTTGTGACCCCATGGACTGTGGACTGCAACCTGCTAGGCTCCTCTGTCCATGGGATTTCCCAGGCAAGAATACTGGAGTGGGTTGCCATTTTCTTCTCCAGGGGATCTTCCTGACCCAGGGATCAAACCCGAGTCTCCTTCACTGAAGGAAGATTCTTTATCGACTGAGCCTCGAGGGAAGCCCCTAACTTAATTGTTTGTAGAAAATATGAGGTTTTAAAAAATCAAGAGAAATTGCATATAATTTGTTGGGAGTCTGGGTGCTAGAGACCACAGGTTGCCCCTTCAAGGGTCCAGCTTACAGAAAGTTTTAGTTTCATTCTAACCCCTTTGCTAATGACAATATTGATAATGGCATATGCCCTCCCTGCGTTTTTTGTGATGTGGGTGCTGACCACTCCTACAGGCTGCAGCCCTGGGTATGTGTGATATAGCTATGTGATGGTATGATGTACAAGAGCTTTCCTTTACTACTGTGTGCCCAGCAAGACACGAAGTTCTGTCTTACCTAGTTCATCTGCAAGTGAAGGGCCCTTCAGAACACCTAGGTTGCCATTCTGCTTCCCCTTCCTGGAAACCCCTAGCCTGCTTCTGCTTCTGGCCTTCTGCCCTGCTTCTCCAGCTTTAATGGTGAATCTTAAATGTATGGGAAAATCTCTACCCTCATTCCATTTCCTGTGTGGATCTCCAAAGTCAGATTCCATTAGCCCACAACTGAGAAAGCTGACTTGTATGTAGCTTCTTAGTAATAATGATATTTGTGAGCATTAGTAGTTACTCTGTCATGCTCTGAGGGCTTTACATGTATTAATTCCTACAGTCATTACAATCTTCCCATTTTACAGATAAGAAGACTGAGGCACAGAAAAGTTGAGTGACTTGCCTTGCAACTGTTGGCACAGGGAGGTGAGCCCTGGCAGCCTAGCTCTTCTCCATTCTCATAACTGCAAACAGAAGGGCTCAGGACCCATTTGGGATTTAGCAGAAAAAGTCTTGTTTTTCGAGGAACTGGCTGCAAACACCCAGAAACTCATAAAGCCCTGACCTAGCCTTTCTGGCATGTTATGTGCAGCAGTGAGGCTTGGCAGTGAGCCTGGGGTTCTCTGAGGTTTTTTTTGCTGGTTGAAAAAAGCCCAAGTTCTAACTCAAGAGTGGAGAGTTTCCTTGACTGCATCTGTGCAGACAGGCTAGAAAATAAATGCTACAGTGCGGGAGACTGACCTGATAAGGGTTAAATCCTGGGGGCTGCCTCGCTATGTGATTTCAGCTTGAGGCCCCCCTTTAGCTCTCTGTCCCGCCTTCCTCAAGAATGTTTTTTACAACCTTGTGACTCCAGCAAGTCTGGCTTGTGGCTACACTTCGAGGAGCAAAAACCTTTTGTATTGTTAATGTATAAACCAGGTCTTGAGATAAACAAGAGTCTTGTATGCCGAATGTCACGTCTTATATGGTATATATATGAGCTTCAATAAAGACTGGGATCGGTCCAGTGTTGTCCGATCCTCTCAACCCCATCTTGCTTTCATTCTTTTCTTCTAAGCTCCTCGACAGCAGGGTTCCTGGGGGTTTCGCCTTACTAGCGCTGGCCGCGGCACTACAGTGGCTGACAATGCACGATTCAAGTGGTTTTGCTACATTTTCAGCTTGACTGGGAAACTCTGAGAATAGACTCAAGACTCCACCTTTGGCTTGATCCAACAGAGGCATGAAATTGATGGTCAAGTGTGAATAAATAGCCGGCTATGCTCTGAGCCTCTAAGTGACACTGAGTGGGGACGGGTACAAGTGAAGCCACTGGTTCAGGGAGGAGAGGTCTGCTCTACAGACGAGACCGCCTTTCATGTCCTGAAAGAGGATGCACTTTCTTCTGATTACTTTCTTAAAAATTAAGCCATGTTGTTTATAATAATAACCACGTATTAAGCTCTTACCATGAGCCAAGGGCTATGCTTGCTAAAGTTACCTTTATAGACTTATAGGCTTCTTTGCTTCGCATACTTCCCTCTTTCATTCCTGAGAACCACCCTGAGGTCAGCACTAGAATTCCCCCATTTCATGAATGAGGACGCTGAGGTTGAGACCCCGCAGCCAGAGGCGTCTTCAGTTCTCAGGGCAGCAGAGCCTGCCTGGGCCACTCCCCACCCCTCCCAGGGGGTCTGTTTAGCGTGTTTTCTTACTGCTGAGCTGGATGGGCCCCCTGGGGGCAGGTGAGTCACAGCCAAGGAGGAAGCCTAGCCTGTGTCCCAGGGCAACCAATATGCATGCTCTCCCCTCCCATGTGGATCTGGTCACCAAGGGGACAATACGCTGGGTTTTCTCAGAACCACAGAAGGAACCAGCTGGGCCCTGAGTTCCTGGGTCTGGGTTCGTAGGGAGTTTACCTTCACCGCTTCCCAGCTGGAATTCACCAAGTGCTGCCGGAAGGGCCCGAAACCTGGAACCAAGGACAGGCTGGTTTGCTCAGGCCAGGCTTGGGCCGAGGTGTCTGCTTCTGCGTTGCTCCCCCCACCTCCTTGGGGACCTCTTGTGGCTCCTGGGGCCATCAAGGACCAGTGGGGGCTCCATGTACCCCTTTCCTGTGGAGGCTTGCAACCTTACTAATTTGAGAGTGTTTCCCAAGTTCTCTTATGTGAAGTGTTGTGGGGGAGCCCAAGAAGAATGTGGAGCTGATCCACCACAAAGTAGGAGGGCTCCAGAGGTGTGTGCACATATGTCCAGTTAAAACGCATGCTGTGTGGAGAGCCCAGAAACACACCCATGTGAGTATGCCCAGTTGTTTGTGACCAAAGGTACAAGAGCAACTCAGTGGAGGTGGAAGAGCCTTTCAATAGACAGGACTGGAAAAACTGACACCAATCAAAAAAAAATGGATCCCTCAGCCTGCACTGTATACAAAAATTAATTCCACTGCACTGTATACAAAAAAAAAAAAAGAAAATTGGAGAAGGAAATGGCAACCCACTCCAGTACTCTTGCCTGGAGAATCCCATGGACGGAGGAGCCTGGTGGGCTACAGTCCACGGGGTTGCAAAGAGTCGGACACGACTGAGCGACTTCACTCACTCTCTCTGTATACAAAAATTAATTCCATGCATCATGGACTCAAATGTAATAAGTAAAATAAAAAAAACTTTGGGGGGCTTAGTGGTGAAAATCTTGGGACCAAGTGTTAGGCAAAGAGTTCTTAGACTTGATACCGAGTGCATGATCCACAAAAGTGAAAAATGAGAAAGTGGACCTCATCCAAATGAAAATCTGTTGCTCTGCAAAAGATCCTGCTGAGAGGACGAAAAGACATGCTGTAGACATCTGTGAATCACGCATCTGACAAAGGCACTGTATACAAAATGTAGAAATAACTCTCAAAACTCAACTTTCAAAGACAGTCCAATTAGAAAAAGGGGAAAGACATGAAGAAACATTTCCCTGAAGAGGATATACAGGTGGCAAATAAGCACATGAAAAACTGTTCAACGTCATTAGCCATCAAAGAAATGCAAATTAAAGTCACAATGAGGTGTCACTACATCTCTATCAGAGAGGCTAAGATAGAAATACTGGTAATACCAAAAGCTGATGGGGATGAATAGGAACTAGGTCACATAGACATTGCTGGTGGGAAGGCAAAATGGTGTGGCCACTGGGAAACAGGTTGACAGGTTCTTTTAAAACTGAAAGTGTTCTTCCAAGGACTTTCTCTGTTCCATATTTACCCCAGAGAAATAAAAACTTACTTTTACACAGAAACTTGTATACAGATGTTTACTGCAGCTTTATTTGTAATAGCCCATAGCTAGAAATCACCCCAATGTCTTTCAATGAGTGAATGGTTAAATAAGCTGGTTCATCCAGATCATAGAATACTGCTGAACAGTGAAAATGCAAAAGTGGAAGCAACCCAGGTGTCCATCGGCTGATGATGAATAAACAAAACTGGTGCTACGTCGCTTCAGTCGTGTCCAACTCTGTGCGACCCCATAGACGGAAGCCCACCAGGCTCCCCCGTCCCTGGGATTCTCCAGGCAAGAACACTGGAGTGGGTTGCCATTGCCTTCTCCAATGCATGAAAGTGAAAAGTGAAAGGGAAGTCGCTCAGTCCTGTCCGACTCTTAGCGATCCCATGGACTACAGCCTACCAGGTTCCTCCATCCATGGGATTTTCCAGGCAAGAGTACTGGAGTGGGGTGCCATTGCCTTCTCTGGTATTAGCCATACAGTGGCACATCTTCTGTCAGTAAAAATAAATGAAGTGCTATGGCCACACAACAGCATGGATGAGCCTTGAAAACATTAGGCTCAGTGCGCGAGGCCAGTTACAAAAGTTTATCATTCCATTTACGTGAGATGTTCGCATCAGTCGCCTGTAAAGACTGAGCTTGTGTGTGTGTGTGTGTGTGTGTGTGTGTGTGTGTGTGTGTGTGTGTAGTGGGGGAGTAGGGATGAGGATCGAGTCTCATCCTCAAACTCAAGGGGGTCGAGTTTCTTTTCAGGGTAATGAAAATGTTCTAAAATTGATCGTGGTGATAAGTGCATAACTGTGACTACACTAAAAGGCATTGAACTGTATACTTTAAATGAGTAAACTGTATAGCATGTGAATTACATCTCAATAAAGCTAACAAAATTGCTTTGAAAATGAAGGAATTATTGGTATACACAACTTGGATGAACCTCAAGGGAATTATGCTGAATGAAAAAAAGGTCAATCTCAAAATGATACATATTGTATGATTCTACCTTTATAATATTTGTAAATTATAATTTACATCTATAAAATTAATTATAGAGATGAAGAACAGAATAGTGGTTACCAGGAGTTAGAGATAGGGGAAACAGTGAGTGTGGTTCTAAAGGTATAATTCAAGGAAACCTTGTGATTTGGGTTCTGTTATTTATCTTGATGCTGGTGGTTACACGAAGCTAAGCATGGGATAAAACTGCATAGAGCTGTGCACATGTGTGCACACATACACACATGCACACAGAGCTATACCAAGGTCAGTATCTTAGCTTTGATACTGAAGATGTTAACATTGGGGGTCTGGCTCTAGGGGACCATTCTATACATTTCTTTGCAAATTCTTGTGAATCTATAATTATTTCAAAATTTTAAAAAGAGGTATGATTTGGTCCAGAGTTTCTCAAATGCTAATGTGCATGTATATCTTATTAAAATATAGAATCTGATCGGTCAGGTCTGGGGTGATGCTGGAGATTCTGAGTTCCTAACACGCTCCCTTAGCTCCCTAAGGCTACTGGCTCTCGCCACACTTGGACTAGAAAGGCTCTGAACAACTAGGATCAGAATACTTCACAGGGGGAGAGAGTGGCTGGAGTAGAGGTGATTGGGGAAGTCTCCAGGAGGAAGTGGGGGTGAGCAAGGACTTTACCAGGGGAGAGGCAGAGGAGTTGCAGGGAGTTAGCCTGGGCGAGGAAGCCCCACGGAAGAGGCTGGCAGGTCTTTACATGGGGAAGGAGTGAGAGCTGGATGAGGCTTGTGGGCAGAAGGGCTTGTTCCTTAAACTGGGAACACTTATCTACACTGTGTATGATTACGTCATTTAACTGCAATTTATTATGATCTCTAATAAAAGGAAATTAAGTAGAATTTTGCTTTGGGGAGGACAGCAAGCCCCCTCTGGGACTAGCTTAGGAAACGTTTTCTGCTGGCCTGGGGAGAGAGACTCCCTCACCCTCTCACTATGATTGCCGCTCCTTTTCATGGTATCCACACCATCCAGCGGCCCCATCAAAGCTCAGGCCACGGTCTGACGACAGCCAGAAGTGGTTGGAGACCTCAGTTTTTGGGTTCAGGCTTCTGCTGTTGCATCTCACCTCAGCCCCACCTCTTAGCAAAGGGGTGATCTTGAGCAAGTAACTCAGCTTCAGTGCCTTGGCTTTCTCATCTGTAAAATGGGCACTAATCATACTAACCTAATAGAGTGATTTGCAGATTGAATAAGTCAATAAAGTGGAGCATCTGCAATACTGCCTGGAGTACAGGAAGCAGGCAAGTGCTAAGAGCTTGCCTTCGTGGTGGTTCAGGTACGTACCTCCTGGGACCGATTAAACAATGCTGAGTATGGCATGTATTAGTTCTAGAATCTAGTAGGTGCTCAGCAAATGCTAAATCCTTTTTCACCCAGTAGCATGTCTCTCCCAGTAGCATGGGATGGGCTCCAGCTAGATCCTTGGTCTGCCCTATTCTCTCTGATCATTTGATGCCACCATTTCTCAGCCCCAACCCCCTACTTGGGCACTGAGCTTGTCAGTCAGGGGTCCTGCCCTTTCTTTTCCATGTTGAGATTTCACCTATACTTCAGGCCCTATTTCTCTCTCTCTAGAAATTGAGAGGCATGTACAGGTATGTATATATGTGTGTGTATATATATATGTATGGGGGGATTATAAGGGGATTTATTATTTATTATAAGGGGATTTATTTATTATTATATATTGGCTCACATGATTATGAAGACTGAGAATTCCCCAGATCTGTCTGCCATCTGTAAGTTGTAGACCCAGGAAAGCCAGTGGAGCAAATTTCAGTCCGTGGTTGAAGGCCTGAGAACCAGGAGCACCCATGTGAGGGCAGGAGAAGATTGATGTATCAGTCCATGCCTTCAGACGGAGGGAATTCAACCTTCCTGGGCTTTTTATTCTATTCGGGCCCTTAATAGATTAGATGATGCCCACCCACACTGGGGAGGGCACTGCTTTCCTGAGCCCACTGATTTAAACGCTAAGCTCCTCCAGAAATACCCTCATAGACACATCCAGAAAGAATGTTTAACTAGGGGTCTGGGCACTCTGTGGCCCAGTCAGGTTGACACACGAAAGTAATGATCACACGGCCCCTAGGATGGTGCCAGGAGGAGGGGCCAGGCCCCTGGGGCCTCTCCCTTCATCTCTCCTGCAGTACGGCCTGTGTTCAGAGCTCAGTGGTTCCTGCCTGGCTCTGTAGGGAAGATCAGTGGCTGGCAGATGGGTCTATGACTGGGGAAGGACTCACTGCAGGGTGGGGGGCAGTGGGCTGCTGGTGGAAGTAGCATTCTCTAGCTCAGCTTTACCAGGTGAGGCTTTGAGTTCTAGCAATCTGATTCCTGGGATGCATTTCTCAATCATGATTCCGAGATGGGGAGGAGCTATGACTAACTACCACTGTCTGGAACCCCGCTCCTATCCCCACCCCTGCAGAAGCCAGTTCTGGAGAAGACTGTGCCTCTGAAGTTGGGGGACCTCTGGGTATAGAACACTCATAACTTCACTCACAAAGGGTAAAACTTTCTCAGGGAAGAGAAAAGTTTGGGACAGGATGTCCCAAAGTGGCCAAGCAAAAAAAAACAAAATAGGAAAATATTGAGATTAAGGAAAATCACTGGGAAACCAAGTACCTTCTGGGATGACTGTAGGAATACTAAAAATGCAGTGACATTTTTAGTCCGCACCAAGTCACATGCTGCTTTAGAATCACATTCAGATCAGTGTATTCAGATCATCTCTTATCTGTTTTCAATTAGGCAAAACAACTCAGCAAATGAAGGTCTGAAGCTTTTGTTTTGCATGGTCAAGCCTTACGCTTTACACTTGGCAAGCCCTTGGGTGGAACTTGTGAAAAGTGGCTGGAGAAATCTCCTGGAATCAGGAGAGGCCCTTTGGAGGGAGGCAGGCTTTCTGTCTCCCACTGGCACTGTGGGGTGCCAGTCCGAAGGCCTTGGTCTTGAGGCAGTTTGTCAGAGCTCTTGTTCCCTCACCATCTGTCTATGTGCCAATGTCTTGGCGAGATTTACATGTGAAGCAAATCCAATTAAATGAAAAGACCGCCCCTGGCAGCTCAGAGCATTTTTAATAAAGGAAGGCCATGTTCTGGAGGCCAGTGGGCATTCCCAAATCACCGCTGATGATCAGCTACCATCAAACAATCTAGAGTTTGCCAGCAAATCTCAGGCTGACAGGACAGAGGCAGGGGTCGTTAATGTGAGTCTAAGACCTGCCCTGGTGCTTCAGCATTCAGATTTCATTTGTGACAAGTATCATATTTATCAGGTTACACTGTCCTTAGGAATTCAAGGGTAATTTGAGCCAATCTCTAATACCCAAAATAACACAAATGAGAACAAGGGAGATAAAAGGTTTTCGAAAGAACTTTGTTTTTCTCAGAAGGTTAACAGGAGTTTGATTATAGTCTGAAAATATTAAGATAGGTAATGTTCAATTTCCCACACACACAGGAACCCTTGTCTCTTGTTTCCTTCATCCACACAATTCAGAAAACTTCAAATATGCCAAATGTGACTGACTAAAAATAAAGAGCTGTGTGAAGAAAACAAGCCCTCCAGGGACCAGCTGTGACAATGACTGGGGGTGTCTAGGGTGGATTTCGAATGTGCTGCTAAAAGGTAGGAGTGGGTGGCTACCATTCCTTCTGGGGTTCAAAGTCTAACTGGTGGCTCTCAGAGGGTGCCGAGAGTTCCCCGAGTGGCTGGAAAGTCTCCAGTTTGCAGGCGAGCTATGTGCCCTTCTTGGGGTGGTCACTGTCCCCTTCTTTCTGGGTTCCCTGCTCCCCTTCCTTTTGCCTATTAACAGCTGCACCCTAGCAGATGCCACAGGGGCCCCAGCCTCCGCTTCCCCACCCCCGTGGGCTGAAGGACAAAGGTCTAAGCCACATGTGGGCACCACTGTGTATGCCACTCAAGGGTTATTTGAAGTGAATGACATGGCAGAAGCAGAAACGCCTCTCGGTCCCCTGGTGGTTGTTTTTAACAGGGCATAGCAGGAAGTTAGCTCCATCCGGAATTATTGGCACTACCAGCTGCCACTTTTCCCCCGCGCCCCCCACGAGGGAACTATTTATGACCAGGATCAGGCAAGTGCGCATTCCACGGTTAGGCTAAAGGCAGCAGCAAGTGGAAAGCAGGAAAGTCGCCTTACCGGTCACCACCACGCAGCTGGACCGGGAATCCATGGAACCGGAGTGGGGAGCGCGCTTGTGCGCCTGCGCGGGTCAGAGGCCGGCCCCGGCTGGTGTTGGCCTCTGGCTTGGATGGATGGGGACCGACCACCCTGCAGCATTTGGGGGGCCCTGAAAAGCTGAAGACTCTGGGAGTGGGAGGAGGCTGTAAACAAGGCCTCTTGAACGCAGACATAGCCAGCTCTGGGCACGGGGCCTGCAGCAACAGAAAGTCAGAGGATCAGAGCGGCGCCACGGTCTTTCCAGCCACCTGGTTCTGGGTCACTTTGTTGGTTGCTATGTTCAGACGCGAGTCTGGTGACCAGCTGTCCCAGTTTGCCTGGGCCTGGGATTGGGCGGGAGCTAAAATCTGCTGCCACCCGTTAGCCCCAGCAAGTCATGATGGCGGGGACACTTACAAGGTGTTTGTTTAGACCGTGGCTTGATAAAATATGGTAACTCTTGAAACTGATTCTGCAGAATATGTGAGGGGAAAAAAAGGAAAAAGAAACAGGCCAAAACCACAGATGAAGCTTATGGTTAAAAGGATGGTTGAAAGCACCTGCCGTCTATAAACTGTGGGTCCTCAGGCCAGTTAATCTCTCCCCACCCTTTTCTCCTTTCCTCGAAAAGGGGATGGTCACAGCACCGTTTCCTGGGTAGAGAGCGCCGGGCACTGTCGCTAGCCTTCCCGCAGCCCTGGGGGCAGAGGCTCACATAGCCGGAAAGTCTGCTCCGGCTTCCCTGGCTGGGGTCTCACCAACCCCCATTCCGACTTTGATCAGCGCCCAATCCCAATAGGGCGCTGGAATGGCTACATGCCCCGAGAAATGCATGGGCTTGCCTCCTAGCTCTAGGGACATTCCCCGCTCCTCCTAAATTGTCTGAGTAACCAAAAGAGCTAACACCTGGGGCTAGTACCTCTATTGAAGAAGCCATGTCATGAAACATGAAACTTTTTGACCTTTCAGAATAAACTACTTAAAAAAAAAACTTTTTAAAAATTAAAAATACTTTTTTTTTTTTAAACTAAAGTGTTCTAACAAGAGGTACAAAACCCATAATTCTAGGACTTCCCTGGAGGCCCAGTGGTTAAGACTCTGCCCTTCCAATGTAGGGAGTACAGGTTCAATCCTGGCTGGGGAATAAGATTTTATATGCTATGTAGTACAGCCAAAAAAGAAAAAAAAGAACAAACAAACCATAATTCTTTTTCCACATCTGAGTGAGGCCAGGGGAAGCCAGTAAAACACCATGTCCCCCAGCATCACACTGCTTCCCCAAGTTCAGAATACTCCCTAATAGAGGGTGTGACTTTGAGGTTTCATCTTAATTGGCCCCATGATTAAAAAAAAAAAAAAGTACACCTCCACCCCTACTTAATTGGGATCACTTCAGCAAACTAGACTCCACGTGATGCCTTCCTGGGTCACTGAACCAATGGGACTTTCCTTTTAATTGGCCCCTGGTGTGGTGGGCTGCAGGCTTATTTGCAGCAGACAACAGGTGGGAAGTGGCATTTCCCCCGGTGGCCTTTCCCTGCCTGCTCTGGGAAGCTGGGGCGACCTTGTTTTGCAAGAAATACAGAGGGCTTTGCATGTCACCTTATTCTGAGATTAACACAGACAATACAAAAATCCATGTGTAAAGTAATAACCAATTTCTCATATTCTCACTGTTGATGTTTTCTCTACCTCCCCGCCTCCCACCCCCAGCTCTGATAAACGGATCCCCTGGTTCATGTCACTCACCTAGTCCTTCTATCAGAAGGGTTTGTCCATCACTTATAAACGAAGAGATTAAATCACTGGAAATGCCCACATTTGTAAAGTTCATTACTGCTAAGGTCAAACTCTGATATCGACACAACTAACGAGGTCTGGGTATCTAACTTGTGTTTACTAATGTCAACTCATCATGCCTCAAAATAGACTCCTCAACTGTTAAGACTGCCCATTTTTAACAATGCTACTTTCCTCTACTTTTCGGATAATGAGGCTGCAATTTTTATTTTCCAGGATTTGACATGAGCCATTCCTATTTTAACTGCAACTGAAATATGTCCTGGAATTTTCACTTTCCCATAATTCACTTATTTTCTTATCTCCTAAAATTTTCTCTAATTTTATAATCAATAAACAAGAAAATGAGAGACATACATTTTGACTTAGCCACAGTGACATGTCTGATTGTATTCATCCCCCCTTTGGGAGAAAAATACACACACATTCTCACTCTTAAAAATGAGAACAATTCAGAGAAGTATGGATTTAAGGTCTGACATCTGCACTTTTTTCACTGTAAAATAAATGGTCCCCAACGGTCACCAATGTCAAACACAATCTTTAGACTGAGGAAATATAGTAAGCCTAAGAATGAACAAGGCAACTAAAGAGAGCTGTCTTGTTTAACAAAAAGCACAGTGATCTTCCTTACAAGTTAGATTCCCGGGAGGAAAATCCTTGTAATCATATTTGACTCTGGGATTAAGAGGACGAGGTGTGACCCTCTCTCAGTGAATCGGAAAGCAAGCAGCAATATGCAGGTATTCTCACCAGGAAGGACACATGGGGTTGCCAAGATGACACTATCCCAAGACTTAAAATATTTCTCATTTTGAACCAAACATACAATGCTGTGAGGTTTGTTTTAATTTTCTTATTGGCAAGTTGTGACTTTCTGCTTAAGCAAGAAGGATTTAAAAGGTTTGTTTATTGTCTCTGACACAGACAACTCTTGCAACACGTTTTGTACACTTGACATAAATGCTGCTGCTGATGCTGCTAAGTTGCTTCAGTAGAGATGTAATCAAACTGGTCAAATTCCTCTTAGGAGGTAGAGAAAATAAATCAGCGAGAAGCACTGGTGGTTAAGATAATAATAATGTGTATATGTACCACAGCTTTCTTATCTATTCATCTGCTGATGGACATCTAGGTTGCTTCCATGTCCTGGCTATTATAAACAGTGCTGCGATGAACATTGGGGTACACGTGTCTCTTTCAGTTCTGGTTTCCTCGATGTGTATGCCCAGCAGTGGTATTGCTGGGTCATAAGGCAGTTGTATTTCCAGTTTTTTAAGGAATCTCCACACTGTTCTCCATAGTGGCTATACTAGTTTGCATTCGACCAACAGTGTAAGAGGGTTCCCTTTTCTCCACATCCTCTCCAGCATTTATTGCTTGTAGACTTTTGGATCACAGCCATTCTGACTGGCGTGAAATGATACCTCATTGTGGTTTTGATTTGCATTTCTCAGATAATGAGTGATGTTGAACATCTTTTCATGTGTTTGTTAGCCATCTGTATGTCTTCTTTGGAGAAATGTCTATTTAGTTCTTTGGTCCATTTTTTGCTCAGCCATTAAAAAGAATACATTTGAATCAGTTCTAATGAGGTGGATGAAACTGGAGCCTATTATACAGAGTGAAGTAAGCCAGAAAGAAAAACACCAATACAGTATACTAACACATATATATATGGCATTTAGAAAGATGGTAACGACAACCCTGTATGCGAGACAGCAAAAGAGACACAGATGTATAGAACAGTCTTTTGGACTCTGTTGGGGGGTGGGGATGATTTGGGAGAGTGGCATTAAAACATGTATAATATCATATAAGAAACGAATCACCAGTCCAAGTTCGATGCAGGATACAGAAAGCTTGGGGCTGGTGCACTGGGATGACCCAGAGGGGTGGTATGGGGAGGGAGCTGGGAAGGGGGTTCAGGATGGGGAACACGTGTACACCCGTGGCGGATGCACGTTGATGTATGGCAAAACCAATACAATATTGTAAAGTAAAAACTAATAATAAAAAAATTAAAAAAATAAACTTTTGTTTGAAGAAAAAAGATAATAATAATGATAATTTAATAATAAATAATAATAACTCTCCTCTGTCAAACATCACTGCTTCCAGATCAGCTACTTATTCTACCATAAGACATAGAACTGATGGCCAAACTGCCTCTTGTCAAAGCAGTTTGAAAAATGTCACTCTTTTAAGGTAGCTTTTGGGACTCAACCTTCCCTATCACTTTGCTTTTTCATCTTAATAATCCAGCAGGGGTGGACACACAGTTTCTGTAGAGCTAGATGGTAAATATTTTAAGCTTGTGGACCACATGGTATTTCTAGCAGCCACAGATAATATGCAAATGGTGGGTGTGGCAATGTACCAATAATTATCTATGGACGCGGAAATTTTAATGTCCTTGCGTCACAAACTGTTATTCTCCTTTTACTTTTTTTTTCAGCGATTTACAGGTGTAAAAATTATTCTAGCCCACAAGCTGCACAAAAACAGGCAGTGGGCTGGGTAGGGGCTGTATGTTGCAGTTTGCCAAACGCTGCCCTAGAACACAGTTTTTCTCCTATACAGAACATGACATCGCTGGGGGTAAAGTGACCTTGTGGTATACATGAACACATTTTCAGCAGGTTTTAATTAAAATCAAAACAAGGATTGAGTAATTCAGAATGTTCCATCAAAAACCCATTGCTTTCTCTTTTTTTGTTAGGTTCACCAGGTGTTAAATTAGAGGAGCATTCTGAATGAATATGGTAGACAGTTTTGTTTTCAAAAATGGTACCATTTATGATTTTTAACTGCTGTGGAATTAGCTCTCTGAAGCAGTTATCAACTGATATTTTTTCTCACTCATGTGTGTAACTGCTGGTTGTGCTGGGCAAGATTTGGCTCCACCACCCAGATAAGAAAGAATCTTGAAGCTGTGCTTCATTTTGGGGGAGAGTTCAGATGCCATGTACTTATGTTTTTAACCTTCCTACTAAAGCCTCACTCTCAAATGCTTATGACATTTACTTATTTAAATATAAAAAAATCTGAGACTTTTATAACATTCTGAAACAACCATTTAAAACTGTTTTGGAACAATTAGGAAACTGGTATGTTAGAGACCATATAACAATGCTGGGACTAGCGTTCCATGGGAAACTGGTTTGAAAGATAATAGTTTTTGTAACTTCACCTATGAAATTTGAATTAATAGCTTAAAAACTAGTGCTTTAAAATTTCTGACAGTCTGCTGTGATAGACTGTAAATCTATTTTACTGTAAATCTCTTTCTTTTCTTCAATTACATTTACTAATTGGTTATTGCTCATATATGAGAAAATTGTTAGCTTGGGTAAATGCCAGTCTCAAATCCAGCCAGTTGTATCAGATCCAATAGTTTCTAAAATAAATTATCACAGAATTCCTAGGTAGACAATCAGATAGTCTATAAATAAGTTGTTGATTTCTAAACCATCCTCAAACAGTTTTTTTACATTTTATAGGAGAAAGGTCTGTGGGTAATTTTTCTTGGTCTTGTATTTTTCCTTTGATTTTTGCTAAGTCTTGATTTTTTTGTTCTTTTATTTTTAAGGATTACATTCTCTTGACTGAAAAGTAACAACTGCCACTACAGCAGTTGGTTTCTTTTTAAAATCGAATACCTCACTAGCCCTATTGTTTAAATACTGGATTTTTCTTTCAAATTTCATAAATACCTTGGGAATGGCTAGAACAGTTGTGTGCTTAACACTGAGGAAATTCCTGTGTAGATAACTGAGGCCATTTGAAGGACGAAGCAGCGTGCTTAACAACCTCCTGGAATGAAGGGAAGACCATACTGAAAGCATGCTGCAGGCCCCTATTTTCCAGTTTACATATATAAACAATATTTTTCATTTTTCTTTGTTAGAGTCAAGGGCAATTTTGGTGTCAAAAGTGTCATGTGTCTAAGTAGGTTTGAGGACGATTTAGAAATCAACAACTTATTTACAGACTATCTGATTGTCTACCTAGGAATTCTGTGATAATTGATTTTAAAAACTACTGGATCTCATAAAACTGGCTGGATATGAGGCTGGCATTTACCCAAGCTAACAATTTTCTTATATATGAGCAATACCGATTGGTAAATGTAATTGAAGAAAAGAAAGAGCCATTAAAAATAGCCAACAAATATCAGAAATATATAGGAATAAACCTATCAAGAAGTATATAAGATCCATTTATAAGAACTGTAGAACTTTGGCACAAAAAAAAAAGGCAAGAGTAAAGTAAAAGTCCTGACTAAGCCAAGGTGTGCTATGTTCTTTGATGAAAAGACTCAAAAGTTTGAAGCTGTTAATATTCTGCAAATCAGTGTTCAAAACTAGGCACAATCTCCATCAAACCTCAATGACTTTGCAATCTTAATTAGTTGGTTCTAATATTTGATGAGGGAAAGTTTGTCCTCTCGCATATTTAAATACATGATAAAGCTGTGGTCATTCAAACAGTGTGCTATTGTATAAATAGTAAAAAGGGTAATAAAGCAAGAGTCATAATGTATATAGGGATTTAATAAATGGTTAAGGAAGTAATTAAAATTAGTGGAGGAAAGAACGGACCATTTGATGGTATTGGAACAATTGGCTATAGTGAGATGTATTCCTTATGCTACATACATAAATAAATTCTAGTTGGATTTAAAATTCAAATCTAAAGACGCCAAATAGTACAAAAACTGAAAGCAAATGTAGAAGGGTTTATTTCTAATTTGGGGGTGGTCTCAGCCTACCCAAACAAGACAGAACACTCAGATACTATAAAGGAGAAGAAGTATTTGACTAAGCTCTAACTTTGGGACAGAAGTTGAATAAGCAGCTGAGAAGCAGGCAACTTTTCAGTTTACAGCTCTTTCTTTTTAAAAAAGTAACAGGAATTCAGTAAGTAACCATGTATGTAATTTTAAAAACAACACAAAAACTTAAAAAAAGGTATCAAGATATCAAAACATGTTTGAACATGTTTTGTTCAAACAAACACTGTATGTTTTGCAGCAGGGGTTAATAAATCTTTAGCCCTATGGGCCAACAGCTGAAGTAGCATCCTTGATTTATCAGGGGCTCCACCAGGCACAGGGGCTGAAAAAGAGATTTCTTCCCACCTCAGGGACTTTGTACTTGCTGTAGCCTTGGCCATTTTCCCTTCCCATATCGCTCATTTTCCTCATGGTTTTTCCCTCCTCCCATCCCCTTTCTCTATTTTTTTCCCCCTTAGCTCTTATTTAACATACCATTCTGTTCTCTTTATCTCCTGCCCACTCTTGCCCATAAAGTAGCCTCCGTAAAGGCAAGGTTTTGTCCATTTTGTTCACGGCTGAATCCCTAGAGTCCAGAACAGTATAGGCCCTAAGTTGCCTCAGTTGTGTCTGACTCTTTGTGACTGTGGACTGTAGCCGCCAGACTCCTCTGTCCGTGGGGATTTTCCAGACAAGAATACTGGAGTGGGTTGCCATGCCCTCTTCCAGGCAATCTTCCCAACCCAGAGATCAAACCCAGCTCTTCCACATTGCAGGCAAATTCTTTACCATCTGAGCCACCAGGGAAGCCCAAGAATACTGGAGTGGGTAGCCTATCTCTTCTCCAGGGTATCTTCCCAATCCAGGGATCAACCTCGTGTCTCTTACATCTCCCGTGATGGCAAGTGGGTTCTCTATCATTAGTGCCACCAGGAAGTCTCATAAGGCCCATAGCAGGAACCTAACAAATGTGCATTGAAAACAAGGAGGTGTTAGGAGGAGATAAGTGTCTGAAATGCTACCACTCAAGAAGCTCTGTTTTCATCACTGTAGAACGTGAAATCTCACAGTTGCAAGAGACGAGTCAGGATGGCTCTAAGGGGAGCCTCCAGCTCTGGACACATCAGATACTGCAGTGATATGAACAGAAGTGAAACTGGGCCTATTTTTCATCTTCTGCTTGGGGATCTCTTGGTCTTCCTCAGGCGGGTTGCCACAAAGGTAGGGTTACACCGTGCGGAGTAGCTAAGAGGCTCCCCTGAGCCAGTGTTTGCTGGGGTGCAGGGAAAAGCAGGGAAATGAACTCTAGACCCATCTTGGGGGCAGAGGGCCAGAAAAGCTGAGGATGGAGCTGGAGGGAGCCAGGCCAAGGGCAAACTCCAGAGCTGCCAGCCAAAGAGGGGAGGTGCTAGCTGATTGGCCATAGGCCTTTGGGTTCCAAGGCCATTGGCATTTTAAAATCACCCTGACAAAAAACATCCTGAAACAGGCCAAGAAGAAATAGTAGAGAAGCAAATGCTTCTCACTGAATTTTGCTGTCTTAAGTGAGTACAAGCTTGAATATTTAATAAATAAAAGTATTAGTTATCAGAAAAAGTAGTTTACAGTTGTTAGGAAAGAAACAGAAAAATGGGCAGAAAAAAATTACCTGATGCCCTGGCTTTGAGTGTCATTCGTTGTCTTTGAGCGTCCTTTCAACTGTATACATTTTCAAAAAGGTATAAAACCAGGGATTCTTGCCCACAGAAATAGAAATAGTAGAAGAAAGTGGGAAGGGGCTCAAAGAGTGGGGTGCCGGACCCAGGGGCCCTGGTGAGAAGATGAGGCTGCAAACAGCTTCTCTTCCAACAGGAATAGTTAGTGTGTAATGGTGCAAGCCGCTCAATCCTGTCCCAGTCTTTGCGACCCCGTGGACTGGGGCCCGCCAGGCTCCTCTGTCCTTGGAATTCTCCAGATAAGGATACTGGAGTGGGTAGCCTTTCTCTTCTTCAGGGGATCTTCCCAACGCAGGGATTGAACCTAGGTCTCCCAGCATGCAGGAGGATTCTTCACCATCTGAGCCACCAGGGAAGCCCCAGAGGGATACTAACTACTCACTACTCCTCGGAGGTGGTGATGAGTGGTGCAAACTCGCTGTGCAAACTATGTAGGGAGCCGGGGCCCCTAGAGACAGGTTACAGGTCGATAGCCCCGGGGCAGGGGGCGGGAGCCATGGGGACCCGGGCAATTCAGGGCGCGGGCGGGGCCGCCGCGGGTCCCGGTGCGGGGCACCCCTGGGGACCGGACCGGGGCGGGGCGCGGGGCGCGCGCGGGAGCATGGACGCGGAGGCCGCCCGCGGAGCCACAGGTAAGGGGCGTGGGGGCAGCCCGGCCGCCGGCCCGCCCGCCTCCTTCGCCGGCCTCCGCGAGGGCCCCACCCCGCGTATCGGGTTTCAATGGCTGGGCTGGTCCGAGCGCTCCGGGCCCCTGCGCTGCAGAGCGAGACGGTACTTCGAGAGCCGCGCGCGGCCAAGGAAACTCCCCGGAGTCGGCGCCAGGGCGCCGCAAGCCGCGCACCTGTGGCCGCAGCGGAGCGAGACAGCGGGCGGTCCGGGAGGTCGGGGTCTCGGCGCGCGGGGCTCTAGCGCTCACCGACCGGAGGCGCACCCACCAAGTGGTCTCGGTCACCGTCCTCCCGACAGTTCCGAGGATCCCCGGCTGCCGGGGACCCGCAGCTCTCTGCCTTCCGTTAACCTCGGAGGCCTAAGAAGATCACGGTGTTGGGGGGGGGGGGAGCGGGTGCGGGGGGACTCCATAAAGCGTCTAGGATGGCGGCTGGCGCCCATGTGGTCCCCGCTCGGGAACTGTCAGTTTCGGCCCCGGCCCAGCCTGCCAGCCGGGGGGCCTGGGGTGGCGGGCGCGCCCGGGAGCCCGCCCTCTCTCCGGAGAACCCGGTGAAACCGTGTGACTTCTAAATTTGAAAGCACTCAGGACAAATACCCCGGAAAAGGCAATGGCAACCCACTCCAGTACTCTTGTCTGGAAAATCCCATGGACAGAGGAGCCTGGTAGGCTGCAATCCATGGGGTCGCGAAGAGTCGGACACGACTGAAGAGTCGGACACGACTGAGAGACTTCACTTTCACTTTTCACTTCCATGCATTGGAGAAGGAAATGGCAACCCATTCCAGTGTTCTTGCCTAGAGAATCCCAGGGATGGGGGTGCCTGGTGGGCTGCCGTCTATGGGGTCGCACAGAGTCGGACACGACTGAAGCGACCTAGCAGCAGCAGCAGCAGGACAAATACCCCAAAGCGTTGCCTGCGACCCTGCAAAAGAAAGCAAAGTGTGGATGGGTGCAGGCATAGACAGGGGCGGTGGATGCTCTTCTGCACCCTTCCCTGTCTCCTCGGGGACCCGCGGCAGGAAGGGCCCCGTGGACAGGGCTCAAGGCCTCCTCACGTCCAGTCCCGCCCTCTCACCAGCCCTGCGCCCACGTGCAGTCAGAACGCAGACTGGTTACTTTCTCCCACCACACATCTCTGTAAGAGAAAACTCAGTCTTATAGAGGCTCCTTGCCTTTTACTAGAAGCCAGCAGCGGTGAATTACTTGTTTTTATAGCTTGCATTCCAAAGCTGTGACTGAGTTGTTTTTCTCTCGATTTCAAGTGAGGGAGTTAAGGACGGGACGGTGGCCACTGCCACTTGTTTGAACCGGTGACACTCCCCGTGAAAAGTTTGTCTTGGTCTAGAGATTGAGAAGGGTTTTGTCTCTAGGTTTAGAAGCAGAAGGAGAAGTGACTTTTTTCTGTAGTGCTTCCTGGAAGGTTGGTTGATAGTGAGTGCCTGTCTGTTTGAGAACTGGGGCAAGAAGACAACGTGTCTTGTTCCTTTGATATCACCTTTCTCATCTGCAAAATGGAGGAGACTTTGCCCAGTGGGGGACTTACTGTATGGAAATACCTCATGTATTTCTTTGCAGACTTTGCAGGTCTGCACACAAAGCTCAGTTTGACTTTCTCCCCTCCCTTCCCTCTCAGAGTGGTGCCGTGAGTCAGAGAGTTCCTCCCAGCTAGTGCCTTAGACCTGCTTATTCCACCCAGCTTTACTCTGTTTTAATGGGAAAAGTAATGGTCATTTCATCTTCTGGAAAAGTGCAGTTGGCCTAAGCGGCTTCAGGACTTTCCTGTATTTATGTCAGCGTTTGCTGTGGCTTTCAGGGTTGCTGATGCCCAGGTGACACGCAGCAGTTGCACATTTTTCATTCCCACATGTGCTAGATTCTAATGGATGGGAGTTCTGCATAGCTGAATCCACGCCTGGGCTCTGATAGCCCGTTTCCAAAAAGGCTTCAGCCAACCATGCCTACGTGGGAATAAATCCTTTTTCTTTTAGCAAGGAGGCATGAGACTGAAAATTGTTGCTTTCAGATAAGGCTGTATGCTGGTCCCCACTTAGTTCTAGCACGCAAAGCTAGGGAAAGGGCATGTGACGTTCCCATGAGAGTTGCCTCTGTATCTAGATGAGGTTCCTCAGTAAAGGTGTGCATGGGATGAGGGTTACCCTCAATAATTCAAGACATATCCGAGGACCACACACGCAGTCTCTCTCTCTCTCTCTCTCTGAACGTTTGTATGTGTTTTTAATTTCCCTGATACTGAAGCCTTCCTGGGTTCCAACAGTCCATCTGTTGCTGTCATTTTAGCTTGGAGTATAAGAAAGGAGACAGTCAGACACAGCCCAGTCCTGTTACTCCTCCCATCTTTTACCTTGAACTTCCCTCATCTGCAAAACAAGATCTTCATCTGCCTCAGGAGGATTAGATGAGACCTTGCATTCATCAGAGTGGACTGCTGGGTCCCTGAGAAAAGTTTCAGTAGACTCAGACAAGGTGCTTTGTTTTTGCCCCCGCCCCAAACCCCCGTTTACAGGGCTTCCCAGGTGGTGCTAGTGGTAAAGAACCTGCTTGCCAATGCAGGAGACCCAGGAGATGCGGGTTCGATCCCTGGGTTGGGAAGATCTCTTGGAGAAGGGAATGGCAACCCACTCCAGTATTCTTGCCTGGAGAATCCCATAGGCAGAGGAGCCTGGCGGGCTACAGTCCACAGGGTTAGTCATGAAGAGTCAGACATGACTGAAGCTACTTAGCATGTCCAAGTTTACACAAATAATTGAAGTGTTTGTGAGAATCATCTGTTGTATGATCTCCATTTGGAAAGTCAGTTTCAAGTTCCAGTTTAGGAAAGTTAGGTGCTGGACAGTTTGCCATGGTGACAAAAGCAGAGCTTTGGAGACAGGAAAGCCAGCAAGCAAGGAGGAAGCTTGCATTGTGGGAACAGGGACCGTGGTGATGCCGCTAAAGGGACTGACTCCGGGAGGGTCAGTCCAAACATGCGACTTCAGAACGATTCAGCGTCTTCTGGTTGGAGACACAGAAGAGTTAGTCAGACGCTGACTCTGGAGCAGGCCAGGAATCTAGAAAGGCCGGTGCTGGTCTTGTGCTCTGACGGGGACCCCTGTTGCTGAGAGGAGGGAGCAGAGCAGATGGCGGTCTGGGGAGGGCGTCTCCCTGGGGAGGGCGTCTCCCCGGGGAGGGTTAGGCTCAGGGACAGATAAGCTCTGGAAACCTGAGAGGGGGCTGCGGGGAGGGCCTAGGGCTGAGGGAGGCAGGCGGGGGCTGGCTGCAGGGCTCAAAAGAGGGGCTGGAGAGGAGAGGCCACAGGGAAGGGGGTCTGAGGTCAAGGACCCTGAGGGCTGCCAGGCACAGCTGCTGTTTTTGAAATTTTCAGGAAAAGAAGAGGTAGCAGGCTGAGGAGGTGGTTGTGAGTGCAGGAAAGTGACTGTTCCCTTGCATTTTCAGAGGAGACCAGAAGGCATTTTTTGGTAAACGAAGCCTTAGAGGCACTTTTCTGCCTGCCAAGTATTGCTGTAAGCCCTTTCCACGTGTTACCTTAATTGATCCTCATGTGCTCTGCTGGGCTTCGTCATGTCCAACTGTTTGTGACCCTGTAGACTGTAGCCCACCAGGCTCCTCTGTCCATGGGATTCTCCAGGCCAGAATACTGGAGTGAGTTGCCATGCCCTTCTCCAGGGGACCTTCCCAACCCAGGCATCGAAACCAAGTCTCTCACACTGCAAGCGGATTCTTTACTGTCTGCGTCACCAGGGAAGCCCAAGAATACTGGAGTGGGTAGCCTATCCCTTGTCCAGGGGAACTTCCTGAACCAGGAATCGAACCAGGGTCTCCTGCGTTGCTGGCAGATTTTTACCAACTGAGCCACCAGGGAAGATCAGTTGATCCTTACAGAAAATAGTAAAGGTAGATACTAATTTTATCCCATTTTACTGGTGAGGAAGCTGAGGCACAGAGAGAAGTCATTTGCCTAGTCACCTGTCTAGTAAGTGGCAGTGTTGGAGTTTAAATTGGTGGTGGTTTGACTCCCAGAGAAAGGGACCTCTCATGGGGGTGATGTCTGCCCCCCCTCCCCTCCCCTAAAACCAAAGTAGAGGCTCAGGAAGGTGATATTCCATGAGCCAGTTCCTTGGAGATGAACTCATGTGAGCAAAACACTTCAAAATAGTTTAAATATTCATCAGCCATTTTGATGAATATTTTGGTCAAATATTCAGCAGACTCAAAATGTAGAAGTGTAGAGGTGTCCTCTCAGAGGAACAGGGATCTGGCAGATTGGGGCGGGGCTCTCAGTTCCCGGGAGCAAGTCTTCCCTGGGGGTTGTGGCAGAGGGCTGGACTGGGCCCTGGGAATCCCATCAGTCACTGCTTTTGTGCCCCAGGGCAAGTCTCCACTGCTTCATCAGGAGGGAAGGGAAAGGATGAGACGGTCTCTAGAAGTCTGCTCTGCCGTGCAGTGTGCCACCCACCTCCTGTCCCTGTAACCAGACTATCATTTTGCGGAGGGTAGGATCTTGCTGATCTTTCTGTCCTCCTGCCCTGCTGGCTGCTGGCACATGGTCGGAGCCCCGCGAGCCTCAGATGGAGGAATCATCTCCTTTCAGATGCTGGTGAAGGCCTTTGTTGGTTCCCTGGCTGTAGGGAGGGTGGCCAGGGGGATTTTGCAGATTTGTGGATTAGGATGTCTGATGGTGCGTGCTGCCCTGCCATCCCTGGGGTTGAGCGCCCCAGGAGATATCTTTCCAGGGGTCTTGCTCTGGCTGGGAAGGCCTGGCTCTCAGTGAGTCATCCTAATGCCTGGACGTTTTGTGTGTCCCTGTCTGTTGGCTGTGATCCTTTGCCCTCTAATGGTGTCCATCCTATAGATGGGCCTTGTTCACCTCCACCTCTAGACATCAAGGGGTATTTTATGTGCATTAAATGGGGATCTCTGCTATATGAGGCCAGGCCAGAGATGGCTGCTTTCCTAACCCCCGGCTCCTGCTGTGGCCTGGCAGAATCGAGTGAATGACTGAGTGGCCAGGTCTGGGCCTGGGAGGTGGGAAAGGGGGCGGGTGCTGAGGTGTTGTCTTTCTGACCTTTGAAACCCTAATCTGGTGACTGCCTGACCAGCCTTAGTAGGGACCTTGCCAGCAGCTGGCTCCTACCTCCTCTGATGACATTGTTATTTGTAGCTCAGCCCTGGGAAATTCCAAATAGAGGATTATAGCAAATGGCTGTGCTTTCTGCTGTGTTGTGTGGCACAGAACACAATTTTAGGGCAAAATTCAAGCACGCTTGTTGGTCAGAGGCTCCTGGCGTCTTGTGACTTTTAAAGTCAGGGTTATTGTTGGGGGTTTAAGTGACTGTCAGTAGCAACTGAAGGTCTAGGGCATTTGAATAATGCGTGTTTGGCTTTAACAGCTGTGGTTTACAAATTCCATGCCTTATGGTGCAGCCATCCTCTGCTGTGGGCTTTCTTTCCAAGGCCAGCGATCAGCAAACTTGCGTGGGGGTGGCACACACAGAGTGTGTATCCAAAGGCCACTGTTCCTTGGAAATCCAGGCTTGTCTTTCTCCTCGCTTCTCTGAGACACTGGGACTGCTCTCCCAGCAGACCTTATGCAGTCCTTGTGCCCACACAGTAGCTTTGTTTTCTGCTTAAACCAACACCTATTGTCTGTCAAGGCATAGAATTATTTTGATGTTTCTTTGCTCCTCTGAAGCTGGGCAGCATAGGGGCCACTGGGAATGGCTTGAGGCTGAGGGCTGGGGGCTCCCAGGGAGGGCAGAGGGGGAGCTCCTGTCCATGTGTGTGTTGGGGGCTCCCGAGGCCCAAACCCTCCCAGACCGCTTGGTTTCCTTGTCTTGCAGAAATTAAGACAAATGTGTTTTCTTGGAAACCGAGTCTCTAACCACTACTCGTAAATTCCACAGAGAGAGAAAGCTGTATTTGTTCCTCCATTGCACTGTGCTGAAATAACCCCTAATGAGAGTCCCTGAGTATTTTAGTGTAAGTGCTTGAGAAGTCGAAGCTGTGATGATGCCAGCCTTGCAGTGACTTCTGCTCACCGTGCTGTGTCCCCACCCACCGTGCTCTGTGAGATGCTGCTTAGGGGATCAGTTTTGCCAAGTGCTGTATGTGGGTAGAGGCATATAGGCCCAAACAGGGAATTACACATGTTCATCATTTTTACCTTTATGTTTTCTAGCAAGTGATTTCTGTAAAGCATGTGTGTAGCCCACATTTGGGCTACTAGAATGTCTTGGAAAACCATTATTGTAAGCTCTGCATAAGGAAAATAATTGTTCTGTGTTTTTCCAGAATACATGATAACTGAGTAAAAATATTAAAAAAATGCTTGCTAAAAGCATTAATAAAAATCTGTCCTTGTGCAAAAGCATAGTCTGGTTACTTGTTGATGAATATGTTTTTAATCATAAGAGTTAAATGTGAATATTGACAGATCATCTTGTTTTCATTTCTTTCCTTTTTTTGAAATTGAAATTTCCCCCACCCTGGCCCTAATTCCATTTTTTTCCCTCTCTCCTATTTTGAAATTTAATATCTATATTTCTGTTCTTTTAGGGGCTAACTTAGACATTTTAATAGGCATGTTATTTCTAACTAATCCTGAAATTAATCAGGTTTAAACTTTCTCTGAAATCATATAAGGGCCTTTGAATAACTTTACTCCAGTTACTTCCTTTCCAGTTTCTTTTCTTTTTTTGTGTAGCACCTCAGTTCTATTATGATTTTTCTTTTAATCTCCTTAAATTAGATGTTTTTGTATTGTGTGATCAGCATGGGCTTGGGTTTCATCCACATGTTTCTCATTTTCTTTGCTCCCATTCCTTCTTGACTAATTTACTCTTGAGGTCCGTTTCCTTTCCCTTGATAAGCACCCTTTTAGAAATAACTTTAGGGAAGATATGCTGGTAGTAAACTCAGATTTTGCTTTTCTAAATGTTTTTTTACGTCATCCACATTGTTGACAGTTGCTTCTGCTGGATGTGGGATGAAAGTTATCTGCTCTTTCACTTTAAAAATGTTCTTCCATCGTCTCCTGGCTTCCGTAATTGCCACCGAGAAGACCGCTGTCAGTGGAGTTGGCCTTTTCTTGGGAGGATCTGTCCCCCCTCTGACTACTTTCATCTTTTTGTGCTGCTGTTTTGCAACTTGACTACAGTATGTTTAGGAGGGGAGTTTTCTTTATTTCCCCTGCTTTAGGATTGGTTGGGATTCCAGAGTCAGAGGATTGGTGTCTTTCATTAACTGGAGAAATTTCAGTCAAATGTCATCAAATCTTGATTTTTCCTTATTATTTTTTCTCCTTCTGAAACTTCAGTTACATTGTTGCTGGATGGACCTCATCATTCTACTCTCCATCGCCCTTCACCTGCCTTTCATATTTTCCACTTGTTCTGCCTTTCTGTGCTGCATTCTGCATAATTTCTTCAGATATATATTTTCAGTTCACTGGCTATTTCAGACATACATTTCTAGAGGCTCTATTTTCTTTCCCACTTGAATCTTATTGGGCAATTCACAAATCTTGGCCCTTTACATTCCATATTTAAACTTTTAAAAAGATATTTCACATCTCTAGCTTCCATATTAGATAATTTCAATATTTGCAGCCTTTGTGAGTCTGAACCTATAGTTTGTGCTGATTTTTTTGTGGCAGTTTATTTCATCATTCATTAGAGATTTTTGAAATCAGGTCTGCTGCTGCTGCTGCTGCTGCTGCTAAGTCGTTTCAGTCGTGTCCGACTCTGTGCAACCCCATAGACGGCAGCCCATCAGGCTCCACTGTCCCTGGGATTCTCCAGGCAAGAACACTGGAGCGGGTTGCCATTTCCTTCTCCAATGCATGAATGTGAAAAGTGAAAGGGAAATCGCTCAGTCGTGTTTGACTCTTAGCGACCCCATGGACTGGAGCCCACCAGGCTCCCCTGTCCATGGGATTTTCCAGGCAAGAGTACTGGAGTGGGGTGCCATGAAATCAGGTCTAAATGACCCCAAAGCTCTTGCCCTCATGCCCAAACCTCACTGTGTGCGGTTCATCAGTGTTGTAATACCAGTTCAGTTTGTAATATCTCAAGCAAAATATTTAGTATTTTAGAATAATGTACAGTTTGTTCTTCTGTTGGCAGGTTCATCAATTTCCCACTTTGGAAAGAGCTAGGATCTTAACAGCAATTAGACTGTTTCCAATGTTAGTTTATAAATGTGTCACAATATGAAAGCTACTAGTTGAATTGCACTGACTTATATGAAGTGGTGAGGCTAAAGTAGAAAGTCCGGCCCCTCACCCCCCATCCATCTAGCAGCACATTCTGCCGTGTCCACTACCACACCTAGCTCATGTCTCCTCATTATCTTCACTGTCGTCATTAGTCTAAGCCATTGTCATCATTTGTCTCAGCTTGCACTGCCTCCGATTTGGTTTCCTGCTGCAGTATGACCTGGCGGAGGCGGTAAACACACACTCCAGTTATGCCCCATTGGGGACCCTTCAGCAGCCTCCTACTACATTTTTCTTGAAACCTGAAGTCTGGAACTTGGCCAGAGTCCCGTTACCCCGGCCTCTGCCTGCCTGCTTCCTGTGACCTTACCTTTCTTCCCTTGACCAGGCTTGCTGCAGGCACACTGGCTGCCCTTGAGCACTTGCTCTCTGCTCCTTTCTTCCTTCTTCAGGGGCTGCTCCTTTGGTCTGGGTGACCCTTGGTCTTGCTTAGCACGAGGCCAGCGTTTTGTTCTTCCATCCTTCTGCTTAACGGTTATCTCCTTAGAGAGACTGTCCCTGGTCGTTCTGTCCTGTCTCCCACCTCCCTTGTCAGTCACCTCCCTCCATGCCATGGGGGTGTTTAACTGTTTTTATGTTTCCTGACCAGGCTGTAAGTTCTATAAGAGCAGAGGTCACTTCTGATTTTTCACCTTTGTGTTGACTAGCACTTAGCATGGTGTCTGGCAATATGAAGTTTCCTAAGTGATGGCCCAGTTTTATATTATACATTTATAAAGTAGCTTTATAGCAGAAAGTGTTTTCAAGTCTTTGCTGTAGTGTTGGTAATGATTGTGATCTGGGTCTGATTAGACCTCTTCCTAGGACCATAGGTATCAGGAAGACCTTGGTCTAAGCTGAGGTCACCCTTGGGCAGGGACTCTGGCAGCAGATATCATAGAGGCCTCAGGGCATCACTACTATTCTACTACTACCACTACTACAGTTATTACTAGTATTATTGTATTTTTAAAAACGGGTAGTGTTTTTTTTCCCTCCAAGCCTTAAAGTATAAATGACAAACAGTCTGTCGTCTTTTCACTGAAGCCAGTTCCTAGCTTCTGCCACCTTTCTTGTGGGTGTGGCCAGGCTGGACAGTGGGCAAAGGTGGCATCATTGCCCTGTAATGCAGGTGCTGGAGGAATCCTGTGTAGGTTAACCCGTTTAGACCACATCGACCTTGCCACTTATCTCTTTGTGAATTCATGTCACTCTTTCTAGTTCTTACAAGATTTAAAATAGTTGTTAAAAATATTAATATATGAACAAAGGAGTTGAATAGACATTTCTCCAAAGACATAGAAATGGCCAGTAAGGGATTTCTCTGGTGGTCCAGTGGTTAAGAATCCACCTAGCAATGCAGAGGACATTGGTTCAATCACTGGCTGGGGAACCAAGATCCCACATGCCACAGGGCAACAAAGCCTGTGCCCTACACCTGCTGAGTCTGTGCACTTTAGAGTCTGTGCCCTGCAATGAAAGATCCCGCATGCCACAACTAAGACTCAACACAGCCAAAGAGAGAAAGAAATATTTAAAACAACAGCAACAACAAATGGCCAGCTAGCACATGAAAAGATGCTCCTCGTGACTAATACAAATGAAAACCACAGTGAGATACGACTTCACATCCATTTGGATGGCTGTTATCAGAAAAAGCAGGAAATAACAAATGTTGGGTGAGAATGTGGGGAAATTGGAACCCTTGTGCGTTGCTCCTGGGAATGTAAAATGGTACAGCCACTGTGAAGTGTGGCAGTTCTTCAAAAAATTAAACATAGAACCAGCATATGATCCAACAATTCCACTTCTGAGTATATACCCAAAAGACGTGAAAGCAGGGACTGGAAGAGATATTTCTAGACCCATATTCATGGCAGCATTATTCACAATAGCCAAAAGGTGGAAGCAACCCAAGTGAACATCAACAAATGAATGGATAAGCAAAATGGGGTGTGTGTGTGTGTGTGTGTGTGTGTGTGTGTATAAAGCAGAATATTATTCAGCCTTTAAAAGGCTGGTATTTAAAATACGCACACACACACACACCCCATTTTGCTTATCCATTCATTTGAGAAGGCAATGGCAATCCACTCCAGTACTCTTGCCTGGAGAATCCCATGGATGGAGGGGCCTGGTGGGCTGCAGTCCATGGGGTCGCTGAGAGTCGGACACAACTGAGCAACTTCACTTTCATTTTTCACTTTCATGCATTGGAGGAGGAAATGGCAACCCACTCCAGTGTTCTTGCCTGGAGAATCCCAGGGACTGGGGAGCCTGGTGGGCTGCCATCTATGGGGTCGCACGGAGTCGGACACGACTGAAGTGACTTGGCAGCAGCATACTGAGCACTTGCTGCCATTTGTGCCGGTACACGTGTGGTCCTCAACGTGATATAAATTAGGAAGTACGCGAACTGGTAAAGGCCCTGCTGGAAATCTCAAGATCTGGGTTTGAGTCTCAGCTCCATGACTAACTTTCCACTTCTGAGTGTGTTTCCATATCTGAAAAATGGGTTTAATTTTTTGTTCTTTCTTAACTTCAAGGAGCTGATGTAAATTTCAAACAAATGAGGAAGTGCTATAGCCCTTTAGTTAACTGGAAAAAGCTGTTCAAGTATAAGGTATAAAAAGGTACATTTTAGTGTAAGAACACACCACTTTTTTTTTTTTTTAATGCTTTTTTTTCCAACCAGTACTTGAGAAAATTGTTTATCCACAGAAGGTAGAATGTTAACTTTCTTTTATATGTCTTCTGTTTAAAATTGAGCTAATACTCACCTGGATGCAGATATTTCTGTTTAGCAGGTACCTCTTCATCTACTTTCCAGTTTTGCACAGAAAAGACCAATGCCTTTAAAAAAATGTAGCTTTCTCCAGAAATAGAGACAGATGCAGAGAACAAACATATGGCTATGTTGGGGTTGACATGTCTATACTACTATGTATAAAGTAGATAACTCACGAGAACTGACTGTATAGCTCAGGGAACTCCACTCAATATTCTGTAGTGAGGTAAATGAGAAAGAAATGCCAAAGAGAGGGGATACATATAGCTGGTTAACTTTGCTGTATAGCAGAAATTAACACGCCATTATAAAGCAATTATACTCCAATTAAAGAAATGCAGCTTTCTCAAAAGATTTGCAAATATCAGGACGTAACAGTGCCTTCGCTAAGTGGCTCACTGTCTAGGTTTAAGGTCATCCCACTCTTCTCCATTCATTCTCCATGTGTAGCAGTCTGGGTGACAAGGCTGAGTATTTAAAAAAAGAGGCTCCAGCTTAAATCTAGGACTGTGTCATGGAGACTGAGGATTATTCTACTTTCAGTTCTCCTGGTTGCTTTGCACAGGGCTGAGCATAACAGATAGAGACCCAATTTTTGTCTTCTTTAGAAATATTATTGTTAGCAGTGTGATAGATGGACATATAGGGATGTGTGACTTCTGGATGAAAGTTTATAAAGTCCTCTAACAGTCACAGTTTTTCGGTGGGTTCTGAGAAATGTTATTCTGTGACTACTGGGTAAAAGCATGCTGGTGATGAGTTATTTTTTTCCTCTTGTTGTGCACTGTGTGGTTTAGGGCTCTGCTTCCATGCTGGACAGCTGTCCCCTTCCCCCCAGCATTTCCCCACCAGCTCCGGACTGCCACGTGTTGTGGTGGTGTTACTGACACTGGAGTTTGGTATTTTTACAAGTTCCCGGTCAATTAAATTCAAGATACAAAGAATCAGGCTTTCCATGTTTTCCCGAGTATGTGCCAAAGCCCTCTTCCTTCCTGATAAAGGTTAGACAAATAGGGCACCGTAATGCTGACCACGTGGGGTGGAAGGGCTCAAGTTCAAGGGCAAGGTGGCCCCGAGCTTCCAGCAGCTATATCAGGTGAGGCCCCCTCTTCTGTTACCATTTGTGAGACATTTGAGATGCTATTTCCTCCTGTGTGCCCCTGTAGGTCTCCACAATTGTCGTCCAAAGTGACACCTCTTTGAATGCAAAGGGAACAGTCTGTTTCAGACCCACCGCATCTCCTTTTGAATGATTCAGAGGGAAAAATAGTTTTATCTTTGTATCATTCGCCTAAGAATAAGATGCACCAATGCTCAGATTATGAGACCTTCATATTAAAAGCAATTAGGATTACATAAATCTCTGTGTGGGTGGCACACAAAAAGTCATCTGCATATTTTACCATCTTAGATTTGGGTGGGACAAGTGATTTATTCTCAGCCAAGGCAGTGCCAAGTTGCAAGTTGGCCAATACTACTTCTGTGATAACAGAGCAACAGGCTCCCTGTCAATTCCCGGCGACGAAACCTACCCTGCTACCTACCACCTGCAGACCTTTCTCAGCGCTGCCTCTGTTCCCTGACAACTTTGCTCATCTGCTCAGAAATTCTAACATATTCTACATTCTGTCTTCCAACTTTTTTTTTTTTCAATTCTTTGCTAAGAATATTCTGGCAATCAGCTGCTCTTCAAAAACCAACAAAAATATCCAAGTGTGTCTTTGCTTCACCTTCTGTTCTCGCCTCCTCCAACTGGAGGGTTGCTCTGCTGACACCAAGCTCCCCTTGCCTGTGGTCCTTGGGCTGCAGACACTGACATGTTTGCTCTCTAAGAGTGATGGGTTGTCTGGACCTGACATCATGTCACCTCACTTTTCTCTAAGGTGTCACTTGTCATCTGTTACTCAGTGTTCTGGAGCAGGGGTCCCTAGTGAAGTAAGTTTGGGAGATAAACGCTGGATTAAAAGAATCCCATTGCTGCAAGGTTTCTAAACGTCCTGATTGCTGATAGGTGCATAGAACCCCCAGCAGTGAGCTCTGAGCATCACAGCAGGTCCCCTTTTCCCAACTTGCTGATCTCAGAAACCTCCTTCCACAGCCTATCTTGTGAAGCTAGTGTTCCAGAGAATATATGTGTGAAAAAGCTGGCAGGATACAAGGGAAGTCAGGAACCCTGGATTCTTTGATATTAAATAAACCCCAGACACTGCCTCACAAAACTGTGGGTATTTCTCACTGTGGGCAATGGCCCTCTTTAAAAATTAAATGTAATCAAACTTCAAGTTAAATGTAGTTCTCAGTTTTGAGCTGTGCTGTGGAGGGTGAAGATGAAGCTTGCATTTGTGAATACCGAACTTTCTTAAAGCAGACATCTTGGAAGTGCATTTTTGAGGTGCATGCCTCACTGGGAATCGGGGACCCTGCCGAATTCCTGCTGCTGAACTCTGAGCCATGCAGGCGGCATTTGGAAAGCTTCTCCTTTAGGCACTACCCTGCCGAACACCTGGGTGCAGAGACTTCTTGTCAGATGCCCTCTCTCTGGTTGGCATGGAGGAGCGGAACTCTCTGCCCAGCTCAGAGGAAGGCACTTAATGCCCCTCAGCAGATTTCTCCTGTAATAAGGTTTCCTTCTTCTAATAATTTCCTTTTAAAAGCAAACTACTTTGGACGAAAACAACCAGCTTGATTATGTGAAAAAAGGAAAGAAAGAAAAAAAAAATTCTGTGCAAGTGATATCTGCTCTTAGCCAATTGTTAAAAACAAAAGTAGCAGACTCTAATTTTGCATCCTTAAAATTGTTTTCACGTATAATCATGAGCAAGAATTGTTCTTTCTGTAGTTCAAGAATGACAAGTTCCAGCCAGTTTTTTCCAGTGACATATGCCACGCGGTTACTGACGGGGGGCTCTCAGTGAAGTCAGAATTCTTCAAGAGTGGGGTTAGCAGAATTTAGAATCTCCTTATTAATGTTTCTCTTAATTGTAGACCCATGCGAGAAAAGTTGCACTTTCCTAAAATGAAAGAATTATCCTAGTCTTTGGCGTGAGGTGGTGTTTGGAGAGAATATTCTGCAAATGATACTGAATCGGTAGCTAGGGGCAGAGCGTTGATCCTTTTCAAAGTCTTCATTAGTTGGCGTTGGTGTTTACATTGAAAGGACCAAGAAATGTTTGAAAAGCTCTGAATGCTAGGACTGGTGGCCGTGGCTGAGGGATCAGCGGTGGGTGATGGCAGTGGCTCAGAAGAGTGTGGCAGGCCCCTTACCAGCCCTGGAAGCTCAAGCTTTGGTATGAAGATTCTGAATGACTTCGGCATTTTCCCTGGAAGAATGCTTTAAGACAGACCTCTGCTTTTGTTTTTTTGGTGACCAGAGCCAAGATGTGCTTAGAGTGCATTCTTACATGCGGGGTTGGTTGGGGGATTCCAATGTCTTTATGGTCTGCACTGAATTATCATTTCAACTGTGTGCCTTTTTTCATGAAAGCATTTTACATTGCACTGAAAAGATTACATTCTTTTGGCTTTGGAAAAATATTTCCTGTTGGGTTCAAACCATTAAAGCCTCTTAGCCTTTTGCATCTGGAAGCCCCTGCCTGGGTCTGCCTTCCCTCAGCAGCTGGGCGGCCGGCCGGGCTGCCTGAGCGAGCTCGGAAAGCCCTCAGACTTGTTTACTTCCCGCAGCCCCCTGCTCGCTGGGAGTGCCCTGCTGGGGGAGGCTGGGCGGGGGCTTCCTTCCTCCCTGTGTGAGGGGGGGTCACTAGCCTGTGTCTGCGTGTGCCTGTGTATATGTTTGTGCGTGCCTATGTGTTTGTGTGTGCCTGTGTGTGTGCTTGCATGTGCCTGTGTTAATGTGTGTACCTGTGTGTGTGCCTGTGTTTGTCCCTGTGTGTGGGCCTATGTGTGCTTGGGTGTGCCTTTGTGTGCTTGTGTGTGGTTGTGTGTGTGTAGCTCCTGAGCTGGGGAGGGGTCTCCCTTCCCAGCTGGCATTGGAGGCCCCCTCCCCTCTCCTGCCTTAAGCAGCTCCAGTTTTTGCTCCCACCCAGTTTTCCAGAAAGCTCACCCAAGCATTTTCCATGTAAGAGGAAATCTGCCCGAACTTTTCGGATGGGGCAGTCTCCCCGGACCACATTCTGTCAGATCTCTCCACCATGACCCGCCCATCTTGGGTTGCCCCACTGGCATGGCTTAGTTTCATTGAGTTAGACAAGGCTGTGGTCCTAGTGTGATTAGATTGACTAGTTTTCTGTGAGTATGGTTTCAGTGTGTCTGCCCTCTGATGCCCTCTTGCAACACCTACCGTCTTACTTGGGTTTCTCTTACCTTGGGCGTGGGGATGAGATGGCTGGATGGCATCACTGACTCGATGGATGTGAGTCTGGGTGAACTCCGGGAGTTGGTGATGGACAGGGAGGCCTGGCGTGCTGCGATTCATGGGGTCGCAAAGAGTCGGACACGACTGAGCGACTGACCTGGACTGAACTGAGTCTACCCAGAGAGAAGGAATTAAAGCCCCAAAGGCTGCAGGATGACGGCTCCCCGCTGTCCCTGGCTGGCTCGGGGTGCTTCTTCCTTCTCGAGGTGCAGGGGTCTGGCCCAGCTTAGAGGTCTGAAGGGGAACCTAGCGTGGGGGCCACGTTGCTGTGGGGATTGAGATGTTTGGATATTCCTTTTTTGGAGGGTTAGTGTTTTCCTAGAGGCAGGCCCCATGCAGCCCCATGCTCACGCCATCCAGCTGATTGACTTTGCTGGGTTTCTGTGGAGAAGACCCCCTGCCAGGGCCCTGCCCCTGGGCTGCAAAGCAGTAGGGCCCTAAGGGACCAGGGTGCCCACTGGGTTCTTTGAGGGGCTCTCCCAACTCTGGCAGCACACCCAGCTGGGGGATGATTTCATGCTGCTCAAGAAGCAAAAGATGTTCACTGCATTTCTCCTGACCACATGCAGCCGGAGCCAATGCCAGGCAAGCTGTGACAGCCTCGGGGGCAACCCAGTAGAGGGTCTCGGGTGATGTACCCCTTCCCGAGCCTCTCCGGAAAAGCTGGGCGATTACACTGTGCTCCTGGTCCCCTGTCGCCAGGGGTCTCAGCTTGTGTGTGTGTGTGGACGGGCAGGGTCAGGGGGCATCCGTAAGGCTCTTCTGGCGGTCCTCAACCTCACTGGAGTGGACTGAAGACCTGCGTCTGACACACACCTCTCCCAAGACAGGGGCCGGCCCCAGAGAGGACAGGCCAAGTGGGATTTCCACTTGCTCCTCCAGACGGTGTTCCTGGGGGCGTCTGGAGAAAGGCAGCGGATTGAAACTGCATTCGTGGGAGAACCACGCGGCCTGAGTCGGGTGCCCGGGGCTGAAGCAGCCCACTTGCCCGTGCATTTTCCTTCATTTACTGGGATGTGCGTGGAATTATTTTTCATACCTGTGGGAAGCCACGGGATCAACTGGATGAATAGCAGTCTGAACAGAGAGCATAGCTAAACAACCACCCACATTTCTGAAGTGCGTGGGATGAAAAAGGCTTCGGTAGGGAGAGGCCCGTATTGGGGGTTAGGCAGGGCTGGGAGAAAAGAGAACCACCGCTCCGAGGGTCTGCAGGGGTCTTCGGGTCCCCTGTTGACGGCCGTGAAAAGCTGTGAAAGTTCGGGTGTGCACAGCCCTGCTGGGCGGGGTGGGGCAGCCAGAGCGCCTCAGGTCCCATCCTAGGCCCAGCTGGACTCATACACAGACTCAGAGGCTCTCAGAGCCCTTGCTTCTGGGGCTCCAGGAGCGCCCCAGGAGTGCTGGAGCTTGAGATGGGCCTTCAGGATGGCAAGGAGGGAAGGGGGCCTGCCAAGGCCTGTGAGGCCGGCAGAGGAGGCTGTCTGGATGGTGTCACCAAGTCATCGGACTGTTTTACACACTCTGAAATCAGACAGGCCTCCCTGCCCTGGTGTTGCCGCTGACTAGCCAGCTGGTCACCTCTGCAGGCCTCAGTTTTCTCAGCCATAAATGGGAGTTAGGCTGGACTCTGTGAAATCGGAGGCAGGGAGGACTCAGCAGCCTGCTGTCTCCTGGCGCCAGGGACTGGCTGCAGTGTTTTTATTGCGGCAGATGGAAGAAGGATGGGCGGAGGAAGATGTGAGGCCAGAGGTTATCATTACGAGATGCTGACGCCTTGACCTGACGGCATGAGGACAGTTGGAGAGACGTGCTGCAGGCGAGGCTTTGGTGGTGGGTTTGAAGGGGTCCCCCAGTAAGGAGCCATCCAACGTGGTTCGGATCTGTCAGCTTTAAGCTGCAATGTCCAGAGTGCCCAGTGAGGAGTGGGAGTGGGGTTGTGTATTGGTTCTGCCTGGCTGCCGTGTCTGATCAGTTGCTAGGGGCTTCCCGGCCCACCGTAGTGAGAAGGAACCTGGGCCTTCTTGAATGTGTGTGTGTAGAGAGAAAACATTCACCATACACACACAAACGCACACACACACCCCCCAGTGTGTGCCTTCCATAGCAGGATATCTCCGCTGCCTAGAGGCACAACCTTGTTTAGAAGGAGACCTCCAGCTTCATCACTGCCTTATTCGTCGTCACTGAATGGACTGTTAATTCTTCACCTCTTTATTTGACACATTTGCATCAGTGTATTTACAGTTGTAATTTTTTGGGTATGTGTTTCACACTCAAATACTTAAAATTGATAGAGGGAGAGTGTTTTTGCTTATCTTTTCACCACTGTGTGTGTGCCAGTGACGTTTTCACCAAGAAGAGTCAGAGGCAGGGCTGAGGCCTGGTCCAGCCCTGCTCTTGAGAGCCTCTGTTTTCTATGAGCACTCCCCCAGTCAATGGTGGTGTAAGTCATCAGGGGCAAACTTGCATTAATTGGAGACATGAAACTTTTTGCTGCTGAGAGCAGTCTCTGTTCCCTGAAAAGTGGCTGGCAGAAGGAATGGAGATTCTGAGAGAGAGTGGGAAGCTGGTATTTCAGTGGGTGTTTATGTGCAGGCTTACCTCTCTTGAGGAGGCAGAGGAGAGGGAAGGAGAAAGAGGAGAAGAAGACAGCTACTCTGACACCCTTCCCACCACGGGAGGCCCAGAGGCGCGTCAGAGGAGGGGCACCGCAGGAGGGCAGGGCTCCGGAGCTTCCCCACACCAGGGGTGTGCCCATCAGAGGTAAGCTAGCATCTCAAGGGAAAACCAACTGCCAGTTCTGAGCTAAACTGTGTGCACTCAGTGTGTGTGATTATTCAAGGATATAGTTTTCCTGTAAAAGTGTGGTGATAAGAAAGAGATGCTGAGTAGAGACAGGAGATAACTTACAAATTAATCTGCAATAGTCTTTGTATGGCCATATAGGTTTGCATATGTAGTTTCCTGCTGCTGCTGCTGCTAAGTCGCTTCAGTCATGTTCAACTCTTTGCGACACCATAGACGGCAGCCAACCAGGCTCCCCCATCCCTGGGATTCTCCAGGCAAGAGCACTGGAGTGGGTTGCCATTTTCTTCTCCAATGCATGAAAGTGAAAAGTGAATGTGAAGTCGCTCAGTTGTGTCTGACTCTTTGCCACCCCATGGCCTGCAGCCTACCAGGCTCATCCGCCCATGGGGTTTTCCAGCAAGAGCACTAGAGTGGGGTGCCATTGCCTTCTCTGATGTAGTTTCCTAGTTCATACTAACTAGTACATTTAAACTCTTACAGTTGAGCAGCTCAGTTTAAGGAGAACTGGCAAACCAACTTCAAAGCAAATGTAAGCTGGCAAAATAATTACTCAGGCTGGATTTTGTCCAAGTTATCAAGGTTCTCACCCGCTGGGGTCCACTCTCAGGGTACCTGTTTGTACATGTGGCCACGGTAGCTGACCCTACTGGAAAATACTCAGGAAACCATTTTATAATTTGAGGATATAAAGAAAGTTTCTGCAGTGGTCCAAGAGGGTTCACATTGAACTTCATGTCTTCTGGGGGTGAGTGCCAAACCCAGCATCAGGGCTATCTTCTATTTTCTTTTGATTCTTGCTGCTATACTGCTTTTTTCTTTTACACTTAAAAATAAATAGATGAATGTAATTTTTAGAGCAAGTTTCAATTGGCTGCTTTTTTTTCTTTTTCGTATTCAAGAAGTGAGCTTTATCTTAATGGAAGAGTGGAGCTCATGTCATTTTTATGCCTTCTTTATCCCCCAGCAGGCATTTACCCTGTGGATATTTTGGAAGACGACCCTGCTGGGCATCAGGAAGCGACTCTGGCTTACTATGCCATGCTTGGGGAGGGAGCGGGGCCCTCGCCAGAGGTTTTCTCTCTTCCCACTGGGGAGCAGGTATGTGTGATCTTCTCATTGGTGGAGAGTTCTGTATAATCTAACTTATTAGAAAGGAGAATGTTAGTGAAAGAGTATTGCAGATTAAAAAAAAATCCTTCTGGAGTGAATACTAGAATGATTCCATTCTGAGAAGCAAAAGGAATCCTGGATTGAGATTTTAGAGTCATGAGTATAAGTCCAGATCTACAAGGCAGTCAACATGACAATCTGCTGTGAATCCCATGTCTACCCCTTAAGAGCTGTGTGACCTTGAGCAAGTGACTTTACCTCTCTGGTCTTGCTGTTCTCATCTCAGAATTTGGGACAATAACAGTGCTGACCTCATACTATTATTCTGAGAATTAAATGAAATGCTGTGTGTATCGTCTGTCTGGCCTCAGTTTTCCCATGTGTAAATGAGGGGATTGACTGACCTCTAGTCTCTAAGGTTTGATTAAGTCCTAAAAGTTTGTGATTTGGAATGAAGTTGTACCAATTATGATTTTTAGCACTGATAAAACTATGCTTTGAATATGGACTGGAAGAAATTAGAAATGGAAACTTAGGATGGTGGGATTATGGGTGAAATTTAATAATTGTGCTATTTTTAAGACCTTTGCCCCCCTAAGTAAGTAAAAAGAATATGTGAATCTTGGACTGTACCTAAACTGGTTACCTGCTTTTAAGATTTGAGGCTGGTTTGTTGAAAGAGGCAAGATTTTCTTGTTTTATACAAATAAAAGTTCACTCATACCAGGAGTTGTTGCTGTCTGGCAGGCAAAATTAGTTGAGGAAGACAGGGTTTTATTCTGCTATACTGAAGTTGTTCAAGAGTTAATTAAAACAATGGCTTGTACAGTTTATCTAGTGTGGCTTCCTTGAGATTTCGGAGATGCTTGTTTGTAAGCAACTCCTGGAAGACTCCAGCTCCCAAGGGTGATTCCGAATTCTGGATCTGCAGAGGGAGGTGGCCGTACGCACACGCTTTCAGCGCCGCCTAGTGACAGGTGTGCCAGAAGGCGAGCAGGCGCTCAGTCAAGGCTAGGGGCTCACTCTTGGGGGGCTTACTCTTGGGGAGTGGGGGGCTGGTGGGCTGAGGACTGCTGGACAGAGTATGGGGCATGCTGGGTAATCTGACAAGTGTGGTGAAATGCAGGAGTTAGCCCTGAAGTCCTTTAGGATGCACTTTCACTCATCTGCGTTTATTGCCTGCTTATTTATGGGTTACAACATTACTTACACAACAAAACAAACTCTAATATGTAGTATGCTCACAAAGTGAATTATTTTAGTGTTATTATTAGCAAGAATCATAATAAAATAAGATCGTTACGAGAATTGTTTTAATGTGATAGAAGTGCTGAAATATCTTTCCACCAACTTGCTTCTCCTCCTTCTAACAAAAAAAAAGAGTCCTGAAAATAATCATTTGGTTTCCTACCATTTTAGGAATTAATTAAGAAAGGGTAGCTATTTCCTACCGCTTTAGCAGGTTTTGAAATAGTCTGATTTGTGATGATTATGGATCTCCTCTTTGCTTTTAGCAAATTTAACTTTTCTTTTTGATCCCAGAGAAATTTTTTCAAGCAAAACAAGAAAAGACAAGATAAGGATGTACCATACTGCATCACACTGGTCCTGCCCAGAACCTTTTCTTTTCATAATTAACTCTGTTTTCAGTCTTGAAATTGTCTTATCCTATCATATTTAAAATACAATCATACTTATTGATTTGTCCTGGCTATAGCACAGTATATCCTCAGTATATACTATTTGGGAACTACAGCCAAGAACAAAGAAAATAAAATCACCCATGTTAACTGCTGTGGACACTCTGGAGTGTTTCTGTTGGATTTTATTTCTGGGCATGCCTTTTGAACATGCAGATCACACTGGGAATACAACATTGTCTATAATAAGCATCTTTCCATGTTGATACGATGCTTTGTACATATTGTTTCTAATAGCCTTATAATGGCTGTCCGCTGGGTGAGTCTGAGGGGCCAACTCAGGGACTCTGTTCAGGTGACTTGAACATGAGTAGGCACCAAAATGATGACGGGTCTCAGGATTTAAGAAGCAGTCCTCTGAAACCGTGGAGGTCTGCTGTAAACTTTACAGGCATCCTGCCCGCCTCACTCAGCCCACACATCCTTTTCTCATTTTCCACTCTCCTCGGTTTTCAAAACAGACTTTGCCATGGAAGGCGTTGTCCTTTTGCTTCGGGAGCTGAGGCCTGTGGGTTTGATGGCAGAGACAGGACCTGGCACGTGGGCACTTGAGAGAAGGCAGGCCAGTGTCAGAGACCCTGCTTGGAGTCCCTCAGGGTCATGAGCAAATGCGTGCTGGGCGCTGAGGGTCTTCACCCCCTAGGCACCTCGGAGCCAGAGGAGAGCCTGGGTTCCCAGAGAGGGTGTGGGCTTCTCAAGGATGCTTGCAGGGGCCTGAACCAGGGCAGCAGGCAGTCCGGCACTGTGGGTGGGCACAGGCTTGTCTTCCCTGGTGGCTCAGCTGGTAAAGAATCTGCCCACAATGCAGAAGACCGGGGTTCAGTCCCTGGGTTGGGCAGATCCCCTGGAGGAGGTTGTGGCAACCCACTCCAGTATTCTTGGGCTTTCTTTGTGTCTTGGCTGGTAAAGAATCTGCCTACAATGTGGGAGACCTGGGTTCGATCCCTGGGTTGGGAAGATGCCCTGAAGGAGGGAAAGGCTACCCTCTCCAGTATTCTGGTCTGGAGAATCCAAAGGACTGCCTGGTCCATCGGATTGCAAAGAGTTGGACATGACTGAGTGACTTTCACGTCAGTTCCCAGGCTTGTCCAGGCTGTTTGCACAGAGTGGCCACAGGAGGATCCTTGAGGTCAGCCTGGCAGGTGTGGCCTCACGTGGCCCCCGGCTTTCAGGGAGCCCCAGGGGGGATTTGAGTGGGAAGGCTGCTGGGGCCAGAGGGGATGGAAGGAGAGGCTGTGAGAACTGAGGAGACAGCCAGGTGGGGGAGGGGATGAGTGGGCTGCTGGGGGAGACGGAGGAAGGGCCCTTGTCAGGCTGTGCTTGCGTTTAGCTCCGAGTGCCTGAGGTTCCACGTTTGTGCTGTCTCCGTCCTGGCAGAGGACCCTCTGTGCCACAGGGTTCTTTGCTAGCTTAACTGTTCAGCAGTTTCTTGTGCCCTTACTGTGATGACAGAACCAAGTGTTGATTTTGTTATTTTTTTCAGGTTAAACTTGAAGCTTCGTCTGTTTGCTTTTGCACCGTGCACCGTGATGAACCTCAACACAAAATCTTGGTCTTGGTTAATCCCCAGGACACAAAGACAGGTTAGTAGCTATTAATGTATTTAATACATGAGAATTATGATTTGTTTATAATGAATGGAATCAAATACCTCAGAAGTGATGGTTCTACTCTTTGGCTGGACTTAGAACGTCAAGGCGGAAGTGATTTATTTTCGCCTTTTAGAGATCCATGAGGGTGTTATACAATGACAACCCACTCCAGTACTCTTGCCTGGAAAATCCCATGGATGGAGGAGCCTGGTGGGCTGCCGTCTATGGGGTCGCACAGTCAGACACGACTGAAGCGACTTAGCAGTAGCAGCAGTAGAGGGTGTTATGGGTTTCTGTTTATTGATACACGTATTGATTTTTGTATTAAAGACACCAGATACCTTCTGGCCCAGAGTGATGGTATTCAGAGCTGCTTCTGAGTGTCACACTTGCTGCTCTTCTTATTAATAACAGAATTGCGTGCACAGCCTGGAGTGTCACTGCAGCTCTGTGAAGTGCAGGGACTGTTGTTGTTTTTAAATTTTCTTTCTTATTTTGATTGTGCTGGGTCTTTGTGGCTAGGTCTTTGTGGGCTTTTGTCTAGTTGCAGTGAGCAAGGTCTACGTCTTGTTTTGGTGGCTTCTCTTGTGGCTGAGCATGGATTATGGGGTGTGCAGACTTCTGCAGTTGTGACTCCCGAGCTCTAGAGGAGGCTCACAGGCTCAATAGTTGTGGTGCACGAGCTTAGCTGCTTCACAGCATGTGGGATCTTCCTGGACCAGGGATCGAATCCACATCTCCTGCATTGGCAGGTGGATTCTTTATCACTCAACGACCAGGGAAGCCCAGGGACCATTCTTATCCCTGCCAGACTGGATGAGGAAATGTGGCCTCTGATGGTCAGCTGGTGCAGGGTACAGGATTTTTGCAAGGTGATGATCTGGTGGGGTTTTGTTTCTGGTGGTGGAATTTATGTAATCAGTAGCACATTTATTCTTCCTCTGCATCATGAAGCACCTGTTTGTGACCAATTTCAGCTTCTCAGGTGAGTTCTCTGAGCTTGCATGGATGGCTGTTCGCGGCTGCATCGGGCGGGGTCCGGGGCCACTGGCAGTGAGCAATGAGAGGTGGGAGAGGGTTCCAGCCCATCAGTCTGCCTGGAGCCCAGGCCACCAGCAAGCTGGAAGCAAAGATCCTCATCTGACCTCAGGGGAGCCCCAATATAAGGTCAATCCTATTTAGAAATTTACTCCTTTATTATACTTTAATGTGTTTTTACAGATTTCCTGCAGTTACCATATATTGCTTTCCTAATAAGAAATTTAAAAAAACAAACCAACCCTTAGTGAGTTACCCCTCCTTCAAGGATGTGGTGTCTGCTGAAAGTTTGGGGTTAGGGATCTTCAACTACACTTTGCAAAGGGGCCTCCTTCAACTCTCCAGCTCCCCTGGGGATGAACTTTTGCCTTTCACCCTGTGGGTGCATCTGAGGTCTGTAGTCGGAGGATGCGCTGTTCCACGGGTGTCATAAAGCCCAAAGTGACATCCTGACCAGAGAACGTTCTTCAGCACACATCTATCCAAATGCTTGTCCCATCACTAATCCTGAGACACTAGCCTGCTTAGTTAGCTGTCTTGGAGTTTTGGGGCATATTAGTGAAGCCTCCTCCTTGCTTCAGGGCTAGGGTTGGCTGAACTGTGTGTGAGAGCTTTCTGGTCAAGGTTTAGCACACTTCCTATTCCTATTTGGCCAAGTCCTTGTTGAACAAGGGGGCTGGGATAACCCCGGGACTCTGATTTTGCCTTGAATGCACCAGGTTAGTGAAAGTAACAGGAGGTGCCCACAGATTGTCAAAACACTCTGAAAATATCGTTTGCCAGTTTTAAGAGGATGTCCAAATATCAGCAGCCCTCTCCTCTGCCTTTTTCTGGCATTTAACAGTATTCTGGTTAAAGGTCTTTCACTGCATTTGCATAATGTAAAAACATATGACTGACTCATAAATCTGTTTCCTATTTCCATTGTACTTAATTTTTCGGTTGTTTTCGAGAATGTATTATAATAAATATTCATAAGCTCCAAGAAATCTCACTCTGGACCTTTCTTTATGTTTCACAGAGCTTTAAATAAAGTTTCCAAATGTTTTCCTGCTGCTGGGTTCTGTGATGGTTGCTGAAGTTTTGCATGATTTCCAAAGAGTGCTCAGGTGTTATGCACACCTTGTGCCCTTTCCTCTGGTATTTAGAAGCGGGCATCATACGTAAATGCCCCTCTGTGGCTTGAGACATGGCGACTCCCAAGCAGCCAGTGGTACCACAGAGCCTCTTGCCACTTGCCACACGTGCCGCTTCAGCCATGTGCTTAGCTGTGACCTTCGAGAAGGCTGGCCCTAGTTCCTTTGTAATTTTCCAGTGACATTCATGGAGGTCTGTGTGTTTGTGTGTGGGTGGTTGCCTGTGCGCCTGCTAAGTTGCTTCAGTCATGTCTGACTCTTCGTGACCCTTTGGACTGTAGCCCACCAGGCTCCTCTGTCCATGGAATTCTCCAGGCAAGAATACTTGAGTGGGTTGCTGTTCCCTCCTCCAGGAAATCTTCCTGACCCAGGGATGGAACTCAAGTCTCCTGCATTGGTGGGTGGATTCGTTACCATTAGCGCCACCTGGGACGCTTGTTTGTGTGGTTGCTGCTGCTAAGCTGCTAAGTCGCTTCAGTCATGTCCGACTCTGTGCGATCCAATAGACAGCAGCCCACCAAGCTCTGCCGTCCCTGGGATTCTCCAGGCAAGAACACTGGAGTGGGTTGTCATTTTCTTCTCCATTGCCTGAAAGTGAAAAGTGAAAATGAAGTCGCTCAGTTGCGACTGACTCATAGTGACCCCATGGAATGCAGCCCACCAGGCTCCTCCACCCATGGGATTTTCCAGGCAAGAGCACTGGAGTGGGGTGCCATTGCCTTCTCTGGTTTGTGTGGTTAGATGGAAGCTAAAGGGATCAGAGCTGTTTGATGAGACTGTGTATGAGTTAATTATCACAGTAACTTCTGGTAACCCTGTGAGCAAATGAAAGACATCCTGGAGTTGTGAATTCCCTGGTGGCAAGCACTTAACGTTCATGGTGGAATACGGTGAAGATGTGAGTATAAGCAGGCCTTGGAGACCTTGTGTAGGTTCCAGACCACTGCAGTAAAACGAATATTGCAATAAAATGAGTCCCACAGATTCTTTGGTTTCCCAGTGCATAGAAAAGTTGTGTTTATACTATTGTCTTAAATGTACAGTAGCATTGTGTCTAAAAAATGTGCACATCTTAATTAAAAATACTTTATTGCTAAAAAAAGCTGACTATCATCTAAGCCTTCAGCGAGTCATAGTAATCTTTTTGTAATAAGTAACATCAGAAATCACTGATCACAGATCATCATAACAAATATAATGATATTGAAAGAATTTAAAATATTGTGAGAATGACCAAAATGTGACATAAAGACATCAAGTGAGCAATTACTGTTGGGAAAACGACAGTGGCCGAAGGTCGTCACAAACCTTTGATTTGTTGTTAAAAAAAATGCAATAAAGTGAAGCACAGTAAAGTGCAGTGCAGTGGAATGTCTGCCGGTAACGCAGCCTTCCAGCTTTCTCCTTTGAGAAGCTGGGGACGTGCTTTCCTTGAAGGTGGTCTGAGAGGCGCGTGCCCTCATCCCATCTGCCGGCTGCTCCCTGCTGTGCTCACGCTCGACTGTTTCTCTAATCAGTTTCTGTCCCCGAGGGGACACAGTCAAGGCTGCCAGAAGCCTCCCTTCCTGAGCTGCTTCTGCACCGCCCCCAGGGCCCTAGCTTTCATTTATTTCCCCTGTTTCACTACGCCTCTTATTTTTAAATTATTAATTGATCTCAAGTGTTTACAAAGATTAAAAAAAAAGAACTCCTCTCGTCAAAAAGTTGTCTTTTCTTACCTCTCATATTGAATCAAAATTGCTCATCCTAGCATTCCAGATCCCCTCAGCTGAAGGCCTTTTGCTCCTCTCATTTCTTCCTGGGACTTGTAGAGAATGAGATGAATGTGGACTCTGGTATCAGACTCAACAGACTTGGCGTCCTGGCTCTGCCAACTGACTGGGTGACCCAGATAAATGGTTTGGCCTCTCTGAGCCTCAGTTCAGTCATTTGCAAAATGGGGACACCTTAGCTACTTCACAGAGTAGCTGTGAGGATGAAATGATCTGTGGCAGAAAATCTGACACTTTGGACTGTCCAGGGCAGAGAGCAGGTGTGGGATTAGAAATATTCTTCCATCATGGAGCATCTTTGCATGTTCTTCTCTGTCTGAGTATTGTGCTCTAGAGGCACAGGGTTGTAGGATGGGAGGCCTTCCCATGAACTGCTGGCCAGACTTCGGCAGCTGAATTACCTCCTTGGCAGATTCTGCTTGCAAACCTTATGGAGGGGAAGGTGACCCCACGCTAAGGCCATCTAGTTTGTTTTGGAACCACTCTTAACGGTAAGACCATTGTTCTTTTTGCTAATCCCAAACTGCCTCATTGGATGAATATCATGCAGTCTGTCCCTAAGCAGCCAGAGATAAAGGACGGGCCAGGGAGGCCGCACCTCTACACCACGCGGAGGAAAGGAAACAGGTGGCGATTCTCATCCTTGGGAGCGCGGGGGGCCCGGGCGCTGCAGTGGGGGCTGCTGGGAAGCAGACGGGACTGGGGCTTTCTTAATGGAAGGATGATGTTCCTGCTCAATAACAGCCCATTCTCTTTGGTGCTGCTCAAGCTGCAGCTGAAACAAACCGGTGCTTATCTGTAGAGAGCAACAAGGGGATGAGAGGGCTTGAAACCATTTGAACAAGGCTTGAGGAAACTAGGGCTGTGAAGCTTTAGAGAAGGGAGGCAGGGGTCCAGAAGCTCATAGTCGAAAGGGGGTTTAGATCATTAGGCCCAACGCTTTCCAAGATGATTTAAGTGGTACTGCTGAATTTCAGAAGGAGAAAAAGGATGATCTTTTGAATTTTATTTCTGTCTTAAACATATCAAGGAAAGAGTTTCTGTTTCCTATTAACATGGCTATAACACTTAGAACACTTGTTTATCAAGGAAAGATTTTCTGTTTCCTATTAACATGGCTGGTGTTGGAGAAGACTCTTGAGAGTCCCTTGGACTGCAAGGAGATCCAACCAGTCCATTCTGAAGGAGATCAACTCTGGGATTTCTTTGGAAGGAATGCTGCTAAAGCTGAAACTCCAGTATTTTGGCCACCTCATGCGAAGAGTTGACTCATTGGAGAAGACCCTGATGCTGGGAGGGATTGGGGGCAGGAGGAGAAGGGGACGACAGAGGATGAGATGGCTGGATGGCATCACTGACTCGATGGATGTGAGTCTGAGTGACCTCCGGGAGTTGGTGATGGACAGGGAGGCCTGGCGTGCTGCAGTTCATGGGGTTGCAAAGAGTCGGACACGACTGAGCCACTGATCTGATCTGATCTGATCTGAACACTTAGAACACTTGTTAATCTCCTTCAAAAAAAGACGGGAAATAGGTCTCCCAGCAGAGTACCCTTAGCTAGAATTTAAAGATTTGTCATTGTAAGATTTATTTTTATCATCATAGCACACGATGCCTCTTTTATGGTAGGGCTAGGACGATGGTATAGAGGAGACTGACAGACTACAGTCTATAGAGTTGAGAAGAGTCGGACGCAACTGAGTGACTGAGTAGAGGAGATGGACTAGAGATAGGCCAGAATCACGAAGGTGTGGTCCGGGGGCTCTGGCTTCTCGGCTGGGGCTTCTGTGTCCTGGGAGAGCCTGCTCTGCTCTGGGGACAGCTCCATTAGGATGTTCTCCTTAAGGAGCCCACACCGATGTGTCCGATGTCTCCTCATGGGCCTCCTGGGGCCATCCAGGCAGGTGGCATGGCAGGCTTGCGGCCAGCTGCCACGTCTCCCACATCTGCCTTTAAGATGGCCACGCTCATGCTGCTGCTCCTTTGGTGTGGATCTTCTGCCCTTTATGAGTGGGTGGCCTGGGTTAAGCTATTTAGCACCTCTGGGCTTCGGTTTCCTGTCTTCCTGCTCAAGGGGGGTGGTCTGTGGCCCAGCAGCCAGGTGTCCACCGGGGAACTTGTTAGAAATGCAGGAGCTTTTTGTGCCCCGCCCAGCCTTGCTGAGTCAGCATCGGTCCTGTACCAAGATTCCCAGGAGCCGTCTGGGAAACCGGCGCCAGAGAACTGGGAGGAGAGGGGTGGCTGGTGAGACCATGCCTCACTTTCCTTGGATGTTCTGTTTCCACGAAATTAGCCTCCGTTTACCTCGGCGTTTTAGCAGAACCAGCCCAAAGCTGACACCTCCAGCTGACAGCGGGCCTAACTAGCCCCTGGGATTTTAATGCAAACTTGTTGTCAAGACGTGGCTTTGTCCCCCAGTGTTTGTGTAGTTGTTTTGAATCCACAGGAAGGACTATTTTTATTCCTATATGTATGTATGTATACACACAGAGAGAGTTATGGAGCTGTAGTTCACGTATCATACAATTACCCATTTAAAGCATACAGTTCAGTGGTTTTTGGTGTATTCACAGAATTGTGCATCTCTCACCACACTTAATTTTCATTACCCTTAAAAGACACCGACCCCACTTCCCTACCCATCTCAGCCTTAGGCAGTCTCTTCTGTTTCTTCAGATCTGCCTAGTCTGGACATTTCCCTTGAATGGACTCAGGCAGTGTGTGGACTTGTGCATCTGACTTTCTTCATTCATAATGCCTTCAGGGATCATCCATGTTGTAGCATGTCTTAGTACTGCATTTACTTTTTATGGCTGAATATTATTTCACTGTATGGATTTGCCACCTTCTGTTTACCTGTTTACTGACTGACAGACATTTGGGTTGTTTCCACCTTTTGACTATTGTGAGTAATGCTGCTGTGAAAATTGTTATACACGCTTTTGTGTAGATGTATGTGCATATCTTTTCAAGTTGTTTTTTTTTCTTTAGATGAATACCCAGATTGGGATTGCTGAATCATGGGGTAGTTCTGTTTGAAAAAAATTTAAGGGACCCCCTCCCATACTGTTTTTCATCATGACTGCACCAATTTACACCTCCACCAACAGTGCGTGAAGTTTCCCTTTTCTGCACATCTTCACCAACACTCACGATCTCTTGACTTTTGGATAATAACCATTCTAACAGATGGGAGGTGATATTTCATTATGGTTCTAGTTTGTATTTCCCTGCTTATTAGTGATGTTGAGCACTTTTTCGTGTACCTGTTGGTCATCTGTATGTCTTTGGAAAATGTCTGTTCAGATGAAATGTGTTTTAAGATCCAGTTTCCAGGGTGTGGAAGTGGGTGGTTTCCCACAGCATCAAGTAGGTCTCCAGACCCCAGCTGGATGTTCTTCTGTTAACTCAGTTTGGGCACTACCTGGAGAGACCACCAAAGTCTATAGGTTAAGGTTTTGGTCCTACCAGACTCCCCTGCTCCCCACTTTAGGTGCCAGTCTCAAACCCATACAGTTCCTTCTGACTGACTGATTATAAGCCAGAGGTTCGCGTGATTCTATGCCTCCACGTGTTCACCAGTCCAGAATCTTTCTGAACCCAGTCCTTTTGGATTTTTATAGGAGCTTCATTACATAGTCATGACTGATTAAATCACCGACCGTTGGCAATTGATTAAACCTCTAAGCTCTCTCCCCCTGGACGTTGGGGGATGGGACCAAAAATTCAAGCTCTCTAATTACATGGCTGGTTCTCCTGGCAACCAGGTCCCATCCTTGTGTTCCTTGTCTGTGTGTTAGTCACTCAGTTGTGTCTGACTCTTTGTGACCCCATGGACTGTAGCCTGCCAGGCTCCTCTGTCCACGGGATTCTCCAGGCAAGAATGCTGAAGTAGGTGGCCATTCCCTTCCCCAGGGGACCTTCTCGACCCAGGGATCGAGCCCAGGTCTCCTGCACTGCAGGCAGGGAAGCCCAGGTCCCATCCTCGGGTGGGTCCAAAAATCACCTCATTGATTTTTGGAGTGACACCTTCCCTGCTCTTGGGGCTTCCCTGATACGTCAGTTGGTAAAGAATCCTCCTGTAATGCAGGAGACCCCGGTTCGATTCCTGGGTCAGGAAGATTCACTGGAGAAGGGATAGGCTACCCACTCCAGTGTTTTGGGGCTTCCCTCGTGGCTTAGCTATTAAAGAATCTGCCTGCAATGCAGGAGACCTGGGTTTGATCCCTGGGTCGGGAAGATCCCCTGGAGAAGGAAATGGCTACCTGCTTCAGTATTCTTGCCTGGAGAATCCCATGGACAGAGGAGCCTGGCGGGCTGCAGTCCGTGGGGCTGCACGAGTCAGACACGCCTTGGCGATTAAACCACTGTGGTCACCTTTCCAGTGAAGAGGCTCCCCTGTGGCCCTTAGTGCCTCTGGCTGAGGTGTGTTTCTGCCTCTGTCTGGCCAGCCACCCCAGGGAGCTCTCCTGTTTGCCTGAATGTCTTCCTGGCCTGCCTGAACTTCCTCCCTGCCCGCCTTTTCATACTTTGATCTTACAGGACTGTGCTGGGCCTGGGGACCTTGGCCGTGGGGGGCCTCTTCCACCCTCGACACTCACCCTCTTAGCCCTTTTAGTGTTTGCTCTTTCTAATGGAAGCTCTCTGCAGGCTCCTAGGCCACACGGTTGCTTTTCCTAGATGATCTCTTCCTGTTTTCCCTGTCAGGAAACTTGTCAGGTTTTTTTCCAGCTCTCCTGACAATATCTGTTTGTTGGCTTTTTTTCCTCCTGTATAAAACCTAGTAGTTGATGATTAGAAGGCAGGACAAAGAATGTCCAGAGGCTGATTAAAAATGGGAGTTTATAATTGAGTCACATGTAAGAGATGCAATGCCACAATGCTACAGAAGTTTCCAGAATACGGGGACTCTTGAGTATTATGAGATGTAGGAGGAGCATGGAGTCCTTGTCAGGGAAGTACCCGTCTGGCCAACGTAGAAGGTAGGAGGCCTGAGAAGTTCTCCACTGCCCGCTCCCTGGGACTGTCTTCTCTCCCAGCATCCGGCGGGCTGGTGGGCATGCAGTGGGCACACAGTCACTCTGCCCTGCAGGGCTGGGCACTCTGGGCCTGAAGCAGCACCCATGGAGGCACTGGGGACCCAGGAGGGAGGCCGCCCTCATCCCAGGCAGCGCCCCACCTTGCGACTCTGGCCCTGAGTCTCGCCAACCCCCTTCTCGGAATGTTTTGAAGTTTACATTCGTAAAGCCTGGAGATCCTGGTGGCTCGGACAGTAAAGAATCTGCCTGCAATGCAGGAGACCTGGGTTTGCACCCTGAGTCAGGAAAAATTCCCTGGAGAAGGGAATGGCTGCCCACTCCAGTGTTCTTGCCTGGAGAATTCCATGGACAGGAGAGTCTGGCAGGCTACAGTCCATGGGGTCATAAAGAGTTGGACACAATTGTGCAACTAACAGTTTCACTTTTTTTCACTTTTCTTAAAGCCTTCTCTATGCTTGTGGCCCCTGACTGGTGGGGAGGTTGTGCTGGGGGAGTGGGCAAGATGCCTGGTGATGTTATGGAGGCTGGGTAGGGACTGGGGTGGGAGGAAGCATCCTGCCTTTGGATCTCAGTCCTTCGCGGAATGTCTTAGTCATGATCAGAAGAGAGGGTGGAGAGAAGGGAGGACAAGTGTTGGGGGTCCAGGAGTCTGAGGGCACCCAGAGGAGGAGGCTGAGGGCTCACCCGGTAGAAATGACAGGATTTGGGATGGACTAGAGTGGGGAAGGCAATGGCACCCCACTCCAGTACTTTTGCCTGGAAAATCCCATGGACGGAGGATCCTGGTAGGCTCCAGTCCATGGGGTCGCTAAGAGTCGGACACGACTGAATGACTTCACTTTCACTTTTCACTTTCATGCATTGGAGAAGGAAATGGCAACCCACTCCAGTATTCTTGCCTGGAGAATCCCAGGGATGGGGGAGCCTGGTGGGCTGCCGTCCATGGGGTCACACAGAGTCGGATACGACTGAAGTGACTTAGCAGCAGCAGCAGCAGAGTGGGCGGGAGGGGACTGGGGTGGGAGGAAGCATCCTGCCTTTGGATCTCAGTCCTTCGCGGAATGTCTTAGTCATGATCAGAAGAGAGGGTGGAGAGAAGGGAGGACAAGTGTTGGGGGTCCAGGAGTCTGAGGGCGCCCAGAGGAGGGGCTGAGGGCTCACCCGGTAGAAATGACAGGATTTGGGATGGACTAGAGTGGGCAGGAGGGGAATCCAGGAGACACTTGGGCTCCGGCCTGAATCAGTGATAGTGCCCACTGTGCTGGGTGATCTGGAAGGAAAAGCTTGGGGTGAGGCAATCTGACCTGTCTGCAGGGTCTGGGGGCTGTCAAATTGGAGGCGGGTTCTGGGCGTGGGCCGGGTCCCAGCTGCACACGCTCTGCAGCCTTTCTTGGCTCTTTCTTCCTGGAGGGAGTGGGGTGAATTGCAGGGGAGGCTGCATGGCTGAGAAGTGGAAAGCAGGGTCCTTAAGGAGAAGGGGAGCAGGAGGGGGAGCGGGCGGGCGGGGGGAAGGATGTTTGTGTTTGTTACCACATGCTGGCTTCCGTGATTGGAACATTGCTCCCCCCTAGCTTGCCTCCAGGACATTTTGTGACCAAGCATAACACTCATCCTTCAAATTGCTGCTAATTTATTTACGGTTTTTGGTGATTGCATGTCATGTGCACCCTGAGAAAAACAAGCAGGGAATCAAAAAATGATGATTTTTTCCTGGAAAAGCATGCCCATTCTAGGCCTGCAGCGACAGCAAGAGCCAAGGCAAACATTCAGTTGAAACCAGAGCCGCTGAGGAGCCGCCTTCCTGGTGGCTGTCGTGGGCTAGGCGGGGATTGCGACACGGTGGGCCCAGGGCCAGGCCTTGTCTGGGCTGCGTTTGGGGCAGGTGGGTGGTGGGTCACCAAGGGTGGGCGGCGGGGGAAGTGAGGTGTGCCCCAAGAGGCCCAGGGAACTTCTCTAGGAACGGAAGGGTCTTTCTGGGACGTTCCTCACCCCTGAGCAGACCGCACAGATTGTGAGCGGGAATTGGAGGGGAAGGCCATAAGATGGGAGTGGGGATAAGAAAGGGAAGATTGTCCCTGACTCTTGGCAACCCCATTGACTGTAGCCCACCAGGCTCCTCTGTCCATGGGATTTCCCAGGCAAGGATATTGGAGTGGGTTGCCATGCCTTTCTCGAGGGGATCTTCCTGACCCAGGGATCGACCCAAGGTCTTCCGCATTGCAGGCAGATTCTTTACTATCTGAGTCACCAGGGAAGTGGGAGTAGGGGAGGAACTGTGAATCTCTGAACTTCAGGGAGAAGGGACCCAGCCAGAGCAGCTCCTGGTTCCCTGGGTGCCTTGAGGGAGACGTCAGGCCGCCCGGTGGGTGGGAGGAATGGGGCCCAAACCCAGCTCTGTTTGCAGAGTGAGCCTACGGATGTGAGTCGGTGAAGTGATTTTTGTCTCTCTGGCAAAAAGCAAGCTAATATGGTGGGAGTGGAAGAGAGGTATGCGGAGAAGTAATTGCAGTTTTCCTGGCTTTGAAGTGTGATGACCCCTGCAGACTCAAGGGTCCAGGGACCACCTGGTGAGCAGCCTCCTTGGTACAGCTTCCTATGATTCCATGAATGATGAATTTTTATGCCTTTATGCTTGCATTTTGGATAATGTGGAAGTAGGCATCAACTTGAAATGGGTCCCATCCTCCCGCCTTCTACAAAGGGGCATCCCACTTATGTGGGCTTGACAGTTTGGGGGAAAAGAGCCTCAGAAATTCAGCCTCAATTTAAGTACCTGCTCTGCCTGGTGGCTAAGGTGCCAGTGAGGTTGGGCAAGCATGGGGAGCATCAGGTAGCCCCCAGGTTGAGCAGGACCTGACTTCACAGAAGCTAAGAGAGCTCCGTGCTGGAAATTGCAGGAGTTTTGTTTTCCTTGGGCTGTGACGGGTGCAGATTGAAGATCTATTTGCAGTGACAGCACTGGGTTTGGGGAACACATGTTGGCTATTGTTTGGGATTTCCTTCTTTATTCCTTGTTAATTTATGGCACTTACTGTGAGCTGGATGTCAGTGTAGGGGAAAACAGCATCCCACAAACAGAGACATGTCATTCTTACCAAGGGACTGATGGTATTTGGAAAACAGGGAAGCTCCAAGGAAAATATTCTGAGTGTCAAGGATGGAGCCATTGTCTGGGCTGGGAGGTGCTTCTTTGAGTCATCCGAGGGTTTTACCACTACAGCTTGGGCTGTCTGCACTTCTCTCTGCTTTCCAGGCCTGAGAAATGTGCTATGCTGGCCTGGATGCAGCCTATGATTTTGAAGATGCCTTTCCTAGATAGACTAGCTCCAGAGTGGGTTTCTTTCTGCCTCCAACACCCTGCAGTCCATCTGGGCCTCAGCATCCAGGCACCCCCATCTCACTCCATCTTCCTTGAGTTAAAATCTCCACTCATGGAAACCAAGTTGCTGAAGGCAAGAAGGACCTGAGACCCACAGGGAGGTTGATGCAGATACAAGACAAACCAGATATTCCTTTCTCCCTGGCAGAAAGGCCCCAGGTCCACAGGGCGTGTGGGGAAGTGTTTTCCTTTAAGGAAGACATCTGTATGGAAATGGTAGCCCGAGTAATGTGATGTGACAGTTACCATGTCAACTCGTGTATTTTTCCCCTCCCCTCAAATTATTGACCGGCCCAGTCAATGTTGCATAAAAGTCACGCAATGCCTTGGAATGTGTTTATGTGCTGTCGTCTGCCAGGACTTTTCAGCATTTTTTTCCTACGTGTATTTTGCTTTCGGGAAGATGGCCTGTCACTTTGGTTTAACTGTGCTCTATTTTGGGGGAACTACATATTTCTTAGATTTGTAACAGGGCCGTGGTGGCTTAGACTCTGGAGGAGCAACCGAGGGAGGAGGGTGCGGGGCAGCAGGCAGACCCGCCTGAAGCTCCTTCACCTGTGATTGAAGAAGTGGGAACCAGGGGCCAGTCCATGAACAACTGGCAATTACTGTGGGGAAGTAAGGGGTGTGTGGGCTTCCCAGGTGGCACTAGTGGTAAAAAAACCCACCTGCCAATGCAGGAGACATAAGAGGTGAGGATTTGATCCCTGGGTTGGGAAGATCCCCTGGAGGACGGCATGACAGCTCACTCCAGTATTCTTGCCTGGAGAATCCCTTGGACAGAGGAGCCTGGCAGGCTACAGTCCAGGGGGTTGCAAAGAAGCAACATAGCATGCATGCAGGGTGTGTGTGTGTTTGTCTGTGGGCTTGCATATGCACACACGTGAAAACTCCTCCCTCCTGGGCTCCTGTGATGGCGTGGGGCATGGACCTTCTCTGACTCTGCTCAGCTCGGGTTGTGTATCCCGCTGGCCACGCTGACCTCGCTGTCTTACACCTCTCCCACATCCTCACTGCCTCCTGGTTCAGCACCCACTTCTTCTGCTCAAGCCCCACCTCCCCTGTCTCATCTGTCTTAGGGCCAGTTTGGCTCACAGGTGGTCTTCCCTGCCCCCTGGCCTCCCCTTCCCGGCAGCGTGACTGCTGAGCTCAGCCTTGCCTCACTTCTTGGCTGGATCTTCATACCCTCCTTCGTCCTCCCTGGCTCCAGCCTTAACCCACCCCCGAATCCAGTGTGATCTTCTCAAGCAATGTTTTTGTTCTTCTTAATCTCAAAAGGGCTAATTCTTCCCACCTGGGCCCAACCTACATGTTCTCTTTGTAAACCACCACTCTGATCGTGTCTATCATTGATTGGACTCCTCCAGAGACTTATTACAAAGCCAGTACCTCAGTCTGGTCCCCAGGCACCCCAGCGTTGGAACCTAGTCTGGCTCATGCCTGTTCTTGAAACTCTGCCCCATTCCTTCCAGACAGCTTGCTATGGTCCAAACATCTGTGTCACCCACCAAATTTATATGCTGAAATCCTAACCCAGGTGATAGGGTTGGGATGTGGGGCGTTTGGAATGTTCTTATGTCTTGAGGGTGGGACTCTTTCAAATGGGATTAGTGCCCTTATCAAAGAGACCCCAGAGGCCTCTCTTTCACCTTTGGCCACTTAAGGACACAGTGAGAAGTTGGCTGTCTGGGGCCCGGAAGGCTCTTCCAGCCTCCACAAGTGTGAGAAGTAAACCTGTATTGTCACAGTATTCTGTCACAGCTGCGTAAATGGATGAAGACACGGCCCTTGAGTGGTGGCCTGATGCTGCCCACATCTGGGGTGCTGGTCATGGTGTGTTTGGTCCTGGCCTGGTGGCCTGTCTTGCTCCTGCTGAACAATGTCTTCTGGTGTCATGTGTCTGCTGAATAAATGACCACCTCCTTCCCATCTCAAAGTGCTGAACAAGGTTCACTCTGTTAAGGTCTTTCCTGTTGGCCTCTCCGTGCTCATCAGTGTCTTGCCTTGCTACCTCCTCACCTCTCTTCTCATCTCTGTCTTCCCTACTCTGCCAGCCTTCTCAGGGCCTGGTCCTGGCTCTGTCAACCATCTCTCTGTCCATTCTGCCCCTGGAGTATAGTGGTTAGAGCAGGCGCTTTAAAACCCATGAGACCTAGTTCATGTCCAGTCCCAACACTGCCAGTTTGCAGGCCTTGACTTTGAGTTTCCTAACCCCTCTGAGCCTCACCTGAGGGGGTGGGGGTGGGGGTGGGGGAAGCCAGGTGCTTGGTAGGTGCTTGGACATGTGGTTCTGGAGAATATTATTACTTTAAAACAGTAACAGTATATGTTCCTCTCCTCCTCTGAAGCAGGGTAGCCGCTGATGATCTGTAGGGTGTGGCCCCAGAGGCCTCCATGTCCTGGAGGTGCTTCATGTCCCAGGTGCTGTCTCCTCCTCCAGGTTGTAGGTGTCTTAAGCCAGAGTCTAACTTTCATTCCTCTGGTGGCTTTATTATGTGTTCTGTTCACAACAGCTACTCAGCATGTGGGTTGGACGGCCATGTGCCTCAGAATTGTGGCCTCTGGAGGGCCCTGAACCACCCTGCTGCTCCCCTATCCTTGGTGCTGGCAGCTGAGGAGGCCCAGCAAGCAGGGCACAGGGGCCACCGTCCCCCGCCAAGGTCACTGATCCTTGCAGTGTTGCTCCTTGCTCCTTCAAGTCCTTCTCAGGAGAGCTCCCCACTGCCACAGTCCCCACCTCCCCACCCCGTGCAAGGTGACAGGTGGTAACCAGCTCTCCCTCACCCAACTTTTAAAAGCTGATTGTTTTATTTAAAGATATTTAAATAAAAAAGGATTTAGCTCCATTAAGAAATTTTAGGCAAGGTGAAAGGTTTAAAAATCTTGGGAGCTTCTGGGCAGGTGAAAGTGTGTGCCTTAATCAGGTATGGTTGTCCTCACAAGCCTGGGAGGAGGAAGCAAGGAACTTAATGGTTGGCTAACGCTCCCTGATGGAAAAGGACCAAGTGCGGTGGGGAGGAACGTGTCCCCATTCACACTGGGAGGTGGTGGACAGGATGGTAGCGGTCAAGGTGGGAAGAAAGGCAGACATTTCCCATGCAAACCGGAGCAGGAAGTTTGGCAAGGGAGCTCCCAGGAAGAAACAGGGAGTTAGCAAGAGCTTCCATTGTGTCCCTGACAAAAGCCAGCAAATAACAAGGGCTTTTCATACTTCTTTGGAATCCCAGGGCAACACTTGAAGCAGGTGAAGGAAGCCTTTGGAAATGACTGAAAAGCTTCAGACACTTTGGGTTAAGCAGTTTAGTGAAGTGAGCTCTTTCAGCAAAACTGTGTAAAGGCTAGGTTAAGAGGCTGTTGAGGGTTCCATACGACAGACGGGGGACCCAAGGTGGGGCAGGGGGTGAAGGTCATGCAGCTAGTAATTGAAGAAGCTGGACTCTGAGCCCTGCCTGGCTCTGAGCCCTGTCTTCTCTCCCATGAGGTCCACAGGGCCGTGTCCAAAGTGCTTCCTCTTTCCTCTCTCTGTCGGCATTGGTTTATGTTTGTAGAGGTGGCATCTGTGAAGAGTGAAAGTTACATGTTGAGATTTATTTCTTGGCATGTGGATGTCCGTTTGTTCCAGCCTCATTTGTTAGAAGGACGAGCTGTGTTCTTTCCTGTGTTGCATTTGCTCTTCCATCACGCGTGTGTGCTCAGTCGTCTCTAACTCTTTGCAACCCCATGAACTTCAGCCCTCCAGGCTCCTCTGTCCATGGGATTCTGCACGCAAGAATACCAGAGCGGGTTGCCAATTCCTTCTCCAGATCCTCTGTCAAAGTTGACTACGTAGAAGTTGACTACATGCATGTAGGTTTGTTTCTGGGCTCTGCATTCTGTTGCACTGGTCTATCTGTTCACCTGATGCCGTACTGTCTGGGTTATTGCAGTCTGGAAGTTGGGTAGTGTCCGTTCTCCAAGTTTGCTCTCTTCTAGTATCGTCTTTTGCCTCTCTTTGTAAACCTCAGAATCATTTCAGGGAAATCCACAAAATAACTTCTTGGAGTTTTCATTTGGATTGTATTGTGTCTATATGTCAAGTTGGGAAGAACTGGCATTTTGATACCATTGAAGCTTCCTATTCAAGAATACAGAATATCTATTTAGTTTTTCTTTGATTATGTTCATCAGAGTTTTGTAAATAATTTTCCTTGTATAGCTTTTATACATATTATCTTAGATTATATAAATGTAAGTATTTCATTTTGTATAAGCCTAAGTACCTCATTTTTGGGGGGTGCTAATGATGAATGTGAAAGAGGTGAGTGAAAAAGTTGGCTTAAAGCTCAACACTCAGAAAACTAAGATCATGGCATCTGGTCCCATCACTTCATGGGAAATAGATGGGGAAACAGTGGAAACAGTGTTAGACTTTATTTTTGGGGGCTCCAAAATCACTGCCAATGGTGATTGCAGCCATGAAATTAAAAGACAGTCCTTGGAAGGAAAGTTTTGACCAACCTAGATAGCATATTAAAAAGCAGAGACATTACTTTGCCAACAAAGGTCCATCTAGTCAAGGCTATGGTTTTTCCAGTGGTCATGTATGAATGTGATAGTTGGACTGTGAAGAAAGCTGAGCACCGAAGAATTGATGCTTTTGAACCGTGGTGTGGACTCTTGAGAGTCCCTTGCACTGCAAGAAGATCCAACCAGTCCATCCTAAAGGAGACCAGTCCTGGGTATTCATTGGAAGGACTAATGCTAAAGCTGAGGTGGCCAGTACTTTGGCCACCTCATGTGAAGAGTTGACTCATTGGAAAAGACCCTGATGCTGGGAGGGATTGGGGGCAGGAGGAGAAGGGGATGACAGAGGATGAGATGGCTGGATGGCATCACCGACTCAATGTACATGAGTTTGGGTGAACTCTGGGAGTTGGTGATGGACAGGGAGGCCTGGCGTGCTGTGATTCATGGGGTCGCAAAGAGTCAGACACGACTGAGTGACTGAACTGAACTGAATGTAAATGGTATTGTTTGTAATTTCAAATTCCACTTGTCCATTGCTGGCATGTAGGGAAGTGATGGGCTTCTACACGTTAGCCGTGTTTGCTACAGCCTTGCTATAATCGGTGTTTGCCCCTCTGCCTCTCCCATGTTTAAGCCTCGCCCAGCACACTGCTTGAGGTGTCCTGAGTGTGGCCTTGGATTTGCACGGCTCTGTGCCTCTTCTCGAGAGTTACTCTGCCCTCGCCTGTTGTCTCTGCCTGTTCTGACACCTTACCCGGCGATCCAGAACCTGATCTGACCAACTTCCTGTGGACGCTTTCCCAGTTCAGTTCAGTTCAGCCACTCAGTCATGTCTGACTCTTTGAGACCCCATGGACCGTAGCATGCCAGGCCTCCCTGTCCATCACCAACTTCCAGAGTTTACTCAAACTCATGTCCATAGAGTCAGTGATGGCATCCAACCATCTCATCCTCTGTCATCCCCTTCTCCTGCCACCTTCAATCTTTCCCAGCATCAGAGTCTTTTCAAATGAGTCAGTTCTTTGCATCAGGTGGCCAAAGTTTTGGTGCTTCAGCTTCAGCATCAGTTCTTCCAATGAATATCCAGGACTGATTTCCTTTAGGATGGACTGGTTGGATCTCCTCATAGTCCAAGGGACTCTCAAGAGTCTTCTCCAACACTGCAGTTCAAAAGCATCAATTCTTCTGTGCTCAGCTTTCTTTATAGTCCAACTCTCACATCCATACATGCCTACTGGAAAAACCATAGCTTTGACTAGATGGACCTTTGTTGGCAAAGTAATGTCTCTGCTTTTTAATATGGTGTCTAGGTTGATCATAGTTTTCCTTCTAAGGAGCAAGTGTCTTCTCATTTCCCAGCCCCTCAGCAGAACTGACCCCTCCTCTGGATCCTCTGGACTCTGGCTCCCAGCTTGATTCCAGCAGCTATCACATCCTGCTCCATATTGCAGCAGCTTGTTTAACTCTCTCTTCTCTGCAGGCTACCGACTCCCAGGGGCAAGGATGCAGACTTACTCAGCGGCCTCTGGGGAGCTGGGCCATTTGTGCGTCCGGGAACTCAGACCCAGCTGGTAGAATTCAGTTCATCCTGCTAAGCCTTGATGAAGCCAGGCCACTGGGAGTCAGCCTCACTGTCTTAACTTGTTTGGGAAACCTTGGGGTGTCACAGAATACAATCCATTTCTGGCATCTTCTTTGTGGTCACCTGTCACTCGAGGGGAGATGGGCACTAGATCAGAGCAATGAGGCTGGCCTGTCACCAGCAGTGCCCTGTCGACTGCTGACACCACGGCTCAGTCATTTGCAGGGGTCCAATCTCCCAGGTCCTCTGTGGTGGAGAGCCAGAGGGTTCTGATCAGGATTCTATTTGTCTTTTAAAACTACAGATGTGCAGTTTCTACCATGCCTCTCGGAAACTGCTGGCCCCAGTGTCTCAGAAGTGATGCCCAGAGGCTGGCTCTGCAGTGGCTGCCTATCCCCCGAGGGTTCACCTTTTGTCCTTGCTGAGCTGGGAACAGCCTCTCTCCAAGGGCTCTGCCCCGTTCCTCCTACCTGTCTCCTCTTGACTAGGTTGCAGGCTTTTCTGATCAAAAGCTGCTATTTGGAAGGCTGATTATCTTTTTCAAGAGTCGTTTTTGAGACGATGCATTTTAAACCTATTAAATTTGATCAGACGTCACCTTCATTGTTATGTATACTTAACAGCTTAAGGTTAGTTTTGAAAAAAAATTCAATCTATTCTGTGACAACTTGTGTGGCTAATTAATACTCTGCAGTGCACCATGAAACTTTGCAAGGCACCACACAAACACCAAGTCGTAACACATTTCCTGTTTGAAACTGTCTCAGTAAATCGAGCCTCTGTATTACAAGTAATACACCATATTAGTAAATGGAACATCTTTTATTGATTCACCTTGTTAAGCAGGAAAATAATCCTTATGGTTTTATAAGCCTCCTGCAAGTTCTAGTAGGTGCCATTTGGAGCATGAATTTAGTTGAATAAATGAAGGCAGATGTCAAGCATTTAATTGGCTCTTCTCTCTCTCAGTTGGCTCTATCAATTTGGGAATTATTGTTGGAGAAGACAAAATCCGCCACTGGTATGAAACTGACAGTGAATTAGATGCTATTGGGTTTTGGAAAGAAGGAACTGGCTGTGCAGAGTTAGTGCTCAGTCATAGCTTATGTCATCACTTGGTCTTAAGTTCCTCCAAGAGCAGAGAGGAATAGGGAGGAAGGTGGTGGGGGCTTAACTCGATTTCCGCACAAAATTTGTTTTAAAGTCTTGAGCCTGACGTTAAATGTTCAAAGGACTTTTGTTTTCTACTCTGGGTTGTTTTTTCTTTCAATTCTCCAGCTAAAAAGATTTGACTGGGAAGATTTTTTTTTTTTTTTAATGTTGTGGCTCCTGGACCCCTGGAGGCTCAGATACCTGTCTTGAGAAGCAGGTATAAAAATGGCAACATAAGTAGTATAAAAAGATAGTGGAGGAGAACTGAACATTCAGACAGTGGAATATTTTAGCACTGAATACAGTGCTGGAAATGATTTTGAGCTATGAAATATCTATGAAAAGACATGTGTGCTCAGTCGTGTCTGACTCTTTGTGACCCCTTGGACTGTAGCCCCCCAGGCTGCTCTTGTCCGTGGAATTTTTCAGGTGAGGATACTGGAGTGGGTGGCTGTGCCCTCCTCCAGGGGATCTTCCTGACCCTGGGATGGAACATGCGTGTCTGTGTCTCCCGCATTGGCAGGCAGATTCTTGACCACTAGCGCCACCTGGGAAGCCCCATGAACAGATATGGGAAAGTGAAAGTCGCTCAGTCGTGTCTGACTCTTTGCGACCCCATGGACTATACAGTCCATGGAATTCTCCAGGCCAGAATACTGGAGTGGGTAGCTTTTCCCTTCTCCAGGGGATCTTCCCAACCCAGGGATCAAACCCAGGTCTCCCGCATTGCAGGCAGATTTTTTTTACCAGCTGAGCCACAAGGGAAGCCCAAGAATATTGGAGTGGGTACCCTATCCCTTCTCCAGGGGATCTTCCCCACCCAGGAATTGAACCGGGGTCTCCTGCATTGTAGGTGGATTCTTTACCAACTGAGCTATGAGGGAAGCCCCATGAAGACATAGAGCAAACTTAAATGCATTTCACTGTTAATTCAGTTGATTAGTTGCGTCTGGCTCTTTGTGACCCTGTGGACTGCGGCACACCAGGCTTCCCTGTCCATCACCAACTCCTGAAGCTTACTCAAACTCATGTCCATTGATTCAGTGATGCCATCCAACCATTTAATTCTCTGTTGTCCCCTTCTCTTCCCACCTTCAATCTTTCCCAGCATCAGTCAGTTCTTTGCATCAGGAAGAAACTAATCTGAAAACGCTACATACTGTGTGACTCCAGCTATATGACCTTCTGGAAAAGGCAAAACTAGGGAGACAGGAATAAGATCAGTGGTTGCCAGGGGTAGGAGGTAGTAAGAAGAGATTAGCAGGCTGAGCACAGAGAGCTTTCAGGGCAACGAAAATACTCTGTGTGATATCGTAGTGATAGGTACGTGTGATGATACATTTGTCCAAACCCATAGAGAAGGCAATGGCACCCCACTCCAGTACTTTTGCCTGGAAAATCCCATGGACGGAGGAGCCTGGTAGGCTGCAGTCCATGGGGTCGCTAAGAGTCGGACACGACTGAGCGACTTCACTTTCACTTTTCACTTTCATGCATTGGAGAAGGAAATGGCAACCTGCTCCAATGTTCTTGCCTGGAGAATCCCAGGGATAGAGGAGCCTGATGGGCTGCCGTCTATGGAGTCGCACAGAGTCGGACACGACTGAAGCAACTTAGCATAGAGTGTACAAGAGTGAACCCTGATGGAAACGTCGGGTGATCATGAAGTGTCAGTTTAGGTCCATCGGTTGTAACAAATGTCCCACGCTGGTGGGAGATGATGATAACGAGGGTTGTGTGTCCGGGGAGGGGGAATATGGGAAATCTCTGTTCACTCCTCTCAATTTTGCCATGAACCTAAAACTTCTCTTTTAAAAGTACTTAACTTTCTTTTAAAAATAATTTTATTTATTTCTGGCTCTGCTGGGTCTTTGTTGCTGCACGGGTTTTTCTCTAGTTGTGGAGAGTGGGGGCTACTCTCTCGCTGTGGGGGGCAGGCTTCTCATTGCGCTGGCTTCTCCTGGTGCAGAGCGTGGGCTCCCGGGCACGCAGGCTTCAGTAGCTGCAGCACCTGGGCTCAGTGGTTGTGGCTCCTGGGCTCCAGAGCACAGGCTCAACAGCTATGGTGCAGGGGCTTAGTTGCCCTGCAGCATTTGGGGTCTTCCTGGATCAGGGAGCAAACCTATGTCTCCTGCATTGGCAGGCAGACTCTTCACCGCTCAGCCACCAGGGAAGCCCTAAAATTTCTGTTAAAAAACAATCTTTAAAAAAATTGCCAGAAAGCAGCCAAAGTGACTTTAGTGTTTTAAAATGTGATTTTTAAGCCACAAAAGGAGAGCTGCCCTGTTGGGAGATAAGAGGCAGAGGCCATGACTGGATTTGACTTTGGAGCAGCCTCTTAGGATGGAAAGATTGGCAGGGGAGACTGGGACAGGGGACGGGTGGAGACAGACCAGCAGGCATCCAGGGTTGTGGGGGGTGGATCCTGTCGGGAGGCAGCAGGTGGGATGTTGGGGACTGGCGGCTGCAGCAGAAGCAGGGAGGAACTAGCGTATTAATTAGCAGATGCTGAGTGCCCCTACCTGCCTGGCCCTGTGCTGCGTGTTTCACATCTGATCCTCATCCGAACTTGTCAGCCACTTCGGCTGATCAGCCTGGGTAGTTCTGATGAGAAAGCTGGGGCCTGGTGAGTCTGAGAGTGTTCCAGGATCACCTCTACTAAGCAGCAGGTGTTAGTCGCTCAGTCATGTTTGATTCTTTACAAATCCATGGACTGTAGCCTGCCAGGCTCCTCTGCCCGTGGTATTCTCCAGGCAAGAATACTGGAGTGGGTAACCATTCCCTTCTCTGGGGGATTTTCCTGACCCAGGGATCAAACTCGGGTCTCCTGCATTGCAGGTGGATTCTTTATTGTCTGAGCCACCAGGGAAGCCCCCATGTCCAAACTCAGAGTGGGTGGAATCTACAGGTCTCAGTGACTGTCTCAGAACGTGGAGGCAGGAGTGGGGTGGGAGAGATGTCTCTACCCTCCCTCTCCTGTAGGTCCTAGCCCCAGAGTTCTCTTACCCAAAGACCCCCACCACCGTTGTACAATTTGCCCCATCTACAACTGACCCATCTTGGAAAGAGCATTAAGCTTGGAGTCCTGGGTCTGAGGGCTGGCCCTGACCTCAGCCCTCCTTGCTGGTTGCCTTTTCTTCTCCGAATGTCACTGTCCTCAGAAGAATGCAGATTTCAATTTCATTGTGAGAATGAAAGAAAAGCATGTAAAAGAAGCCAATGCCAAACCCAGCACCCAGGATAATGAGGGGTCATTCCATGCCCTTAGATAATGTTCTGATCAGATCAGATCAGATCAGTTGCTCAGTCGTGTCTGACTCTTTGCAACCCCATGAATCGCAGCACGCCACGCCTCCCTGTCCATCACCAACTCCCGGAAGTCACTGAGACTCACATCTATCAAGTCAGTGATGCCATCCAGCCATCTCATCCTCTGTCATCCCCTTCTCCTCCTGCCCCCAATCCCTCCCAACATCAGTCTTTTCCAATGAGTCAACTCTTCGCATGAGGTGGCCAAAGTACTGGAGTTTCAGCTTTAGCATCATTCCTTTCAAAGAAATCCCAGGGCTGATCTCCTTCAGAATGGACTGGATGGATCTCCCTGCAGTCCAAGGGACTCTCAAGAGTCTTCTCCAACACCACAGTTCAAAAGCATCAATTCTTCGGTGCTCAGCCTTCTTCACAGTCCAACTCTCACATCCATACATGACCACAGGAAAAACCATAGCCTTGACTAGATGAACCTTTGTTGGCAAAGTAATGTCTCTGCTTTTGAATATGCTATCTAGGTTGGTCATAACTTTCCTTCCAAGGAGTAAGAGTCTTTTAATTTCATGGCTGCAGTCACTATCTGCAGTGATTTTGGAGCCCAGAAAAATAAAGTCTGACATTGTTTCCACTGTTTCCCCATCTATTTCCCATGAAGTGATGGGACTGGATGCCAGGATCTTCGTTTTCTGAATGTTGAGCTTTAAGCCAACTTTTTCACTCTCCACTTTCACTTTCATCAAGAGGCTTTTCAGTTCCTCTTCACTTTCTGCCATAAGGGTGGTGTCATCTGCATATCTGAGGTTATTGATATTTCTCCCAGCAATCTTAATTCCAGCTTGTGTTTCTTCCAGCCCAGCGTTTCTCATGATGTACTCTGCATAGAAGTTAAATAAGCAGGGTGACAATATACAGCCTTGATGTACTCCTTTTCCTATTTGGAACCAGTCTGTTGTTCCATGTCCAGTTGGGTTTGCCTAAATTTGTGGAGTTCCAAGTTGGGTCATATAGTTGGACTTTAAAAAAAAATGTAATTCTCACCCATTGAATTTGTCGGTACTACTGTGCAGCCTCTTGCACCCAACAGCACTGGGGTACATCCTGTGTTGGGGTCGTTAACGGGCTATCTCTGCAGACAGCTCTGAAGTCCTTTCAGGTGAGAGTGGTCACTCTGTCCTGGTGAGTGCTCTCAGACAACTCATCCTAGAAACATCATCTCTTTTCTCACACATAAACGTTCCTTTGCATCTTGACAGTGGCTGCAAGCTGATAAAACTGCCCCTTTGATGGCCATGTGCATCTCATCATTTGCTCTCGGCTTTCTCTTTCAGTTGTGGCTGTTTATGTGAAGCAGTCCTGGTGGACCACTGAAGATGTACTAAGAACCTCTAATCCTTCAAGAGAAGGTCTGATGAAGGTGAGGCATTGCAAATTTAAGTGGATATTGTGATTGTAATTGTTTATAAAGGTCAGCATACTTATTATCATGTTAGTAAGTTAGTCTACCCCTGTGGACTCATTTTATAGGACTGTTCTAACAAAGTGCCAGCAGACTGGGTGGTTTAAACAACAGACATGTGTTATTTCCTAGTCCCAGAGGCTGGAAGTCCAAAAGCACAGTGTTGGCGGGGTTGGTTTCTTCCAAGGCCGGTGAGGGAATCTGTTCCAGGCCTGTCTCCTAACTTCAGCTTTCCTTGGCTTCTCAGCGGTGCTCTCCCTGTATCTTCCCACCCTCATCCCTCTGTCCCTGTCTGGCTCTGTCCAAATTCCCCCTTTCTATATGGACACTGTCATGTTGGGTTAGGGCTCACCCTAATGACCTCATCTTGATGTGGTCAAGACCCTTTTTCCAAATAAATCACATTCACAGCACTGGGGGTTAGGACTTTAATATCTTTTTGGTGGGCACCATTCCATCTATAACACCCCACCTTCAAGAAAAATAGTGTTAATGGCTATATGTAACAGATAGCTGGCTATTGATAAATCTCTCTTGCCTTCCTGAGTGGCCTCTCCTGCCTTAATTCTGAAACATTAATCCACATCATCTCTCTAGTGTGTAGGGAAGTTTTATTACATTCCAGTAGATTTATTGGTACTCACTATGAGTTAGACATTGTGCTAGATGCTAGCCTGTGTACTACCTAGACTTTTGACAGAGATAATCTGACTTCAAAATCTTTAAGGTATTTGCTTTGTAGACAAGGAAGTTGAAGCTGAGCCACATAGCTAGTAAGTGATTTAACTGGACACAAACTCTAGCCTCTCTGATGGCAGGCCTGGTGGGCTCTGAGGTGCTGTGGCTTTACAGAGACCGAGAATGGCAAGGGTAAAGTTTCCCTGTGGCTAAGGATGTTTAGCATCTTTTCATGTACTTTTTGTCCATTTGGGGGAAAGTAGCTATTAAAATCCTTGGCCCACTTTTTAATTGTTGAGTTGTAAGAGTTTTTGGCCCACTTTTTACTGTTGAGTTGTAAGAGTTTTTCCATATTATAGATGCAAGCTCTTATTGCATATATTGTTAGCAAATATTTCTCCCCTTTCTATGGGTTATCTTTTTCAAGTATGTTTCAAGGTTATCACTTCCACCAGCTTTGTTGAGGTATAAGGTGGCATAAGTGGTAAAGAAACTGCCTGCCAATACAGGAGATGTAAGAGACATGGGTTCAATCCCTGGGCTGGGAAGATCCCCTGGAGACGGGCATGGCAACTCACTCCAGTATTCTTGCCTGGAGAATCCCATGGACAGAGGAGCCTGACGGGCTACGGTCCACAGGGTCACAAAGAGTCAGACATGACTGAAGTGACTTAGCAACATGCATGCAATTGACATATAACACTGTGTAAGTTTAAGGAGGGCTCAATGGTAGAGAACTGCCTGCCAAGACATGGGTTCAGTACTTGGGTCTGGAAGATCCCCTGGAGGAGGAAATGGCAACCCACTCCAGTATTCTGGCCTGGGAAATCCCATGGACAGAGGAGCCTGGTGGGCTACAGTCTATGGGGTCACAAAAGAGTCATATACGACTTACTGAGTAAAGAACCAGTTTAAGGAGTTCAGTCTTGCTTTGATACACGGATACACTGTAAAATGATTACCTCCACAGTGTTAGTTAAACCTGCATCACATCACCTAATTGCCATTTCTTTTTGTGTGGTGACCCATGCTCTTGGCAACTTTCAAGTATATAATACAGGTATCATTAGCTACAATCACTATGCTGTGTATTAGACCCCTAAAACTTGTCCATCTTATTATTGGAAGTTTGAACCTACTGATCATCTTTCCCTTTTCCCCACGCCCAGACCCTGGCAACCACCACTTAGCCTCTGCTGCTGTGAGTTTGGCCATTTAATGTTGCACGTATAGGTGAGGCCACACTCTGTTTCCCCCCTTATTTCACTCAGCACCATGCCCTCAAGTTCCATCCATATTGTCACAAATGGCAGACGTTTTCAGGTCTGGTTTTAATTGATTTGATAGATATTATTTTGAAAAGGGCTTTCTTCCAGTAAATTAATGGTGGCTGGAGGCTCAGCAAATAAGCATGATGTACTCAGTGAGGCTGCCTGCCGTAGCTGTGTGTGTCACTGGCCATAGATGAAGCAGGTGGCACGAGTGACTGGGTGCTCTAAATTCCAGAAACAGTCTGGTTTGCTCTTTAAATATATATACATATAGTTTTATATATATAAATTTATATATTTATATATAATATATAAAATCTCTATATAAAATATAATTATATATATGTTAAAAAACTATATATATATATAGTTTTTTTTTCCAGAACAAGAGTGGTAACTTCCTTTGTGTATCAATTCTAAATTTAGACGAGGAAAGCCCTCACATTTTCTGAAAATGTGGCTAATGCTGTGAAAGAAACTGAGTGTTAATTCCACTTAATGAACCAGGTTATAAAGATCTGTCTGCCCCAGCTGTGTCTGGGGATAGCTTTCCTCTCAATTTATAGAATGTGGGGTCTTGACTTCTTTCCTTTTAATTGCATTCTATTTCTTAGCCAGCTCTTCTTCACAAATTACCAAACCAAACCAAACTGAAACCCAGCTCCCTTAGTGTTCTTTCTGTGAACATCATTAGTGGTCCTAATTGAGGGATTAGAACTGGATCTTAGTTTTTTTGTTTTCAGAAATGTCTCTAAGTCAGAATCACATGTCACACATTCCCCTCCCACCCCCGTAATGAAATTGGACAAATTAAGTGCATTTTCTTTTTTTCCTTTTTTCTCCTGCCAGGTTTTGATTGGTTATTTCCCTTCTGCCAGATGCAATCTGTTTTTCTCTTCTGGCTTTCCTCTGAACTTTTTGGTTTTATAAGTTGAAAAATATAACCTCCCACATCACACCCGTCAGGTTTTGTGATGAACTAGTTATTCTTAAAGTCAGAACTTGATTTGGCTGCTACTGTCTGAAATACAAAATTGGGGTGGCTTCTCAGAGTTAAGCTGGTGTGGCTTTTGCAAATCTTTTTCTCATCTAAGATTTGGCTCCAGATGAAGGTAAAATAGTTTGCATTCTGGGCCAATTAATAAGTTTACTGGCACTAAGCACTTCGTGCCATTTGTTAGAGGGCCGCAAGCTGACTTATTTTTATTACTGAAGCATCTGAAAAACATGCAAGTGTTTGAGAGACCACTGAGGCAGGCTTTTCCCTTGACTTGTGGAAGAAACAAGCTGAAACGAACTGTGAGTTGCTGAAACTCTCCCAGCAAATCTAAGTCGAGAAGCCACAACCACAAATGACGATGATGATAAATACTTAAGGGTCAAGTATTAAATATAAAGGCCTTCCCTGGTGGCTCAGCAGTAAAAGAATCTGTCTGCAATCCAGGAGACTCAGGTTCGATCCCTGAGTGGGGAAGATCCTCTGGAGAAGGAAATGGAAACCCACTCCAGTACTCTTGCCTGGAGAATCCCATGGACAGAGCCTGGTGGGCTACAATCCATAGCGTCACAAAGAGTTGGACACGACTGAAGTGACTGAGCACAGCACACTTTAAATATAAAACCAAGCATCATATTTATGTCACACTTATGGACTTCTCATGTGGCACAGTGGTAAAGAAAATGCCTGCAGTGCAGGAGAAGTGAGCTCAATCCCAGGGTCAGGAAGATCCCCTGGAGGAAGGCATGGCAACCCACTCCAGTATTCTTGCCTGGAAAATCCTATGGACAGAGGAGCCTGGTGAGCTACAGTCCAGGGGGCTGCAAAGAATCAGAAACAACTGAGCATGCACGCAGCAGCAGTTCCCTCTCCCAGAGCCCTAATGGATGAAAATGCAGGAGGGAGCAGCCTTCTGGGCTGCAGCAGGTCCACTGGCCTGGGACTCAGAAGTCCTGGTCTGGGCTTTCAGACCTGGCCGGCCGTTGGCAGAGCCCTCATCCAACTGTCTTAAGTCCTCTTGTGAACGAGGCAGTGAAATCAACAAATGTAATTGCTTACCCTCTTTGAGCTTCAGTTTCCTCACCTGTAAACCAGGATTTCCCTTGTGGCTGGTAAGAATCAAACGGTAGCATGTGGGTGGCAGTCTCAGCCCAAGCATTAATAATACTCTTGCTGATTTCATCGTGGTGCATACGAAGGGGTGATAACCACCCAGGCTCCTAGGCTGTCATATAGGAATGTTGTTGGAGTAAAATCTAATAATACTGTCATTCTGTCACTGGCTGTTTGGTTTTACCTCAAGTGCCACATTTTAGTGGTTTCTTGTAGTTGTCCAGAGGGCTGAATTTAGACTGTATGTGGGCTCAGTCACATAGAATGGGGATTGATTAGTTACGTCTGTTGTGGGTGCAGGAGGCCTTCACTTGTACCACCTGTGACACCAGTGAAATTAAGACGCTTGTTCTTTGGAAGAAAAGCTATACCTAACCTAGACAGCATATTAAAAAGCAGAGACATTACTTTGCCGGCAAAGATCCATCTAGTCAAAGCTATGGTTTTTCCAGGAGTCATGTATGGATGTGAGAGTTGGACCATAAAGAAGGCCGAGTGCCAAAGAATTGATGCTTTTGAGCTGAGGAGTTGGAGAAGACTCTTGAGAGTCCCTTGGACTGCAAGGAGATCAAACCAGCCAATCCTAAAGGATCAGATCAGATCAGTCGCTCAGTCGTGTCCGACTCTTTGCGACCCCATGAACCGCAGCATGCCAGGCCTCCCTATCCATCACCAGCTCTCGGAGGTCACTCAGACTCACATTCATCGAGTCAGTGATGCCATCCAGCCATCTCATCCTCTGTCGTCCCCTTCTCCTCCTGCCCTCAATCCCTCCCAGCATCAGAGTCTTCTCCAATGAGTCAACTCTTCGCATGAGGTGGCCAAAATACTGGAGTTTCAGCTTTAGCATCATTCCCTCCAAAGAAATCCCAGGTCTGATCTCCTTCAGAATGGACCGGTTGGATCTCCTTGCAGTCCAAGGGACTCTCAAGAGTCTTCTCCAACACCACAGTTCAAAAGCATCAATTCTTCCGCGCTCAGCCTTCTTCACAGTCCAGCTCTCACATCCATACATGACCACAGGAAAGACCATAGCCTTGACTAGGCGAACCTTTGTTGGCAAAGTGATGTCTCTGCTTTTGAATATGCTATCTAGGTTGGTCATAACCTTCCTTCCAAGGAGTAAGCGTCTTTTAATTTCATGGCTGCAGTCACCATCTGCAGTGATTTTGGAGCCCAGAAAAATAAAGTCTGACACTGTTTCCACTGTTTCTCCATCTATTTCCCATGTAGTGATGGGACCAGATGCCATGATCTTCGTTTTCTGAATGTTGAGCTTTAAGCCAACCTTTTCACTCTCCACTTTCACTTTCATCAAGAGGCTTTTGAGTTCCTCTTCACTTTCTGCCATAAGGGTGGTGTCATCTGCATATCTGAGGTTATTGATATTTCTCCCGGCAATCTTGATTCCAGCTTGTGTTTCCTCCAGTCCAGCATTTCTCATGATGTACTCTGCATATAAGTTAAATAAACATGGTGACAATATACAGCCTTGACGTACTCCTTTTCCTATTTGGAACCAGTCTGTTGTTCCATGACCCAGTTCTAACTGTTGCTTCCTGACCTGCATACAGATTTCTCAAGAGGCAGATCAGGTGGTCTGGTATTCCCATCTCTCTCAGAATTTTCCAGAGTTTATTGTGATCTACACAGTCAAAGGCTTTGGCATAGTCAATAAAGCAGAAATAGATGTTTTTCTGGAACTCTCTTGCTTTTTCCATGATCCAGCGGATGTTGGCAATTTGATCTCTGGTTCCTCTGCCTTTTCGAAAACCAGCTTGAACATCAGGAAGTTCACGGTTCACATATTGCTGAAGCCTGGCTTGGAGAATTTTGAGCATTACTTTACTAGCGTGTGAGATGAGTGCAATTGTGCGGTAGTTTGAGCACTCTTTGATATTGCCTTTCTTTGGGATTGGGATGAAAACTGACCTTTTCCAATCTTGTGGCCACTGCTGAGTTTTCCAAATTTGCTGGCATATTGAGTGCAACACTTTCACAGCATCATCTTTCAGGATTTGGAATAGCTCCACTGGAATTCCATCACCTCCACTAGCTTTGTTCGTAGTGATGCTTTCTAAGGCCCACTTGACTTCACATTCCAGGATGTCTGGCTCTAGGTCAGTGATCACACCATCATGATTATCCTAAAGGAAATCAACCTTGAATATCCATTAGAAGGACTGATGCTGAAGCTGAAGCTCCAATACGTTGGCCACCTGATACAAAGAACTGACTCATTAGGAAAGACCCTGATGCTGGGAAAGATTGAAGGCAGGAGGAGAAGGGGACAACAGAGGATGAGATGGATGGATGGCATCACTGACTCAATGGATATGAGTTTGAGCAACCTCTTGGAGTTGGTGATGGACAGGGAAGCCTGGCATGTTGCAGTCCATGGGGGTGCAAACAGTCGGACACGACTGAGCAACTGAACCGTGCCAGCCGTGGGCTATATGAATGCAGAGAATGCTGACAGGCAGGAACAGGAAGTCATTTTGACTTGTTAATGATGAAGCCCTTTTGTGGGCCTGACCTTGACCACAGTACAGTTTCCTCAATTGTCGTGACATTGCAATGGGTGAGAGATGGTTCCATGTGTAGCCTGAGGATGGGCTGGGCCTTGAGTTCCAGTAACTCTGTGGGGTTGAGACACGAGTATGTGCTCAAAATCTGTCACAAGTCATTGAAAATCAGTTGATCTTGGTGTAGCAACTGCACACCAGTAATGACCCTTTATTATTTATGTTCCTTCCGGGCGTCAGAATTCTGGAGCTGTTATTAAAGATATGGCAGATTGGGTTCCTCTCTGGACACATTCAGTGTTTCTGCTGAAATGGCTTGCCTGGAAGTCACCTCCTGTTTCACTGATATGTGACTGATTGTTCTCTGTCTCCTCACACTCCATTTCTGTGGCCCCCGAGACCAAGGGGCCTTTCTGGCCCTCCCCGCTGCTCCTGGAGGCCAGGGTGGGTATGAAAGGCCAGGGTTGAGAAAACCTCCATGAGAAACTGTGATCCCCAGTTTCAATGAGAAGAATTGCTTGGTGGGGGAGCCCACACCTGGCCCCCAGCGTGTGGGTTGATTCCAAGCATTGAATTTATTGTGTCTGACTTTCCCTACTTGTCTCACTTAGATGTTCTTTTTGTTTTTCCTTCAAAGGTTCAGTCATTTGGGGAAAGGATTGTGCTTTTCATTCTGAACGTCGTTATTTTTGGAAGACTAGAAAGGAATTTGGATGATGATGACATGTTTTTTTTACCTCACTCTGTGAAGGAGGAGGCTAAGATTCTGTGGCGAGATGGAGCAGCTGTTGGATTTTACACAACCAAAAGGAAAGGTGAGGGCCGTGCGGCCACGTGGGGCCACCACCCCTGCAGGCTGGCGGGGAGGCTCCGGGTGCCTGCCTACTCGGAGGGCGCCCTGAGCACAGACGTTTCTTGGAGAGAATCTTCTGGCGTGAGAAGTGTCACTAGTTCAGCTGTCATGTAAATAAGCCCGAGGTATGGATTTCGTTTTCACCACATTTCTCTTTTTACTGGCAAAGAGAAGGAAGACCCATTAGGGCCCTTGGGTTCCCACCTCGTGCTACGTCCCCTGTGAAATGGTTGTTGCTGTTAATGGTTGTAAAATGACTTTGCAAGCACAATGCTATTCCTTTCTTTTCTTTAATGTTACCAGTTTGCTGTCAGGAAAAACACCATCGCTAATAGCTGACATGTGGTGCAAAGGCACAGTGGATGCCAAGATTTATAGACATTACCTCAGAAAAGAGGGAGGTCGGCCACGATAGCGAGGTTAGGGTAAAGTCCTGGGGCTTATTTGTAGGGGCGGTGAGGAGCAGGGTGTGTGGAACTTGTGCTGTTTTGTCTAAGGGATCACGCTCTTCTTTAACATGGCTTTCTTTAATAGTTTCTTTGAAAGTTCTGTCAACATCTCTGACCCAGCTGGTCAAGCCCTATCGTTTAATTCTTACAAAGTTCTGACTTTTAGCAAAAATAAAATTTCCAAGTACGTCACCACAGATATGCTATTGTCTTAGTTAAGTGTTCTTCCCTGGGGATACAAAGGCTATTATTGTGGTTTTGAGCTGTGTTCACGTGTATCTGTTCCACGTGTCCAGGATGGAATAGATCGACATTTCTCACTTTTCTCCTTCCCTCGGTGTGGTGTGAGACAACTTGTGTCTCACGCACACCAGTGGTGTAGGTCATGATTTGTCAGAGTCAGTCATAGAGGCAGAGGCACCGTGTCTGTCAGCTCCTGGGGCACTGAGAGCCATTTGTCCTTTGATTTTGATGTACTGCTTCACTCCTTGGGTGGCCGTGTTCTTTAGACATTCGTTTATAGACCAAGGGATCTGGAGAATCCTCAAAGAGGAAGTATTTTGGTAATTCCTCTTTCTCGGGAGACTCATTTGTTGTCATCTTCTACCAAATGGCTTGTCTTCAGTTTGTGGCAAAATCTTTCGTGCTATAAATGTCCTACTAACAGCAACAAAAACTGTTAATAGATTCGGACTTGACGTGTGAGCCACGGTTTAGGGGCAGAAAGAGCTTGACCTTGGTCTTGTCCAGTGCTGCTGTTGCTGCTGGTCTCTGTGACATCCCAGACTTTGTTCCAAGAGAATCAAGCAGAGGTTGGGTGTGATGTCTCATTCATCTCAAGGCAGACCCAGAACTATGGCGTGGAAGGAGGATATTAAGCTGTTGAATTGAGGCAGATCAGACTTGGTGCTTGGATTTCTGCCTCCTCCGTTTCTCATGAATTCTACAAATTTGATGGAAAGTTCTTTGCTTGGGATTCCTTGATGGCTCAGACGATAAAGGATCTGCCTGCAATGCGGGAGACCTGGGTTCCATCCCTTGGTTAGGAAGATCCCCTGGAGAAGGAAATGGCAACCCACTCTGGTATTCTTGCCTGGAGAATTCCATGGACAGAGGAGCCTGGTGGGCTACAGTCCATGGTGTTGCAAAGAGTCAGACACGACTGAGTGACTAATAGTTTCACATTCACTTTCTCTGAAGCTGCTTACTAGGTCTCGTTGTTTTCACCCATGACCCATGAACTGATTTTTTAAAGTGGCAATTGACTGTTAGTCTCCCAGAACCAAGTTTAAAAAGTATCAAATGAATAGAAAACTAAGTAAATAAAAAGTATTTTTCTGATAATTAAAAACATTTTTTCTTTTTTTTTCTTTACTGCTTATTTCTGGATTAACTTGTTTTTTGGAGAGCCAGAATAAAAGTATTTCTGTGGAATAGTTACATAGACTTTGCTATCATCAGTGTGTGAGCATTCCGGTCACTTCACATGCTTGCTTGTTCCTCCGTGTTGTATTGTTAATTTTAGTCATTCTGCAATTTGGTATCTGATATCTAATTTTGATTTTAATTTGCATTTTCCTAATGGTATTATCATGTTTTCATGTGCTTTTCTGATGGTCATATATCTTCTTTGGTGAAGTGTCTGTTCAGATATTTTTGCCTATTTTTTTATTGGGTTGTTTGTTTTCTTATTAATATTACTGAGCATTGAGTATTCTTTATATGTTATAGGTCTCTGTTCTTAATCAGATATATTTTGAAAACATTTTCATTTTGGCATAATAATTTTTTCAGAGCGCAAAAGTTTTAAATTTTAGTGCAACCTAATTTATCATTTACCAAATTTCATTATAATTCAGCTCAAAATATTTTCCAATTTATTTTATGATTTTTATGATTTCTTTAAAAGTAAGTTTTTAATTTCCAGATATTTATGAGCACTTCCAGATGTTTTCTTTTTTGTTGATTTTTAATTTAATTTTGTTGCCATAATATATATAGTCTGTAACTTTTAATATTTTGAAACCTATTGAGAGTTGTTTTATAGTCCTGTATATGGTTCATCTTGGTAGATACTCCATATGGACTTGAAAGAGTGGATGTATTTTGCAGGTATTGGATTTCATGTTTTGAAAATGTTAGTTAGATTAAGGTGATTGATACTGTCATTCAATGTTCTTGCTAATATTTTCACCTGATTGTGAAGTTCTGAGGGAAGTATGTTAAAGTCTTTGTGATTGTGGATTCACCTCTTTCTTCTTTTAGTTCTGTCTGTATTTTGTGTATTTTGTACATCATGTATTTTGGAATTTTGTCATTAATCACATCTAAATTATAACTGCTGTATTTGTCTGATGTAGTGAACTTTTTGTCATTATGAAGTGGCCCTTCACTTGTCTTCAGTGGTATCTCTTGTTATGAAATTTATTTTTTCTGCTGTTAATACAGCCATTTCATCTTCTTGCTTATTGTTTGCATAGAATATATTCTTTCTAGCCTTTACTTTTAGTCATTTATGTCTTTATATTTAAAGCATGTGTTTTGTTGACAGCATAAAATTGGGTCTTAGATTTTAAATCTATTTTTAATAATCTCTGTCTTTTGATTGGAATATTAGTCTATTTCCATTTAATTATTGATATGGTTGTACTTAGATCTTCTCTGTTGCAATTTGTTTTCTGTCTTCTGTTTCTTTTTGTTTCTCTCTGTTCTTCTTTTCCTGTCTTATTTTGTTTTAATCAGATAGTTTTTACTATTTCATTTTAATTTCTTTCTTGGCATTCTAGCTTTATATTTTTGTACTTTTAAAAATTGTTGCTCTAGAGATTACATATGCGTCTTAAACTTAGATTAACTTAGAGTGACTATTGAATTACTTAAGGTAAAATATAGAAACCTTGCAATAGTATATTTTTATGTACCTATTATTTCATAGTGCTATTGTTATGTAGATATATTAGATGTTTGTTATAAACTTGTTGCTACTGATTTATAAATTTTAATTTAGATAGTTATATCTTTTAAAGGTGTAAAGAAAAAATATGTAATTTAGAAATGTTTATCCAGATATTTACCATTAAATTTTTTTTGTATAGGTTCCAGTTGCCCTTCAGGACAGAGTTCTTCCTTTAAAATTTCTTGTAGGGAGTTGATGGCAATAAAGTCTTTCAGGTTTTGTTTATTGAAAATGTCTTTATTTCACTTATATATTTGAAGTGTTGTTTATCCAGTTATAGAATAGTTAGTGATACCTTTTTTTCCTTCAGAAATTGAATATATTGTTCCAGTATCTTCTGGCTTTCATAGTCTTTGGTGAGAAGTCAGCAATTAACTTATTGTTGTTCTTCACACATAAAATGGCACTTTTCTCTGAATACTTTCAAGTCTTTTTCTTTAGCTTTTTTGCAGTTTAATCGTGATTTTTTCCTAGGAGTGATTTTATTTTCATTTATATTTTTGGGGCTTTGTTGAGATTTTTGAATCCAAATTTCCTACCAAATTTGGGAAGATTTTGGTGATTAGTTCTTCAAATTTTTATGCTCTTTTCTTTAACTGGGATTCCAGTTATATGTATGTTGGGGTGCTTCATATTGTCTTGCAGTCTCTGAAATTTTGTTCATTTTTATTCAAACATTTCCCTCTTTTTTGGTTGGCTAACTTCTGTTGATCTGTATTCAAGTTTATCTGCCATCTCCAAACTGCCGTTGAACCTTTTTAAAGATTTCAGTTATTCTACGTTTGACCTGTATAATTTCTATTATGTATAGTTTCTATTTCTCTGTTGAGATTCTCTGTTTATTCACTGAACATATCTTTCTCTTTAATTTAAAGAATTACTTTAATTCTTTGAACATATTTGTAAAGTCATTTGAGTTCTTTGTCTGCCAAATCCAACATCTGGACCTATTTAAAATCAGTTATATTAGAGTGACATCAGCAACATGGTGGAATAAAAAGCTCCCCTTCCGTCTACACCCAGTAAAGCATTTGCAGTTCAGCAAAAGTACCTCTACTCAACACACCAGTATGGTGGAAAATTCTGCACGTCTGTACATTTAAAGCTGGGTGGACTGGAACGCAGAGGGAAGGCAGAGCTAGGGAGCAGCAGCCTGGCTCTCTGGCTGTGGGAGCTGAGCCGATCATCCAGAGAACAGATAGCAACAGGGAGTGAGGGAAAGCAGCCCTGGCCTCTGAGGTGCCGGTCCAACCCTGACTCCTTCCTGCCAGTGTCCTCCCGGGTGGCAGCAGAGTCTGCAACTCAGGGATGCTGGGCACCAGGGAAGAGGGCACAGCCGGTGACACTGGCAACAGGAAGGCCTCAATGGCCCCTGGAGACACAGAAGCAATAACGAGGATACAGAGCCACCCCTCCGACAGAAGTGGGAGAGGGTGAGAGAGAGAGAGAGAGAGAGAGAGATCAGTCGCTCAGTCGTGTCCGACTCTTTGCGACCCCATGAACCGCAGCACGCCAGGCCTCCCTGTCCATCACCAGCTCCCGGAGGTCACTCAGACTCGCATCCATCGAGTCAGTGATGCCATCCAGCCATCTCATCCTCTGTCGTCCCCTTCTCCTCCTGCCCTCAATCCCTCCCAGCATCAGAGTCTTCTCCAATGAGTCAACTCTTCGCATGTGGGAGAGGGTGGAATGGACCAATTCGCAAATGTAATTGGAGGCAGCGCAGGTAAGGAAAACCATAAACTTGTGCTATTGCGCCACCTACTGGAAAACAAAAGACCGAATTTCTGCCCTGTTGAATTAGAATCCAGCGGAAAGATACTACTTCAGATGTACAGAGGAACAACTCATGAAGTGCCGTGAAGAACCAAAGTAACACCATACCACAAAAGGAAAATGACATTTCTCCAGAAGCCAAATTTAAAGTCATGGAATATCACAGTTTAACTGACAAAAAATTCAAAAGAGGTGTCATGAAGAAATTCATTGAGCAACAAGAAAACTCAGAAAGGCAGTTCAATGAGCTCAGAAATAAAATCAGTGATCAGAAGTAATACGCTACTAAAGACTAAAAAGAATCAAGCAGAAATTCCGGAGCTGAAGAACTCAATAAATGAGATAAAGAATGCATTAGAAAGCACTGGAAATAGTTCAGACCATATGGTAGAGAGAAGTAGTAAGTTCAAAGACAGAAATCTATAAATGATGCAAGTACTAGAGGAAAGAGAAATAAGACATTAAAAATGAGGACATTCTATGAGAGCTATCCAGCTTTATGGGAAGGGTAAATGTGAGGGTGATGTGTATCCCAAAAGGAGAGGAGAGGGAGAAGGGAGCAGAGAGATTCCTTAAAGAAACCAAAGCTGAGAAGTTCTTAAACCTGCAGAAGAAGCTGGGTATACAAGTCCTGGAAACTAAGAGAACACCTAATTGCTTCAGTGCAAAAAGAGCTTCTTTAAGACAAACTATCTTAAAACTATCAAAAATCAATGACAAAGAATTAATTTTAAAGGCAGCCAGGGGTGAGGGGATGATGATAACATCCAGAAACACTCACAGAGGCTATCAGCAGATTTCTCAGCAGGAAGTCTACAGGCCAGGAAGCAGGAGAATGATATTTGAAAGATAAAAAATGTCACCTGAAAATACTTTATCCAGAAATATTATCACTCAGACATAAAGGTGAAATAAAGACTTTCTGAGATAAATAAAAACTGAGGGAGTTCACCAACACTAGATGTGCCTTACAGGAAATGTTGAAAGGAGTTTTTCTACCAGAACCAAAAGGTAAAAGGACAAAAAACTAAATTGATAAATATGAATAGAATCAGAAAATTATAACTATTTATCAGAATCAGCTTTAAACATTTTATTATAGCGTAAAGATTAAAGGAGGAAAATCAGAAAAAAAAAAAACAAAACGAGAGCCACTTCAATTTGGCAAAAACTGACAACATGAAAAGGGATAATTTGAAAAAAAAACAAAAATAGAGAAGGAGAAGCAGGGAGAGGACAAGAACCCTATAGGTAAATGAAGATAAGATGCAATCTGCAGAAAAAGGATTATTTTATCTATGAGATGTTTTATACAAACCTCATGGTAACCACAAAACATAAATTTAGAACAGAGGCATGAAACATAAAAAAGGAGGAAACTGTGAAAAAATATCATAGGAAACCACAAAACCAAGATGACAGGCTGGAACACAAAGAAAAAGAAACCAGCAGTGGTGTAGAGAAGCCAGCAACAAAAGATGAAATGGCAGTACTAAGTCCTCACTCATCAATAATTACCCTAAATGTGAACGGAGTGAATTCACCCCTCGGAAAATACAGAGTGCCTGGGTGCATTAAAAAACAAGAACCAATTTGTTACTGGAGGTTCCAGGACTCACTTCAGCCCTAAAAATAAACATAGGCTAAGAGTGAAGGGTTGGAAGATGATGTTCCAAGGAAATGGCCCCCAAAACAAAGTGGGTGAAGCCATACTCATAGCAGACAAAATAGACGTAAAGTCAAAAAATTTACCAAGAGACCAAAACGGATGGTATGTAGAAATAAAGGGATAAGGGGGGCAATTTATCAAGAAAACATCATAGTGGTTGATACACACACACACACACACAATTTAACATAAGGGCACCAAAATATATATAATTGTTAACAGACCTGAAGGGAGAAATTGACAGCATACAATAATAGTGGGGGACTTCAACATCTCTTTTACATCCGTGGCTAAATCATCCAGACAAAAAAATCAACAAGAAAATTGGGCCTTAAGGGAAACATTAGACCAGATGGATGGGATAGATTTGTACAGAACATTCCATCCAAATGCAGCAGATTGCACATTCTTCTCAAGTGCACATGGAACTTTCTCAAGGGTAGGCCATAAGTTGGGACACAAAACAAATCTCAGTAAATTTAAGAAGACTGAAATCATATCAAGCATCTTTTCTGATCACAATGGTATGGTATGAAACTAAAAGTCAACTAGAAGAACAAAGCTGGAAAAATCACAGATATGTGGAGACTGAACAAAGTGTTATGGAGTGACTGTTAAGTCAGTGAAGAAGTCAGAGAAAAAATGAAAATCACCTGAAGATTAAAGTAAGATGAAAAGACGACATACCAAAATTTATAAGATGTGGCAAAAGTGATACTAAGAGGGAAGTTTGTAGCAAAAACAGGCCTACCTCAAGATACAAGAAAAATCCTAATGAACAATCTGAACTCACACTGAAAGGAACTAGAAGAAAAAGAACAAAGAAAGCCCAAAGTCAGTACAAGGAAAGAAACAGTAAAATCAGAAATGAAAGAGGAGAAATAACAATGTATACCACAGAAATACCAAGGGTTACAAAAGAATATTGTCAACAGCTATATGCCAACAAATTGGACAGCCTAGAAGAAATGCACAGATTCTTAGAACTGAACAAGTGTCCAAGGCTGAATCATGAATAAATAAAAAATCTGAATAGACTGATCACTAATACAGAGATTGAAACAGTAGTCAGAAGCTCCCAGCAAACAGAAGTTCAGAACCAGGCAGCGTCACAGGTGAATTCTACCAAATATCCAAAGCTTTAAGGCCTGTCTTTCCCAAACTCTTCCAAAATATGTAATAGAAGGGAATGCTTTCTAACTCATTTTGCAAGAACAGCATCACCCTGATCCAAAAATCAGACAAAGACAACACATGTATATACACGCACACAGAGTGATGACCATAGTTCAATATCTCTGATTAACATAGTTCTAAAAATCCTCAACAAAATATTAGCAAAGAAAATCCAATAATGCATTAAAAGGTTTGTGTACCATGATCAAATGGGATTTGTTCCAGAGGTGCAGGAACAGTTCAACGTAGGGACTTCTCTGGTAGTCCAGTGGTTAAGAATCCACCTTCCCATGCGAGGGACACAGGTTCCATCCTTGGTTGAGGAACTAAGAGCCCACATGCCATGGGGCAGCTAAGCCTGTGTGCCACAGCTGAGGCTCAGCACAGTCACAAATAAACAAACAAACATTTACAAAATGGTTCAACATATGCAGATCAGTCAGCATGATGCAAAACATAAAAAAATTGAAGGATAAAAAACACAATTATCTCTGCAGACATAGAAAATCAGTTGATAAGATTAAACATCCCTTATGATAAAAATTCTCAATAAAGTGATATAGAAGGAACATCAGTTCAGATCAGTTTAGTTGCTCAGTCATGTCCAGCTCTTTGTGACTCCGTGGACTGCAGTATGCCCGGCCTCCCTGTCCATCACTAACTCCCGGAGTTTACTCCAACTCATGTCCATTGAATTGGTGATGCCATCCAGCCATCTCATCCTCTGTCATCCCCTTCTCCTCCCACCTTCAGTCTTTCCCAGCATCAGGGTCTTTTCCAGTGAATCAGTTCTTCATACCAGGTGGCCAAAGTATTGGAGTTTCAGCTTCAGCATCAGTCCATCCAAAGAATATTCAGGACTGATTTCTTTTAGGATGAACTGGTTGGATCTCCTTGCAGTCCAAGGGACTCTCAAAGAGTCTTCTCCAGCACCACAGTCCAAAAGCCTCAGTTCTTTGGTGCTCAGCTTTCTTTACAGTCCAACTCTCACATCCATGCATGACTACTGGAAAAACCATAACTTTGACTAGATGGACCTTTATTGGCAAAGTAACGTCTCTGCTTTTTAATATGCTGTCTAGGTTGGTCATAACTTTCCTTCCAAGGAGTAAGCGTCTTTTAATTTCATGGCTGCAATCACCATCTGCAGTGATTTTGGAACCCCCCAAAATAAAGTCTGACATTGTTTCCCCATCTATTTGCCATGAAGTGATGGGACCAGGTGCCATGATCTTAGTTTTCTGAAAGTTGAGTTTTAAGCCAACTTTTTCACTCTCCTCTTTCACTTTCATCAAGAGGCTCTTTAGTTCTTCTTTGCTTTCTGCCATAAGGGTGGTGTCATTTGCATATCTGAGGTTATTGATGTTTCTCCTGGGAATCTTGATTGCTGGGACATACGTAAACATACTATAGGTCATATTTGGTAATCTTACAGCCAATATCATACTCGTTCATGAAAAACTGAAAGCTCTCTCTTGAAAATCAGGAACAAGACCAAAACAAGACTCTTGCCACTCTTATTTAACATAGTATTGGAAGTCCTAGAAGAGCAATTAGGCAAGAAAAAGAAATAAAAGGTATCCATTTTAGAAAATAAGAAGTAAAACTCTTTGTGGATGATATGATTTTACATTACATTACAGAAAACTCTTAAGATTCTACCAAAGAACTATTAGCCATAATCAGCGAATACAGTGAAGTTGGAAGGTACAAATTCAGCATACAGAAATGTGCTATGTTTCTATATGCTAACAATGAGCTAGCATAAAGAGAAATTAAGAAAACAATTCTACTTATAATTGCCACAAAAAGGATCAAATACCCAGGAATAAATTTGACCTGGAAGTAAAAGACCTGAAATGGAAGAAGACACAGATAAATGGAAAGATATTCTGTGCTCATGAATTGGAAGAATTAACATGGGTAAAATGTCCATATGACCTCAAGCAATCTACAGATTTAGTGCAATCCCTATCAAAATACCAAGAATATTTTTTCACAGAAATTAAACAAACAAAAAAAAATCTAGAATTTATACAGAACCACAAAAGACTTGAAATAGCCAAAGCAATCCTGAGAAAAAGGACAAAGCTGGAGAGACCACACTTTCTGATTCCACACTCTGTTTACAAAGTATAGCAATTAAAACAGCGTGGTATTTGCATAAAAACATACATAGGTTAATGAAATGGAATTGAGAAGCCAGACATACACTCACACATATAAAATCTATTAAGTTATAACAAAAGAGCAAAGAACATACGATGAGGAAAGGATTGTTTCTTCAGTAAGTGGTGTTGGGGGCAGTCAACATGGAAACCGGTGAAATTACACACTCTCTCAACCTATACCCCCAAATCAACTCAAAATGGATTAAAGACTTGAGTGAAAGACCTGGAACCATAAAACTTATAGAATAAAATATAGGCAGCACACTGTTTGACTTTGATTTTAGCAATCCCTGTCTAGATATGTCTCCTCAGGCAAGAGAAACAGCTGCAAAAGAGATCATCAACAAAATGAGAAGATTACTTGGCACATGGGAGAAGATACTTGTAAATGTACATATTATAAGGTGTTAATATGCAAAATATATGAAGAAGTCATACAGTTCAACCACCGAAAAATAAACGGCTTGGTTTTAAAAAACGGACAGAATATCTGAAATAGACTTTTTTCCCACAGAAGACATACAGATGGCCAACAGGCATATGAAAAGATGTCTGACATCACTAATTATTAGGGAAATGCAAATCAGAACCATAATGAGATATTACTTCATGCCTGTTGGAAAAGCTGTTATCAAAAAGGCAAGCAATATCAAGTGTTGGCAAGGACGTGGAGAAAAGGAGACCTTCGTATGCTCCCATATATTGTTGGTAGGAGCGTAAATTGGTGTAGCCACTATGGAAAACAGTTGGGAGATTACTGAAAAATTCATAATAGAACTATTCTGTGATCCAGCTGTCCTATAACTGAGTATCCAAAGAATATGAAAACAATAATTCAAAGAGATATATGCACCTCTATGTTCATCGTGGGATTATTCATAATAGCCAAGATATGGTAACAACTTAAGTGCCCATCAGCAGATGAATGGACAAAGATGTGGCATATATGCACAGTGGAATATTGCTGCTGCTGCTAAGTCACTTCAGTCGTGTCTGACTCTGTGCAACCCCATAGACGGCAGCCCACCAGGCTTCCCGTCCCTGGGATTAACTCCAGGCAAGAACACTGGAGTGGGTTGCCATTTCCTTCTCCAATGCATGAAAGTGAAAAGTGAAAGTGAAGTCGCTCAGTAGTGTCTGACTCCTAGTGACACCATGGACTGCAGCCTACCAGGCTCCTCCGTCCATGGGATTTTCCAGGCAAGAGTACTGGAGTGGGGTGCCATTGCCTTCTCTGCAGTGGAATACTATACAGCCATAAAATATGAAGCATTGCCCTTTCTGACTACATGAATAGACCTTGAGGGCATTATTCTAAATGAAATAAATGAGATGGAGAAAGACAAATACTGCAGAAGTTCTTGTACGGAAGATATACAAACAAACAAAAATCCGAAGTAAATGAACAAACCAAACCTAGTAAGGACAGTTAGATATGGAGACCAGAGTGGTGGCTACCACAGGGCAGGGGGCAGAAGGGGGAGGGTGAGATGGGTAAAGGGGCTGAACTGTATGGTGAAAAAAATGAAATCAGTTCTTTTGACTATTACCTTTCTTTTTCTCCCTGACCATAGGTCACAATTTCGGGCTTCCCTGGTGGCTCAGATGGTAAAATGTCTGCCCGCAATGTGGGAGACCTGGGTTCAATTCCTGGGTCAGGAAGACCCCTGGAGAAGGAAATGGCAACCCATTCCAGTATTCCTGCCTGGAAAATCCCACAGACTGAGGAGCCTTGTGGGCTACAGTCCATGGGGTCGCAAAGAGTTGGACATGACTGAGCAACTTCACTTTCACCTTTCTTTTTTCCCTGACCATAGGTCACGATTTCCTGTTTCTTTGCATGTGTTGGTTGAAGACTAGATGTTGCAGACATATTGCAGCAACTCTGACTTTTTATGTATGTGTTTTTGAGGACTTTTGATCTGAGAGATAGTCAGCTTGCCTGGATTCAAATCACAAACTTTTGATATGTAGCTACTGTGTATTGATACTTTGTCTCATGGCTGCCTCTGTAGCTTAGCTTTGTAGAGGTCTCCTCTGTACCTGCAAAGTTGATGGTTCGACAAGATTCGGGCATGGATGCTGTTGACCCCTGTGGTTTCCTTGCTTCTGCTGGCTTTAGGGTCTGTACCCTCACCCATCAAGCCCATTTGGCTTCAGCTTTCTGCCAGATGAGGAATGTCCTTGGTTAAAAAAAAAGCATCAAACTCAAAAAAGCATAAAGCATCAAACTGATCCTGTGTAGTTCCATCCTTCAAGGCTGGGTATCTCTGGTTTCTGACTTCTTTTGGTTGGGTTCCCCGGGGTCTCCTTCACTCATGTGTAGATTATTTATGAGCCAGGAATTTGGCAGTTGCTCTGAATTAGGGTTTCATTCATTCTGTGGTTCCATGTTGACACTTTGCCTTTAAATTTCTAGCTGCCTGAAAATTTCCTAGTCCTGAAATTTGATCTTTGACACCTTTAGCTGGTAAGACTGCAGTTTTTCCTACCAATATTTTCTGTAGCCTTGGGGGTTGAGTTATGCCCTGTGGCCAGTAAACTGCAAACACACAGGTTTTAGCTATTTTATTTGCAATTTTTTGAAATTAAAATTCCCTCTGGTTTCTACGTGCTTTTGAATGCCCTATGGCATCTGTGAGTGATTTTTAAAAATTTATTTTTCAAATGGTTATTATATATGGGACTCTGAATGACCATTTCATTCTACCACCATCATCTGTCCATCCAGGGAAGAATCATAAAATTTTGTTCCTTGCTTTCCCATCCCTTACTATAAGGTAAGAGAGGAATTTACTTTGATGAACTAAAAAATGGTTGATATTAGCAATCTGCAGGTAAATTAAGCAAAAAATAATTTAGATAATGAATAGACATAATTTACAATGTTTTATTATTTTACACACATGATTTGTGAAAAAAGTCAAGTACCTGTGGTTTAACTGACTACAGCAGGAGTTTATAGATCAAAAGTTCAGAACAGTTCATGGTGTGTCTTCAGACGTGGTCCTATCCTTAGCGCTTGTCACAAAGTCATGTAATGTTGTATTGATACCTAGATTATGGGCGTAGCACATGGCACGCTTCACAACTTTGCAGCAGTTCAGTTTCTCTTCATTAATTTGTATTTACATGAGTCAGCTGTTGTTGCTCTGTCAATACATTGTATGCGACTCTTTGTGACCCCATGGACTGCAGCAAGCCAGACTCCTCTTGTCCAATACTCTTAGAGTTTGCTCACATTCATGTCCACTGAGTTGGTGACGCTATATGACCACCTCATCCTCTGCTGCCCCTTTCTCTTATTGCCTTCAATCTTTTCTGGCATCAGTCTTTTCCAAGTAATTGGCTCTTCACATCATGTGGCCAAAGTATTGGAGCTTCATCATCAGTCCTTCTAATGAATATTGGAAATCAAGGTTGATTTCCTTTAGGATTGACTGGTTTGATCTCCTTTAAGTCCAAGGGACTCTCAAGACTCTTCTCCAGCACAATTTGAAAGCATCAATTCTTTGGTGCTCAGCCTTCTTTATGGTCCAACTCTCACATCCATACATGACTGCTGGTTGGGAAAGTGATGTCTGTTTTTCAATACACTGTCTAGGTTTGTTGTAACTTTCCTTTCAAGGAGCAGACATCTTTTAATTTCACATAATTTAGAATATGTATTAATTTAGTTTCAGTGAGGTTGCAGTTTATAGTTTCATTCTGTGAGGAAAAGAAAATGTGCAGATTTATTGCATAAATTGGATCACAAGGGGCTTGTTTCACTTATTTAAGAGTAGACATTGTTTCTAAACACGTTAATTTTGGTATATATGTGACTTGAAATGTCATTAAAGAAATTACTGGACAGTAAGATTTATCTATTTTGGCTTTCCAGTTCTATGAATTTTATAACCACAAGCATACTTAAAATACAGAATAGTTCACCCCTTTCCAAAACTCCTTCTTATTCTAGTCTTTTCTACCCCCTCACCCCCACCGATAACCTCTGGAAACCACTGATATGTTCTCGATCAGTGTAGTCTTGTCTTTCCTGGAATATTGCACAGTGGGGTCTTACCATGTATAACCTTGTGAGACTGACTGTTTTCACTTTTTCATGATGCCTTTGTGAGTTATCCACATCGGTGTGTCTGTTAGTAGTTTGTGCCTCTTTAGTGTGAGGAAAGCATCCAGTTTTGAAACAAGTGCCTGCCTTGTTGTAGAATGAATGAGATCTTTTCAGCTAGACCTCTTTGGGGGAACACTTGTTAGTGGACCAGTTTGAGTTTCTCCTTTAGTTTGATGGTTCTGTAATTGCCTTTCTTACAACATATTGACACTTTAGTCATTTCATTATTTTATGCTGAAATTCTCCTTAGATAATCAAAACTAGTGGGGATTTACTTTAACTTTGGCCCTCAAGCCATTAATCTACAAGACTTAGCACTCAAGGGAAGAAAACACTGGATTGGTAAGTGGGGAGTCGGCCAATTAAGGCAGAGTTAATAAGTATTTTGCTTTTGTATAAAAATATAAAAAGGACACTTTTCATTTCAGATTCCTGAAAGCCCAATGCTGATACAAGTTGTAAAAACAGGAGTGGCACTTAAAAGTGTTCAATGGAGTGATTAAGTGTCCAGACAAGTGTGTGACCTGTGATACCTTGAAGTGGCCTCAGCTGACATGTTGGTCACCAGGCCCTTCTGCTCTCCCGTCCCCTGATACTCCATGTATCAGGGGACTCCATGTATCCAGGCCACTCCTACCCTGTTGTACCCTCAAGCATGGGCCCCTCATGCCAACTTCTGGACTTTAGCAGAGACATAAACAGCAGAACACCGGCTTCCCCGGTGGCTAAGTGGTAAAGAATCTGCTGGCAATGCCAGAGCCACAGGAGACCTGGGTTTGATCCCCGGGTCAGGAAGATCCCCTGGAGGAGGAAACAGCAACCCAGTCCAGTATTCTTGCCTGGAGAATCCCCATGGACAGTAGAGCCTTGTGGACGACAGTCCATGGCATCGCAAAGAGCCGGACATGACTGAAGCGACTAAGCACAGCACACACAGCAGAAGTGGAGTAGTGGGAGTGTGCTGGAGGTTCAGGCACCAACTCTGCTGTCTGATCAGAGGGGGTTTCTGTTGTAAGACAGAGAAGGGCTTGCAGGATGGGGGATTGGAAGGGGGCGGGGGATGTTCATGGGGTGCAGCCTGGCCTCCTGTGCTGCGATGGGTACCCAGAAGTTGCCCCATTCTGATCTTCCCAAGCCAGTTTCCTTTACTTACTTATGTTTCCTGCTTCCTCATAACTTTGCCATGATGCCTACCCAGCTCTGCCTGCAGTGCCTCAAAGGACTGGGATCTGTTATAGTCCTGGTTTCAGTTCACTCAGAACCTCCTGGGAGAATCTGGTTGCTCCAGCTGGCCTGTGGATTGTGGGTCCACCATGGTGGGCAGGCTTTCGTGGTTCTGATATGGTCCATGAGCCTTAGCTTTTTAGCTGGGGCCGCAGTCAGGGCAATAGTAAAGAAGAACTGTGGCTGAGCAGACACCCCATAACCATCCATGAGAGGAACCGGCAGATGAGGTCTCAGCCTGGGCTGGAGTGCCTCCGGTCAGGACCACCCGGCAGCCCTTCATTGCTGCACAGTGGATCACTCATAGCAGAATGTTCCAGTGGCATAGTCTGTGCTGCTGGTATGTCCTGGGCCACACGAGTCCTCAGACTCTGCCCTAGACCTCTGGCACCAGACCCTCAGTGCTGGAGTGGGACCCAGCTATCTAGGGTTTAATAAGCCTTCCTGGTGGTTCTCATGTTTCATTCTAGAGTTTGAGACCCAGTCACCCAAGGCATGCACTTTTCAGTGGTAGGTTTCTTTTGCTTAAAAATCGTTTTCTATGTTTTGTGTTATATGAACTGATAATGTGCAGAGTCCAGCATTACATTAAACCGAAGCAGTTCTTTCTCTTGTAATTGATAAGTGAGATGAATGACTGATATAGATTTTCTTATGTCAAATCACCCAGGATAAAGCCAGCTTGACCAAGGTTATTTTCTTTAAGCAAAAAGTTTTTCTTCAATATTTAAAAAATATAGTTTTATCATACCTTTTAAATAAATTCCTGTTATAATAGTCAAATACATAGAAGTAAATGATACTTTTCAAAGAGAAAACAATAAATAATAACTAGAGCTTATCTCCAGGTATATCTTATTTGGGGGAGGTTCATGTTACTGCATTATTCTCAGTTGTTTTTGAGAAAAGATGCTATTATACAAATAGGATTCTACACACTTAGTCTTGCTTGTTGAAAGTAATGTTTTTCTGGAGCAGGTGTTGGCAGCTGTGGCCCAGAGACCAAATTCTGCCTGTTGCCTGTTTTTGTAAATAAAACTTTATTGAAACAAAGCCTCTGCCCATTCATATTGTCCATGGGTGATTGTGCACTGCAACTGTAAGGATAAGTGGTTGCCCCCAGAGCCTAAAGTATTTTCTACTTGGTCCTTATAGAAAAAGTTTGCCGGTGCCTGTTCTAGAGAATACAATTTAAATATTTCATACTTTAAAGAAAGTGATTTTATCCTGAGAGTCCCTTGGACTGCAAGGAGATCCAACCAGTTCATTCTGAAGGAGATCAGCCCTGGGATTTCTTTGGAAGGAATGATGCAAAAGCTGAAACTCCAGTACTTTGGCCACCTCATGTGAAGAGCTGACTCATTGGAAAAGACTCTGATGCTGGGAGGGATTGGGGGCAGGAGGAGAAGGGGACGACAGAGGATGAGATGGCTGGATGGCATCACTGACTCGATGGACGTGAGTTTGTGTGAACTCCGGGAGTTGGTGATGGACAGGGAGGCCTGGCGCGCTGCGATTCATGGGGTTGCAAAGAGTCAGACATGACTGAGCGACTGAACTGAACTGATGTTAGTAATGCTCCTTGATGGGGAGAATTCGGGAACATCTAGATCATTTACTGGTATTATAATAGATGATCAGCTGCTCCAAGTGCCCAGGGAGTCTGGCTCTAACTTTGTGAAGTGGGCTTATGACAGACATGCAAAAAATTTCCTGACAAAAAATTGTCATGAAAAGATAGTGTAAATGATTAGCAGAAGTTAATGCTATTTTTGCTGTTTCTGCTTAGAGTTTCCCTGGTTTAGGAGTATCCCAAATATCTTTATAATTTGCACCTGATCTCTTGGACTAGCAACTGTGACTACTTGGCCTGAATTGGATTTTTTACCAACACCTTAACTTTCCTGATGTCTAGGCCTGTAGTAGCAAGACGGCTGGGCAGTGGGAATGCCCTGTGACACTTGACCACCTGTCTTTTATATCTTCTTCCTTCCTGACCAGTCTCTTTTTGAAGCAGATATAGTTTCTTCTACTACTTCCTGGCTGTCTGCTGCTATCACTTCCCTGAGTACACTGTGAAATCTGTCTTGGGTGTCCCAAAGTGAATGAAAGTCACTCAGAAGTGTCTGACTTTTTGTGACGCCATGGACTGTATAGTCCATGGAATTCTCCAGGCCAGAATACTGGAATGGGTAGCCTTTCCCTTCTCCAGGGAATCTTCCCAACTCAGGGATCAAACCCAGGTCTCCCGCATTGCAGGTGGATTCTTGACCAGCTGAGCCACAAGGGAAGCCCAAGACTTACTCCTTTCTTCCTGGAGTGACAGTCTTCCTCCTTGTCTTTGATCTGCTGTGGTTCGTGTTCAGGGGTTAGCCCCCTGGTGCCCCTCCTTTACTCTCTGGTGGGCTTCGTCTTATCCTCACAGAGGGTCCTCCTTCAGGTCCTCCCAAGCTGTTGATGGGAAAGCCCTCTTACTCTGGTGGTGTGTTTGCCCCCTGGGATGGTAGTTTCACCCTAGATACCTTCTCAGTCATGTATATCTCCCCCAGAACAGCCTTGGGGGTGAAAAGAGAAACCAGCTCCTCATGATAATCTAGAGCAGTGGTCCCCAACCTTTTGGCACTATGTTTTGTGAAGATGGTTTTTCCATGGACCAGGGTGGGGGTGATGGTTTTGGGGTGATTCAAGCACATTACATTTATTTTGTACTTTATTTCTATTATTATTACATCAGGTCCACCTCAGATCACCAGGCACTAGATCCCGGAGTTTGAGGACCACTGATCTAGAGTAACGTTGTTTACCCTCTTGGGTTTGGTTTGTTAATATTTGTTTAAGCTTTTTTGTCTTATGTTCATGTATAGCTGTTATTTGTTTAATTATCCCATCTCTGTCTGCTTTTTGTTTTTTTTTTTCTCTGAGAAGTTTACTCTGTACTCATAGACTGAGTTGGAGAATCCTCTCCTCTCCTTTTCAGTGCTCTGGAAGGCTTTCCTGGAAAAGTTGGCAGAACTTCTCTCTAAAGTCACCTGACCTGGTGCATTCAATGTGGGAGGGCTACTGAGTTCAGATTTCCATGGTAATAGGATAGTTTAGCTTTTCTGTTTTTCAATGAGTCAGTTTTTGTGGGTTGTATTATCTTAGGTGGCTTCCCAACCCAGGTGATGCTAGTGGTAAAGAATCTACCTGCCCAGGCAGGAGACTAAGAGAAGAGGGTTCGATCCCTGGGTCGGGAAGATCCCTGGAGGAGGGCATGGCAACCCACTCCACTATTCTTGCCTGGAGAATCCTGTGGACAGAGAAGTCCATAGGGTCACCCAGAGTCGGACGTGACTGAAGTGACTTAGCATGCATGTACACACACACACTATCTTAGAAATTTGTCCTTTTCATCTGTTTTCAAATCTATCAGTCTGCAGTTATTTATCATGTTCTTCTACCTTTTAAATTTCTGCCACATTTGTAATGATATCTCTGTTTTAATTCCTAATGTGCTTTATGAATTGTGTCCTCTTCCCTGCTTTAGCAACACTTGTATTTAAAAAAGAAAATGATTTCTTTTTAATTCATTTCTATCTTTTTGTCTCCTTCCTTCTTGGCTCTGGGATCAACAGTCCCCATGAGCTGACAGGAGGCCGCTGGGCAGTTGTTACTGACAAAAGAGGTGCCAAGTCCCATGTTTTTGACCTTTCTTGGCCCTGTCAGCTGCCTTGTCTATAAAGTGGGTAGAGTGGGTGAGGTCATGGCTGGGGTTCCTACCAACTGTTCTGTGCTATGTGGCAAGGTTTCCTAGGGTTTTATGTTCTGACTATGAGTGGAGTCCGTCCATGTGCAACCAGCTTACTGCCTCAGCCAGTACACAGTCAGGCTGTAATATTCTTACTAAAGTTAATTAATATTCTTATTTAAAGGCAAATTTGTTGGCTTTGGGAATGGAGATGGTTTTATTTGACCAGCATGAAGGCGTGATGAGCCTGTATCACGCCTTCCTGTTGGGGGGCTGGTGGAATGTTCCCCTGCACTGCCCCAGATTTTTATTTTGAAATAGTTTTAGTTTTACAAAAGAGTTGCAAAGGTAAGGTAGACCATTATACCCCTCAGTCACCTTGACCTAATGTTAGCTTCTTTTATAACCATGACACAATGGTCAGAATGGAGAAACTAACACTGGCTGATTTTTCCAGCAGTGCTCTTCTTTTGTAGGATCTGATCTAGGATTCTTGGCTGCCTTTATTCTTCAGGTCATTTGGGACCATTTCTTGGTTTTCCTTGTCTTTCATGACCTAGACACTTTTGAGGAGTGCTGGTCTCTATAAAGAGAGTTATAGAATGTCCACTAATGTAGGTTCATATGATATTTCCTTACGATTCACCCAGGTTTATGGATTTGGGGCACAGTGAAGTGCCCTTTTCCTCAGGTGCTCACATCAGGTGTAGGGGCACAGGATGCCAATGTTACTACTGATGATATTCACCCTGATCACTCAAGGGGGTGTCTGTCCCTTTTCTATACTGTGAATTTATTATTTTTTCCTTTCCTTAATTGTATCTTTCTAATACAATTTATTATATCTTTTCACATCCAGAGCTGGGTATGCTTTTTGCTTTGGTTCCATCCCTTCATTCTTTCTTGAGTTATTTCTCCACTGATCTCCAGTAGCATATTGGGCACCTACTGACCTGGGGAGTTTCTCTTTCAGTATCCTATCATTTTGCCTTTTCATGCTGTTCATGGGATTCTCAAGGCAAGAGAATGGCAAACCACTTCCTTCTCTAGTGGACCACATTCTGTCAGATCTCTCCACCATGACCAACCGGCTTGGGTTGCCCCATGGGCATGGCTTAGTTTCACTGAGTTAGACAAGGCTGTGGTCCTAGTGTGATTAGATTGACTAGTTTTCTGTGAGTATGGTTTCAGTGTGGTTGCCCTCTGATGCCCTCTTGCAGTACCTACCGTCTTACTTGGGTTTCTCTTACCTTGGGCGTGGGGTATCTCTTCACGGCTGTTCCAGCAAAGCACACCCATTGCTCCTTACCTTGGACAAGGGGTATCTGCTCATCACCGCCCTGCCTGACCTTCAACATGGGATAGCTCCTCTAGGCCCTCCTGCACCCGCGCAGCCATGGCTCCTTGGATGTGGGGTTGGTTCTCCCGGCCACCACCCATGGCCTTGGGCTTGGGGCGTGGCATATCTCCTCCCAGCTGCCGCCCCTGACATCGGACGCAGGGTAACTCCTCTCGTCGCAGCCCCTGACCTCGGACGCTGGGTATCTCATCTTGGCCACGCCCCCTGACCTCTGATGCCGGGTAGCTCCTTTCGTCCATTCCTGCGGCGGTGGAGTCTGGTACTCTCGGCTGCTGCCCCTGACCTCGGACGTGGGGTAACTCCTCTTGGCCGCTGCTCTTCGGGCATGGGGCCCTCCCAGCTTCTGTCCCTGACCTCGGACGTGGGGTGGCGCCCGCCGCAGCCGCCTGCACTTTAGCATGCCCGCTGCAGCCACCCCAGCTGTGGATGTGACTGGTGATAGAAGCAAGGTCCAATGCTGTAAAGAGCAATATTGCATAGGAACCTTGAATGTCAGGAACCTGAATCAAGGCAAATTGGAAGTGGTCAAACAAGATGGCAAGAGTGAATGTCGACATTCTAGGAATCAGCGAACTGAAATGGACTGGAATGGGTGAATTTAACTCAGATGACCAGTATATCTACTACTGAGGGCAGGAATCCCTCAGAAGAAATGGAGTGGCCATCATGGTCAACAAGAGTCCGAAATGCAGTACTTGGATGCAATCTCAAAAATGACAGAATGATCTCTGTTCTTTTCCAAGGCAAACCATTCAATATCACAGTAATCCAAGTCTATGCCCCAACCAGTAACGCTGAAGAAGCTGAAGTTGAAGGGTTCTATGAAGACCTACAAGACCTTTTAGAACTAACACCCAAAAAAGATGTCCTTTTCATTATAGGGGACTGGAATGCAAAAGTAGGAAGTCAAGAAACACCTGGAGTAACAGGCAAATTTGGCCTTGGAATACAGAATGAAGCAGGGCAAAGACTAATAGAGTTTTGCCAAGAAAATGCACTGATCATAACAAACACCCTCTTCCAACAACACAAGAGAAGGCTCTATACATGGACATCACCAGATGGTCAACACCGAAATCAGATTGATTATATTCTTTGCAGCCAAAGATGGAGAAGCTCTATCAGATCAGATCAGATCAGATCAGTCGCTCAGTCGTGTCCGACTCTTTGCGACCCCATGAACCGCAGCACGCCAGGCCTCCCTGTCCATCGCCAGCTCCCAGAGGTCACCCAGACTCATACCCATCGAGTCAGTGATGCCATCCAGCCATCTCATCCTCTGTCGTCCCCTTCTCCTCCTGCCCTCAATCCCTCCCAGCATCAGAGTCTTCTCCAATGAGTCAGCTCTTCGCATGAGGTGGCCAAAATACTGGAGTTTCAGCTTTAGCATCATTCCTTCTAAAGAAATTCCAGGATTGATCTCCTTCAGAATGGACTGGTTGGATCTTCTTGCAGTCCAAGGGACTCTCAAGAGTCTTCTCCAACACCACAGTTCAAAAGCATCAATTCTTCGGTGCTCAGCCTTCTTCACAGTCCAGCTCTCACATCCATACATGACCACAGGAAAGACCATAGCCTTGACTAGGCGAACCTTTGTTGGTAAAGTGATGTCTCTGCTTTTGAATATGCTATCTAGGTTGGTCATAACTTTCCTTCCAAGGAGTAAGCGTCTTTTAATTTCATGACTGAAGTCACCATCTGCAGTGATTTTGGAGCCCAGAAAAACAAAGTCTGACACTGTTTCCACTGTTTCCCCATCTATTTCCCATGTAGTGATGGGACCAGATGCCATGATCTTCGTTTTCTGAATGTTGAGCTTTAAGCCAACCTTTTCACTCTCCACTTTCACTTTCATCAAGAGGCTTTTTAGCCCCTCTTCACTTTCTGCCATAAGAGTCGTGTCATCTGCATATCTGAGGTTATTGATATTTTTCCCAGCAATCTTGATTCCAACTTGTGTTTCTTCCAGTCCAGCATTTCTCATGATGTACTCTGCATATAAGTTAAATAAACATGGTGACAATATGCAGCCTTGACGTACTCCTTTTCCTATTTGGAACCAGTCTGTTGTTCCATGACCAGTTCTAACTGTTGCTTCCTGACCTGCATACAGATTTCTTAAGAGGCAGATCAGGTGGTCTGGTATTCCCATCTCTTTTAGAATTTTCCATAGTTTATTGTGATCTACACAGTCAAAGGCTTTGGCATAGTCAATAAAGCAGAAATAGATGTTTTTCTGGAACTCTCTTGCTTTTTCCATGATCCAGCGGATGTTGGCAATTTGATCTCTGGTTCCTCTGCCTTTTCTAAAACCAGCTTGAACATCAGAAGTTCACGGTTCACATATTGCTGAAGCCTGGCTTGGAGAATTTTGAGCATTACTTTACTAGCGTGTGAGATGAGTGCAATTGTTTGGTAGTTTGAGCATTCTTTGGCATTGCCTTTCTTTGGGATTGGGATGAAAACTGACCTTTTCCAATCTTGTGGCCACTGCTGAGTTTTCCAAATTTGCTGGCATATTGAGTGCAACACTTTCACAGCATCATCTTTCAGGACTTGGAATAGCTCCACTGGAATTCCATCACCTCCACTAGCTTTGTTCATAGTGATGCTTTCTAAGGCCCACTTGACTTCACATTCCAAGATGTCTGGCTCTAGGTCAGTGATCACATCATCATGATTATCTGGGTCGTGAAGCTCTTTTTTGTACAGTTCTTCTGTGTACTCTTGCCACCTCTTCTTAATATCTTCTGCTTCTGTTAAGTCCACACCATCTCTGTCCTTTATCGTGCCCATCTTTGCATGAAATGTTCCTTTGGTATCTCTGATTTTCTTGAAGAGATCCCTAGTCTTTCCCATTCTGTTGTTTTCCTCTATTTCTTTGCATTGATCACTGAAGAAGGCTTTCTTATCTCTTCTTGCTATTCTTTGGAACTCTGCATTTAGATGTTTATATCGCTGCGTCGCGCACTAAGAGCGCCCCGCCCGGCTGCGTCGCGCACTAAGAGCACCCCACCCGGCTGCGTCGCGCACTAAGAGCACCCCGCCGACTGCATCGCGCACTAAGAGCGCGGCGGAGAGGAGCTACCCCACGACGGAGGAAGGACGGCGGTGAGGGCCAGCGCACTAAGCGCGGCCGAGAGGAGCTACCCCACGACCGAGGTCAGGAAGGGCGGCGGTGAGGAGAGACCCCCTTGTCCAAGGTAAGGTGCGATGGCTGTGCTTCGCTGGCCGGGAGCAGCCGGGAGCAGCTGGGACGAGATACCCCACGCCCAAGGTAAGAGAAACCCAAGTAAGACAGTAGGTCTTGTAAGAGGGCATCAGAGGGCAAATACACTAAAACCGTTCTCACAGAAAACTAGTCAATCTAATCACACAAGGACCACACCCTTGTCTAACTCAATGAAATTAAGCCATGCCCGAGGGGCAACCTGGGATGGGTGGGTCATGGTGGAGAGAGATGACAGGGTGTGGTCCGCTGGAGAAGGGAATGGCAAACCACTTCAATATTCTTGCCTTGAGAACCCCATGAACAGTATGAAAAGACAAAATGATAGGATACTGAAAGAGAAACTCCCCAGGTCAGTAGAGGCCCAATATGCTACTGGAGATCAGTGGAGAAATAACTCCAGAAAGAATGAAGGGATGGAGCCAAAACAAAAAGAATACCCAGCTGTGGATGTGTCTGGTGATAGAAGCAAAGTCCGATGCTGTAAAGAGCAATACTGCATAGGAACCTGGAATGTCAGGTCCATGAATCAAGGCAAATTGGAAGTGGTCAAACAAGAGATGGCAAGAGTGAATGTTGACATTCTAGGAATTAGCGAACTAAAATGGACTGGAATGGGTGAATTTAACTCAGATGACCATTATATCTACTACTGCAGGCAGGAATCCCTCAGAAGAAATGGAGTGGCCATCATGGTCAACAAAAGAGTCCGAAATGCAGTACTTGGATGCAATCTCAAAAATGACAGAATGATCTCTGTTCGTTTCCAAGGCAAACCATTCAATGTCACAGTAATCCAAATCTATGCCCCAACCAGTAATGCCGAAGAAGCTGAAGTTGAACGGTTCTATGAAGACCTATAAGACATTTTAGAACTAACACCCAAAAAAGATGTCCTTTTCATTATAGGGGACTGGAATGCAAAAGTAGGAAGTCAAGAGAAACCTGGAATAACAGGCAAATTTGGCCTTGGAACACGGAATGAAGCAGGGCAAAGACTAACAGAGTTTTGCCAAGAAAATGCACTGGTCATAGCAAGTACCCTCTTCCAACAACACAAGAGAAGACTCTATACATGGACATCACCAGATGGTCAACACCGAATCAGATTGATTATATTCTTTGCAGCCAAAGATGGAGAAGCTCTATACAATCAGCAAAAACAAGACCAGGAGCTGACTGTGGCTCAGACCATGAACTCCTTATTGCCAAATTCAGACTGAAATTGAAGAAAATAGGGAAAACCACTAGACCATTCAGGTATGACCTAAATCAAATCCCTTACGATTATACAGTGGAAGTGAGAAATAGATTTAAGGGCCTAGATCTGATAGATAGAGTGCCTGATGAACTATGGAATGAGGTTCGTGACACTGTCCAGCAGACAGGGATCAAGACCATCCCCATGGAAAAGAAATGCAAAAAAGCAAAATGGCTGTCTGGGGAGGCCTTACAAATAGCTGTGAAAAGAAGAGAAGCCAAAAGCAAAGGAGAAAAGGAGAAGCTCTATACAGTCAACAAAAACAAGACCAGGAGCTGACTGTGGCTCAGACCATGAACTCCTTATTGCCAAATTCAGACTGAAATTGAAGAAAGTAGGGAAAATCACTAGACCATTCAGGTATGACCTAAATCAAATCCCTTATGATTATACAGTGGAAGTGAGAAATAGATTTAAGGGCCTAGATCTGATAGAGTACCTGATGAACTATGGAATGAGGTTCATGACACTGTTCAGCAGACGGGGATCAAGACCATCCCCATGGAAAAGAAATGCAAAAAAGCAAAATGGCTGTCTGGGGAGGCCTTACAAATAGCTGTGAAAAGAAGAGAAGCAAAAAGCAAAGGAGAAAAGGAAAGATATAAACATCTGAATGCAGAGTTCCAAAAAATAGCAAGACGAGATAAGAAAGCCTTCTTCAGCGATCAATGCAAAGAAATAGAGGAAAACAACAGAATGGGAAAGACTAGGGATCTCTTCAAGAAAATCAGAGATACCAAAGGAACATTTCATGCAAAGATGGGCTTGATAAAGGACAGAAATGGTATGGACCTAACAGAAGCAGAAGATATTAAGAAGAGGTGGCAAGAATACACAGAAGAACTGTACAAAAAAGATCTTCATGACCCAGATACTCATGATGGTGTGATCACTGACCTAGAGCCAGACATCCTGGAATGTGAAGTCAAGTGGGCCTTAGAAAGCATCACTATGAACAAAGCTAGTGGAGGTGATGGAATTCCAGTGGAGCTATTCCAAGTCCTGAAAGATGATGCTGTGAAAGTGTTGCACTCAATATGCCAGCAAATTTGGAAAACTCAGAAGTGGCCACATGACTGGAAAAGGTCAGTTTTCATCCCAATCCCAAAGAAAGGCAATGCCAAAGAATGCTCAAACTACCTCACAATTGCACTCATCTCACATGCTAGTAAAGTAACACTCAAAATTCTCCAAGCCAGGCTTCAGCAATATGTGAACTGTGAACTTCTGATGTTCAAGCTGGTTTTAGAAAAGGCAGAGGAACCAGAGATCAAATTGCCAACATCCGCTGGATCATGGAAAAAGCAAGAGAGTTCCAGAAAAACATCTATTTCTGCTTTCTTGACTATGCCAAAGCCTTTGACTGTGTGGATCACAATAAACTGTGGGAAATTCTGAAAGAGATGGGAATACCAGACCACCTGATCTGCCTCTTGAGAAACCTGTATGCAGGTCAGGAAGCAACAGTTAGAACTGGTCATGGAACAACAGACTGGTTCCAAATAGGAAAAGGAGTACGTCAAGGCTGTATATTGTCACCATGTTTATTTAACTTATATGCAGAGTACATCATGAGAAACGCTGGACTGGAAGAAACACAAGTTGGAATCAAGATTGCTGGGAGAAATATCAATAACCTCAGATATGCAGATGACACCATCCTTATGGCAGAAAGTGAAGAGGAACTAAAAAGCCTCTTGATGAAAGTGAAAGTAGAGAGTGAAAAGGTTGGCTTAAAGCTCAACATTCAGAAAACGAAGATCATGGCATCCGGTCCCATCACTTCATGGGAAATAGATGGGGGAACAGTGGAAACAGTGTCTGACTTTATTTTTCTGGGCTCCAAAATCACTACAGATGGTGACTGCAGCCATGAAATTAAAAAACACTTACTCCTTTGAAGGAAAATTATGACCAACTTAGCATATTAAAAAGCAGAGACATTACTTTGCCAACAAAGGTTCGTCTAATCAAGGCTATGGTTTTTCCTGTGGTCATGTATGGATGTGAGAGTTGGACTGTGAAGAAGGCTGAGCACCGAAGAATTGATGCTTTTGAACTGTGGTGTTGGAGACGACTCTTGAGAGTCCCTTGGACTGCAAGGAGATCCAACCAGTCCATTCTAAAGGAGATCAGCCCTGGGATTTCTTTGGAAGGAGTGATGCAAAAGCTGAAACTCCAGTACTTTGGCCACCTCATGCGAAGAGTTGACTCATTGGAAAAGACTCTGATGCTGGGAGGGATTGGGGGCAGGAGGATAAGGGGACGACAGAGGATGAGATGGCTGGATGGCATCACTGACTCAATGGATGTGAGTCTGAGTGAACTCCGGGAGTTGGTGATGGACAGGGAGGTCTGGCGTGCTGCGGTCATGGTGTCGCAAAGAGTCGGACACGACTGAGCGACTGATCTGATCTGATATCTTTTCAAGTCAATTTTATTAAAGTATAATTTTACATCTCATAAGAATTGCCAATTTTAAGTGTAATGTTCAAAGAATTTTTTAAAGCAAGTATAGGGAGTTGCATAACCATCACCACAGGCCTGATTTTGGATATTTCCATCAGCCCTCAAAGTTGCCTGTTGGCGTCAATCTCTTTCCATCTCAGCTCTGGGGAGCCACTGTTCTGCTCTCTGTCGCCATCAATTTGCCTTTCCTGGCTGTTTTATATAAATGGAAAGATACAGTCTGTGGTCTTCTACATCTGGCTTCTTTCACTTAGCTTGGTGTTTTTGAGGTTCATCTGCTGCTGCTGCTGCTTGTAAGTTGCTTCAGTAATGTCCGACTGCATGCGACCCCATAGATGGCAGCCCACCAGGCTTCCCCATCCCTGGGACTCTCCAGGCAAGAATATTGGAGTGGGTTGCCATTTCCTTCTCCAATGCATGAAAGTGAAAAGTGAAAGTGAAGTCGCTCAGTCATGTCCGACTGTTAGTGATCCTGTGGACTGCAGCCCACCAGGCTCCTCCATCCATGGGATTTTCCAGGCAATAGTACTGGAGTGGGTTGCCAGTACCTTCCCCGGAGGTTCATCTAAATTGTAGCGAATATTAGTATCTCATTCCTTTTTATTGCTAAGTAACGTTTCGTGGTATGACTATACCACATTTTGTTTATGTATTTACCGGTATAGTTTCCAGTTTTGGCTATTATGAATAATGCTGGTATAAATAGTCATATATCCATCTTTGTATGGACATGCCTTTGTTTCTCTTAAGTGGGATTCTAGGAGTAGAATCAGTGGGTCATTTGGTTAGCATATGTTGTAGTTTTTTAAGAAACTGCCAAATTATTTGACAAAGTTTCTATATCATTATTTATCCTCTCAGCAACATATGAGGCTTCTAATTTCTCCATGTCTTGTCAACACTTGCTTGTCCTTTTTTAAAAAAAATAATTTTAATTAAAGGAAAATTTACAATATTTGTGATGGTTTTTGTCATAAATCAGTATGAATAGGTCACAGGTATACAGGTGTCCCCCGCATCCTGAACCCCCTCCCACCTCCCTCCACCCTTCCAAGTTGTCCCAGAGCACGGCTTTGGGTGTCCTGCTTCATGCATCAAACTCGCACTGGTCATCTGTTTTATATATGGCAATGTTTCAAGGCTTTTCTCTCAAATCATCCCATCTGCTCCTCCCACCAAGTCCAAAAGTCTGTTCTTTATGTCTGTGTCTCCTTTGTTGACCTGCATGTAGGATCGTTGGTACCATCTTTCTGGATTCCGGATATATGCATTAATAAATGATATTTGTCTTTCTCTTTCTGACTTACTTCACTCTGTATAATAGGCTCTAGGTTCACTCATCTCTTTAAAACTGACTCAAGTACATTGATTATAGCCATTTAGTAGGTCAAAAGTGGCATTTCATTGTGGTTTTAATTTACATTTTTAAATGACTAATATATTGAATATCTATTCATTGATTATTAATAATTTGTATGTCTTCTTTGAAGAAATGTCTGTTCAGATCATCTGTCCATTTTTAATTGTTTATTTTCTTTTTATTGAATCATAAGATTTCTTTATATAATCTGAATATGTCATTTATCGGGAATGTGATTTGCAAACATTTTCTTACAGTTGGTGGCTTGTCTTTTTATTTTCTTGGTGGTGTCTTTTGAAGCACAAAAGTTTATTTTAATGAAGTCAGATTTGCCAGTTGGTTGTGTTCATTAATGTCAAAACTAAGAACTCTTTGCCTAACCCAAGGTTATGAAGATTTTCTTCTAAAAGCTTTATAGCTCCAACTCTTACATTATTTCTAGATACATCTTGAATTAATTTTTTATATGATGTGAAGTTAGGATCCAGTTTCATTTAAAAAAATACCTTACACATTAAAAAATTCACATACTTTAATTTTTAGAACAGTTTTTAGGTTTATAGAAAAATTGAGCAGAAAGTACAGAGGGCTCCCATCCCCTTCCACACACACTGAGTATCCTCTCTTATTAACATAGTGCATTGTGTGGTACATTTGTTATACTTCATAAGCCAATACTGATGCATATATTAGTCCACTACGCTACGCTAAGTCACTTCAGTCGTGTCCGACTCTGTGTGACCCCATAGACGGCAGCCCACCAGGCTTCCCCGTCCCTGGGATTCTCCAGGCAAGAACACCGGAGTGGGTTGCCATTTCCTTCTCCAATGCATGAAAGTGAAAAGACAAAGTGAAGTCGCTCAGTCATGTTTGACCCTTAGCGACCCCTTGGACTGCAGCCTACCAGGCTCCTCCGTCTGTGGGGTTTTCCAGGCAAGAGTACTGGAGTGGGGTGCCATTGCCTTCTCCATATTAGTCCACTAGGGTTGCTGTAACAAAGCACCCACATTGGGTGGCTTAGGCAATTAATTTTCACATGATTCTGGAAGCTGGAAGTACAAGGTGGAGGTGTAGGCAGGTTAGCTTCCCCTGAGGTTGTCTTGTGATGGCCGTCTACTCACTGTCATCTCCTGTCTTTCCTCTGCATGTGCTCATTCTTTGGAACCCCTCTTGTGTCCAAATTTCCTCTTCTTATGAGGACACCAGCTGGCTTAGATTAGAGCCCATCTAAAGACCTCATTTTGAGTTCATCACCTCTTAAAGGCCCTTTCTTCAAATACAGTTGTATTCTGATGGACTGGGGGTTGGGGAGACACAAGTCAACCCATAAAGGATACATCATTATTAACTAATGTCCATAGTTTACATCGGAGAAGGCAATGGCACCCCATTCCAGTACTCTTGCTTGGAAAATCCCATGGACGGAGGAGCCTGTTAGGCTGCAATCCATGGGGTCGCTAAGAGTCGGACACGACTGAGCGACTTCACTTTCACTTTTCACTTTCATGAATTGGAGAAAGAAATGGCAACCCACTCCAGTGTTCTTGCCTGGAGAATCCCAGGGACGGGGGAGCCTGGTGGGCTGCCGTCTATGGGGTCGCACAGAGTCGGACACAACTGAAGTGACTTAGCATAGCATAGCATAGTTTGCATTAGGGTTCATTCTTCATGTTATACATTCTGTGGGTTTTGACAGCTGTAAGGAGGCATGTTCTATCATTGTAGCATTATACAGAGTAGCTTCACTGCCTAAAAATCCCATGTTCCACCTATTCATCCCTTGCTCCTCCCACCCATTGACAATCACTAATACTTTTATTGCCTTCAGTTTCACCTTTTCCAAAATATCATATAATTGTGTTAATAGTCATGTGGCCTGGGTCAGGAAGAGCCCCTGGAGACCAGGGATAGGGTACCCACTCCAGGATTCTGGGGCTTCTCTGGTGGCTCAGATGGTAAAGAATCCACCTGCAATGCAGGAGACCTGGGTTCAATCCCCAGGTTGGGAAGATGCCCTGGAGAGGGGCATGGCAACCTGCTCCAGTATTCTTGCCTGAAGAATCCCCATAGTCAGAGGAGCCTGACAGGCTACAGTCCATAGGGTCACAGAGAGTCGGACACGACTGAGTGACTAAGTACACAGCTCATCCTTTGCAGATTGACTTCTTTCACTTAGAAATATTCTGTAAGATTCTCCATATCTTTTCACGGCATGAAAGTGCATTTCTTATCAGCACTGAATAATATTCCATCATCTGGATGCACCATGGTTTACTCACCCACTCTCCCATTGAAGCATATCTTGGTCGCTTCCAAGTTTATTTTTTATTTATTTGGCTGTGCTGGGTCTTAGTTGCAGCGTGTGGGATCTAGTTCCCTGATCAGGGATTGAACCTAAGCCCCCTGCATTGGGAGCACAGAGTCTTAGCCACTGGACACCAGGGAAGTCCTACTTCCAAGTTTTAGTAGTTATGAATATGCTGCTGCTAAGTCGCTTCAGTTGTGTCTGACTCTGTGCGACCCCATAGACAGCAGCCCACTAGGCTCCTCTGTCCCTGGGATTCTCCAGGCAAGAATATTGGAGTGGGTTGCCATTTTCTTCTCCAATGCATGAAAGTGAAAAGTGAAAGGGAAGTCACTCAGTCGTGCCCGACTCTCAGTGACCCCATGGACTGCAGCCCACCAGGCTCCTCTGTCTTTGATGCTGTAGGCACAAGTTATGAATATAGGTGCTGTAAATATTTGTGTGCAAGTTTTTGTGTAGACATAAGTTTTTAACTCCTTTAGGCACATATAAATGAGCCCAAATGTTGGATCCTGTAGTAAGAGTCACCCTGCTTATTTAACTTCTGTGCAGAGTACATCATGACAAACGCTGGGCTGGAAGAAGCACAAGCTAGAATCAAGATTGCCAGGAGAAATATCAATAACCTCAGATATGCAGATGACACCACCCTTATGGCAGAAAGTGAAGAGGAACTAAAAAGCCTCTTGATGAAAGTGATAGAGGAGAGTGAAAAAGTTGGCCTAAAGCTCAACATTCAGAAAACATCATGGCATCTGGTCCCATCACTTCATGGGAAATAGATGGGGAAACAGTGGAAACAGTGTCAGACTTTATTTTTTGGGCTCCAAAGTCACTGCAGATGGTGACTGCAGCCATGAAATTAAAAGACACTTACTCCTTAGAAGAAAGGTTATGACCAACCTGGATAGCATGTTGAAAAGCAGAGACATTACTTTGCCAACAAAGGTCCGTCTAGTCAAGGCTATAGTTTTTCCAGTGGTCATGTATGTGAGAGTTGGACTGTTAAGAAAGCTGAGCGCTGAAGAATTGATGCTTTTGAACTGTGGTGTTGGAGAAGACTCTTGAGAGTCCCTTGGACTGCAAGGAGATCCAACCAGTCCATTCTGAAGGAGATCAGCCCTGGGATTTCTTTGGAAGGAATGATGCTAAAGCTGAAACTCCAGTACTTTGGCCACCTCATGCGAAGATCTGACTCATTGGAAAAGACTCTGATGCTGGGAGGGATTGAGGGCAAGAGGAGAAGGGGACGACAGAGGATGAGATGGCTGGATGGCATCACTGACTCGATGGACGTGAGTTTGTGTCAACTCCAGGAGTTGGTGATGAACAGGGAAGCCTAGAGTGCTACGATTCACAGGGTCGCAAAGAGTCAGACATGACTGAGCGACTGAACTGAACTGTAGTTAAGAGTGGATTTAGTTTTATAAGAAGCCACTAGTCTGTCATCAGAATGGCTGTACCATTTGCATTCCCAACAGTGAAGGAGGGTTCCATTTGTTCCACATCCTCACCAGCATTTGGTGGTGTCAGTTTTCTGGGTTTCTGATGATGTATGATGTGGAACATCTTCTCATATGCTTACTTTCCATCTGCATAACTTCTTTGGTTAGATGTCTATTAAGGTCTTTGGCTCACTTTTTAATCAAGTTCTTTGTTTTTTTATTCTTTAGTTTTATGAGTTCTTTGTATATTTTGTATAATAGTTCTTTATCAGATATGTCTTTTGAAGATATTTGCCCCACCCCAATTTGTGGTGTCTCATTTTCTTGACAGTGTCCTTCACAGAGTATAAAAATTTGATTTTAATGAAATTTAGTTATCAATTGTTTTTCATGAATCATGCCTTTGATGCTGTAGGCACAAGTTTATTGCTAAACCCAAGGTCATCTAGATTTTCTCATATGTTATCTTCTAGGAGTTCTGCAGTTCTGCATTGTACATTTGTGTCTGTGATAATTTTCAGCTACATTTTGTGAAGGATTTCAGGTTGAGTCATGGTTTTGAGGGTGGACGTCCAACTGTTTCAGCATTGTTTGTTGAAAAGGACTGTTCTTCCACTATTGGCTTTGCTTTTCTTCTTTGTCTGAGAGCAGTTGACTATTTGTGTGGGTCTAATTCTGGGCTTTGTTGTGTTCCAGCTTTATTTATTCATTTTTAATTAATTAATATTTGGCTTATGAATGTCTAGTCATACTACCACTATTTGTTGACAAGACTATCTTTTTCCACATTGAGTTCCCTTGGTATTTTATAGAAATTCAGAGCATAAGCATTTACTTCTGGACCTGCCCTTCTGCTCCACTGATCTGTAGCTTACACTTGCCCCATTATCACACTGTCTGAGTACCTTGATTTTATAATAAGCTTTGAAATTGGGTAGTGTAGAGCCTCCAACTTCATTTTTATCCTTCCTCCGCACCCCAAACTGTTTTGTTTATCCTAGAGACCCATTTCATTTGAATTTTACTCTCAGCTTGTCAATTTCCACAAAAAACGCCTGCTGGGATTTTGCTAGAACTAAACTTACAGATCTACTTGGGAAGAATTGCCAGCTTAACAGTACTGAGTTATCCAGTCCTGGAACATAGAATTTCTCTTCATTTATTTAGATCTTCTTTAATTTCTCTCAACAAGGTTTTGTTGTCTTCAGTAATTTAAGGCTCATGCTTCCTTTGTTAAATATATTGAGTATTCTCTTTTAATGCTGTTGTGAGTGGAGTTGTATCTTTATGTAATTTTATTTAAAAGATGCTTACTCCTTGGAAGGAAAGTTATGACCAACCTAGATAGCATATTCAAAAGCAGAGACATTACTTTGCCAACAAGGTCTGTCTAGTCAAGGCTATGGTTTTTCCTGTGGTCATGTATGTGAGAGTTGGACTGTGAAGAAAGCTGAGTGCTGAAGAATTGATGCTTGTGAACTGTGGTGTTGGAGAAGACTCTTGAGAGTCCCTTGGACTGCAAGGAGATCCAATCAGTCCATTCTGAAGGAGATCAGCCCTGGGATTTCTTTGGAAGGAATGATGCTAAAGCTGAAACTCCAGTACTTTGGCTACCTCATGCGAAGTGTTGACTCATTGGAGAAGACTCTGATGCTGGGAGGGATTGGGGGCAGGAGGAGAAGGGGACGACAGAGGATGCGATGGCTGGATGGCATCACTGACTCGATGGATACGAGTTTGAGTGTACTCCGGGAGTTGGTGATGGACAGGGAGGCCTGGTGTGCTGCGATTCATGGGGTCGTAAAGAGTCGGACACGACTGAGCGACTGAACTGAACTGAAGCATTCTTAGCTTTGGAGGACTTTGCTATTTGGGGAACATTGTTCTCATCATCTGTAAAAGTTGGAAGTTATATAATTCCAACCAAGTTGGTGCTGTCATTTCAGGTACATTGAGGGTAAAATACAAATACTTTATAATTACCACCTCAAGTGACTTGGGGGTTGCTTGTTGGTCATAGATTATTTATTCATTCATTTTGGGCACAAAACCAGCTATTTATTTAGCTCGCATTTTGGTTGGTGATTTTGGTGAGGATCAGCTGGGTGCTCTTCTGCCCTAAGCTGGGTTGGCCTATGTGTCCATAGTCGCTTGACCAGCTGTTTTTCAGGACCAGCTAGATGTTGGCTGGCACCATGAAGGTTCCCCGGGCCTGTTTCTTATATGGTGGCAGGCTAGCCCAGGTTTGTTCTCATGTGAGGGGTAGAGAATGGAGATTCTCTCCATCTGAGAGAATGGAGAGGCCCTGGGCCCCAGCAGGCCTGGGCTCAGAGCTGGTGCGCTCTTGCCAGCTTCCTTCTGTTGCTCAGAGTGAGTCACCGGTGAGCCAGATTGAAGGGGAGAGGAGATAAATCCCATCTCTTAATGGGAGAAGCTTCAGAATCACATGCAGAGGTGTGTGGATATAGAAAGGGGAATAACTGTGGCCAGTTTTGCAAATAACTCACTATAATAGTGTGCGCTTCTGTAACTCAGCCTGGCTAATCCGACTCTTCATTTGTTTGTTTCTTTGGGAAATTACTTACCTTTGATTTTTTTGCAGGCACAAATACCACCTCTTCCAATAGGCGCTGAGTAGGTGACATGTTTCTTTTCTTAGATTCAGGGGCATTCAGAGCACAAGCCACCGTGTAGTTGGGAAGTGAGGAAGGTGATGGAGTTGGGTGCACGTGGCATTTTCTAGCTTAGGGTGACAACGGAGGCGACTGCAAGGGCATACTCCTGTTGCAGAAAAAGCAACTGTACTGGTATTAGTTCTGGTCACAGTGAAGTTAAATCAGTGTGGAGAAGTGGGGGAGGGCCAGCCGTAGCCTGTCTTGCTCTGCAACAGCAGTGTCACTCATGTTCCATGGAAAACAGGACTTGGTCTCTTTGTGGTCAATGTGCTTTGCCATAATCGGCCAAGGTGAACTCTGAACAAGTCTGTACCCTGGAACAAGTCCTAGCCCATTTCCCTGGGTTCAGGGGGAACTCTGATGTTGCCCAGATGCTCCTCCTTGGCTTTGAGGGGGTCTCTGAACTGTGTTCAGTGAGGGAGGGGTGTGAGGAGTCTGTGTGCATCGTGGCCTCACCCTGCCTAGTCCCCTGAGTTTGCTGTGATTTCAGGGTGATAGCCGAGTGGCCTTGCTCGCAGCAGCTGAGAGCGTCTGGGCTGCCAGTCAGCTGAGGAGCGGGTAGTTTTGAGTGATCTGCTGTCTCGTCTTCAGGTGTTTAGTTTGTGAGGCTAGGGCTGCCTCCAGGGGTACCAGGGACCTGGCCAAGTGGGGTCCCACCAGGTCCTGGCAGGCTGGTCTGGCCGGGGGACCACACGTGTCTCTTGCCTTCCCACAGGCAGCCTGTGTGGCGACGGCACGGGTACCTGCTACCTCCTGCCTGTCTTCGACACCGTGTTTGTTCGGAGGCGCCACCGCCGGCGGGGCCTGGGGCTAGCCATGCTTCAGGACTTCTGTGAGACGTTCCGAGAGGATGAGGCCCTGGGTGTCAGCTGGCCCATCTCGTCCGCCATGTACCAAGGTGACGGCTGCGTCGGGGAGGGGCGTCTGGGGGGTGGGATGTGTAACTCCCGTGTGTTCCAGATGATTCTGGGGCGGGAGGTCCCTTGGGGGGCCTGGCACCATGACAGGCCTGTGGGTTTTCTCTTCCTTCTGAGAAACCTCCCGTTGCTTCAGCACTGAGACCGCAAGCTTGATCACAAGGGGCAAACCTTGTCCAGCCCCTGAGAAAGAGCTGGATTTAGAAAATAATAAAAAACGAAACCAACCCAGCGTCAGAGAGAAGCAGAATGCAGGGAACTTGGACTTTGTTGGGCCTCAGAGGGCCTTTGCTCTCTCCTCAGAAGATGGTAATCATCATTCTGCCCTTCCAGCCAGGAGCCCCAGGGGGACCAGGAGCTGAGGGAAGCGTGCTCTGAGCCCTCCCCGGGTTCCCCTGGGGAGGAGCAGGCTTCAGAGGACAGGGCCGCACTGCAAAGACCCTCGTATGGCCTGTATCTCCACCTGGCAGGGAAGGAAGCTCTGAAGGTGCTGACTGCGAATCACACTTGGGGTCTCAGTTGCTCTGCGTTGCCCTCGCTGTGCCTGGGCTGGGGGTTGAGCAGACAGTGTGTAGACAGGCAGCTCAGGGGTGAGTAGGCAGCGTGTGGACAGAGAGGCAGCTGGAGGCTCAGGCCGGCTGCTCCACGCCTCCCTGATCGCCTTTTATCCGGTACAGTCCTGTCCTTGGAATGGCCCAGAGGGCCCGCTGCCCAGGGCCCCATGCTTTAGCGCCCTGTCGAGGCTGAACCTCTGTCTATGGAATGAGGAATCTGTGGGCCCAAAGGGATGTTCTCAGCTGGGTCCAAAGTGAAAGTGAAAGTGAATGTGAAGTTGCTTAGTCGTGTCCGACTCTTTGCGACCCCGTGGACTGTAGCCTACCAGGCTTCTCTGTCCATGGGATTTTCCAGGCAAGAATACTGGAGTGGGTTGCCATTTCCTTCTCCAGGGGATCTTCCCGACCCAGGGATCAAACCCAGGTCTCCCACATTGCAGGCAGACACTTTACCCTCTGAGCCACCAGGGAAGCCCCAGCTGGGTCCAGGCTACTCCTAAACCAGCTCAGGCTACTGGAACCCCAGGATTCTTGCCTGGGGCTGCCGAGGGCCCGAGTGGGCCATCTTGGGCCTGTGCACCTAAGGCGGACTGTAACACCCATCTGCATGTCCTTATTCTGGTGGGGTGTCATGGAGCATGGGTATGGGGTCCACGTTCATATGCCCAGTGTGTGGGGAGCCTGACAGGGAGGAGAGGGTGGGCTGCCAGCTGGGGGCCGGCTCTCTTGGCACTGCCACCTTCAAGTGCAAAACACCCAGGAGTCTAAGAATTCTGAATTTAAAACTGGCTTTTCCTCTTGTTGAGGAGTTACATTTGTCAAGACAGGAGAGCAGGGCTTCCTATCTAGCACTCGAGCAGCTTGGCTTCCACCTTCTTAGCGTCATGTCCTCTGGGTTTCCATCAGCGCTCTTGCCAGGGGCCTGATGCAGCCCCCAGTGCCAGCAGAACTGGGGCCCTGCCATGTGGAAATGCTCACCCTGTGAATGTGGCATAGATGTCTACAACCTTGAGGGGGTTTGGAGTCCGGACGTCTGTGGATGAGTAGGAAGGGTCCCTGGGAGAGGAGGGCTGTGGAGCTCAGAGGCACAGAGTCCCCTGTGTCTGCAGAGGGGACTGGGTGGGTGATGTTATGGAGCTGAATAGGGTCCCCCCGAAGTCTAACCCCCAGGGTGACTGTATGTGGAGATGGAATCCCTTTTTGTGACCGCATGGACTGCAGCACTCCAGGCTCCCCCGTCCTCTACTGTCTCCTGGGGTTTGCTCATATTCATGTCCATCGTGTCAGTGATGCCAGGAGCTGTAAGGAGGTGATTAAGGTTGGACAAGGTCCTAAGGGGGGCCTTGATCCAACAGGGCAAGTAAGAGGAGGCCCGCATAAGAAGAGGATATAGGGCCCAGTGGGTACAGAAGGGAGATGGGGAGAAGACACAGTCAGAAGAACCATCTCCAAGCCAATAAGGGAGGTCTCAGGAGAAGGCAAGCCTGCTGACGCCTTGATCTCGAACATCCAGCCCAGAGCTATGAGAAGACAACTGTCGGTGGTTTAAGGGCCCCCCACGAGTGGTGTTTCACTGTGGCCCCATGAGCAGGCTGCACGGGGTGGGTGAAGGTGGGAGGCAGGGGAGGGGCACAGAGGGGTCAGAGAACTGGGAGTGGGCTGGGCGGGGGACACAGGGGAGGGTGGGCGGGGCCAGCAGCCCCCCTGACTGCTCTGTGCATCTCCCCCCAGTCTGCAGGAAGTTCCTGGCAGCCCACCCAGCTGAGCGGGGACGCCTGTGGGAGGTGGAGCCCCCCGGAGCCTGGGGCCAGCGAGGCAACATCTGGCTGAAGGTTCAGCTTCAACAGTCAAGACTTCATCCTGACTGTGAGTGGGGTGGAGCCGTGCCCTGTGGGCTGATCACTTCTAGGGTCAGTTCGGATCCAGTCTGCGGGGGAGACCATCTCTTTGTCGCTGTTGCAGGGACAAAGGACGGAGCGAAAGCATCCTGGCCTGCTGCTGCCTCCCTTCCTGAAGGAACCACACCTTCCAGACCCTCTTGCTCAAATATTGCTCTCCCTCAATGTAGCCCGATCAGAGATTCCCTGGGAGTCAGGGTCCCCCTGTTCCGATTGGAAGGATCAGGGAAGTCTGCAGGAAGGCGCTTTGGAGACGCCGGTTCCCACAGGCAGAGTGCGTCATCTGTGAAGATTCTGAGGCGCACAGAGGTTCGCGGGGGAGCGGACTCTGCCCCTCGTCTGCTGGGAGGGCTCACGTGGGCAGCGGCCCACATTCTGTGTCTGTGAGGCCTGCCTCCCTGCGGAGCGGTGGGCAGCCCTGTTAGGGACACACCTGCCGCCTCCAACAAGTGTGCAGAGAGAGGGCTTGGCGGCGGATGGCGTCTGTGCCTGGGTTGGGGGGTCTCAGGTGGGGAGGCTGACGCCCCCAGGCCGGGTCTCAGCGGCAGCTGGGGTGCAGGGCTGCAGTGGGGTGTGGGGGGGTCTAACTGTTCAGATTCACCAGCCCCAGTGAAGGTGTGGCTGCCCTCTCCTCCTGGGCCCCAGCCCCCTTCAGTGTCTGTACCAGACCCGCGGCTGCCAGCAGCTCATTAGGGATGGGCGTGCTGGGTGCCAGGCCTTCTCTTCCTCTGGGAGATGGATTCCCCTGAGGTGGAGACCGGGGAGAGCGCTGGGGAGCTCATTGATGACCACAGCGACAGGTTTTGCTCCTTGGCTGCCTTTGGGCCAGGAGGCTCAGTGGGTCTTTGCAGAAATTAATGGGGTGGCCAGGCACCTGGGGAGGAGGCTGCGCAGGGCCGTGACTGTGATTCTAATGAGGCGGATAAATGACTTGCCCTGCGGCGCGCAGTCAGAGATGAAGGGAAGCCCGCTGGGTCCCCTAGCGCTTGGCCGGGGGGCTGTGGGGCTTCACAAATGAGCCCGCAGCCCGGACACAGGCCCAGCCCTGCGGCTTGGACACTACAGCTCCTTGGGTGGAAATGGGGGAAAAAAAAAAAAGGGGGGGGGGGATTGCCTTTCAGAATGCGGAAATAGCAGGGGCTGGAGGGGGTTGGCAGGGGAGGGCAGTGTCGCATAACTGGGGAGATGGTTTCCTCTGGGGAGAATTCCACTGGGGGCTATTTCAAGAGCTGAGGAAGCTGGTGTGGTCTGGTCAGGGGAAGCGAGCTAGGCTTCCGATGCCAGCCCTGTCACTCTAGCTCACTCCGAGATGCACCAATGCTCTCCTTAAAACGGCAAATGAACTTTCACAGAGAACGTTCTAGAAACATGCTGGAGTCCCTTGAAGGAAGAAGGGTCATGCTTATAATTAGGGCTATAATTAGATTACAGAAACTGTTCTTTTTTGAAAAACTCTAAATTATGGTCTTTTCACTCCCTGTGTAAATCATGGTTAGTTCCCAGTTTCACCCACACCTCCTGTCTCCCCCAGGGCCAGCAGTCAGGATGTTAATTCGCTGGCCAAGGTTTTCCGCCAACCAGCTTCATCTTGTAACAATTTTGTCAGTTAGTGCTGACACGCAGGTTTTTTCCAGGTTGGTGACTGGGGGCCACAGAGGCAGTCACAGATTAGCCCAGATGCTTGGAGTTTCTCAATTTTTAGTCTGTTTCTCTCCTCACAGAAATCAGCCCATGTTAGCCCACTGGGGTTTCCCAACCAGCACCAAACAGTGCAGGTTCTGGAAACTTCTCTTCCCTGGAAATCTCATGAGATCATTTATTTTTAGTTTTTAATTATTCTTAGAGTCACTTTCTTGATTTGTCCTGTTTTTCAACTTCTATCTTTTGTGCCTTCATTCCTGACTATTATTTAGGAGGTCTCCCACAGTTTCATGGACCATAGGAATAGAACTTTAGCAAGAAGCCCGGTGGGGCCATGGCTTTTTACATTCTAAGGAAGGCGTAGACATTTTACAACATTCCACCACATCCCAGTGGGAAATTAACTTCTGCTCCTTTCAGATGTTTTAAAATCTATTTTTGAAGCTGTGTTGGGGCTTTTCGAGTTTGCATGGTCCTGACTGTTGATAACATCTGTGGCTTATAAAGGCCCTGAGAGTATTTTCAGGGTTATGCAGACCTTTTGAGAGAAGGAGTTTGTGGGAAACTTTTTCTTTCTACACTCTGTTACAGATGAAGCCTTTGAAACTTGACCAATAGGATCAGAATTCTGTCTTATGTGACTTCCCTGAAAGCCTGCACACGCCTAAGTTTCTTTCCTGGAGGAGAAGAAACTGAATACATCAATAGATTTTTTTTTTTTTTTAAGAAAAAAAAAGTTGCTGGAGGCAGGAAGTAATTACACACAGATTAATTTTTTTTTTCATTTTTAGGTTATATTTTTGCTTTATTTTTCCAGGTGAATTTTTAGTACATTCAATTGTCATCCTCAGGGGAAAAACATTTTTTTCCTATTCATATGTAATCTTTAAGCTGGAGGGAATGGACATTAAGAGATGTGAAATATTTGTGCTGAGGAGGTGGGGGCATTTTTCTAAAAGCCTTCAGCTCTAACTTGTTCCAGCTCATTCCGGAGCGTCCGACATTACATGGAGCATGTTTATAGGGGAGAGCCATGCTGAGAGGAGCGAAGGGCAGAACCGCCGCATTGGAAGGGCTTTTTGGGCTATCGCTGCTCTTTGGAAGGTTGTGTGGCTCCCTCTAGCGGCCACTGTTATCGTCTGCAGCCCCAGACGGTAATGGGCAGGCTTCTGCCTTTGCCCTGTGTGGCTGCTTCTGTTTCTCATCCTTGTGGGTCCAAGTTAGTGAGTTTATCAATAATAATAAAAAAGTATTGCACCTTAATTGCCTAGGAATAAAATGCAAGTGAAAGTTTGATACCTATTGGCATGCTTCCACCCATAACACTGGAGAAGGGAATGGCAACCCACTGCAGTGTTCTTGCCTGGAGAATCCATGGACAGAGGAGCCTGGAGGGCCACAGTCCATGGGGTCGCAAAGAGTCAGACACGACTGAAGCGACTTAGCACACACGCACGCGTCCATAACACGTGAAAAACAAAGGTTCACACACCAGGAAAGGAAGAAAATGTGTAATGAATGATCTACTTCATTCCCTCATCCAGCTGATCACTGTTAAAGGAGCATTTCTCAGCATTTCTCACTGTCCAGGTGATCAGGATACAAAGGCTGGTTTTTGTGAAGGAATGTACACGGGCAACTAGTTCTGTGTTGTACACAATCCTTACGTATCACAGAGAGCTAATGAGGCCTGGTGTTTTTAAATGCTTATAATTAAATTTTCCCAAACCAAATTTTGGTCATTTATGATGTCTGGAAATGAAACTTTACACATTTATTTCTATAGGTAAAATGTAGTACATGTATTCTTTATTTGAAAAATGCGATTTGTCTTTTCAGCTCAAGTAGAAAACTGCCCATTCTTTTCCTAAGGTATCTGAACCCCCCACACCTTCACATATGGATTTTGAGGTGTGGGGAGGTTACAGAGTAGGATAAGAAAGTTACCCCCTTCCAAGTTGGTGCTGGTTTGGTAGGACGCAGAGGGAGGCTGAATTAGCATGTCTCTCTTGTGAGTAGGAATTCCAGTGCGCAAAGGGGAGGGCTGAGAATAGAATGGGAAATCTGACTCCAAATAATGCCTGAAAAGCTGAGAGAATAGATCTAAATTCTGGCTCAGAAATGCTTAAGTCGAGGTGCTCTCCCAACAACCTGGCAGGTTTTCCTGTCCTAGGAGGGCACGTAGCAAGTGTCAGGGTGAAGATCAAAAAGGATGGGACTGGACTGTGGGGAGCCACGCTTTACATGATCATAAGGGGTCCCCCATCTATTAGTGATCATTTGTCTGTCTGCTCCCTTGCGAGTCACGCCATTTGCTCACCTCACTCTCTTGCTTGGGGAGGGCAGCTCACCCAGGACATTCCAAGGAGGCCGTGGCTATTCGTGGGCAGACTTCTCAGGATGATGGACCCAGGCTTTCCCATAACAAAGAAGACCACAAGGTACAGTGACAAACATGTCATTCTAGGGCTGGTCCTCGGGCCATGCTCGCACAGCCTCCTGAATACCTCTGCTCTGGGCTCCTCTGTAGCAGCGGGCCCTTCAGATTCTGGTTTATGCTCAGAATCTCTGAGCTGTGGTGGATGGAAACACCATTGCAATCAGAGTTTTCGTGGCCCTCTTCTCTAAGCTTGACAAGCTCCAACGAAGCCAAGACTTAACAGAAAACACATGGGAATCAGCTGTAACTTTACATTGTTAAGGAAATATGGAAAAATCTGAATTTCAAATTCTGCGACAGACCAGTGTTTTTCAGGCAGAACAAATGTGTTTTTCTTTCCTCCCCTGTCCCTCCAGTCCACATGCTCCTGCTCGGTCACTTCATTCGTGTCCGACTCTTTGTGACCCTGTGGACTGCAGCCCACCTCTGCAGTCTGTCTGCAGTCCTCTGTCCGTGGGATTCTCCAGACAAGAATAGTGGAGTGGGTTGCCCTGCCCTCCTCCAGGGGATCTTCCCAACCCAGGGATCAAACCCTCATCTCCTGTGTCTGCTACATTGCAGGCGGAATCTTTACTGCTGAGTCCAGATGCTAGAAAATGGAATAGGGCATAAGGTTATGAGATGGTCCAGAGTGATGGCAGATAGAACCACGGGCAAGGTTGGGATACTGGATATTTCTTGGTAGCCTGCTGCCACTCAGTATTTTGTAAAGATTTTGGAGAGATATGATTCCATGAGCATTTTCCTGAGGCCATGCCAGACACTTGTTCTCATAAGGTGAATGCGCTGACATCCATTCGCTGGCATAGAAGGGCCTCTGCTCTTGAATCCCTGGAGAAGTGATAACAACGGTAAACTCCAAAACTGACAATTGCACATTGTGGGGAGTGCTGCTTATCTTGGAAAGTAGGTGGTTCTGGGATAGAAGACTCAACATCAAAGGCAGAAAATATCCCAGAAACTGCTGGATTGTCTTGAGAAAGCTGCCTGGTGTCTGACATCAATTCTCATCCTCTGGCATAGAAGGGCCTTCATGTTCCTTGAGTCACAGTGGAAAGATGGGCTGGCTTAGGACCCTCTCAGGCTACTGAGCTGAGTGTGTGCTGTGCCTCTTCGCTGATCTCTGCCTCTCCTTTTCAACCTTGAAGACTGTTAGAGAAAGCAGGAGGTGTTCAGGGTGCCCCGGACATGCCCACGGGCATGCGTGTCTGGGGACATCTGCATTTTCCAAATTTTGAAGTAGAGTTTCCTTAGCCTCATTCTTTCTTTGATCTCCCCTGGCCAAGACTTCATGCCCCACCAGAAAATACATTCCCATCAGTAAATCTGCACACGGAGCATCTTACATACAAAACATAAGACGGCCCACCCATTGGCTGGCCTGGTGTTTGAACTTGGCTTGCCGGCTCTGAGTTCCCAGTGCCGGTGCGGCCAGGCCAGGACCCCAACAGGGCTTTCAGCGTTAACTGAGACGCTCTGTTGTTTCTCTTCTGGTTTTAGGCGAGGATCAGCGGAGACCGGGAGCAGACCAGTGGAGACCACGCAGTGAAGGCAGCAGCGGGGTGGCTTGCGCGAGCCTGCCGGGCAGGGCAGGAGGGGTGGACAGCAGCCGGTGCCGAGCTGCCCGGGGGGCCGGCATGCGGCCCCGCCCCTGACCCCCGCAGGCTGAGCTGACCCTGGGGAGGCTGAGCTGACCCCCGGGAGGCCGGCCTTGTCCCTGACCCCCCCGCAGGCCAAGCCGACCCCGGGGAGGCCGGCCCCGCCCCTGACCCCCGGGAGGCTGACCCCCGCCTCTGAACCCCAGGAGATTGACCCTGCCTCTGACCGCCGGGAGATCGGCCCTGTCCCTGACCCCCCGCAGGCCAAACCGATCCCGGGGAGGCTGGCCCCCGCCTCTGACCCCCGGGAGATCGGCCCTGCCTCTGACCCACGCAGGTTGAGCTGACCCCCGGGGAGGCCGGCCCCGCCCCTGACCCCCGGGAGGCTGGCCCCAGCCTCTGAACCCCGGGAGATTGACCTTGCCTCTGACTCCCGGGAGATCGGCCCTGCCTCTGACCCACGCAGGTTGAGCTGACCCCCGGGGAGGCCGGCCCCGCCCCTGACCCCCGGGAGGCTGGCCCCAGCCTCTGAACCCCGGGAGATTGACCCTGCCTCTGAACCCCGGGAGATCCGCCCTGCCTCTGACCCACGCAGGTTGAGCTGACCCCCAGGGAGGCCGGCCCCGCCCCTGACCCCCAGGAGGCTGGCCCCTGCCTCTGACCCCTGCAGGCTGAGCTGACCCTGGGGACGCTGGCCCTGCCCTTGGGGTTGGAGCGCTGCCGTCCCTCCAGGCTCCTGTCACAGGGTGCTGCCCCGTGTCCCTGCTGTGCTGTCCTTTAAGGGACAAACGACCACACGGACCCCCCTACCCCAGGCTTGATGTGTGGGCTCAGGAGATGCCAAGTCTGAGAAGCGCTGCAGTGAATCCCAAAGCCCTGTTGAGGGCAAGTGATTATATTCCTGCTTGAGCTTCAGAAGCCTGTTCGTTAAGCCTAATGGGGTTTCTCTAGCTCAGGATGAGTTGGTGAAGACTGCCCCGGGCCCACGTGACTGGACCCTCTTGCTTTAGCACCAGGAAGTGCTGCAGCAATCCCCTGGGGGTTCGCCCACCACAGCCCTGCTGTAACGGGGAGACCCTGGACACCAGAGAGCTTTCTGAGGAGATGCTTTTCTTTCCAGAGAAGTTTCGGCCAGGCTGGCCGCTCTCTGAGATCAGGCCCAGGCCGCCTGGTGCACCTGGACCTCCAGCCCCTGTCTGGCCTGGAGTGTGGCACACACACACATCAGTCAGGCTCCTTCCTGCACACACACACGTGTGCACACAGGCACCCACGCACATCAGTCAGGCAGATCAGCCAGGCTCCTTCCTGCACACGCACACACACACACACACACACGTACACACACATGCATGTACGCATATCAGTCAGGCTCCCTCCTGCACACATGTCTGCTCTCAGCTCAGCCATCCCCCCTAACCATGGCCTCCACGCCCTGGTCTCTGCTGGGCCTCCCCACTAGGGTCCACCCAGGGTGGGGTGAGTTGTCTCTCCTGTCCCCAGTATCAGGGCAGAGCTGGCCTTCAGTAACTGGGGCGGGGAGAGTGGATGGTAATAGGTTTCCTCAGGAGGGAAGGGTGACACCTTCCTTCTGTTCCTCTGTTGCTGGACCCTCAAGAGGTGGGCAGAGGAACAGTTTCAGTTTTTTAGGGACACAGGGAAGCCCATCCTGGAGCCCGAGGTTGGGAAGGAGACCCCTGGTACCGAATGCTGGTGAGATGGCGACCTGCTGCTTCCTGAGTGATTCGAGGATGCATGGGGTGGGACGTGGTACTTGTTACTCACTCATGTGTCTGTCTGTCCATCTGTTCATCCCTGCACCCTCCCATCTGTCTCCCTGGCCCTCTTGCTCGCTCCCTCCATTTCTCCACTCATCTTCTCACCTGTCCTTTGACCCCACTTCCCTCCTGTCTACCAGCCATCTCTTCACATCTGTCCATCAATCCACTCATGGTCCGTCTGTCCTGTTGTGTCAGGAGCCTCATTAGGCATTACTGACAAAATGGAGGCACGGCCCCAACCCTTCTCCTCATCCTGCAGGCACGGTCCCGGGATGGAGTTAGGTCTTGTGATTCTGACTTGTTCTTTCCTTTCTTCGGTTGAGTTGGCTGGAAAGAATGTTAAGGTGCTTATTGTTCTTGAGAGAAGCATGAGAAGGCACAAAGCCTTCTGCAGTTGTGCCCAGAGAATAATCCATAAAGTTAACCACTGACATTTGTTCAAGGATCTTTACAAAGAACGTTTCAGGATGAGCACATAGGCCGCAGCTTGAGGCCATGGGAAGGACTGTTATCTGAGACCTGTTTGTGAGGGGATGTTAATGGCAAAGGAAGTTTGCTGAGCTTAGGGTTTAGGAATAATTAAGAAAAGCTAGAAGCCTTTTTAGGAGATAGTGAGCTTAGGATGCTAGGGGCAAACAGGATTTAGAAAGATAAGAAATAAACTGAGGAATGTGGTGTGAGTTACAATGTAATCACAAGTTAAGTACAGGATGCGTAAGAGGAAGTAGAAAATAGACAGTAAAGCCAATTCTGAGAGAATCACTGAAGCAGGACCTCTGTTTGAAGGGCAACAATGATTTCTGGAGACAATAAATCTGGGTGGGGGGAACTGAAAATGTCAAACCTCTGACCTAATGCTTTTGTCAAAGTATAAAAGAAAACCTGAAGCTTGAAATAAACACGTAGTCCCAAACCTTGAGTCAGAGGCTCCATCATTCTCTGCCGACACCACTCATCCCTTCAGGCTGATTCCCTGGCTGCAGGAGCTGGACTCCGGCACTGTTGTACAGCACACATTCAGTGTGTGTGCTCAAGGCCAACCCTGCATCTTATAGAGAAGTGGGGCATGGTCCCTGCACCCAAGGAAACCATTCTCTGAAAGCGTCCTTCCTGGAATCTCCAGTGTGCGTGTCTTTCTTATACTGTTGGGAAGAGAGAGAAGGCCAGCTGCATAGAAGCAGAGTTTAGGGCTCCATGCGGAGATGCCAGAAGCCACCCGCAGGGCATGTGGGCTCTCTGGAAGGAGGCACAGCCATCCAGGGGTGTGCAGCCGAGGGGCTGCTGTAAGTGACGGCGGAAGGACCCTCCCACACGCATCGATGTGAGCTGTGGACATTGCATTGTTTGAGATCAATCATCGGTCCTTTGTGTTTATGTGGAAATTAACTGATCAAACTGGCTCAGGGGTTTGATAAAGTTACTACTCAATAAAGGAATCCTCCCAAGGAAGGAAAACCCATCTGTTGATGTAATTCATTTGAAGACATACAAACGAACTGCATGAGAGGGACACGTGATGGGCTCAGAGCAGCCGCTCCCTGGCAGTGCACGGCCCTGTTGGTGAGGGGCTGTGTGCAGGAATCCTTCCATGTGACAGGTGTGCACGAGCATCAGTGTGTGCATGGGGTATTGTTTTATTAAACCACCTTTTAAAATATATTATTCAGTTCTCCATGTTCTTGTATGTTATTATATAACAGCTCATTGCGATCTAATTTACAGTCTAATTCCCAGGGTCCTGCGGAAGCTCGCCTTAGGGGTGCAGGGTCCAGCGGCGGCGGTGACACTCATTGCTCCGCACTGGACCTCAGCTGGAGTTTCAGTTTTTGGCCACCTCAGCATTGGGCAGCTTGTTCCAGAGGGTCTTTGGGAACAAGCCCTCTGGGATGAGGGATGAATGAATTCAGAGGGCTGGGTGGGAGGCCAACACATTGTGAGATGGTTTCTAGAATCCCTATTTTCCGTGAGAAGGAATGTAAAATTCCTGATTTTGATTTAGTTCTCTTTCTGAGGAGAAGATGGTCAGCAGCTGGAACTTCTGGAGGGAAGGGCTGAGTTTCCACGTGGAGAAGCCATGACATCCTGCGGCTGCTTCCCCGTCTCTGCCTTTGTCTCTCTCACCCCTCACAGGGCACAGAATATCACCACGGCCATGCTGAGGAAGGGGAGCCGGGACACATGGACATGGTCACGTGAGGCCCACAGGCCTGGCGCCCAGCCAGACAGCGGGGAGTGGGGTCTCTGTCACTGTCAGCATCCAGTGAGACAATCAGAAAGAGTAGTTTCTTTTCCTGTCAGAGAAACCCTGTAAATGGCCACAGCAGTGGAAAGGCTGGCATGAACTTGTGTTAATACTTACTGGCTTACCTTAGAGAGCCCTCCTTTTTACCAAGCAAAAGCCACCTTCAGACTTGCTAGAAGGCAATCTCTGCACCAGGTACCCTGTCTTGCTGGGAGTTTTTACTTTTGTTTCAGGTTCGAAGGAGTCGTTAGCAAAAGAAACCACTTGTTATGCACAAATAAGCAATTTCAATATTTAATAGAGAATTATCTAAGTTACTTTCACTCTACCATCATTAAAAGAAAAGAGAGGTAGAAACAGTGCAGGAGAGTAAGAGCACAAACATCGCTGAGCTGGGCTGACGGGCATCAGGATTCCGGCAGTGCTGGGAAGTCTCGTGTGACAGCGGAGTCCCTACTGGGGGAAGGTCCTAGGCAGTGTGTCCGGCCCAGGGGCGAGCCTTCACACTGCAGTTTTGGGGTTCCTGCTTATAATCCCTGGCCACAAACTGATATCATCTTCAGTTTGTGAGCAAAAATGCAGCTCTTGTTCCACTTCAACTTTTTTTTTTTTTTTACAATGCTTGTGAGTGATGAGATTTTCCAGACCCCCGGGGGATTGGCCAGACCCTCAGTGCTCAAGAGAATTCCAAGTTTTACTCCCTCTCTTATCGATAGTGCCTCTCAGCTTAATGGGATCAACCGGTGCACTTGTTGTGGGCAGGTGTGAAGTCAGGGCGGTGTCCAGGCAGGTCAAAGCAAGGTCAGAGGTCTGCTCTCTCGTCTATGAAGCCCGAATAAGATTACTTCCCTTCTGGTTTCCCTAACAGGCTCTTGACAGCATGTGGGCAGGCTGCAAAGCTTGTGGGCTCTCTTGGCCTTGGTTGTCCACAGCCTGAGGCGGCTCTTGGGTGCTGTACAAGACTCTGAGCAGACGGAACCTTGGGTCCTTGCATGTCCTTGGGTGCTTGGGATCTGTTCAGATCCTGTGGGGCCAGGCACTCTGGAAGATTTGTCCTGGTGCAGCTCGAGTTGAAAGGGTTGGCTCCATTGATCATCATCATTCCTTCTCTGCACTCCACTTGCAAAGCAGGGGGCTTTGATTTGGGGAATGTTTGCTGGGTTCTTTTATGACCAAGAGAAGCAGATAAAATCAACATGATCATATATATATGTATATGTATATATGGACAGACATATCTATCAGTATATACATACAGATACATCAGATCAGATCAGATCAGATCAGTCGCTCAGTCATGTCCGACTCTTTGCGACCCCATGAACTGCAGCACGCCAGGCCTCCCTGTCCATCACCAGCTCTCGGAGGTCACTCAGACTCACATTCATGGAATCAGTGATGCCATCCAGCCATCTCATCCTCTGCCGTCCCCTTCTCCTCCTGCCCTCAATCCCTCCCAGCATCAGAGTCTTCTCCAATGAGTCAACTCTTTGCATGAGGTGACCAAAATACTGGAGTTTCAGCTTTAGCATCATTCCCTCCAAAGAAATCCCAGGTCTGATCTCCTTCAGGATGGACCGGTTGGATCTCCTTGCAGTCCAAGGGACTCTCAAGAGTCTTCTCCAACACCACAGTTCAAAAGCATCAATTCTTCAGCACTCAGCCTTCTTCACAGTCCAGCTCTCACATCCATACATAACCACAGGAAAGACCATAGCCTTGACTAGACGAACCTTTGTTGGCAAAGTGATGTCTCTGCTTTTGAATATGCTATCTAGGTTGGTCATAACTTTCCTTCCAAGGAGTAAGCGTCTTTTCATTTCATGGCTGCAGTCACCATCTGCAGTGATTTTGGAGCCCAGAAAAATAAAGTCTGACACTGTTTCCACTGTTTCTCCATCTATTTCCCATGTAGTGATGGGACCAGATGCCATGATCTTCGTTTTCTGAATGTTGAGCTTTAAGCCAACCTTTTCACTCTCCACTTTCACTTTCATCAAGAGGCTTTTGAGTTCCTCTTCACTTTCTGCCATAAGGGTGGTATCATCTGCATATCTGAGGTTATTGCGTGTGCGTAAACACTAAGTCTCTTCCTTACAAACCGTCAAGTTGCAAACTTTCAAAGCAGCGAACCTGTGTTTGCATGGCCAATCGTGTTCGTTCATTCACGTGTCTGGCGTCCATCACGACGCACACGCCTTTCTCCCACTGGCCGTGCGGTGCGTCCCTTCCCGTACAGCACTGTGTAGACCCCAGCAGCACAGCACCTTTACTGCAAACCCAGGACGTCGGGAAGCAAGCGTGGGAGCAGCAGTGACGTAGCCGGTGCTGCTAAGGAGCTCCCCGCGATAGTCCTGGAACCTGCTGGGCAGCACGAGGCGCCTGCTAACGAAGACCTGATGGAATTGGAGGCCCAGAGGAGGGACAGACACAAGAGGAAGGAGAAGCAACTGAAGAACTTTGGAGACGAGGAGGCGGCAGGGGGCTGTCTTCATTGGAGGAGGCACCGTTGGCTTTGAGGCGCAGGACCCGAATGTGCACCGCTCCGTGGAGGCTGCAGCAGCCACTCAGCACTCAGCCCAGGGCTCCCGCATCATCTGTGATGAGGGCAGAAGAGCCACTGCCCAGACACCATTGGATTGTTTTTCAAGAGGGTGGATGGAATCGAATCCAGCAAGGAGCCAGAACCCGTGCCATCAGCACGGGCAGGAGTGACACTGAGCTGGGCATCCATCTCCTGTTGCTGAAGACCCTTCAGCTCTCCCATCTCCTGCCACCCCGCCTGCTCCGTCAGTAACTCTGCCAGCCTGTTCACTGGATGCCAGCCCCTGTGCCAGCTGCTGTACTGACTCCTGTAGTTTTATAGGTCCTGTATTGTAAGCTTAAAAATATTTTCTCTGGTGTTTTTTTTTTTTTTAATTATTTGTGTGAAAAGTGTTATAAAGCTATTGCAGTGCCAACTCTATAGTTGATTTTGTTAGTTGGGTACCTAGGGAAACCATGTGGGACTTAGGAACAAACTGGATTTTGGAACACGCTATTGGAATGGAATCCATTCATATGTAGGGGGCTTACAGGGTTATATATGGGCTTCCCAGGTGGCCCAGTAGTAAAGAATCCACCTGCCAAGGCAGGAGCTGCAGGTTTGATCCCTGCATCAGGAAGATCCCCTGGAGGAGGAAGTGATGGCAACCCCCTCCAGTGTTCTTGGCTGGCAAGTCCCACGGACAGAGGATCCTGGTGGTCTACAGTCCACAGGGTCGCAGAGAGTCAGATATGACTTAGTGACTTAACAACAACTGTATAGAGTACAGTAACTATTTCAAACAGGACTGAGTGACTGAGCGTACATGTGCACACACACACACACACACATAACCAACTACACACGCTGCATTTATAAAATAACTATGAAAGCCCATGTAACGAAATCCATGTAAGCTACATTAAAAGATGTTGAAAGGATGTTCCGCTGTGCCACGTTCCTCCCGGGATCTTGTGCATAGCAGACAGGGGCTTCAGTGAGGAGGACACTCTGGCCCTGGGCCTGGGTCTGTGCCCACATGGTGCCAGCTCACAGGCATGCCTGTCTGGGTCTCTGGCTCAGGAGGCCACCCAGGGGGCAGCACGGCTCTCTGGAGCTCCCATCCACCTGGTCTCCTGCTGCGTGGTCCTGCTGCCGTCCACTGACGCTTCCCCTGGTGCCACAGGGAGGCGGTGCCAGGGCCTGCATGCCCCTCTCAGCCTGCATCCTCACTGCTCTGGCTGCAGGGGAATTGTTTGCTTCCACCCAGGCCAAGGTGGCTTTGTGAGGGGCGGGCCCTGGTGACCCCGTGTGGCTCTCTCCTGCGGTCTGGAGCTCACGGGGAACCCTCTGGGAACTCCTGGCTGGAGTTCTACCTTTCTACCCTTTCTACCCACTCTCAGCTTCTCTTTAGTTGCTCAGTTATGTCCGACTCTTTGGGACCCTGTCTGTGGGATTCTCCAGGCAAGAATCCTGGAGTGGGTTGCCATTTCCTCCTGCAGGGGATCTTCCCGACCCAGGGATCAAACCCAGGTCTCCTTTGTCTCCTGGATTGCAGGCAGATTCTTTATCTGCTGAGCCATTGGGGAAGTCCCTCCTTTCTACTCTGGAGCCCCCTAATTTATTAGAGAGTTTCTATCAGCCCCTTCCTGTCCCTGCCTAAGTGAATTTTTTTTTATTTAAAATTTATTTATTTTAATTGGAGGCTAATAACTTACAATATTGTATTGGTTTTGCCATACATCAACATGAATCCGCCACGGATGTACACGTGTTCCCCATCCTGAACCGCCCCTCCCACCTCCCTCCCCCAATCCTTCAGAGCCAATTAACTTTTTGGTTTCCTTCACTTAGACCTTGTATCCTTATACTCAGCACAGAGCTGAGCTCAGGTCTCATCTCCCCAGTGAGAGCTACGGTCCCCACGTCGTTCCCACATCGAGCCCCTCAGGCAGGGCAAGCTCCAGGCTGACGGCTGTCATTTCCGAGCCTCGTGTGGGGCAGGGCCATAGAGGGCCGTGGGGCCATTTCTCTCTCCCAGGCCTGACACACAGCTTCAAGTCCCACCGTTAGAAATGACTTCCCTTGGGGGGTGGCTGGTAACCAGGATTTGTGACACAGGAGGGGATGGCATTGTTTTCCCCTCCCTCCAGTGGGTTCCCTTCTGGGGATCAGAGGACTCTCACGGGGAAAGTTGGGGTCTGTGAAAAACTGGCAGCTCAGTTTGCAGGTGAGACTCGTTTGGGTCATCCAGGGCTTTGGGATGCAGGCGCTGCTGTCCTTCTCAGCAAGGGCATGGCCCGTCAGCCCCTGGCTGTGTTGCTGACCTGAGCTCTCAGCTCTGCTGGAGCCAATTACATTTGTATTTGCTGATGCAGGTTGAGTAACCATCCCCCCAGCCCGCCCCAGTGCCCATGTCAGGCTCTTCAGACCCCGTGGCTATGTTCCCTTAGGTGGTAAAAGGGGCTTTGCCGATATGGTTAGTGATCTCTAAAGGGGGAGATGGTCCTGGTTATCCAGATGGGCCCACTGTCATCACATGGTCCTTAAAGAGGGGGACAGAGGCAGAGCTGACTACAGAATACATCGTCGGACACAGATGTAGTGTGAGAAAAACTCCACCAGCCTCGCAGGGTTTTAATTTAGAGGGAGGGGCCATGAGCCAAGGAATGCAGGCGGCTCCTAGGGTCTGGGAGAAGCAAGGATATGGATTCTCCCTTAGAGCCTGGAGAAGGGACACAGCCCTGCTGATGCCTTGATTTTAGCCCAAGGAGACCCATTTGGACTTCTGACCACCGGGACTGCATCATAATCAATCCATACAGTTTGGGGACACTAAATGTGTGGTAATTGTTAACAGCAGCAATAAGACCCTAGCAGACCCTCGACAGTGGTTCTCAGCTGGTGCTGACTTGACTCCGGGGGACAACTGACCCCATCTGGAGGCATTTCTGGTTGTCACCATTGGGTGAGGAGGGCTACTAGTAGGTGGAAACCAGGTATGCTGCAATGTGAGGACAGGAATTATGCGGCTTGAAATATCATCCTAGGTTGAGAAACCCTGTGCAGACTAACAGCGCCCTTAGCCCTCCAGCCCTGGGTATCTGCAGGTGGTCAGTCTCAGGGTTGTGTAGTTGGGCGGCAAGCTAAGAGCTCTGCCTGGAGGAGATGTCTGTGAAACACTTGAAACCGCTTTTAGCTGAGCCCTTGTTCTGTGCTGGCCCGGTTCCTACACAAAGTGGGTTCCGGGGACTCATAGGGCTGTTTCCGTCTTCGAGACTGAGGGCATCTTGGAAGATGATCCAGCAAGACCAGGCCAGTCTTATGGATGCTTTATCTCTTGAACCGTCCCTCTGCCCTGACTGATAACAAAGAAGCAAAGTCCGATGCTGTAAAGAGCAATATTGCATAGGAACCTGGAATGTCAGGTCCATGAATCAAGGCAAATTGGAAGTGGTCAAACAAGAGATGGCAAGAGTGAATGTCGACATTCTAGGAATTAGCGAACTAAAATGGACTGGAATGGGTGAATTTAACTCAGAGGACCATTATATCTACTACTGCGGGCAGGAATCCCTCAGAAGAAATGGAGTGGCCATCATGGTCAAAAAAAGAGTCTGAAATGCAGTACTTGGATGCAATCTCAAAAACGACAGAATGATCTCTGTTCCTTTCCAAGGCAAACCATTCAATGTCACAGTAATCCAAGTCTATGCCCCAACCACTAACGCTGAAGAAGCTGAAGTTGAACGGTTCTATGAAGACCTACAAGACCTTTTAGAACTAACACCCAAAAAATATGTCCTTTTCATTATAGGGGACTGGAATGCAAAAGTAGGAAGTCAAGAGAAACCTGGAATAACAGGCAAATTTGGCCTTGGAACACGGAATGAAGCAGGGCAAAGACTAATAGAGTTTTGCCAAGAAAATGCACTGATCATAACAAACACCCTCTTCCAACAACACAAGAGAAGGCTCTATACATGGACATCACCAGATGGTCAACACCGAATCAGATTGATTATATTCTTTGCAGCCAAAGATGGAGAAGCTCTATACAGTCAACAAAAACAAGACCAGGAGCTGACTGTGGCTCAGACCATGAACTCCTTATTGCCAAATTCAGACTGAAATTGAAGAAAGTAGGGAAAACCACTAGACCATTCAGGTATGACCTAAATCAAATCCTTTATGATTATACAGTGGAAGTGAGAAATAGATTTAAGGGCCTAGATCTGATAGAGTGCCTGATGAACTATGGAATGAGGTTCGTGACACTGTCCAGCAGACAGGGATCAAGACCATCCCCATGGAAAAGAAATGCAAAAAAGCAAAATGGCTGTCTGGGGAGGCCTTACAAATAGCTGTGAAAAGAAGAGAAGCAAAAAGCAAAGGAGAAAAGGAAAGATATAAACATCTGAATGCAGAGTTCCAAAGAATAGCAAGAAGAGATAAGAAAGCCTTCTTCAGTGATCAATGCAAAGAAATAGAGGAAAACAACAGAATGGGAAAGACTAGGGATCTCTTCAAGAAAATCAGAGATACCAAAGGAACATTTCATGCAAAGATGGGCTCGATAAAGGACAGAAATGGTATGGACCTAACAGAAGCAGAAGATATTAAGAAGAGGTGGCAAGAATACACAGAAGAACTGTACAAAAAAGAGCTTCACGACCCAGATAATCATGATGGTGTGATCACTGACCTAGAGCCAGACATCCTGGAATGTGAAGTCAAGTGGGCCTTAGAAAGCATCACTACAAACAAAGCTAGTGGAGGTGATGGAATTCCAGTGGAGCTATTTCAAATCCTGAAAGATGATGCTGTGAAAGTGCTACACTCAATATGCCAGCAAATTTGGAAAACTCAGCAGTGGCCACAAGATTGGAAAAGGTCAGTTTTCATCCCAATCCCAAAGAAAGGCAATGCCAAAGAATGCTCAAACTACCACACAATTGCACTCATCTCACATGCTAGTAAAGTAATGCTCAAAATTCTCCAAGCCAGGCTTCAGCAATATGTGAACCGTGAACTTCCTGATGTTCAAGCTGGTTTAGAAAAGGCAGAGGAACCAGAGATCAAATTGCCAACATCTGCTGGATCATGGAAAAAGCAAGAGAGTACCAGAAAAACATCTATTTCTGCTTTATTGACTATGCCAAAGCCTTTGACTGTGTGGATCACAATAAACTGTGGAAAATTCTGAAAGAGATGGGAATACCAGACCACCTGATCTGCCTCTTGAGAAATCTGTATGCAGGTCAGGAAGCAACAGTTAGAACTGGTCATGGAGCAACAGACTGGTTCCAAATAGGAAAAGGAGTACGTCAAGGCTGTATATTGTCACCCTGTTTATTTAACTTATATGCAGAGAACATCATGAGACATGCTGGACTGGAAGATACACAAGTTGGAATCAAGATTGCTGGGAGAAATATCAATAATCTCAGATATGCAGATGACACCACCCTTATGGCAGAAAGTGAAGAGGAACTAAAAAGCCTCTTGATGAAAGTGAAAGTGGAGAGTGATAAGGTTGGCTTAAAGCTCAACATTCAGAAAACGAAGATCATGGCATCTGGTCCCATCACTACATGGGAAATAGATGAAGAAACAGTGGAAACAGTGTCAGACTTTATTTTTCTGGGCTCCAAAATCACTGCAGATGGTGACTGCAGCCATGAAATTAAAAGACGCTTACTCCTTGGAAGGAAAGTTATGACCAACCTAGATAGCATATTCAAAAGCAGAAACATTACTTTGCCAACAAAGGTTCGCCTAGTCAAGGCTATGGTTTTTCCTGTGGTCATGTATGGATGTGAGAGCTGAATTGTGAAGAAGGCTGAGCGCCGAAGAATTGATGTTTTGAACTGTGGTGTTGGAGAAGACTCTTGAGAGTCCCTTGGACAGCAAGGAGATCCAACCAGTCCATTCTGAAGGAGATCAGCCCAGGGATTTCTTTGGAAGGAATGATGCTAAAGCTGAAACTCCAGTACTTTGGCCACCTCATGTGAAGAGTTGACTCATTGGACAAGACTCTGATGCTGGGAGGGATTGGGGGCAGGAGGAGAAAGGGACGACAGAGGATGCGATGGCTGGATGGCATCACTGACTCGATGGATGTGAGTCTGAGTGACCTCCGGGAGTTGGTGATGGACAGGGAGGCCTGGCGTGCTGCAGTTCATGGGGTCGCAAAGAGTCGGACACGACTGAGCGACTGATCTGATCTGATCTCCTTGTTTCCAGAAGAAATCACTACATGCCTGTAGTTGAGTTCCGTGGAAGGGCCCATGAGATTCTCTGAAGAAGATTCAGACCTGGACGGGAACCTTAGAACTTGATTTTCGTCTTACTCATCTTAAGCCCTCCTTCTGACCGGTGGCAGAGAACAGCGTTCCTAGACTTGCGGAGCGTGGGCTGTTTTCCCAGGGAAATACCCGCGGCGGCCACACGATGGCAGCCTTGTACAAACCAAAGCCCGCTTGGCGCAGGCGGCCAGCAGCTCTCAGCGTTACGTCCCCCGGCAAGGCACCCAGCCTGCCTCCTGCAGAGTCCGCGGAGGAAGCCCAGCCCGAGCAGGCATCTCTGATCGCAGCTGGGAAGTCGGGGCTTTGCAGGGGAAAGAAAGAGCCGTGCAGACTACTCATGCCTGTCTCTGTTGATTTTCGATATGGAACTAGTTTGCCACCGCCCCGCCCCCCCAGCTCTGGAATTGCAGTGAGAGATACGACAGAGAATGGGTTAGACTTACTCTTGAGAGAGCGCATATCTTCCTTTCTTCCTTTTTAAAGGAGCATTGTTTAGCTTTTGTGAGTCGAGGGGTGCAGACAGAAGCCAAAGTTTCCTGAATTCTTTACTCACCCGGTAGACTTGCCGGAGGTCGGGGTGTGGGGGAGGCGTGGGGGAGGGGTGGAGACTTGGAGCCACCAACCCACTAAAATGTACCCTGCCTCCCTCCTCTAGGTTGAAAGAGACCTGCCTGCTTCCTGGGTTGCTCACAGAGTGAGTGCTTCCATGCTGCTGTGAAAAGGAGGGAAGGAAAAATGTTGAGTGAACACTGTACCATCTGCAGCGGATGGTGTGTGCCCTGCAAAGGGAATTGTTCCCTTCGGTTTCCGTGCACCATTCCATCTGCACTGGGAGAAACAGGGAGAAATTCCATTAAGCTCTCTTTTTAAAAACAGCTTATTGCGAAAGGAAGGGAGGTGGAGGAAGGAAGGAGCTGGAGGAGAAAGAGTATTTGGGGCATGGCTGATAAGGTGGGTGGCAGTGACTGATGGCCTTGTCTGGCCCCCGGGACTTTCTGTTACCATGCTGAAGGAGCAGCCGGGAAGTGAAGGTCCACTGTGGCTGTTCACCCTGGTTGTCAGCTCCCTGAATTCAAGGTCTGGGCTCCTGACCTCGCAGCATTGAGGCAGTTGTCCTGCCCTCCACCCTCCTAATCGTGAACGCCTGAAGAGATGGCAAGAATGTCCAGAGACCTTGGATGCTGTCACATCTGGTGGTGACCCCCCTGGAGAAGCCCAGAGCAGGGTGGGTGATCTCACACCCAGGTTAGGGGCCTGAGTTCCAGGAGACAGCTTTGTGGAGCCTGCGGGGCAGAGCTGTGCAATCGGGGAGCCTGAGGCTCTGCAGGAGAACAGGTGCCCTTGCCTTGAAGGAAGTCAAACCCTGCCCAGAAGTGGTGGTTGTTTTCCAGTTGCTGAGTCGTGCGACCCCATGGACTGCAGCACCCCAGGCGCCTCTGTCCTCCACTCTCTTCCTGCTGCTGCTGTGTTGCTTCAGTCCTGTCTGACTCTGTGCGACCCCATAGACAGCAGCCCACCAGGCTCCCCGTCCCTGGGATTCTCCAGGCAAGAACACTGGAGTGGGTTGCCATTTCCTTCTCCAATGCATGAAAGTGAAGAGTTCGCTAAAATTCATGACCATTGAGTGGGTGGTGCCTGCTAACCATCTCATCCTCTGACACTCCCTTATCCTTCTGCTTTCAATCTTTCCCAGCATCAGGGTCTTTTCCAGTGAGTTGGCTCTTGGCATCAGGTGAAAGTATTGGAGCTTCTGCTGCAAAATCAGTCTTTCCAATGAATATTCAGGCTTGATTTCCTTTAGGACTGACTGGTTGGATCTCCTTGCCGTCCAAGGGACTGTCAAAAGTCTTCTCCAACACCACAGTTTGAAAGCATCAATTCTTGGCACTCAGCCTTCGTTGTGGTGCAGCTCTCACATCCATACATGACCACTGGAAAAACCATAGCTTTGACTAGATGGACCCATCACCTAGGCCAAGTGATGTCTCTGCTTTTTAATATGCTGTCTAGTTTTGTCATAGCTTTTACCTTCCAAGGAGCAAGCATCTAATTTCATGGCTGCATACAGTGACTTTGGAGCCCAAGAAAATAAAATCTGTCACTGCTTCCACTTTCCCCCCTTCTATTTGCCATGAAGTGATGGGACCTGGATGTTATGATCTTTGTTTTTTAATATTAAGTTTCAAGCCAGCCTTTTCACTCTCTTTCACCCTCATGAAGAGGCTCTAAAGTTCTTCTTCACTTTCTGCCATTAGAGTAATATCATCTGCATATCTGAGTTTGTTAATATTTCTCCCGGCAATCTTGATTCCAGTTTGTGATTTATCCAGTCCAGCATTTCACGTGATGTACACTGTATAAAAGTTAAAGAAGAAAGGTGACAGTATACAGCCTTGCCATACTCCTTTTCTAAATGGGAACCAGTCTGTTGTTCCATGTCCAGTTCTAACTGTTGCTTCTTGACCTGCATACAGGTTTCTCAAGAGACAGCTAAAGGCTTTAGGGTAGTCAATGAAGCCAAAGTAGATATTTTTCTGAACTCCTTTGCTTTCTCCATGATCCAGCACATGTTGGCAGTTTGATCTCTGGTTCCCTTGCCTCTTCAAAACCGAGCTTATATATTGGTTCATGTACTGCTAAAGCCTAGCTTGAAGGGTTTTGAGCATAATCCTGTTAGCATGTGAAATGAATGCAATCATATGGTGCTTTGAACATTCTTTGGCATTGCTCTTCTTTGGGATTGGAATGAAAACTGACTTTTTCCAGTCCTGTCACCACTGCTGAGTTTTCCAAATCTGCCGACATATTGGACATAGTACTTTAACAGCATTATCTTTTAGGATTTTAAGTAGCTCAGCTGGAATTCTGCCACCTTCACTAACTTTATTTGTAGTAATTCTTCCTAAGGCCCACTTGACTTCACACTCCAGGCTGTCTGGCTCTAGGTGAGGGACCACACCATCGTGGTTGTCCGGGTCATTATAACCTTTCTTATATAGTTCTTCTTGCCACTTCTTCTTAATCTCCTCTGCTTCTATTAGATCCTTACCATTTCTGTCCTTTATTGTGCCCATCCTTGCATGAAACATTCCCTTGATATCTCAACTTTCTTGAAGAGATCTCTAATCTTTCCCATTCTATTATTTTCCTCTCTTGTGTTGTTCATTTAAGAAAGCCTCCTTATCTCTCCTTGTTATTTTCTGAAACTCTGCATTCCTTTGGGTATATCTCTCCCTTTCTCCCTTGCCTTTTGCTTCTTGTCTTTCCTCAACTATTTGTAAAGCCTCCTCAGACAGCCACTTTGCCTTCTTGCATTTCTTTTTCTTTGGGATGGTTTTAGTCACTGCCTGCTGTACAGTGTTCTGAATCTCCATCCGTAGTTCTTCAGGCACTCTAATGGGTATAATCCCTTGAATTTATTTGTCACCTCCACTGTATAATCATAAGGGATTTGATTTAGGTTATACCTGAATGGTCTAGTGGTTTCCCCCACTTTCTTCAATTTAAGTCTGAATTTTGCAATAAGGAGCTCATGATCTGAGCCATAGTCAGCTCCAGGTCTTGTTTTTACTGACTGTGTAGAGCTTCTCCATCTTTGGCTGCAAGCAACACAATCAGTTTGATTTCTGTATCAACCATCTGGTGATGTCCATGGGTAGAGTCGTCTCTAGGGTTGTTGGAAAAAGGTGTTTTCTGTGACCAGCATGTTCTCTTAACAAAACGCTGTTAGCCTTTGCCCTGCTTCATTTTGGACTCCAAGGCCAAACTTGCCTGTGATTCTGGTTCTCTCTTGACTTCCTACTTTTGCATTCCAATCGCCTACGATGATCAGGACATCATTTTTGGTGTTAGTTCTAGAAGGTGTTGTAGGTCTTCATAGAACTAGTCAGTTTCAGCTTCTTCAGCATCAGTGGTTGGGGCATTGCCTAACACCTCCAAAAAGAATTAAATGGCTGCGTTTAAGAAGAAATGATGCCTAATTGTGGATGTGACTGGGGTGAAAGTCAAGTCTGATGCTGTGGAGAACAATATTGAATAGGAACCTGGAATGTTAGTTCCATGAATCAAGGTAAACTGGACATGGTTAAATAGGAGATGGCAAGAGTGAACATTGACATTTTAGGAATCAGTGAACTATAATGGACATGAATGGGTGAATTTAACTCAGATGATCATTATATCTACTACTGTGGGCAAGAGTCCCATAGAAGAAAAGGAGTAGCCCTCATAGTCAACAAGAGAGTCTGAAATGCAGTACTTCGGTACAGTCTCCAAAATGACATAATGATCTTAGTTTGTTTCCAAGGCAAGCCATTCAGCATCACAGTAAAACAAGTCTATGCCCTGACCACTGGTACCCGAGGTACACTGCTATATTTTGGTGTTTATACTTCTAGACCCATTGCTTTAAAAGTAAGGCCATAGTAATTAGTATTGTACATGCAATTTGCTTCCTGCTTTTTTTTTTTTTTTAAATAAGCATTACCTGAGTTATTTTATCCCAATGTTTTAACCATCATACTTTAATCTGCCTAACATCTCCTGGAATAGGTGTAACACAATTTACATGGCCATGTTCCTCTTCTTGGCTATTTAGGCTGTTTCCTATTTTTAATGGTTATAAAGAACAATCTGCCAAATACAGAGATCTTATCCAAAGAAATAAAAGCAAAGTGTGGAGGTAGGGGCAGATTCTTGGTTGGGGAGGATTTCCGATGTCTCTCAGAGCCTTCCCTCGTGAGACCAGCTTTCCTTGGGATTCTGTTTCCTTGGCCCAAGCTTTAGGTCTAAAGGTCTATTCCTGCACCACCCCCCTTCCCCTGCCCCAGCCTCTCTCTGAAGGTTTGGCTTTGTGTTCTGTGCCACTCTGCACACAGGTGGTCTTGGCTGAGTTTAGTGTCTCTGGGCCTCAGTCTCCTCGTCTGGGAAATGGGGATACTGAGATCTGGTTCCCAGGGCTTGCTGGGTGGTCCCATAAACTGATGCACGTGAGGGCTTCTCAGCTGTTAAGGTGTGTGCAGCTGGGCTGGTACCTTGGCTGTTCTGAGTGCAGAACGCCCCGTGCAGTTTGAATGTGGCAGGTGACCCAGGCCGAAGCCAGGGGTTTCAGTCGTGAGAGTTAAAGTTCTCCCTGTTTCGCCTAGAGAGGTCTGAACTGTCCATTTCTTTCTTTCTCCCTTCCTCCCTCCCTCCCTTCCTTCTTCCTCTTTCTTTCTTCCTCCCTCCCTCCCTTCCTCTATTTCTTTTTTGGTTACTTGAAACCAAGAGTCTACACTGTTAATTTACTGTCTTTTGTGATAATGGAAGGAAAAGGAAGGTGGCATGGACCGACAGATGGTTGGTGCTGTACACGCCTTCAGGACCTGACACGTGACTTTCATGGGACCTGTCATTTTTGCCTCCGTGGGTCTCTCCCTCCATAAAAGACAAAACCGCAAAACCCATTTTGCTACTGTATTAGCATAACGATCATAAACCAGGACAGACTATTCATTTTTTTTTTCTTATTTAAAAATAAAACATTTTCTTGAGCCCTTGGCATGGTGTCTATTGTGCTAATGGATAAGTCAACTCTAGGGAGGTTAACTTTTCTCCTGCTTGTACACACTTTTTTGTATGGGCATACATTTGTAGTGAATAGATAGTTTCTAGTTACGAGCAAGTTTCTTCTTCGGTTGATGTATGATGCAACTAAGAGCCACAGCAACTGAGATCCAGTTCTCGATTTACAGGTATAAGCAGTTTTGGGTAGGGGCCCAGACCACTGACCACTTCTAACTGGGTCGATTCGTTTGTGGTCTGATTTACTGCCATGGGTGTGTGTGTGTGTGTGTGTGTGTGTGTGTGGAGCATGTGATACAGATCACTAGCTCACTTTCGACTGGCTGAATGCTTTCGTGGTGTATTTGACTTGAATGGGATGGGGCGAGGCTCAAGGAATGCTGGCTTCTGTGTGGCTGAATACATTTGTGGTCTGATACCAGAATGTAATAGGCTGTTACTAAGAGCACTACTCACGTCTGATTGGCTGAATGAAAACACTGGCTCATTGGTCAGATCAGATCAGATCAGTCGCTCAGTCGTGTCCAACTCTTTGTGACCCCATGAATTGCAGCACGCCAGGCCTCCCTGTCCATCACCAACTCCCAGAGGTCACTCAGACTCACATCCATTGAGTCAGTGATGCCATCCAGCCATCTCATCCTCTGGCGTCCCCTTCTCCTCTTGCCCTCAATCCCTCCCAGCATCAGAGTCTTCTCCAATGAGTCAACTCTTCGCATAAGGTGGCCAAAGTACTGGAGTTTCAGCTTTAGCATCATTCCTTCCAAAGAAATCCCTGGGCTGATCTCCTTCAGAATGGACTGGTTGGATCTCCTTGCTGTCCAAGGGACTCTCAAGAGTCTTCTCCAACACCACAGTTCAAAAGCAACAATTCTTCGGCGCTCAGCCTTCTTCACAGTCCAGCTCTCACATCCATACGTGACCACAGGAAAAACCATAGCCTTGACTAGGCGAACCTTTGTTGGCAAAGTAATGTCTCTGCTTTTGAATATGTGATCTAGGTTGGTCATAACTCCTTCCAAGGAGTAAGCGTCTTTTCATTTCATGGCTGCAGTCACCATCTGTAGTGATTTTGGAGCCCAGACTCACTTCTAATTGGGTGAATGCAAACACTGGCTCATTGGTACTCACTTCTGATTGGCTGAATGCATACACTGACTTATTGGCTCCAGTGTCAGCAGATGCCCGGATGTGCTCAAGTCCGCAGGCTGAAGAAAACGACAGTGTAATGGAATCGGGCTGGTTGCACCAGCGAAGAAGTTGCCCATCTGTGTCGAAAAGCCTCTCGCTTGAAGTGCCCCCAGTACAAGTCTTTCTGTAAAGGTTATGGAAAACTCAGGGAAATTTACATTTTGCAGAGTTTACCAAAAGTTGTCCCTGAATGTTGGTGGATGGTCTTCTAACTTCATTGACTGGGTGGACACTGTGGTTAGAACCAAGGGTCTTCCCGGAGTCAGAAGGTCTGGGGCTCGGCCCAGCCTTGTCTCCCAGTGGATTCCAGCCTGCAAGCGCACGGAGGTGGGGGTGGAAAAGACAGTCCTTATGTTCCATTCTGTCTTATCTCGTCTCCCACATCCCCCCAGCGCCTCCCCCCGCCTTTCCTAAAAGAGTTCCCACACGGAGGCCCTGGAGCTCTTCCAGGAACAAGATAAGTGTAGACCTCGGGAGCTTGCCAAATGTCAGGAGGAAGCTGTCCGGGGTAATTAACTACTAAGCTTCAACAGCGGATGTCAGAGTGGGGCCCTAGAACAGCAACATCAGCAGTCACCAAAAGAACATGATAGAAATGCAGGTTCTCAGAGACTCCAGTCCTTGTTTTGACAAGCTCTCCAGGTGAAGTTGAGGCTCACTCAGGTCTGAGAACCTGTGCCTTGTTATGATGTTTGCTTGAAAGAACACAGTCTTTTCCTTTATTTTAGGGCTTTCCTGGTGGCTCAGACGGTAAAGACTCTGCCTGCAATGGGCAAGACCCAGGTTCGATCCCTGGGTCGGGAAGATCCCTGGAGAAGGGAATGGCAACCCACTGCAGTATTCTTTCCTGGGAAATCCATGGACGGAGGAGCCTGGCGGGCTACAGTCCATGGGGTTGCAGAGTCAGACAGGGCTGAGTGACTAACACGCTTCCCAGGGCAGCTCCGCTCAGAGCTGGAGACCTAGCGTGCCAATTCCGGACTGGCGGCTCTCGTCTAGGCAAGGAGGGCCGGAGACCTGGGAGGTCTCGCATGAGGATCCACGTGGGGGGAGGCCGGACAATTCCACTCCAGCGACACTTTTGGGTCCTTCATCAGCGCCAAAGCCGAACAGGTCGATCCGTATGTACGCGTTGGCTTTTACTTCTCTTAGCGATGTGGCATCGGCAGACACTCGTGGTGTACAAGCTCCCTAGGCGGCGTCCCTGATCTGGGCCCGCGGACCGCGCTTCCCGGGAAGGGGCGGGAGGCTCCGGCGCGCGCAGCTCCGCGCCTGCACCAGTTGGCCGCGAGGTGGCGCTGTTGCACTTCCCTGCGGGTTCCGCGCTGCGCGCCCTCCCGGCCCCGCCGGGCAGTGACAGCGAGCAGACAGCCTGGGCCCCTTTCACTGGGGGGTCCGGGGAGGGACGTGAGCCCGGAGGTGGGGGGGCGCTGGCCGTGGGTCGGAGCTGCAAAGCCCCGAGGGACTTGACTGTCCCACCCGCAGGCCCCGCGCGCTCCTGGCGCCCGGAGAGTAGGGCTGGGTCACAGGGCCTGGTATTATCAGAGGAGCACGCAGAAAAGCGCACAGGGACGCAGGCTGCTGCTTCTCGGGGCGGCCTCTCGTCTGATCTCATCCCTCTTGTTCGTGTGTGTGCTTGTGTGAGCATCAATTCAGCCATGACAGGGAGTAGTGTGTGTGTCTCTGTGTGTCGGTGTGTGTGTTTCTGTGTCTGTATGTCTCTGTGTACGTGTGTCTGTGTGTGTGTATCTGTGTGTGCATCAACTCAGCCATGACGGAGTAAACAGCAGAAATTGCCCAAAAGGGCAAGGGCCCTTCCGCACAGAGAAAGCACGCCGTGAGGTGTGAGACGTGGGCCCAGAGCCGTGGGGCAGGCAGACTGGGCCCGCGCTGAGGACCGGCGTGGGGGTCGGAGCCCAGGACACGCTGGGCGCCTGAGAACCGCCCGTGGCTGCAGCGCGGCCAGGGGCCACATCAGCGCCGCCCAGGAGGGTGCTCTCTGTGGAGGACTAGGCTGATGGTAACAGCAGCAGCCGCGGCAGTAGAATGCTTACCACGCACAGGGCGCGGTTGAAAAGCACCAACACCTGTGATGCCCACCGCTGCCCCTGTGAAGGAGGAGGTGTGTGCCTCAGTCTTGTTGTTTAGTCCCTAAGTCATGTCCTGACTCTTTGTGACCCCATGGACTATAGCCCGCCAGGCTCCTCTGTCCGGGATTCTCCAGGCAAGAATCCTGAGTGGGGTGCCATTTCCTCCTCCAGGGGATCTTACCGACCCAGGGATCGAACCCACGTCAACGGCATTGGCGGGAAGATTCTTTACCATTGAGCCACCGGGAAAGCCCTGCGTCCCAATTTACAGATGGGGAGATAGAGGCACAGAGGCATGAGTCAGGCCGCACCACCAGCTTCTTTGACTCCAGAACCTCCTGGACACAAAGCTGGCGGCCATTGGCTCCAGGAGGGGTCCCTGGAAACGGCGTCCTGACTGAGGCAGGTGCTGCCTCTGTTGGGGCCTCTTGGGGTTCATCTCTTCTCATTGGCTTCAGGCCAAAGAGGAGCCAGAGGGCCCCAGCACGCTGCGGTCACACTGCTCTGGGGGAGGCCCCCTAGGGTCCTGAGGAGCCGCCTTGGCTCCTCACAGGTGCAGCTCTGGTTCCTCCGGGGGTACCTTGCAGAAGCGCTCAGCATCCATCCCCTCAAGGCACTGAGGAGGACTGCTGAAGCTACAGCTTTAGAGGCGGCGTCTTCTCTGGAAGAGGACCTGGGCCACGGGGGGGGGGTGCGGGGGGTGGGGGGTGGTGGTGGTGGCGAGACCAGGCGGGGGCGCTCGGGAGCCCCGGGTCAGAACAGGCAGTCCGCCAGGGCCGGGCATGTCCACGGACCGAGTCTGCGGTGGTCTCAGCCTGGTGGCTGGCACCCCTTCACCTCACTGCTCTAGCCTCCGCCCCTCCCTGGCTTCTGCCCTGGAGTGGATACAACTCTGAGACCGTCAGGATCACACCCAGACACCTAGCTCCTCACGCCTCCTGATGCTGCTGAAGCCAACTCGGGTCTGCTCATCCGCGTGCAGTAAAGAAGAGTACGTACCAACACAGGGTTGGGCTGAAGGCAAGCGCAGGGTTTATTGCAGGCACCAAGCAAGCTGTCCAGGCAGCTGGCGCTCACAGGCTTGAACTCCCCAAAGGCTCTCAGGGAAAGGTTTCTAAAGACAGGGCGAGGGAGGAGGGTTGTAATCATCTCGTGGACGTTCTTCTTACTGATTGGTGGTGAGGTAATTGGGAGTCAACATCAACTTTCTGGTTCCAACCGGTCTGGGATCTACGTGCTTGTGGACAGCACTCAGTTAACTCCTTCCACCTGATGGGGGTTTCAATATCTGCAAAATGGCTCAAAGGACATGGCTCAAAATATTATCTATGGTCCTTGAGCAATTCAATTGTTGGACGTTCATTTAATAATGAAACCATTATTATCTTGCCTTGCTTTACTGTTTTCCTTTTTTTCCTGTATTTTCTCACTTCTCTGATTAAACTTACCCCTTGGAACTTGGGGAAGCTTAGGAGGCTAAAGTTTTCTACAGACAAGAGGCAGGCAGAGGACAGGGGCCAGTGGGTTTGTTCCAGGGAAGGCTGAGATGTGATCTAATATACGTTTCCGAGTTTACTTCCTCACACGTTACTTTCTTGTAGCTTTCTTTGAACTTCTCCCTTAGAGTGCCCAATGGTTTGTGATGATGAATCTGCTTGTATGTTCTCTGGTTTGTCATCTGCCTCCTCTTTCCCTCTAAGCTCCACCGCACTGTCGATTTTGATCTCCACTGTGCTCAGGCCTAGGGAAGATTCTGGAACCTAGTAAGTCCTGGAGAAAATTGGAGTTGGCCTCCTCCTGAGCCCCGCGCTGGTCCCATCCCTGGCAGGTCACACTTTGGTGCCGACTGATGCTCTGCTGCCTTGAACATTATGCCATGGCCCTTCAGCCCTGTCTCCACGTTCTTTCTTTTTTTTAATGACGTTGACCTGTTTGAAGCATGTAGTAAGGCTGCTGTTCCTTCTCAGGTGTCGTGTCCCGAGGCAAATTTAAAGTCAGAGCCTTCCTGAGTGCCTTTCCTCAGTCCCCTCTTCCGATTCCTCTTCGCTTCCATGGTTTCTGTGCAAACGCTCTCGGTTCAGGAGGTGGCTCTTTTCCCATGTGGGCTCTGGAAAAAAAAACGTCTTTCTTCTCAGCTCTGGTTGTCAGACCTGAAGGCGCCTCCTGGCTTCTGGCAGGAAGGCCTGGCTTCAGACAGGAGTGATGCTGGCGGCCCCCGCGGTTCCCTCTGCATCGCTCACCGCCAGGGCCTGGGGCGAAGCCGTTCTCGGGTGGAGCTGCCCCGAGGAGCGGATCGGAGCTGGGACCTGCCTACCTTCTGCCTCCCTGGTGGTGTCTGCACAGTGTTGAAAACACTCCAGTGTGTGCTATGTCACAAACGGCAGGGGGTTGGTGAGAACGCTGGGGCCCAGGGGATGTGCTCACCCGCCAAGGAGAGCGGGTGCTGGAAGCTGTTACATCCCTGTGGGGTGCAGGGGTGAGCACATTGTCTCTGGAGGAGGGATGGGGCGTGCTGAGCCGCGGGGCCTCGGGGGCTCGCGGCTGCAGCAGGGACATCCCTGCAGGCAGTCTCCTGTGTGGTCCTTGCCGGTCTAGGAAAGAAAGAAAACACTTCTGTTCTGAAGTTTGATGCCTGGGGAGGTGGCAGGAGAGCCATGCTTGAGTCTTGAGTTCAGATCTTGGTTCTGCCTCTGACATCGTGGGGCCGGAAGTACTCCTGAGCCGCTTCCGTGTTCAAAGTTGGCACCAGTGTCAGAGAATGTGTCTAACGGTCATCGTGTTTGCCCACAGTTGGTGTCTCTGAAGCACAGTGTCCTTGCCTGCTCTGCCTCCTGGCTGCCTTTCCGCTCGCTCCTCTGCAGAGGGATGGGGAGAGACCTGGCAGGAGGCCCGGGTGTTGGGTATGCTGCCGAGACCCAGCCCCGCGTGGGCACGGTCATCCATGGGCTCCCGCTGCCCTGCCACTTTTGACTTTTGCTGTTTGGCACTGTTTGCGGGGTACCCAGGACTTGTTATGGACCTGGCCCAGGAAGACGTACAGAAACGGAAGTGATCGCTGTCCTGCAGCAGACTGAGATCGTGTTCACCGTTTTTGAGGAATAGAAGGCATAGGACCCACCGTGGCCACAGGGGAAGCCCTGGGTAGATGGGGAGGAGAGGGGGCAAGGGGCAGGGTGGGTAGCAGCCTTTACTGTGGTTTCCATGGAGGCGATGCTTGAGGCAGAGTGTGCGGCTTTGGGCTGGCTAGAGTCATTTCAGTGATCTGGGCATGTGGGCTGATTGTTTGAGGCCTGGCCCTGTGGTGGGTGGGGTGGCTGGAGAGTGGGTCTGAGTGGAGCGCCGATAGGGTGGTTGAGGGTGTACCGTCTGGATTGGCTGGTCTTCCAGTGTCGTGAAATTGCTGTTCATCTGGAGGAAATGGTGAACCCTGGAAGGGACAGGCCCTCCAGGGTCAGCAAGGCCCAAGATGTCAGGGCCTCAGGAGACAGAAATTGAGTGACAAGGTCAGTCCAGGGGCCTTCCACCCCCAGGAAGGAGGAAGACCTGACTTTGAGGATCTCAACCCAACTGGGCTGTGCTCTGGCCCTTCAAGGCCACAGCTTGTGTTTGTGGTCTTCGAGAATGCACGTTTCCTGGCCACAGATAAAAACTTGCTGGGTGAACCCAGAAAGGCTGGGCGTTTCATTCAGAGATGCTTCTGGTGTCGCGCCAATCCTGGCAGGCAGAGTGGGGTGCACCGGTGCCTTGGGCAGAGCCCTTCCTCCTTTTCTTGCTCAATCATCAGCCAGGCGGTCGCCAGGGATGCTGGTCTCAGATGGGCTGGTGAGGCCCAGGACAGTGACCCCTGCGGAAGAGGGCAGCATGGTGAGGGTGCCTTGCCTGTGTCTCACCTGAGTTTCTGTTCTTTCCCCTGGCAACTCGGGAGGAGAGGAAAGAACTGTATGGACTCTGGAATGGCAGAGGTCAGAGTTTACCAGCTTTTGTTTGCAGCTGGCAGTGAGACCATTCTAGGTCACCAGCCCCAGGCAGGGCAGTAGAATCGAGTGACCTCGAACATTAGTGTACACACAGGCCATGGGGTGATCAGACCTTTGTGGGTTCTCAGGATGAGGGTGAAGGTCACTCTGGGGTTCCCATGAGTGCATGCCCAGCATGGGGAAGACAGACCCCTCTTTCTCAGCTCTCTGACCAGGAAGGAGGGGCTCCTGATTAGCAGTGATGCAGCCCAATGTCTGGGAGTGGGGTCTGGCTTGATAGCATCAGTGGTCTTGGATTGAGGACATTTTAGAGGAGTTCAGACTCTTGGGTGGGAGACCACAGCCTGTCCATTGAGCCAGAATGACTACTGGCCCTTCATCCAGCCTTAGGTTTCGCAGAGACTGTGTGAGGCCTCCTTCCCTCTCACCCTCCATTCCTCCCTCTTGCCTTTCCTCCCCTGATTCCCTTCCTCCCTCCTGCACCATCTGTGAACCAATCGCGTGTCACAGGCCCTGGGCATGAAACAGCGAACAAGGAAAACCCAGTGCCTGCCTGGCTGGGGTGATGATCTAGACCAGGTTTTTCGGTCTCACGCTTGGGGCTGGATGAATCTTTGTGGTGGGGCCTCTGTGCCCTGGAAGGTGTTTAGCAGCATCCCGGCCTCTACCTGGAAGACCCAGTGTCCCTGGGTGACCTGGCAGCCCCACTCCTGGAGCATGAACGGCCTTGATGGCGTCTGTCCAATGTCACCTCCTGCTCACAGTCAGGCCAGTGGAGCTGGCAGATGGTGCTGAGTTTGTTCCTGGCAAGAAAGTGATTGACCACAGGTCCCCAAATAAAACGCCAGTCCAGGAGAGGACCTGTCTTAATAATGTGGGCAGGATTGTCATGGAAGCTGTTAATTGGCATCACCTGAGAAGGTAGGTGGCGGCATCCGTGAATAAGATTAAGAACAAAAGGACCTGCCCTGTGAGTCTGTTTTGGCCTTTCCTTCACCTTGAAATAACAGTGTGTAGGAGAAAGTATTAATTTGCTAGCAGACCGACCATCTGAATTTTGTCTACTTTTTGCATAAACCTCGAATTCCCTCTGGGTTTCCCAGGCCCCTTGAAGGGGAGGCAAAGGAGAGTGTGCAAATGGATTTCCTTGTGCCTCATCCAGGGGGCCAGCCTCAGCTTTTGCCAGGTGTCTGGCTGCATCTTGAGCTTGGCGAAGGCATGTCCATATGCTCCCTGTGATGTCCAACAGAAGAGGACCGTCTGATTCAAGAATCCTTTACAGGAGAAGCTGTCAACACCTGCTGCATGACTCTCCCCATGTCCAGCTGGGTTTCTTTCTCTTTGCTCAGCTCCAAAGTGTTGATGGGTCAATCAATGCCGTGCTTGCAATTTTATCTCAGCTGGGAGTTCTGATGGGCGCCTGTGTGCCCGTGTGCATACGTGCGTGTGAGCTCGCTCCTTGGTCAACACATACTCGGTTAAAGTGCTACAAGATGCCGCTGGAAAGGATTTCATCTTGCTCATTTCAGTGTCGAAAGAGGCTGTGCCTGCTTCAAGTTGCTCAGGTGCTCAAGGATGATTACAAGCATTTTCGAAAAAGCAAGATGTGAAAATGGAAACTTCTTAGTGTAACAAGATACGCTTTGGCCATTTCAGTCTTTGAAATGATTAGTTAGGAAACCCCTTTAAGTGAAATCCAGGACACTATTCTTGAGAAGATGTTTTTTAAAAAAGATGTTTGGATGTACTCTCCACCCAAACTAACAATGGTGATGGTGTTCAGCATGCCAGTAACAGAGTCACATAATTTCCATTTGCAAAGGCCTTCAGGTCCGTCTCAGTCATTCAGTCTCCAAACCTTGAATCATCTTTTTGATCTCTCTTTTCTAACTTCTCGTCATCAGCCAGTTACTCAGATCCGTAGCGTTTCCATCGTTCATCACTGTTTCCACCACCCTCATCCAGCCCCTCACGTGTCTTCCCTAAACCTTGGCAAGGGCTGTCTACCAGGTCTCCTTATTCCCTTCACTCTGTCATTCACTCTCTCCAGGACTCCTGCAAGAGCTTCCGCTCTGGACTCACTTTTCATTTTTGTTCACGTCCTCACCAATTTCTGGAGACACTTTTGCGCACGATGTGTCTACAGTGCACATCTGATCTGTTCACTCCTTGCTTAAAATCCCTGCTTGCCCTCCCACCAAGGGCCGTGTCATGCCCCGCCTTCCTCTGTGATGCCTGGGACTCTGGGCCGCAACCCTCATTTGCTGCTGGGAGTCTTGAAGCCACGTGGTGTTCTGCAGCACCGTCACACCAGGCACTCCCCCGCCTTAGCATCCTGCTCCTGTTTGCCTTTAGCAGGTGGGTTGAAGGACAGGGGAAGGGGAAGCAGAACAGTGGGGGACCCATGAATGTAAGTCCCAAGAGTCCAGAGACATTTGGGGAGCACTGAACTTTACAGCTGGCGAGGAATGGGGTCCCCAGCCAATTTTATGTGGGCCTCAGAGGACCTATATACTCTGAATCTAGGCAGAGATTCTGAAACTAAGGTGCTAATTAAACTCCCTACTGATCTTGACCTGGAAGGCGAGGCCTTGTCCTGAGTCCCCCGAAAGCCCAGCAACACCAGGACCCATGCTGCTACTGAGAACTCACAGCCGTCCCTGGCGGAGGAAGGCGCCCAGAGGAATTTCTGCTTCTCTGTGCATTATAAAGGCACTTTCAAATGAGGGAAAGAAGCGCTTTGTCACCCCTATGCAAGAAGCCAAATTCTCCGAGGCGGTCCGTCCTATTCCTGCTCAACACAGACGGTATTGTGGGTGGCGTGCTCATTAGAAAGTATGGTTGGTTGTTTTTTCAAACTTTTAAAATTGAAGTACAGTTGATTTACAATGTTGTGTTAATTTTTGCTGTACAACAGAGTGCTTTTCTGACCCGTTGAATGTTTTGACAAAAATTTTAAAGGCACAGAACAAAAATAAAACAAGAGAGCAGTTAGCAAATTCAGAGCTCCCTACCCTTTGCTAAATGCAAAATAGCAGCCTTTTTTTCCTTCCAAATTGAAATATAGTGGATTTACAATATTGCATTAGTTTCAGATATACAGCAAAATGACACAGTTATATATATATTTGTTGTTGTTATTTAGATGCTAATTTGTGTCTGATTCTTTTGTGACCCCATAGACTATACCTACCAGGCTCTTCTAGCCAGGGGTTTTCCAGGCAAAACCTGCAGTGGGTTGCCATTTCCTCCTCCAGGGGACCTTCCTGAACCAGGGATCAAACCCATGTCTCCTGCATTGCAGGTGGATGCTTTATTGACTGAGCCATGTGGGGCTTCTCTGGTGGCTAAGTGGTATAGAATCCGCCTGCCAATGCAGGGGAGATGTGGATTCAATCCCTGGGTCAGGAAGGTCCCCTGGAGGAGAAAATGGCAACCCACTCCAGTATTCTTGCCTGAAGAATCCCATGGACAGAGGAGCCTGGCAGGCTACAGTCCATAGGGTCACAAAGAGTTGGACACGACTGAAGCTACTGAGCACAAGTGTGAGCGCACGCACACACACACACACACACACACAATAATATATATATTTCAGATTATTTTCCATTATAGATTATTATAAGATATTGAATATAATCCACTGTGCTATACAGTAAATCCTTGTTGCTTATCTATTTTATGTATAGTAATTTGTATCTGTTAATCCCATGCTCCTAATTTATGCTCCCCCTATCTTTTTTCCCTTTTGTAACCATAAGTTTGTTTTCTATGTCTGTGAGTCTAGTTTGGTTTTGTATATAGATTCAGTTGTATTATTTTTTAGAGTCTACATATAAGTAATATGATATATGATATGTGTCTTTCTGTATCTGACTTGCTGTACTTAATGACAATCTCTAGGTCTATCCATATTACTGAAAATGGCAAAAATTAATTTTTTATGGCTGAGTAGTTTTCTATTGGCCTTCCCAGGTGGCTCAGAGGTAAAAGAATCCACCTCCCAATGCAGGAGTTGCAGGAGATGTGGGTTCGATCCCTGTGTTGGGAAGATCCCCTGAAGGAGGAAATGGCAACCCTCTCCAGTCTTCTTGCCGGGATTCCATGGACAGAAGAGCTTGGCAGACTACAGTCCATGGGGTCACAAAGAGTGGGACATGACTGAGTGATCAAGCATGCACACACACGAGCATTCCATCATTTATGTGTGTATATATTTGTGTATCCTATATATATAATCTGCATATGAGCATATATTATCTCACATCTTAAACCAGTTTTCTGTTGATATGAACTTGGGTTATTTTCATGTCTTGGCTATTATAAATGGTGTTGCTGTGAAACATTGGGGTGAATATATCTTTTCAAATTAGAATTTTCATTTTTTTTCCAGATGTATACCCAGGGGTGGAATTGCTGGATCATATGGTAACCTTAGTTTTAGTTTTTTTAAGGAACCTCCATATTATTCTGCATGGTGGTTGCACCAATTTACATTCCCATCAACAGTGTAGGAGGGTTCCCCTTCCTTCACACCCTCTTCAGCATTTATCATTTGTACACTTTTGGATGATAGCCATACTAAATGTGAAACAAAGCTGCCTTCTGCACCCACCCCCTTCCACTCTGAGTTTGCAGGTATTGGGAGGGACCTGGTGCTTTTGCCTTCCAGTCACATCTGTCGCCACTGGTCAGGTTTGAGTGGAGCTTCCTAGGTGTCTACTTCATTGCAGTGTATGGTGCTCATTAATGAGATCCATAGAATATTTCCCTTTTCTCCTACTCTGTGCATATGCTAAGATTGCACTTCCTGGCTCCCTGGAGGTTGGGTGGTGCCAAGTGATTAGTTCAAGCTAATGGTTGTGGTGCACCCACGGTGGGGACATTTTATTGCCAGTATGAGACTCTCCAGGGCTTGCTTTCTTCTTGGTGTTGGTGATCAGCACCATTTGAGATGCTAATTGTTCAGAAAGCCTTGATCTCTGAGAAGAGTCCCCTTGCTGACCTGCAAGGAATATGTGACATGATTTTTAATCCACTGAGATTTTGGAGCTGTTTGTTATTGCAGCACAAACTAGCATTCCCTGACTGATACATAGTGTTGGCATTTTTGGCAACCTAGTATTTGTTATAACTTCACTTACACAGAGGCAATATGTTTGGCTTTCCTGGTTTACCAGTTTACATTCCTTAAGAGAATTTTCACTGATGAGCTATTGGATGCTTAGAATTTACTGTCCTTTGCAAGATTTGGAAAAGAGGAGTTGTACTCTATTTTTGGCCACTCAGCCCAGTGGTCTGATAACCACAGTTTGTGTGGTTAATCTTTATGTCTTGATAACAGATATCCCAGCTTTGGACAAGCTACTCCATGGCAGAGCTTGGTTAATGTTGATAATGACTACAACTTAGTGAGTGCTGACCATGTACCAGGCAATGAGCATATCTTGTTTCTGATTCTCTGCATAGGCCTTATTCTCAATGATAACTTTGAGGGACAAAGAGGCTAAATACCTTGCTTGAACTCACTTTGCTAATGGAACCAAGATTTGCATCCAACTCGGGATGTAAAAGTCAATCTTTTTATTTCATCTAGCCTCTTCTTTGCAAAATTTCCAGGAAAGGGTTTGATGTTCGATGTTCTTTCTTTAGTTGGATGCTATATTTTCATTCGTCCACTCACATTCACACACTCATTTATAAATTTGTTCACTCACTCATTCATTCATCTCTTCAATAGGCTTTTTTGAGTCTTTGAGGTGCTGGATTTCATTTGGGGCTGAGAACTGAGACTTGACCAGGCTATGATTCTTACTCTCAATCAACTCTGAATATTCATTGGAAGGACTGAAGCTGGCTGAGGCTCCAATACTTTGGCCACCTGATGCGAAGAGCCAACTCACTGGAAAAGACCCTGATGCTGGGGAAGACTGAAGGCAGGAGGAGAAGGGGACAACAGAGGAAGAGATGGTCGGATGGCATCACTGACTCGATGGACATGAGTTTGAACAAGCTCCAGGAGATGGTGAAGGACAGGGAGGCCTCGTGTGCTGCAGTCCATGGGGGTGCAAAGAGTCAGACATGACTAAGCGACTGAAGAACAACAGCAGCAGCTGGGCCCCTAGAGTCCATCCTCTCCCCTAGCAGGTGCTTGACTCCCTTTCTGTTCTCTTGTCCCCATCAATTACTGTTTCCCTATGTCTCTTACAAAGAAGGTTAGGTGGCCCTGCCTAAAGAATCCTAGCACTTTGGGGGCATAAATAGATTTTTTCCAGACTTTGGCCTGTCACTTGTTCTTAATGGCTTGGGGTTGGTTGCAGAATTCTTCTCCAGCAGGAGAAATGAATAGGCCTCTCTGATTGTGGGCTCCTGAGACAGCTGGGGTAATTTGAGCAGAAACAGCTTTGCAGCTCTGGGGGAAAATGTAATTCTCGTGTATGAAAAGCATGAACCAGAGTTGCCATGTTCACCTTCTTGTTTTTAAACCCCCCGCAGGCCAAGTCACATATCTGGGTCAGAGGGTCTATTGATTACCTGCCAGGGCCTGAGGTGTGGGTAATCAATAACACCAACCTACAGGAAAGGTGGCCTTGAATGCAGAAATCCCATCACGTTGACCCACTGTTTCTTTTGGTCTGTAAGTGCTTTGCAAGGAAGCAAAACTCTCCAAACTAGAGCTACAAACCTCCCCGATCATGACCATGTTCCTTCAAGTCAAGGCTTTAGAAATGCTCCCTCTGAATGAATGAAAGGAGTTTGTTCTCTGGGTCCCTCAGCTCCCAAAACCCCATGGGGTTTGCATGGGGCGGGGTAGGGAAGAGACACATTGCAACAGGAGAATTCCTCAGGAAGAAAGATGAAGAGGGATTTTGTCAGGAGGTCCCTAGGACCATAACCTTGACCCGTTTTTAATGTTTAATCAGGTGCTTAGAGCAGAGCATTGAAAAACGCCCACAGACCCATAGGCCTAATGAAGAGCCCTGTGTTGGAGGAGGCTGGCTTTTCCTGCTTCAGGGTCTGACACTCCCTACCCTTTCCTTCTGGAGGGAAGTGTCACCTGGAGCTGTGCTGGCTTCTTACCACGCTTCTGCCTGGGGGTCGGGTCCAGCATTTGTGTTGAGAAGAGCTGGTGACATAGCAGCTGCCGTGACTCGTTTACCCAGCACGCAGTCCCTCTTCCTCTTTCCTCAGGGACCTCAGGCCCCAGGGCCAGCTGTGGGCGGTGGGAAGTGTGACTGCGGAATCTGTGTGTAGCGTCCCCTAGTGGCTGAGCTGAGTTGCGAGGGGAGCATGTGACCTATGCTGGCCAATGGGAGGAAAGTCTCAGGGTCCACAGCGGGAGGAGGGACTCTCTTGCGGGACGGAGAGTCTACCTTCCAGTCCACCTGTTTGATGGACAGCTGCTGCTGGCCGCCGTCTTTCACCTTTCTGGAGACTTTCGTCTTCATGAAGTTGACTATGGACAGCAGAGCACAATCCTCAAAGATATCATTGAACTGAGAAACCAGGGCTCAACCTAGGCACCCTATTATACAAAGTTATCAATGTTCATATTTTAAAACCAGTTTGAGTCTGAGTTGTCTGCTACTTAGAGTTGAAAACATCCAAACCGGGCAGATATCATGGTATAGCCGTGATCCTGAATTGTGGTCGAATAATGCTGGTTAACATAAAAACCCACCATCTGGGCCACTGGATGTGGGAAGGGAGTTTGAATTACAGAAAGTCTGAAAAAAAAGGTGTGTGTTACACATAGGGAAGCCAGGGGGACTAATTACAGACCTCTTGATGGGGGGTGTTCCTGGGCAACAATCTGGGCAGGGTCCGAGTGTGGGTGTTGGATGCCACAGACCAGGCTGGGCAAGTTGTTCAGAGTTCCACTCTTTACTGGTTTGTCATCCCATGAGTGATAGAAGTCACACGTAATGGTGCTTTACAATGGTTCTCTAAAGAACAGCGGAGCCTCAGATAGTCAGAGACCAGCATTCTAGCACCTTCAGTATCAAGAGCAACTCCTCCCTGGGAGCACAGGGAGAGATGGAAGCTTCCGAGGGGCAAGGGAGGTAGCGATCCCAGTGCCTCTCACCCACCCTCCCTAAGCCATCAGTGGGGTCTGCAGACTCCCAACCCCAGGCTTACAGAAATGTGTGGTCTCCCAGGATGGGGCTCAGGAGTCTGTCTTTTCAGCAAGTGTTCCCAGGAGTTTTTAAAATTAATTAATTAATTATTTTGTAGATAAAGCTTTGGATAATTGCCTTGAGGATTAGCAGTGACAGCGACAGTAGGAAAGCTGAAGATGACAGGGTCTTTTCTGGAAGGAAGAGGCTAAGAAACTTGACTGAGGGATTAGCCATGTGTGAGATGGAGGGGCAGAGGAGGGAGATAGCACATGTCATTCCAGAGTGCGATGTGCATGTGTGACTTGTGTGGTTAGAGCACTGTGTACAACGTGTATGTGTGTGACTTGTGTAATCACGGAACCATGTACAATGTGTACATGTGTGACTTGTGTGGTTACAGCACTGTGTACAACGTGTGCACGTGTGGCTTGTGTAATTACAGCACTGTGTACTGTACAAGGTGTACACGTGTGGCTTGTGTAGTTACAGCACTGTGTACAACATGTGTGACTTGTGTAGTTACAGCACTATGTACTGTACAACGTGTACACGTGTGACTTGTGTGGTTACAGCACTGTGCACAATGTGTACACATGTGGCTTGTGTAGTTACGGCACTGTGTACAACGTGCACATGTGTGGCTTATGTGGTTACGGCACTGTGCACAACGTGTACACGTGTGACTTGTGTAGTTACAGCACTGTGTACAACGTGCACATGTGTGGCTTGTGTGGTTACGGCACTGTGTACAACGTGTACACGTGTGACTTGTGTAATTACAGCACTGTGTACAACGTGCACATGTGTGGCTTGTGTGGTTACGGCACTGTGCACAACGTGTACACATGTGACTTGTGTAGTTACAGCACTGTGTACAACGTGCACATGTGTGGCTTGTGTGGTTACGGCACTGTGCACAATGTGTACACGTGTGACTTGTGTAATTACAGCACTGTGTACAACGTGCACACGTGTGGCTTGTGTGGTTACGGCACTGTGCACAACGTGTACACATGTGACTTGTGTAGTTACAGCACTGTGTACAACGTGCACATGTGTGGCTTGTGTGGTTACGGCACTGTGCACAACGTGTACACGTGTGACTTGTGTAATTACAGCACTGTGTACAACGTGCACACGTGTGGCTTGTGTAGTTACAGCACTGTGTACAACGTGCACACGTGTGGCATGTGTGGTTACAACACTGTGCACAACGTGTACACATGTGACTTGTGTAGTTACAACACTGTGCACAATGTGTACACGTGTGACTTGTGTAGTCATGGCACCGTGTACAATTTGCATCAAACTTGGATTCGTCTCTGAGAATGAGAAAGGTTACAGACTACTTGTGACAGGAGCCGGGGGAATGTGGTGACAGGGTGGACAGTGAGATCCTGGGCGGTGAGGTGCATTCCCCCTAGTGGTGATTCTGCCAGTTGGGAACCTGCCCTTGACCCTGTGGCCCTGCGCTTGTGCGGGATAAGCCCTCCCAGGTGAAGCCTGAGTGGTGGACTCAGCATCTACTAGGGACGCATTTCTGTAGGGGGAGGAAGAGACTCAAACAGGCTGGCATCAGGCCCTGCAGCCTCACCTGACTTGCTCTAGAAATGGGAGTCCCCTAGGAAGGCCTGGACTTGGTGGGGCAGGCAAGGTCTGGAAAGCAGCACGGGCCCTGACTTACATGGTGCAGTTTTTTCCTTCCAGTTGAAAAAAATTGTAGTAAAATACACATAACATTAAGTCGACTATCTCCACCATTCTCAAGTGTGCAGTTCAGTGGTATTAAGTCCCTTCATATTGTTGTATAACCGTCCCCACTGCCCATTCATGCCCGCTCCTCTATCCCTGGCCACCACTGTACTTTCTGTCTCTGTCAACCTGACCTCTATAGGACTGACATATATTCACTATTGACACTGTGCATAGGACAGATAACTAATGAGAACCACTGTATGGCACAGGGAACTCTATTCACTGCTCTGCTGCTGCTGCTAAGTTGATTCAGTCGTGTCCAACTCTGTGTGACCTCATAGATGGCAGCCCACTAGGCTCCTCTGTCCCTGGGATTCTCCAGGCAAGAATACTGGAGTGGGTTGCCATTTCCTTCTCCAATGCATGAAAGTGAAAAGTGAAAGTAAAGTCGCTCAGTTGTGCCCTTAGCGACCCCATGGACTGCAGCCCACCAGGCTCCTCCGTCCGTGGGATTTTCCTGGCAAGAGTACTGGAGTGGGATGCCATTGCCTTCACTGCTCTGCGGTGCCCAAAATGGGAAGGAAATCCAGAAAATAGGGAATTTATGTGTACATATGGCTGATTCACTTGCTGTACAGCAGAGACGGGCACAGCAGTGTAGAGCAACTATATTTCAATAAAAGTTGCAGAAAAGAGAGAGAAAATAGTACCTGACTGTTTCTGCTGTCACACTGGTCACTCAGGCCCCTCTCAAACCCCCCAGAGTGTCAGGCTGCCTCTGAGAGGAAGCCTTCCTGGAATACCCTGGGGCTCACCCAGTTCCACTCTGCAGTGAAGACCCAAGCGGATGAAAGTCATGGCATCGGAAGCTGAACTTAAACCCGGGTCTGGTTGGGTGAGAGACCGGGGAACCCACCCCGTGCTCCTTAGAGACGTGCAGAGATTTAACCCCTGCATCCTGATAGCCTGATGACCGCCCAGGTGGCAAGTGCTGCTGGCAGATTAGGTTAAGCTCGGTTTTGTACTAAAAGCCCAACAAACTTTCCAGTTCGGTCTGAAGTAGCATTTGTGGAGCTTGCCATGAGTCTAGTCACCTTAGAAGTTCCCTTTGCTGACTGCTTGGTGACAAGGCTCTATCTCAGCAGAGAGGGAACATACCCTCAAGTAGACAGGACAAACACGTGGTCTCCAGATGTGGTCTCACAGAGCTGGAGAGGCGTGGGAGCCCCTGCTGGGAGCCAGCTCACATCTGGTGCCTGTTGGGGGCCGGGCTAGTGAAGCGGAGCGTCTCTGTGGGCTCAGCCAGCACCTCCCACCCCTGACCCTCCTGTCTCGCCTCTACTGCCCCTTTCCTGCCCGCTGCTGCTGTTTCCTTCACAGCCTGGTCCACCCATGTAGGAACAAGAGCACTATGACTAATTATAAAATCATTATGTGATTAAACTCAATTAACTTCAAATAACCCTTGAAATTTGCTTAATGTCAGCCCTTGGCCCCACTTGAACTGCTAAATATTGCTCTGCTTTGAAATCCTGCGGAGACGCGCTCTGGTACCTGCAGCTCTGTGGGCCGCCTGTGTCTCTGTGTGCGGGGCAGGGGCTGGTGATGGTGGTGAGGGTCCTGGAGCAGGTGGTGGGGAGCTTCTGGGAGACAGAGGAGGTGAAATTGGGGCACCTGCAGCTCTGCTGGGTGCACACCCTGAGGGATGCTTTCCCTTGGGCTCTGACAAGTTTATTCAAACCTTTGAGTTTGGACTTGGTACTTCTTACAGGCTGAATTGGGTCTTTTATCCTCAATTTATATGTTGGAGGCCTGACCTCAGTATCTCAAAATATATTTGACTGTATCTGGAGATAGGTAATTAAGTTAAAACGAAGTCATTAGGGTGGACCCTGTTCCAGTTGGACTGCTATCCTTATGAGAAGAGGTTTAGAACACAGACATGCCCTGAAGGAAGAACCACAAGGTCACAGGAAGAAGGTGGCCATCGACAGGCCCAGGAGAGAGGCCTCAGCAGAAACCAGTCCTGCCTGCACCTTGATCATGGGTTTCCAGCCTCCAGAACTGTTGTGTGAGCAATCAGTGTGTGGTATTCTGTTATGGCAACTTGAACAGTTGAATGAGGACACTTCACTCTGCTTGATTTGGGCCAACTGTCTTCCACCCAGCTCTGTGTTGGAGGCCAGCAAGTCACCTCATTGGGAGAGCCATCCTGTTAGTCTTTAAGGAGGTAACTGGAGCCCTGATGTGGAGACAGGCACCCCTCATATTAGTTATGAGTAGAAAGATCAAGAGTTGGGAAACTGATCAGGAGCCTTTCAGCAGGGAGGCCAGCAGCCACCTGGAATCTCAGTACTGACTAAAGGTTAAAACTCAGTGTTCGATAACTAAGACCACGGCATCTGGTCCCATCACATCATGGCAAATAGAAGGGGAAAGTGGACATAGTGACATTTTATTTTAGGGGGCTCTAAAATCACAATGTCGGAGAAGGCAATGGCACCCCGCTCCAGTAGTCTTGCCTGGAAAATCCCATGGATGGAGGAGACTGGTGGGCTGCAGTCCATGGGGTCACACAGAGTCAGACACGACTGAGAGACTTCACTTTCACTTTTCATTTTCATGCATTGGAGAAGGAAATGGCACCCCACTCCCGTGTTCTTGCCTGGAGAATCCCAGGGACGGGGGAGCCTGGTGGGCTGCCATCTATGGGGGTCACACAGAGTCAGACATGACTGAAGCGACTTAGCAGCAGCAGCAGCAGCAAAATCACAATGTAGAACTGGCTGCCAGAAGTATTAGTGATTGTATTAGTTTTCTGTTGCTGTGTAATAAATGAGTAAGTGAAAGTCATTCAGTTGTGTCTGACTCTTTGTGACCCTGTGGACTGTAGCCTGCCAGGCTCCTCTGCCCCTGGTATTCTCCAGGCAAGAATACTGGAGTGGGTAGCTGTTCCTTCCTCCAGGAGATCTCAAATCAGGGATTGAACCCATGTCTCCTGCATTGCAGGTGAATTCTTAACCATCTGAGCCACCATGGAAGTCTGTGTAATAAATGAGCACATACTTAGTGGGTTCACAAGATGCCCTTGTGTTAGCTCACAGTCCTGCAGGTCAGAAGACCTGACACACCATGGCTGGGTTCTCTGCTCAGGGTCTGACAGATGGAATCAGGATCTTGGTCAGGCTGAGTTCCCTTATGGAGGTTCTGAGCAAGAATCAGCCTCCAAACTCAGTCAGTTTGTTGTTGTTGCTGAGACACTAAGTTGTGTCTGACTCTTGGCAATTCCATGGACTGCAGTGTGACAGACTTCCCTGTCCTTCACTGTCTTCTGGAGTTTGCTCAAACTCAGGTCCTTTGAGTTGGTGATGCTATCTAACCACCTCATCTTCTGCTGCCTCCTTCTTCTTTTGCCTTTGATCTTTCTTGGCATCAGAGTCTTTCCCAATGAGTTGGCTCTTTGCACCAGGTGGTCAAAGTATGGGAGCTTCAGCATCAATCCTTCCAATGAATATTCAGGGTTGATCTCCTTTAGGATGGACTGATTTGATCTCCTTGCAATCCAAGGAACTCTCAAGAATCTTCTCCAACACCACAATTGAAAGGCATCAATTCTTTGGTGTTCCAGCCTTCCTTAGGGTACAACTCTCACACCCATACATGACAACTGAAAAAACCATAGCTTTGACTATACAGACCTTTGTCGGCAAAATGATGTCTCCACTTTTTAATATCCTGTTTAGGTTTGTCCTTGCTTTCCTTCCCAGGAGCAAGTGTCTTTTCATTTCATGGCTGCAGTCACCATCCACAGTGATTTTGGAGCCCAAGAAAATAAATAAAATCTGTCACTATTTCCACTTTTCCCCTTCTATTTGCCATTAAGTGATGAGACCAGATGCCATGATCTTAGTTTTTGAATGTTGAGTTTCAAGCTAGAATTTTCAGTCTCTTCTTTCACCCTCTTCCAGAGGCTCTTTAGTTCCTCTTCACTTTCTGCCTTTAGAGTGGCATCATCTGCATGTCTGTGGTTGCTGATACTTCTCCCAGCAATCCTGAATCCAGCTTGTTTCAAATTCACTTCTTTACCATTGTAGGAATGAGACCCTTGTTTCTTTAGGCTAGCCGTCAGCCAGGGGCTGCTCTCAGCACGTGGGGGTCACCCACATGCCGCACCATGTGGTCCCCTCCACCTTCAAAGTCATCCACAGAGATCTGCCCTTGCGTTGAATCCCTTTCAGGCTTTGAATCTCTTTAGCCAGAGGGACTCCCCGCCCTTCCAAGGGACCACATGATTTACTCAGCGTGATTGCCTTTTCTTAAGATCATCTGATATGGGACCCAACTTACATTTATGAGACCCCATCACAGGGGACAGGGGCACCTAGACTAGTATTTGATTGAATATCGGTGAGAGCACATGAGTATATACCATCGCAAAATTCTGCTGGCCACAGCAATACTTGTTATCTTAAGTGTATCATTCCAGCTCTATTTGGAGAGCTCATTTGGGTGAAAGCAGCCTGGTTTGCTTGTCTCTAGAAGAGTCTCCTGCAGATGAAGCTGAAGTGACGTGAAGAATGCGTTATACCCTTGAGTCACTTCTATACACTTTCTGCTGACCTACTGGGAAGGGGTCCTCACTCTTTTCCTCCTTCCCTCCCAGCTCCTTTCCCCACTTATTGATTACATCCCCCTTCTCCCTCCTTGTAGGGGTTACTGTACCACGATAAGCAATGATCTTTGCTGAAACTGACCCTGGTATCCCATAGTCTGGGTGCTCATCCCTCAAGTTAATAGTGGAGTCATGGTCGGCTGATGGATACAGCAGGAAAGTTTCCAAAGACTCCACTGAAAGGCTGTGGCTTCTGTGTAGCAGGTTGGACCTTGGCAGGGTTGGTGACGCTCCTCTTGGTGTCTGCCGAAGTCCTTCACCTGGTTCTTCAAGAAATGTGTCCCCAACCCTCAGAGGCTGAGGAGGCTGAGAATGTTATCATGTCTGCTCCGAGGGGAGCAAGCAGTTACCATGCTTGGGGACAGTGGAGCCCGACGGGGGCTTTGATGATCTTTGCAATGGTTAATTTAATGTATCAGCTTGGAAGGTGTTTTTGGATGAGATTAACCTTTAAATTGGTGGGCTCTGAGTAAAGTGTCTGACTCTTTGTGACCCCAGGGACTGTAGCCTACCAGCCTCCTCTGTCCATGGAATTTTCCAGGCAAGAGTACTGGAGTGGGTTGCCATTTCCTTCTCCAGGGGGCTCTTCCTGACCCAGGGATCGAACCTGGGTTTCCCACATTGCACGCAGATGCTTTATCATCTGAGCCACCTGGGAATCCCAACTTTTAAATTGGTGGTGGTGGTGGTGCTGCTGCTAAGTCACTTCAGTCGTGTCCAACTCTGTGTGACCCCATAGATGGCAGCCCACCAGGCTCCCCCATCCCTGGGATTCTCCAGGTAAGAACACTGGAGTGGGTTGTCATTTCCTTCTCCAATGCATGAAAGCGAAAAGTTAAAGTGAGGTCACTCAGTCATGTCTGACTCTTCGTGACCCCATGGACTGCAGCCTACCAGTCTCCTCCATCCATAGGATTTTCCAGGCAAGAGTACTGGAGTGGGTTGCCATTGCCTTCTCCATTAAATTGGTGGGCTCTGAGTAAAGAAGGTTGCCTTGCATGGTGTGGGTGGGCCTCGCCCAATTAGTTGAAGGCCAGGATAGACGAGGAAGACTGGCATCTCCAAACCAAATTAAAAAAAAATTCTCCAGCAGACTGTCTTTGGCTTGGAAACGCACCGTTGGCTTTCTGAGGTCTCTGCCTGCCTGTCTGCAATGCAGAAGTGGACTCCCCAGCTTCTGTGACTCTGAGCAAATTCTGTGTAATAAATCTGTCTGTCCCAAGACACCTCCTGCTGGTTCTCTTTCTCTGGAGAACCCTGACTGGGGCAGATATTTTTATCAGATCTGCTGTTTTTTCCCCTCTGTTCAGTGGTGTCCCACCTTCCAGTCCTCCAGGCTGGGAGCTAGTGGCCGCCTTTCTCTGTCACCTGCCCTCCCCAACCCCTGCTCAGCCCCCAGTCTTGGCTGGCCCCCTCTGAATGTGTCACTGTGTCTGCTCTCCTCTGTAATTCTCTCCCTCGGGCCTTAATACCTTCTTGGCTAAAGACTTTTAAGGTTGTTTTACTGGTGTCTTTACTTGCAACTTAACCCTCTCATTCTCTGCAGAGATACTGTCCCCAAACACGGCTCACCGCATGCCACTTCCCTCCTTAGATTGGTTCACATTCTGGCCACAATTACCCTTCCAGTTTCCTGTCCTGACCTTCTCACTTCCCCACCACTGACTTATGTGACCTTGTTCATGCCCTGTGACTTCACTCAAGGCCACCTCTCCAGTGGGAGCCTTTTCCAAAGTCTCTGATAGTGTTTTTTTTTTTTGAACACACAAGACTTGGGGATGTGGTCAAGACACAACACGGTTTTCTCTCCATTTCTTGCCTTGCCTGGACTCTGTGACCTCACTAGCCACTCTAAAGCAATGGAATGTCCTGCAAGTGTTGACAGCAAACAGGGTTTCCATGCAGGACTGAAGATGCTCAGTCCTGAGCAAAATCTAATGCTATGAATCAGATTCAAGTTAATAGCTCTCTCCTCCAAGTACCAGGGCCAGCTGCCTGTCCCATCGTGCTGGGGACAGGAGCACCTCGCTTGCTTTCCCTGTTGCCTTGGCCCCTGGTTTGCTGTTTCTGCTAGAGCGTGGTGAGGGAGTGGGAAGGAGCTAACAACAACTTTGCCTGACGTTTCAGTTAATGTGAGCGTCATAACCCACAGGAAAGGGGGCTTAAGTATTAGAAATCTTTTCCTCACAGTTCTAGAGGCTGAAGTCCAAGATCAAGGTGCCACCAGGGTCTGTTTCTGCTGAGACCCCTCTTCCCGACTTGCAGGCAGCCACCTCCTCACTGCTTCTCACATGGCAGACGAAGCTAGCCCTCTGGAGTTCCTTCTTGGGTGCTAAGTTGCTTCAGTCATGTCCAACTCTTTGTGACCCCATGAACTGTAGCCCACCAGGTTCCTCTGTCCATGGGATTCTCCAAGCAAGAATACTGGAGTGGGTTGCCATTTCCTTCTCCAATGCATGAAAGTGAAAAGTTAAAGTGAGGTCACTCAGTCGTGTCTGACTCTTCATGACCCCATGGACTGCAGCCCACCAGGCTCCTCTGTCCATGGGATTCTCCAGGCAAGAATACTGGAGTGGGTTGCCACGCCCTCCTCTAGAGGATCTTCCTGACCCAGGGATTGAACCCGCATCTCTTACATTTTCTGCACAGGCAGGTGGGTTCTTTACCACTAGCGCCACCTGGGAAGTGGCATTAATCTCATCATAGGAACTCCACCCTCGTGGCTTCATCTAAAACTATCTCCCAAAGGGCCCTTCTCCAAATATCATCATACTGGGGTAGGGCTTCCACACGTAGATGTGCCGGGGACATGATTCGGTCCATAGCCCTTGCAACTGGGAGATGTTAGCCGCTCTCTGGATGTAGCTCCTTTCAGAGCTGCCTCTCCTTCATCCTGCAGGTGTGTGTGGGTCTTCAGAGGCTAAAGCCCCTGTGAAGAAGGGTACTTCCCTCCAGCTCTTGCCCCCTCCTCAGGTCCAGTTTCTTCAGCTGTCCCCCTGCACAGACCTCTGTGTGGTATCATCCCTTGAACAATGTTACCAGGACAAGCTCCCACTTGTGGATTCTTGTCTGGGTCCTTAACTCACCTGTGGAGGGAAGACACTTTGCTTTGGCTTCAACCTCTTTCCTGATTCCTTAGGCACGAGCCAGACTCAGCCCATGCATCCTGTACTCCAGAGCTGTCCAAGCATCTGCTCAGAGCCCCCACTGAGAGAGAGACTGAAGCCTCAGCGAGGTCAGCACCTGGGATCCTGTTTCATTTCTTGGAGGCCACGAGGCTACCCCCAGCTTGGGCCATGCTGGCGTGTGATCTTCCACATGTCCACGTTCACCTGTCCTCCTCTGCAAGCCGGAGTCCACGTGGTCTTACTGCTGCTGACTGGACCACATCCACCTGCTTTGTCTTGTGGTCCTGCTTCCTAAGAAAGACGACCACTGGTTTCCGCCAGACCTTAGAAGGGTTAATTTCTTATCTGGCACCTGCATTTTGCCCTGTTGAGCCCAGCTGTGGCTGGGGCCACAAGAACACCAGCCTAAACATGGCTACTGAAGCCACAGGCCGGGTGGGATGTGGACAGGCCCTTTGGAACATGCCTTCTGAAGCCTGGAGCTGGATTGTATTTTCCTGGACATCCAGTTCCTGGCGTCCGGCCCATCACTTTGCTTGGAATAGGTATATAGTTTACCAGTGAGAAGAATGTATATCTTTGTTGAGAAAGATGTGCTGCTTGTTTCCAATGCCCCCACAGCACCTTGCAGCATGCTTTATACGACAGAAGTGCTTAATAAATATTTTTGACTGATGCACTGGGGAAAAGGTGGTCCAGACATGCCTTCTGGAAATGTCCAATAAGCCCCATTATTTCTTTTTTGCAGTCAGTGAAACGGACCTTTTGGCATTAATTCCAAAAGGGCAGTAAACAAAGATGGCTGTATAATTTTATTGTCTCTCATCCTCCGTCAGAGCTGACTTCCTCGCCTCCATCTGCAGCTCTGCCTCATTGCGTCTGGGTTCACCTCTAGTACAGCTGTTGGTTCATGCTAATAGCCCCTGGATCTTCATTTTAAACAATAATGTTTGTTTCCAGAATAATTGAGTTCAGCAGGGACACAAAGGGTGTAGAACACTTTATAACACTTGCTATGAAAAGGGGAAAAAGAATTTGCTTGATGGCATTTAGTTCAGGGAACACAATTTGTCAGAGCTGTCTTTATCTACTTACATTTTAGTGATTCGGGGCTGGGGGAAAAGAGCCTCAGACATAAAATTCCAGGAGCACTTCTGGCAAAGCCTGTCAGTTTAATTCAGATGTTAAATATTTTCAGGAGGGTCAAGCTCTCAAGGCCCAGTATGTTTTGTCCTTTGAGGGAAACTAGCTCAAATAAAACGGAGATAATCAGTAGCCCCAACCTGGGATACACTTCACCGTAGAAGGGTCAGAGGTCCCAATTTCACAGGAAACTAATGTTCCAGCTCTGGGGCTCTGAGAAAAGAATTTAAAATGTGAATAATTTCATTATGTAAAATGCAGCTTAAGAAAATCTTTGTTCCTGGAAAATAGATGCTTTATTTAAGGTTGATGAAGTTGGTACTCTATCTGTCTACAATTTGCCCAACCTAGATGAGTGGACATTCCCACCAAGGAACTGTGCCGAGCAACTTTTCCGAAGGGGCCTGCTGTGTTTCCCAGCGTGTGTTCAGTTGTGTCCAACTCTTTGTGACCACATGGACTGTAGCCCACCAGGCTCCTCTGTCCATGGGATTTTCCTGGCAAGAATACTGGAGTGGGTTGCCATTTCCTCCTCCAGGGGATCCTCCTGACCCAGAGATTGAACCTGCGTCTCCTGTACTGCAGGCAGATTCTTTAATGCTGAGCCCCTGGGGGCTTTCCATGTTTCCCAGTGTCCAGGGCTAACCACCAGGAATGGGTGGATGTTTGTCGGCTCCCAGGTCTTAGGGAGCAAATCTGTAGGTTTCTGGAGAGAATTTTGGCTTCTGAGGCCTCCAGGTCACTTTGTGAGGTTTATACACAGAAGGTTCTTTATTTCCTCCCTGGGACCTCTTACCAATAGAATTGACTTGGTGATCCCTTGGGTTAAGATCCCAAAGGGGTGGTTTTCTAGGAACCAAGCCAGCAGCAGGTTCTTCCCACAAAAGAACACCCTTGACAGACAGAAATCTTCATCACACCCATCACACACAATGGGCTAATTACTAACCCAAACCCTACATTTAAATTTTACATAGGTAAGATTTAGGGAATTAAACTTCTGTGTGCAACTTTCCGTATGGACTGGCTATGGTGTCTGGAGGTAACTGGAAAGAATTCTGTTAACTGGAACTCTTTATTAAATTAAATATAAACGTTAACTAGTTTTAGTATAAACATGGTCTTAAAATACAAAACTAGAGTAAGATTTAAGTAGTTAGCTTTTTTTATTTACTGCACTTATGGAATACATTAGGAAGAAATGTTGGAGGTTGGAACACATACGTGAAACAAAACAGAACCAAGTGAACATTTCAATTATAAAGAAATACTCTATGGACTTCCCTGGTTGCTCAGCATTAAAAAATCTGCCTGCCAGTGCAGGAGATCTGGGTTCAATCCCTGGGTCAGGAAGATCCCCTGGAGTAGGAAATGGCAACCCACTCTAGTATTCTTGCCTGGAAAATCCCATGGACAGAGGAGCTTGGCGGGCTACAGTCCATGGGGTCTCGAAGAACCAGACATGACTTGGCGACTGAGCACACATTCTAATTTACAATCCCAATTAGGTTTAAGGACTTGGCATTCAAGAATCTTATGGCCTGAGGTCAAGTCTGCCCAGGGCTTTTGCAGAGAAAGAGTAGTCAGTTTCCATAACAGCTGCCTCTTGGAATTCCTGTTATTGTTCACTTGAAGTCTATATAGCTTCGCAAAAGTTTTAACCTTACAGTGAACATATAGTTTATCATCCAAGCCTGGCTATTTTTAATGTGAAAGGGGAAGCTATTATTAATAGTAATTAAGCAGACAATCAGATATTAACTGGGGCTATCAGGAGAGGCTTCTCAGGACCAGTGTAACCATGGTCTTTTCTTTCTCTGTCTCCATATTTACCATCCTGATATTTGCTTCAGGTTCTCCACTGAGATATTCCTATGAGTCTGAAATGTGTAAGGCAGTTGTGCTAAGTTTTCCCGAAGAATTGCTTGGAAGGCAGAAGAGCTCAGTAGTTAAGGGGACACATACTGGTGTTACCCTTTATTAGGTCTATGACCTAAAGTGACTTATTTCACCTCATGTGCCTTGGTTTTCCTCATCTGTAAAATAGGGATTGCTATGAGGGCTACAGAACCTAAAATGACATTTATTATTGCATCATAGTATATAATGCCCACTCAATGACTAGCTATTATGGTATGATTATTAAAATAATGGATTTGGTCGGCTTCAAAAACCACAAAAACTAGGAGTCTGACTTCCCTAAAGATTGAGCTTTGCAAGGGCTAGTGTTGGGAGGAAGTACATTGAAAAGGTTTTCTTATACTTTGTTAAATATTAAAATGGTTTTTCCCTTGGAAGAAGCACTTTGGAAGGCAAGGCCTTTGGTTTCCTGAATTTTCTCAGATCTGGAAAGGTCCGGGTTTGTACTTTCCTGGGTAACAGGCACCAAGAATACCTTGGTTTGCAAGCCCCTTTATGGAAACCCATCCGTCTGCACTCTTTGAATCCTTCCTTAAGCCATGCAGGGAAGTGATGCGGAGACATTTTGCAGATGAAGATACTGAGATTCACTTGGTAAAGAGAGGAAGACCTAGGCAGAGCTAGGACTGGAGGCAGATCTTGTGACACAAAGTTGGATTTTTTTCTGTCGCATCATTGCCCACCGGCTTTCTTTGAGGTTTAGCACGCAGCCACAAGGACACACCCCTGGTGTGTCAGAGGCCAAACTCGGGAATGTGGAATGACCAAGGAATCCAGGGACATGCGTCATGGGCAGGGTCACCGTCGGGGGCTCCTCCAAGCCGTCAACAAGGCTCCCGTCTCACAGAGGCTCAGCTGGGACATTTTATTCAAAAACTTTGTTCTTAGGGGCTCTGGTTTGTTCGAATGTATCAAATCAGGATGATACACAATCATAGTGATTTCCAAGGCGTATAGGATAATTTCTTTTTGAAAGAGGAAGAAGAGCGACTGTATCGTTGGTTATTTCCACAGCATTAACTCCCCCCATCGCACACAGATGTCAGATACACATATGGGATTGCACATTAATGCGAAAGACACACGGCACTTCAGCTGGCTTGTGTGGTAACTGATGTGGGATGTGTGTGTGTGTGCACGAGCACATGCCCACTGAGGGGGGTGATGCAGAATCACGTAAGGACCTCCAGATGTCTGTCTGGGTGTGAATGGCCACACTCACCCACGCTTATGTCGATATAGTGCTGCGAAGCTCGCTCCACAGTGTGCATCTTGCTGTCCAACATCTTTATTTCTCAGCCACTTGGTTTCAAACTTGGAAAAGCTGCATCTGATGTTGAAAGCTAAGTTCACACCAGACAGCGTATTTTAAAACCCAACATCTGATGCCTGAGGTGTGAAAAAAAGTCTTTTTCATCCTCTACGTGCATACCAAAAGCTGAGAAAGTTTTTCTTAACTTACCAGGGAGCATAAAGCCAGGACAGAAGATGATGGTATTGTGAGGGTAACTTATTTGACGTTCCAAAATGTATTTAGAAATGATCCCTGACATTTCAGCCACAAAACTGTTTCAATAAATATTGTTTGCTTTAAAAAAAGGTCTAAATCTTCATTGACAGAGATATCTTTTGAGAAAAAGTTAAATTCAATAAATAAAAATAGTTTTATCTGATTTAAAATTATGTAATTACACACATAGGTTTTGAAGCTTATAAAACAAAAACAAAGCCACAAGAATCAGGTGAAGAAATCAAGGCTGAAGGAAGTAAGGGCAGCACAGTTGTTAAGACGGAGGGCATGTTATTTTGTTGGAATAATTACTGCACCCTCCAGCTCATCTGAGCCTTCTGAGGGGCTGGTCGAGACTTTCTCAAAAGTCCAAGGGCTGGAGGCTCTTTTCCCATCTTCTCTCGCGGTCAGACCTGCATTGTCAACTGAAGGCTCCCCGTCCTGCTCCTGATTCCTGCTCCCTTTACAGATCTCGTGAGTGTTAACTCCCGGAGGAGCCAGCTGACACGTGTGCTCATTGGTCCCCTGCCCATGATTCCCACCCTCTCCCCAGCTCCAGGTATGACTGCTGGTACCTGCACCACACGTTGAGCACAGTGAGCCCGCCTTTGCCACCTGGGTGGCGCTTTGTATCACAAGTTTTTATTTTATGTATATTCCCTGCCAGTGGAGAAGGCAATGGCACCCCACTCCAGTACTCTTGCCTGGAAAATCCCATGGATGGAGGAGCCTGGTAGGCTGCAGTCCATGGAGCCGCTAAGAGTCAGACACGACTGAGTGACTTCCCTTTCACTTTTCACTTTCACGCATTGGAGAAGGAAATGGCAACCCACTCCAGTGTTCTTGCCTGGAGAATCCCAGGGACAGGGGAGCCTGGTGGGCTTCCGTCCATGGGGTTGCACAGAGTCGGACACGACTGAAGTGACTTAGCAGCAGCAACAGCAGCATTCCCTGCCAGAGTGTAGGTGTCAAGGAGAAAAGGAACCTTGTCTGGCTTAGCTTTGTCCCCTTCCAAGTGTCCTTCATAGCATAGCACCTTTCCCACAGAGTCAACTCGCAGCTAAAAGGTTTATTGAAGGAAGACTGCCTCAGTCAAAGATCTCCTGGGAAGTAGATTCTGTGTTTGCAAAAGTTTGCAAAAGTTAAACCTGGTCCCATAGTGGGCTTCAACTCTCAAGATGATTTTTTTTTTTTTTAAGTTAGGGTAGCTCAGAAAATAAATGATGGAAACTGAGAATTCTAAATCCTGCGTCCCCGGTTGAATGGGGATATTATCCATGGTATCGGCTGAAGCCTTGTTTCCAGCAGAGGTACAGCAGAGGTCGGGAAACTCATGGGCATCATACTTAGTCCTCAGACCGCTAGGGTCCAGCCACCACCCAAAGCTGGATAGTAGTAAGAGAGATGACATGTGCCAGGCCCTGAGGCTTCCTTATTCTCCTTTGCTCCTTTAGAATAGCAGTTGGCAAACTTTGTCTGTGAAGGGCCAGACGAATATTTTTGAGGACCAGAAGGTCTCTGTTACAACAATTTCACTCTGCCACTCTAGTGAGCAAGCAGCCATGAACAATAAACGAGTGAGTGTGGCTGTGTTTTAACAAGCGGTGGGCTGGATATGGGCCATGGGCCATAGTTTGCTGTCTGCTGATCGAAAACTGTTTGTAGCGACAGAAGAGGCATATATGAAACAGATTCTCGAAGACCTCTCCTGAAAAGAATGCTTTCCTCCTGATCGCTTGTTTAATATTCAAGGAAGGAGGCAGCTTTGCCCCATTTGGTAGATGAGGATACCAAAGCTCCATAGCATCAGCCAAGTTGCCCATGGCAACAGAGCTGGTAGGAGATGCAGGTGAGAGCTGAGCCCAGCTCTACTGAGTCAGAACTGACTCAGTTCTGTGATTCTCAGCAGTGACTCTAGTGAGTCAGTGTTCTTTTTACCCTTGGATTTCCTGGGTCTTGCCTTGGAGTGTGGGCAAACTAGCTCAAAGTGCCGTCGAGTAGTATAAGGTCACCCCACCCAGCTCTCCTGAAATGAATATCTGTCCCATGCTCATATACATGGCAGGAAGCTGACTCTTATTCAACTCTTCTGCTTACACCAACAGGTCTGGTACAGATGACAGCACGTTACCTTGAAACATGTTGAAACCGGCTGACTTTTCTACAACAGGCCTTTGTGCACAAGCCAGTGAATACCAATAGGAAAAAAAAAATAACCTTATCTCAAATTAAAAGAACAATCTTTAGAAAATAGCTGAAATGTAAGGTTAATTGGAGCCAGAAATGTCAAATTAATGCAGCAATGCCCCAGGGAGCCTGCCCTGGCCTTTGTGCACAGAATCAGTGCACATGGTGAAGGGAAGCAGGGAACGACATAATAGGATTTTAGGGAATCCCCTGTCACATTAAACAGCCTTTGCAATTAATTTCTTGCTGCAGTGTTATTTTCATTGGCCTATATTTTCTTTGACCTCTCACATTTTTTAAGCTACCAATGCGAGGCAAGTGGGATTTAGGACTGAAATGGGACAAACCCACAAAACTGTTTTGACTTAAAATCAGTAGAAATGTGATAAAACTGCAAAGGGGTGAGTGGGTAGTCAGAGCGCTCCTGGGGTGAGCTAGGGTTCCCAGGTCCTGCAGTGGGCAAGCACTGACCTGGGAACAGGGGCCTGCTCTGCTTGGTCAGTATTTTTCAACATCACTCTCAGGTCCCATCTTGCACCCCTTGCTTGGAGTACCCACGAGGAGGGCAATGGTCTTGCAAGCCAAGGTCTTTTCATTCACTGAGCATGAAACCCAGGCTAAATACTTTGTAAAAATATTATGTTATTTAATCTTCATAAAACCTCATGAGATATATCTTATAATTATTGCCATTTTCAGATGGGGAAATGGAGGCACAGGGTAGTTAAGGGCCTGGTGGAAGCCACATAGGTAGTAAATATTCCAGGCTCAGATTTGAACCCGGGTCTTCCTGATTCCAGGGGTTGTGTGTTTAACTGCCCTTCTACATTTTCTCCTCCTTAGGATGATGCCAACGTTTACCCAGAATGCCTGCAGCCCACATAATCGAAATCAGTTTTATTTGCATTTTCATCTTTTTATTTTGAATCAGGGTAAAAATATACAGTGGAGGTGAGAAATAGATTTAAGGGCCTAGATCTGATAGATAGAGTGCCTGATGAACTATGGAATGAGGTTTGTGACATTGTACAGGAGACAGGGATCAAGACCATCCCCATGGAAAAGAAATGCAAGAAAGCAAAATGGCTGTCTGGGGAGGCCTTACAAATAGCTGTGAAAAGAAGAGAAGCGAAAAGCAAAGGAGAAAAGGAAACATATAAACATCTGAATGCAGAGTTCCAAAGAATAGCAAGAAGAGATAAGAAATCCTTCTTCAACGATCAATGCAAAGAAATAGAGGAAAACAACAGAATGGGAAAGACTAGGGATCTCTTCAAGAAAATCAGAGATACCAAGGGAACATTTCATGCAAAGATGGGCTCGATAAAGGACAGAAATGGTATGGACCTAACAGAAGCAGAAGATATTAAGAAGAGGTGGCAAGAATACACAGAAGAACTGTACAAAAAAGATCTTCACGACCCAGATAATCATGATGGTGTGATCACTGACCTAGAGCCAGACATCCTGGAATGTGAAGTCAAGTGGGCCTTAGAAAGCATCACTACGAACAAAGCTAGTGGAGGTGATGGAATTCCAGTGGAGCTATTCCAAATCCTGAAAGATGATGCTGTGAAAGTGCTACACTCAATATGCCAGCAAATTTGGAAAACTCAGCAGTGGCCACAAGATTGGAAAAGGTCAGTTTTCATCCCAATCCCAAAGAAAGGCAATGCCAAAGAATGCTCAAACTACCGCACAATTGCACTCATCTCTCACGCTAGTAAAGTAATGCTCAAAATTCTCCAAGCCAGGCTTCAGCAATATGTGAACCGTGAACTTCCTGATGTTCAAGCTGGTTTTAGAAAAGGCAGAGGAACCAGAGATCAAATTGCCAACATCCGCTGGATCATGGAAAAAGCAAGAGAGTTCCAGAAAAACATCTATTTCTGCTTTATTGACTATGCCAAAGCCTTTGACTGTGTAGATCACAATAAACTGTGGAAAATTCTGAAGGAGATGGGAATACCAGACCACCTGATCTGCCTCTTGAGAAATCTGTATGCAGGTCAGGAAGCAACAGTTAGAACTGGACATGGAACAACAGACTAGTTCCAAATAGGAAAAGGAGTACGTCAAGGCTGTATATTGTCACCATGTTTATTTAACTTCTATGCAGAGTACATCATGAGAAATGCTGGACTGGAAGAAACACAAGTTGGAATCAAGATTGCTGGGAGAAATATCAATAGCCTCGGATATGCAGATGACACCACCCTTATGGCAGAAAGTGAAGAGGGGCTAAAAAGCCTCTTGATGAAAGTGAAAGTGGAGAGTGAAAAGGTTGGCTTAAAGCTCAACATTCAGAAAACGAAGATCATGGCATCTGGTCCCATCACTTCATGGGAAATAGATGGAGAAACAGTGGAAACAGTGTCAGACTTTCTTTTTCTGGGCTCCAAAATCACTGCAGATGGTGACTGCAGCCATGAAATGAAAAGACGCTTACTCCTTGGAAGGAAAGTTATGACCAACCTAGATAGCATATTCAAAAGCAGAGACATCACTTTGCCAACAAAGGTTCGCCTAGTCAAGGCTATGGTCTTTCCTGTGGTCATGTATGGATGTGAGAGCTGGACTGTGAAGAAGGCTGAGCGCCAAAGAATTGATGCTTTTGAACTGTGGTGTTGGAGAAGACTCTTGAGAGTCCCTTGGACTGCAAAGAGATCCAACCAGTCCATTGTGAAGGAGATCAGCCCTGGAATTTCTTTGGAAGGAATGATGCTAAAGCTGAAACTCCAGTACTTTGGCCACCTCACGCGAAGAGTTGACTCATTGGAGAAGACTCTAATACTGGGACGGATTGAGGGCAGGAGGAGAAGGGGACGACAGAGGATGAGATGGTTGGATGGCATCACTGACTCGATGAATGTGAGTCTGAGTGACCTCCGAGAGCTGGTGATGGACAGGGAGGCCTGGCTTGCTGCGGTTCATGGGGTCGCAAAGAGTTGGACACGACTGAGCGACTGATCTGATCTGAAAAATACACATAACATAAAAATTTATCATCTTGACTGTTTTTAGGTGTACACAATTCAGTAGCTCTGTGTATTCACATTGTTGAAAACCAACCCCCAGAGCTTTTTTGTGTTGTAAATCTGAACCTCTGAAGACATTAAACAATTACTCCACATTCCTCTACCTATCCCCAAACCTTGGCAACCACTGTTCCATTTTATGTCTCTATGAATTTGACTAGGTATCTCATACAAGTGGAATCGTATAGGATTTGTCCTTTTGTGACTGGTTTATTTCACTTAGCATGATGTTGTAACAAGCATCAGAATTTCCTTCCTTTTAAGGCTGAATAACATTTCGTTGTATGGATGGACCACATTTGGTTTAACCATTCATCCATCAGTGGGCATTTGGATGGCTTTCACCTTTTATCTATTGTGAATTATGCAACTGTGAATGCAAAATGGCTGAGTAACTGATAAAAAGATGAGAGACATTCTGCTATTGGGATTCATCTTTGCAGGGAACCGGAGCATTTAAACAAAATGCTGTGTAAGCTGGCTGCTTTGGGTTTCATGAGAAAGAATACATGTTTCTGAAAATTCTTTGGATGGACTTGGGGTAGAGAATTTAAGGGCCTGTGTATTTTAAATACTCAAAATATGGGAATCGCAGCTAAAATGCGGCATCTTTTTCTTGGAAAATATCGGTCTTGGAATTATTGGAATGCCTGTATCTTCATTTTGGAGTAGTTCATAGAAGTGAGTGCAGTCTCCCTATAGATCACATGTGTTAAAGCGTTTGTCCTGTGTAAAGGCTGATTGGCACTAAAATGTCACGTTAATTTAGAAATGTGTCCCAGGAGACATGAGTGGCTTTCCAGGGACCACTCTCAACCGTATGCTTTAGGACTGTAGAGATAATGCCTTGGCCTGTGATCAAGTTCTCTTCAAAGACCAGGGGTCCTAACAAAGGCCAGGCTGCAGAGATGGCTTCCTTCCTTCTGAAAAGAAGAAAGGAAGGAAATGAGCGCTTGGTTTCATCTATTTTAATCCTCACCACTACCTTCTAAGATAGATATTGTTTCATCCACTTTGTTGTTGTTCAGTTGCTAAGTCGTATCTGACTCTTTGCAACCCCACTGACTGCAGCAAGCCAGACTCCTCTGTCCTCCACTATGTCTCGGAGTTTGTTTAAATTCATGTCCACTTAGTCAGTGATGCTATATAATCATCTCATCCTCTGCTGCCCACTTCTATTGCCTTCAATCTTTCCCAGCATCAGGGTCTTTTCTAATGAGTTGGCCCTTCTCATCAGGTGGCCAAAGTATTGGAGCTTCAGCTTCAATATCAGTCCTTCCAATGAATATTCAGGACTGATTTCCTTTAGGATGGATTGGTTGGATCTCCTTGCAGACCAAGAGATTCTCAAGAGTCTTCTACAACACCACAGTTCAAAAGCATCAATTCTTCAGTGCTCAGTCCCAAGGGGGAAAACAGAAGCTCAGAAGGGTCAGTAACTCTAGAAGTCAGTAAACAAAATAGCCAGACGTGGTCCTACATCCTGAGTCCCAGTCCAGCTCTTGTTCCTGCGAGCTGTGTTAAACTTCTTGTCATTTGGTTTGTAAACTTAAAAAATATTCACAACCTGAAAGTTGCAAGTTATGTTTTATTTGGTGCCTGAGAAAACTGCTCCAAGGAGGCAAGGCGGGAGCTAGGTTATAAAGAAGTTTTGCAACAAAGAGTGGGTAGTCAGAACATCAAAGGACGACTGTTAATTAAAGAAAACCAGATATCCCAAGTTAAGGAATTTAGCACTTTCCTGTGTATGGGAAGATGCAGGAGTGTGGGTTCACAGAAATCATTCCTTTGATCTGCACCGTAGATATCCAGTTTCGATGCTGTAGCACTTTTGATTCTGCTTTTGAACTGTGGTGTTGGAGAAGACTCTTGAGAGTCCTTTGCACAGTAAGGAGATCCAACCAGTCAACCCTTAAGGAAATCAACCCTGAATATTCATTGGAAGGACCTGATGCTGAAGCTGAAGCTCCAATACTTTGGCCACTTGATGTGAAGAGCTGACTTGTTGGGACTCGTTGGAAAAGACCCTGATGCTGGGAAAGATTGAAGGCAGGAGGAGAAGGGGATGACAGAGGATGCAATGGTTAGGTGGTATCACTGGCTCAGTGGACATGAGTTTGAGCAAACTCTGGGAGATGGTGAAGGACAGGGAACCCTGGTGTGCTACAGTCCATGGGGTCACAAAGAATTGGACATGACTTTGTGAATGAGCAACAACAACTAGATAACTAGGACCAGTATCTTTTATTTTCTGTCTGAGTCTCCTCAGGGCTCACCATGGGGAGTGGCTACAGTGATGGCTGCTAGATGGCAGGTATTCTTTCCTTCTTGTTTCTTTAGGGCTCACCAGCCCACTGTCTAGGGTGGCTGCAGTTGTTGATGATTGTGACAGCTTTTGTTAGCTGATATGGCTGAAAATATTCCATTTCTCAGGTTCTTGAGGATAAGTTGTGAAGTTAGAGAAAATTCCAGCTTCCTTACATATTTTCATAGGTATATCTTCCACAGACATATCTTCCATATTTGCATATGTTTAGGCAATGGCACCCCACCCCATTATTTTTACCTGGAAAATCCCATGGATGGAGCATCCTGGTAGGCTCCAGTCCATGGGGTCGCCAAGAGTCGGACACGACTGAGCAACTTCACTTTTCACTTTCATGCACTGGAGAAGGAAATGGCAACCCACTCCAGTATTCTTGCCTGGAGAATCCCAGGGACGGGGGAGCCTGGTGGGCTTCCGTCTATGGGGTCGCACAGAGTCGGACACGACTGAAGCGACTTAGCAGCATACACACATTAACACTATTTAATGTATATATAATAATAGAACTCAATCTTCCACATGCTAATTATTTTTCAGAATATGTGCAATTGTCTAAAGTCTACCCAAACTGAAGAATGAATTTGAGTGTGTTTAGCCAACTCAGTGATTCATGATCTCTTAGGAGACCTGACATGTAACTTAGAGATGAGCATATACAGCTGGTGTATTTCTGGCCCTTTGTACTCCATTGATAATTTGGAATTCCAAATTTCAAACTTTCTCACCTTCCCCCTACAGTGAGTGCAACTGTTTGTATTTCTGCTGCTGCTGCTGCTGCTAAGTCTCTTCAGTCGTGTCTGACTCTGTGCGACCCCATAGACGGCAGCCCACCAGGCTTTCCCGTCCCTGGGATTCTCCAGGCAAGAACACTGGAGTGGGTTGCCATTTCCTTCTCCAATGCATGAAAGTGAAAAGAGAAAGTGAAGTTGCTCAGTCGTGACCGACTGGTAGTGACCCCATGGAATGCAGCCCACCAGGCTCCTCCATCCATGGGATTTTCCAGGCAAGAATACTGGAGTGGCTTGCCATTGCCTTCTCCGTTTGTATTTCTAGCATGCTGCAAAGGTAGATGGATTTTAGAAGGCAGGAAGGATTTTGCTCTCATCAGGGCAAATCCTTAATTGGCCCTGCTAACCAGGTGGCCAGCTGATGAACCACTATATTTCAATGGTATAAGCAGCAATTTATAGTTAAATATTTGCACGTGTATCTAATTGCCTTTGTGAAATTGTTCCTGCCAAATAGAAGTCTGGTTGAGCCTTCAAAATAACTTGGCATCCAACATGCATTAATATTTTAAACCACTGCTAACACTTGGTGCTGCAGTTCCAATTTTACTAATGTGTGTGTGTGTTTTTAAACACCTCCCACTGCAGTGTATAATTTTTGCATCTCTATAGCATGCTTAGAATACTATTGGCAAGGTTCTGAGAACTAAGAATTCTGACGGTGTGTCCATGCTGCCCAAATAACCACTAGAAACTATCCTGTCCCCCAATTCCGTTAATCAACTTTTTCCCCCTAAATGATGTCCAAAAACCAAGTTCACTTTGTGTTACCACCTTGGACCGTGGGGAAAGTCTGTCACTCCGTGCAATGCTGAATAGATGAGGGCAGGGCAGCTGTGACTGTGGCTTTAACCCATGAATGAAGTCCTTCACAGAGCATGTTTGGTCTGGGCTGGAGCAATGCGACCAGCATTTGCTGCAAAGCAGCAGGCCGGGGTTTGGGAAAGGGTTTTCCCTTGCCGGAGGTGGGTGGGGATGAGCTCAGAGTCCACTGCAGAACTGTCTGGAGGGGTCCTGCAGGGCAGCGAGGAGCCAAGATGGTCCAGATGGAAGGAGGAAGGACAGAGCAGTCTCGGGGATGCAACCACATTGGCCTGGAAGGTGAGGGGCCCACAGGAGGGGTGAGGTGCAAGGCTGGTGAGGACAGGGGCTCAAGATCACAGACCAACTTGCAAATTCACAAAGAACTGTGGGCTTCAACGAGAGCTTTCCTCGGGGGCAGTGCACTAGGACCCCTGATGGGTCTGTCTCTGAGACAAGCAACTCTTGGGCTGCAGCATCAATGCTCTGGTCAGGGGAACTTCATTTAACTCTGTTGAATACACTGTGATCCATTGACAATGAGGAGTAAATCGCCCACTCCCGCCAACCCTGGGGTCTTACACAAAGATTGTGAGGTTAAACATCATGGCCAATTAGAATTCAAAAGCAATATTGGTGCAGCTACACTCTCAGACACTGCAGCGGTCATTTATTGATTTAACAAACACGATTTCATTCAGTGGTTTCCCAACCAGACAAGATGTCTGGAGGCGGACACTTTTGCTTATCATCACCGCTGTGGGAGTGCTCCTGACATTGCATGGACTGGGCAGGGGCCGGGGCTGTTGCTACACATGCTGCAGTGTATAGGAGAGCCCTACAACAAAGAATTATCTGACCCCAAGGGTCAGCAGTGCTGAGGCAGAGAAACCCGGTTTGGTATTTGTGCGTGCTAAGTTGCTTCAGTCGTGTCCCACTCTGTGATGCTATGGACTGTAGCCCGCCAGGCTCCTCTGCCCATGGGATTCTCTAGGCAAGAATACTGGAATGCATTGCCATGCCCATCCTCAGGGGATCTTCCTGACCCAGGGATCAAACCCATGTCTCTTACGTCTCCTGCATTAGCAGGTGGGTTCTTCACCACTAGCACCGCCTGGGTTTAGTATTTACCAGCTCTGAACTATATGCCAATCACTGAGGATATTGAGATAAATTAGACTTGCTCAGTAGCCTTGAGAAACCTGTGAGCTACAGCAAGGAAAGACTTAGAGAGGCATAGCTGGGGTCAGGGGAGTGCTGTGGGCTGTATGTTTCTGGAAACAGGGACACCTATGCCTAAGTCTGTGCATGGACCAAGGTGTTTGCTCTGCCCTTTCTCGTGTGAAAAAAAGTGAGCCATTTCCTTCCTTCACTGCTGGGCCAGCTCGTCTCTTGGCCTGCATCACAAGTGAGATTAGCATGGGGAAATTCGAATGGAAAAGAAAAGTTGAAGGAAAATAGCTAAGAAACTTTACACGGAATTCAGAATGCCTAGCTGTCCTTTACATTTTTATTTCTACATTATATTTTATTTGTAGAGGCAGGCAAGGACGTTGACTGAGTTGTTTGCAATCCAGGGGTTCTTGGGTTTCCCAGGTAGCTCAGTGGTAAAGAATCTGCCTACTAACGCAGGAGACGCGGGTTGGATCCCTGGGTTGGGAAGATCCCCTGGAGAAGGAAATGGCAACCCACTCCAGTGTTCTTGCCTGGAGAATCCCATGGACAGAGGAGCCCGGTGGACTACAGTCCATGGGGTCACAAAGAGTCAGACACAACTGACTGAACAAGAACAGGAGTTCTAGGTTTAGAGCTGACACAAAGGAGATGCTTAATAAACATTTGTTGATGTGGAATCTCATCTTGGGAGAAGTCTCTTACATGCTCCCGTGGGTGTGCTTTCAGGCAGATTCCTTTTATGGTGTCCAAAATTTACAAATGATGGGTGAGCCCGCCCTAAAATGAGCAACATCATGAAGAAGCAGCCACTGCTGACGCTCAGAGTAAGGCCATTGGTCCCACTCTGCCTGCTTTTGCAATCAGGCTAGCTACCAGGGTCTGTTTCCTGCTGACCTTATTCTGCTGGGGAAGGTGGGCTGCAGCTGCTCCCCGAGCCAGGACCCCGACAGCTTCCCAGATGTTGGTGCTTCAGGGGCAACGGCGCCTTCTCGGTCCCCACGCACCCTGCAAGGGCTCCTGCCAGCTCAGTCCTGCGGTGACCCTTTCTGAGACTCCTGTTGGTTTCAGAGTCGTTTGCTGCCACTCTGGTTCACAGCAGGTCGAGTGACAGGGTGGGAGAAACACAGGGGGACCCGGGGCTCACACGTAGGTGAAAGAGTGACATGAATGGAGAAGAAAATGTAAAAATTCCTCTGTGTTGGAGAGAGATTATGCCGGCTTACCCACTGGGTTCCCGCTGTGCGCAGTAGTAATTGGAATGTATTCTTTGCAAAGTTTATTGGGTCCTGGAGCGACTTGTTACTGAACTGGTCAATTAATCTATTTTTTTGTTTTTTAATGAGTTAGGGGATTTCCTTCAGCAGAAACTCACCAGGAAGCGTGACCGAATGCCCAGAGCTCAGGGAATGGCTGGCCTTTCCTTCTCAAAAACCCTATCCAACAATTGAAGTAGGAAATGGACGCCTCCCGCTACAGGTGGCAAATTGGGCTGATGTGGGAGCCACAGAGGAAGGGTTTACCCCGCACAGAGGTGAGTGCAGAGCAGGAGGGGAGATCACCACGAAACTGATTACTCAACGGCAGCAGTTTGAGGATTCGGAAATAAATCCGTTAGTCTCCCTGCTGAGAGACAAATGATTTCTATTTAAAAACCTGCTTGTTGCGTGCAGTAACTCCCAGCGTAGCAATAATTAATGATATCAGAAGGTTAAGAAAGACCTGCTGCTGGAATCCCTCTGCTCCAAGCATGAAATTGGATTAAAGTGAAGATAAACTTAGACACTAAATCTGTTGAGGAAATCAGTAATTATGTGGAAATGCACACATTTCGAGCTATTTGAGGGAGTCAAGTGGCTGATGGGGTAACAGTTTTGTCCCAGGCATTGAGGCCTTGGTGGGGAAGAACCCTCAGAGGACGGAGAAAAAGGCATCATACCCACTTTAGTCCCAACTCTAGATTTAATTTTTCTTTTTTCCCCAAAGTGAAGTTCTGTGGGCCTTTTGGATACATCTCATGGCCAATTCTACTGGATTCCTACCTAGTATCCATTTGTCTCCTACTTTATTAGCAGATTTTTTTTTTCAGGGGGACAGTGTACAGACTAAAGAAGGTAATTGCCAGGCAGTCTGGCAGTTAGGGGGTGTCTGTGTGCGTGTTCTGGCCAAAGACACTCAAGTAGAAATATACTGAATGGGGCTTCCGGGAAAGTTATTTTTCTTGATAAAAAGGGACATAATTGAGAGACTGGGATCTATATATATGCTGCTGCTGCTGCTAAGTCGTTTCAGTCGTGTCTGACTCTGTGCGACCCCATAGACAGCAGCCCACCAGGCTCCCCTGTCCCTGAAATTCTCCAGGCAAGAACACTACTATACAAAAAACAGATAATTAATAAGAATCTGCTCTATGGCACAGGGAACTCCACTCAGCATTCTGTAGTGGCCTGCATGGGAAAAGAATCTAAAAAAAAAAAAAAAAGAGTGGTGGATATATGTATATGTATAGCTGATTCACTTTGCTGAACACCTGAAACTAACAGGACACTCTAAATGAGCTATATTTCAATAAAAGATTTTTTTTTTTTAAAAAACGGACAAAGTTAGTTAGTTGACTGGCATGTGCCTTTTGCCCTTTGCCTTTTGCCTTCCCTTCTCCTCTTTCCCCTGTCTGGAATAGCAATACAAGGGCTGGAGGTTCCGCAGCTGTTTTATCACCATATGGATGAAGTTTCTGTCTTAAGGGTGGTGGGACCAGAAGGAGCCTGGATCCTTTGTGATTTCCTTGGGCAAACGGGAAGGAGAAAGCTGGGCTATCAGGCATCTTAACTGATCAAGCCCCAGGCCATGAATTTTAGATTTAGAATACAGTTTCATGTTACTGATTTCAGGCATATGGCAGAAAGAAACTTAGTCATGGCCCGCATGGGGGTGCTGTTTTGGATGACCCAGGGGGAGTCTTCCCTGAGAGGGTGAGCTGGGCCCCTAGGGACGCATTCTCTGGGCACAGGAAGGATGCAGGAGGCGCTGATGTTGTCCTCTGGTGTGTTGCTGAGGGCTGTGGCTCTTCTTGTCCTCTCTGGGCCTCCCCAGCCAGTCCTGGTGTATCACATATCTGCCTCCAGTGCCCTGATCAGTTCCCTTCTCTCTGGATTCTGAGTTGAACAGAAGTCATACCTTTAGTTCATCCTAAAGTTATGCCTTTAGGATTAACGGAAAGAACCCTTCAACCCGTCCCCCTGTCAGTATCCAAAGGTGACTGTCTAGACTGTGTTCCACATGGCCAGTTCTCTTCTTTCTAGGATGCTGCTGTTTGGTGCAGGCAAAGCTGAGCCACAGGGTGCTTTCCTCCTTCCAGGCATCTCTGTGAAGGATCCATCATAGCTGCTTGTTATCTGAGGTTGAATTTCCTACTCAGGGCTCCATACCTCCGCCTTGCCTCTTTGTGATGGGCTGGCTTTGCTGGGGGACTGGGGTGCAGGGGTGAGTGCTGACCAGGCCCGCCTGGATTTGGGCAGGGAACAACTCTCAGGCTGGGTCCTTCCTGCAAACCCTTCTCCTTCCGCTCCCTCCCACTTGTTAGGTGGCATCAAGTCCTTCTTTGTGTGAAGGGTCCAGTATTTGGTGGTTCATCATTTAAAGCCCACACACTTCCACAAGCTACTTTAATCAGTTCTCATAATATCTTGAGCTAGTTATTTTTAGTTTTTTATTTTATTATTATTTTTAAAAATTTATTTATTTATTTTTGGCTGTGCTGGGTCTTTCTTGCTGTGTAGGCTTTTCTCTAGTTGTGGTGACTGGGGGCTTACGTCCAGTTGTGATGGCTTCTCTTGTGGAGCGAGGGCTCTAGGGCACACAGGCTTCAGTTTTGCAGCACGCGGACTCCATAGTTGCAGCTCCCAGGCTCAACAGTCACGGCGCGTGGGCTTAGCTGCTCCATGGCATGGATCTTTCCAGATCAAACCCATGTCTCCTGCACTGGCAGGTGGCTTCTTTACCACTGAGCCACCAGGGAAGCCCAAGCTAGTATTTTTTGCCTCTTGTCGCATATGAGGAGATTGAATATGTACAAGGTTTGGTGTCTGAGTCTCCAAGTTATTTCATGGCAGAGCTGGGCCTGAGTGCCACGGAGCCTGCTTCCTTCTCCCACTTCCACCTCCACACTTCTCCTCCTCCTCTGCACACATTCCCTCCTGTGTCACAACCCCAGAGTCACAGGGACTGATGCTTGAGTTGCTGGCATTCACTGTCCAGTCTTCTACTCCTTCCTGGATGCTCACCTCAACTGCAATTTCCCAGCCTCCTTTGTACTGGATGGTACAGTGAATTTACCCAAGGATATGGGCAGAAATGATTCCTGCTATTTTCAGTCCTGGTCTCTAAAAATTCCTGTGTGATGAGGTCCTGATTGTGGAGGATCCTGGGGGAACTTTAACAAGTCCCTTTATCAATGGCAGAGCCACAAGGTAAAAGGAATCTGAGATAAGTCAGAATGGAGCTGCCTAATTTATACTGGTCTGTCATGCCAGTGAGAAATTTGGGATCTGTTTGTAACAGCAGCTAGTGTTCCTAACCTCCACCAATACAGGCTGCTTGGGTTGCTGACCCACAGATGTCTATGCTGGATCTTATAGATCTTGACTGGTTAGTGGAAAGAAAGCATGTTCAAGATATTCTGAGATGGGTGTAAGTTTTTTGTGGAGATCAGCCAGTCAGTCAGTTCAGTTGCTCAGTCCTGTCCAACTCTGCGACCCCATGGACTGCAGCACACCAGGCCTCCCTGTCCATCACCAGCTCCTGGAGCCTGCTCAAACCACGTCCATCGAATCAGTAATGCCCTCCAACCACCTCCTCCTCTGTCATCCCCTTCTCCTCCTGCCTTCAATCTTGCGCCACATCAGGGTCTTTTCCAATGAGTCAGTTCTTTGCATCAGGAGGCCAAAGTACTGGAGTTTCAGCTTCTCTCTCACAATCTGAGATTCCTGTGACCACATGTCTCTGAGGATGGTTGACTGGTACAATGTTTTTAGGAACAGAGCCACTGAAGTGTGAAGACAGCCCTCGGCCCCCAGCCACCAGGTCTGTCTGTCTTCAGTTGTTTTATTAGAGTTTTCCCCTAAAGGTGGCTTTCATCCCCAAACTGAATTCCTCCTTGGGTTTTTCCTGTAAACATCAAAGTGATTTTCTTCATAATCACTTCTTGGATTTAGCTTATAGAGAATGCTTCTTAAGTTGTAGAAGTAGCTCTGGACACCTTCCTCACCTTCTGTCACATTCCCTGTCTCTCTCTCTCTTTCTCTCTCTCTCTCTCTCTCACACACACACACACACACACATTCACTCAACTTTAAACTCAAAGGAGTTTAAAGTCGTATTGTTTTGATCCCCAGTAGTGGTATGTCTGAGAAGGCAATGGCAACCCACTCCAGTGTTCTTGCCTGGAGAATCCCAGGGACAGGGGAGCCTGGTGAGCTTCCGTCTATGGGGTCACACAGAGTTGGACACGACTGAAGTGACTTAGCAGCAGCAGCAGCAGCAGTGGTATGTCTGAGACTGTGTTTATATATCTGACAGCAAGTCACTTCACTTCTGAAATTCAGTTTTTTTTCATGGGGAAAAATGGAGATGAAAATACCCATGTCTGTGGGTTGTTGTAAGAACAGAATATAATCACGTAGGTAAAGCACAGGGGCTGAGCTTCCTGGGCTCCACCACCTGGGGGTGTGACGTCTATTAAGTGCACAGACTTCTCTGGGTTTGAATCACAGGGTGGGGCAAATTCAGAGATTCCTAAGATGTTAAACAGTGGTTTAATTAAGGGGCTTCCCTGGTAGCTCAGATGGCAGAGAACCTGCCTGCAATGCAGGAGACCAGGGTTTGATCTCTGGGTTGGGAAGATCCCTTGGAGAAGGAAATTGCAAACCACTCCAGTATTCTTGCCTAGAGAATTCCGGGGACAGAGGAACCTGCTGGGCTACAGTCCATGGGGTCGCAAAGAATTGGTTGGACACAACTGAGTGACTAACATATACAATGAGAAGATATATGATCTGAGAGGAAGTGCAGCTACTGATTGGCTTCAATCAGCCTATTTTTTTTTTTTAACTTTACAATATTGTATTGGTTTTGCCATACATCAACATGAATCTGCCACGGGTGTACACGTGTTCCCAATCCTGAACCCCCCTCCCACCTCCCTCCCCATACCATCCCTCTGGGTCATCCCAGGGCACCAGCCCCAAGCTTCCTGTATCCTGCATCAAACCTACACTGGCGATTCGTTTCTTATAATTCTATTTTTAAAAAGAAGTTTTTTTAAAAAATTTTATTTATTTATTATGGTTGGAGGCTAATTACTTTACAACATTGTGGTGGTTTTTAGCCATACATTGACATAAGTCAGCCATGGATGTACATGTGTCCCCCTGTCCCAAATCCCCCTCCCATCCCCCCCACTAACCCCCCCACCTCCAAATTCCATCCCTCTGTGTTGTCCCAGTGCAGTGGCTTTGAGTGCCCTGTTTCATGCATTGAACTTGGACTGGCGATCTATTTCACATATGATAATATACATCTTTCAATGCTATTCTCTCAAACCATCCCACCCTTGCCTTCTCCCACAGAATCCAAAAGTCTGTTCTTTACATCTGTGTCTCTTTTGCTGTCAAGAATATAGGGTCATCATTATCTTTCTAAATTCCATATATATGTGTTAATATACTGTATCGGTGTTTTTCTTTCTGACTTAACTTCACTCTGTATAATAGGCTCCAGTTTCATCCACCTCATTAGAACTGACTCAAAAGCATTCTTTTTAATAGCTGAGTAATATTCCATTGTGTATATAGAAGCAACCTAGATGTCCATTGGCAGATGAATGGATAAGAAAACTGTGGTGTATATAAAAAGAAGATTTTAATGCCTTGAAAAGAATTACATTTTCTCAGGATTCCAGAACTTTTCTCCCATCATTGTGTTTCACCTTTTATCCTCTGTTTCAATTAAAATGGACTTGCTATCATTCCCCTCAAGGTGGGTAAGTATATACTATGGGGCTTGTTTTAAGTGAAAAGTCCCCATAAATTTGCATACTTATTTATTATAGTTGAGCTATTTCAAATCCTGAAAGATAATGCTGTGAAAGTGCTGCACTCAATATGCCAGCATATTTGGAAAACTCAGCAGTGGCCACAGGACTGGAAAAGGTCAGTTTTCATTCCAATCCCAAAGAAAGACAATGCCAAAGAATGCACAAACTACTGCACAATTGCACTCATCTCACACACTAGTAAAGTAATGCTCAAAATTCTCCAAGCCAGGCTTCAGCAATATGTGAACCATGAACTTCCTGATATTCAAGCTGGTTTTAGAAAAGGCAGAGGAACCAGAGATCAAACTGCCAACATCCGCTGGATCATCGAAAAAGCAAGAGAGTTCCAGAAAAACATCTATTTCTGCTTTATTGACTATGCCAAAGCCTTTGACTGTGTGGATCACAATAAACTGTGGAAAATTCTGAAAGAGATGGGGATACCAGACCACCTGATCTGCCTCTTGAGAAATCTGTATGCAGGTCAGGAAGCAACAGTTAGAACTGGACATGGAACAACAGACTGGTTCCAAATAGGAAAAGGAGTACGTCAAGGCTGTATATTGTCACCCCGTTTATTTAACTTCTATGCAGAGTACATCATGAGAAACACTGGACTGGAAGAAACACAAGCTGGAATCAATATTGCCTGGAGAAATATCAATAACCTCAGATATGCGGCTGACACCACCCTTATGGCAGAAAGTGAAGAGGAACTAAAAAGCCTCTTGATGAAAGTGAAAGAGGAGAGTGAAAAAGTTGTCTTAAAACTCAACATTCAGAAAATGAAGATCATGGCATCCGGTCCCATCACTTCATGGGAAATAGATGGGGAAACAGTGTCAGACTTTATTTTTCTGGGCTCCAAAATCACTACAGATGGTGATTGCAGCCATGAAATTAAAAGACGCTTACTCCTTGGAAGGAAAGTTATGACCAACCTAGATAGCATATTCAAAAGCAGAGACATTACTTTGCCAACAAAGGTCTGTCTAGTCAAGGCTATGGTTTTTCCTGTGGTCATGTATGGATGTGAGAGCTGGACTGTGAAGAAGGCTGAGGGCTGAAGAATTGATGCTTTTGAACTGTGGTGTTGGAGAAGATTCTTGAGAGTCCCTTGGACTGCAAGGAGATCCAACCAGTCCATTCTGAAGGAGATCAGCCCTGGGATTTCTTTGGAAGGAATGATGCTAAAGCTGAAACTCCAGTACTTTGGCCACCTCATGCGAAGAATTGACTCATTGGAGAAGACTCTGATGCTGGGAGGGATTGAGGGCAGGAGGACAAGGGGACGACAGAGGATGAGATGGCTGGATGGCATCACTGACTCAATGGAAGTGAGTCTGGGTGACCTCTGGGAGTTGGTGATGGACAGGGAGGCCTGGTGTGCTGCGGTTCATGGGGTCGCAAAGAGTTGGACACGACTGAGCAACTGATCTGATCTGATCTGATCTGATTTATTATTTATGGCAATAGAAGAAAGCTTCCCTTTTCACACTCTCAGTGGCAGTCTGCTGACACTGGAGATCAGAAGCTGAATTCAGGATGCGCCTTCATCTTGGTGAACTCAGCAGCTACACTTGCTGTCCTTTTGGGATGTCTTCCGCTTGGAGTGCTGCTTCGTGGTACCTCGGCTCTTCCTTTTCGTTGCCATTTCACTTTGCTCCTTTTAGCATCAATGCAAGTGGCCGGAGTTGGCAGCTCTTACGTTATGTATCCAACGAAATATTTTGGGGACCTATTAATTCTCAACCACTTCAGTTGGCAAGTAAAGGCAGGGAAACAAATGAGCTTGGCGAGCGGCCCAGACTGTTAAACCTGGCTGCTGTTCATCAGCGGGGACCCACCTTTTGCGCTCTGATGGGGTTCTACTCTGCCGCCGGTTTCTGTATCTTGAGCTCCTGGACGGCTTTGGGATCTTGGGGGTTATTACTTGACTCACTCAAGCAGGAACTGAGACACTGAGTCGTGTGTGAAAGAGAGGCCGCGCAGGGGGGTCTCTGCGGAAGGGTCTGAACGCAGGCTTCTTGCCCATTGTTTCTACCCCTGACTCGCGAGGTTTGCATTTCAATTCTATTAATGGGGAAATGTGAAGTCAGAAAAATACCTCTTTTTCTTTCCTTCAGAACAAGAAGTCAATTCGGACACGTGTCGTGTGAGTTTCTCACGGGTGAGCAGAGTCTTGCGCTTCCTGGCCGCTCCATTGCTCTTTTCTAATCCGTTCTTCCTTCCCAGTCGCCCTCTTGTTCTCTGCCTTGGGGGTCCCACTGTTCAGGAGAAAAGTAGGGGAAGTTTCTAGATATTCTGTTTCTCCCCCTTCTCCTTGTATTTTCTTCGAGAAAGTGATAGTTATTTTCTTATTATAAAAGTGTTATCTGCTTTCTGTAGAAACTACAAAATGTCCTTAGAGAGAATGCTCTAGCTGAGTTTCAACTGGGAGTGAGATATGGCAGAGTCTGATCAATAATGGAGGCTTCCCTGGTGGTTCAGACAGTAAAGCGTCTGTCTGTAGTGCAGGACACCTGGGTTCAATCCCTGGGTTGGAAAGATCCCCTGGAGAAGGAAATGATCCACAGTGGGATGATGTGTTTCCTCCCCCTGCCCCTGCTAGGCTATTTGTGTGAATTTACTGTTCATTTTCTTTTTACGAGGGTGCAAAGTAGGAGGCCGGCTAAGGAAGAGATACCTCAAGCCCAAGCATTTGAATCATGTGTGTATGCTCAGTCATGGCCGACTCTTTGAGGCCCCATGGACTGTAGCCCACCAGGTTCCTCTGCCCATGGAGTTCAGGCAAGAATGCTAGAGTGCGGTGCCATTTCCTACCCCAGGGGATCTTCCCGACCCAAGGATTGAACTTGGGGTCTCTTGTGTTTCCTGCATTGGCAGATGGATTCTTTACCACTCGCCACCTGGGAAGCCCATTTGAATCATATGGACTGCCAAAGCGTACCTGGCCTTTCTCTATGCAACCTTTAAGAATTGTGTTTACCTTCCTAGAGCATCTTCTAAATCAGCCTTTTGTGAAGCATGATCCAAGGACCCCTGGAAATTCTCAGAGATTCTGCAAGACCCTCCTTTACAGAGTTACATATCTGTGTAAGGCGGAATTTTCTTCACATGCTTCAACCAAACAACATATTGTAGCATCCTGAGTGCAGAAGCAGGTTCAGTGATGCAGCTGCCTTCTGGGAAACCAGATTTTAAAGAGATTTGCAAAAATACAACAATGCCTCTTCTTTTCACTACTTTTGGAAAATACAGCTTTTCTTTCAATACATTTTTATATTAACATGTACTGGGTTGAATTATGGTTATTTAAAATGAACTAATAAATACTTAAACATTTCTTTTAGCTTTAATTTTTAATATGCTATGCTATGCTATGCTATGCTAAGTCCCTTCAGTTGTGTCTGACTCTGTGCGACTCTATAGATGGCAGCCCACCAGGCTCCGGCATCCCTGGGATCCTCCAGGCAAGAACACCGGAGTGGGTTGCCATTTCCTTCTCCAATGCATGAAAGTGAAAAGTGAAAGTGAAGTCGCTCAGTCGTGTCCGACTCCTATTGACCCCATGGACTGCAGCCTAAATATAATAAACAAAACCTATGTAAACAAAATTGCTTTGGTGTCCTCGATGCATTTTAAACGTGTGAAGGAGTTTTGATAACAACTGTCCTAGTTATCTCTTCCAGTGCATTGATGGATATTTTTGTGCCTTAAAAATTAATGATTTTTTGAAGCATCTTAAATGTCCCTCAACTATACTGGATAATAAATGATGATGTATTCATACAAGGAAATACTATACAGCAATGAATATGAATAAGCTACACACAATTATATGTTGAGTGAAAGAAGTCGGGCATAAGAGCATACATATTCTAGGTTTAAAAACGGGCGTACTGGAGTGTCCTTCTGTTCAGGCAGTCTGGGGCATTTGCTTAATCATCGGGTTCTTAATTTCCTGCTTGGCCATAAAGGAGGGTAAATCGTGCCCTAGGTGTGCTGTGGGCTTAAATGAAATGATGAATACAGCAAGCTCCATAAGTGGAGGCCTTAAAAGCATGGCAGTCGTCATGCTTTATATTCCCTGGATTGGTGACTCTCTATCTGAGCCAAAGACGTGCAGCACCCAAGGTTCCGTTTTACTGGAGACCCCACCGGCCTCCTCGAGAGAGGACACTTGGGAGCCAGGACAGTCTCTGTGATAGTGTCCAGGAACTCAGATTTAACGTCACTATGGACGTCTTTCAATCCTGCTTGGAAGTGTTTTCATTGGAAATTGTTTCTCTCTTTTAGTTGATCAACAAGTTTTAAATTTGGAAGCTTCCCTCCCCCAACCTTGGGGTCTTATGTCCTATCTTTGTGCTGAGTGTAAATATGGAAAAATTTATCTAGATTTATATCTATATAGATATTACACAGAAAAACAGATAGGGTGGGTTTTTTCCTGAAATATTTTATTTTGTGGTTAGAATTAGAGAGAGTCAGTTAATACTATAGTTTAAGTCATGCTGTAAGAGGTGACAAATGACTGATGGTCGTGTAGGTGTTTAAACCTGAAGGAGGTAGAGGATGTTTCTAAAGAGACTCTCAGGAGTGCTCTGAGCTGGTGATTGTGAGCTGGGGGTCTGTCAAGCAGGGCGTGTGTGTGTGTGTGTGGGTGTTTAGTTGCTAAGTCATGTCCGACTGTAGCCCGCCAGGGTCCTCTGTCCATGGGATTCTGCAGGCAAGAATACTGGAGTGGGTTGCCATTTCCTTCTCCAGGGACTCCTCCTGACCCAGGGATGGAAACTGTGTCTCGTGTGTTGCAGGTGGATTCTTTACCATCTGAACCACCAGGGAAGCCCTGTCAAGCAGGAAAGAAAAAGGTAAAGAATTGAATGTTGTGTGTGACCATGATCAGCTAATGGTGAGATTTCTTCCCAGCAATGGATTATACCTTCAAGTCCTTTTAGACTTTGCTCACACAACTGAGTTTACACATATAATCTAAATATCTCTTTCTGTCACCAGATATTTTAAAAATGGATTCAAGTTGTTTTCTCTTTTCTCTGTCATGAGTAGCACATAGCACATAGCACATAGCATATTGAGGCCAATTAAATTTTGCAATGAAGAATAGCAGGTAAACTAGATGTACTTCAATCATCTTTAAGGACGCTGATGGCCCAAGCATACACTTCATACTCGAAAGTTCTAGAGGGAAAGGTCCTTCTGTAAATGAGGACTCAGAGGCCTAGAGCCTCAGGGTTGTGTGGGAACACGAGCTGTCATGGACTAGGAGAGGCCAGGCTCAGCCATCCTTTCATTCATGAGATTTGGGGTTGGGCTCTGTGGGGCTCTGTGACAATGGAAGATTTAACCTGGCATCTATATTGCTTAGTTTGCTGGGTAGGGTTGCTGTAGCAAAATACCACAGGTGACTTAGAACAATAGAAGTTTTTGTCTCACAGTTCTGGAGTGAGGAAATCCATGGCCAAGGTGTCGTTAGGGCCATATTCCCTCTACGGTGTTGGGTGAGTGGGAGGTGAGGGTCTATTCTTGGCCTCTCTCCTTGCTTCCTGTAGCCTCAGGTTTTTGGATTATCTTCTCCCTGTGTGTTTTCACATTGTCTTCCCTTTGTGCATGTCTCTGTGTCCACATTTCCCTTCTTATAAGGACATCGGTCATATTGGAGTAGCAGCCATTCTTATGACCTCATTTTAACTTGATTTCGTGTTAAGTCACTCAGTCGTGTCTGACTATTTGTGACCCCATGGACTGTAGCCCACCAGGCTCCTCTGTCCATGGGATTTTCCCGGCAAGAATACTGGAGTGGGTTGCCGTGCCCGCTTCCAGGGGATCTCTTTGACCCAGGGATCGAACCCGTGTCTCTTATGTCTAACCTGCATTGTCAGGAAGGTTCTTTCTTTACCCCCAGTGCCACCAGGGAAGCCCTTAATTTGATTACCTCTGTAAAGACACTCTCTCCAAATGAGGTCACATTCTGAGGTACTGGGCCTTAGGACTACAATACATCTTTTTAGTGGGGGACACCATTCAACCCTTAACAGATGCTTATAATGGATTTGAGCTTTGGATAAGATGTGCTGGAAAAAGAAGTTCATTGCTAAATATTTTGAAAATTCATTATCTGAAAGGTGAGGAAACTAAGGCCTACTGGGGATAGATGCTTTGCTCAAGTTGTATAGCTAATGTGGCCATTTTGGGATTCAAACCCAGGACCTTGGGAGATGTCAGTGTGTTTTCCACTACAGTGGCGGCCAGGCTAGTTCAGATTGCTAGCATAGCTGCTTCCCCAACTTTATTCTTTGAAAATTGTATTAGTCTTTTTCAAAAATGTCCCCTTTAATTGGAGAAATTGACATTGACATTCTGTTGGTTGGAGAGAGCCTAAGGCAACATAAAGTAATTGTCTTTCACTAGATGAGTTCAGAAGTTTGATGATCTCCATCAGCTGCTGAAAAATATTCATTTCTTCCTGGAATAATTTTGAAGTGAAAAGGTGGAAAACAGTCCAACAGTTAATGACGTACAATCAATACTCTGTAGAAAGAACATAATACTGTTGTTAGACTTATTTTATTTCTTTATTCCCTTTCCACCTATTTTCCCCCATTATTTGACAAAACTCACTGATGCTAATTTAAAGGATTCAGGATTTAAAGGATGCTAATTCTAAGGAGTGGAAGCCAGTTTGGAACTCTTGTGTAATCTTGGTTCTCTTGTGATGGCTTGGGAATGTGGAGACCCACAGAATGAAATCAGCCTGTGAGATTTATCTTGTGAGACCAAGATCTGTGTTGTACTGTTTGGCATGAAGGGCAGCCTGAGATCTGTCTAAGCGTCCAGTTCTTTGACATGTTGGGTGGTGGGCCACACGTGTGCTGGGGACCCCTGAGACTTTCCCCATACTCCTTCCTGGTCTTTGACCGTCTAGACGCCTGGGGCTCTTCTTGTTTACTTCCTGTGTCATGCCTGAGGAACTCTGGGAAGATGGCAGCTTGCATGCCCGTCCCTGAACCCTCTTCCTCTTTGGAATAACATGTCGACTCATGACCGATGCAAGCCTGGCTGTGAGTTTGTCTTGCTCTCTGAGGAAGATGGGCGAGGCATTCTCCAGGGCATGGGGCGTACAATGCCCTGGGAGGGACCAGCACAGAGACAAAAGCCTGCCTCCTCTGGTAGCCTAGAGGGAAGACCGCAGACATGGTGTTTCCTGAGAAAGCCTGGCTGGCAGAGGCTGGGTCCTCCGTAGGGATCTTCCTGAACCTTCTATTCTGGGGCAGCCCACAGTGCTAACCCCAAAAAGCTGGATGGGCCCCTCAAAGAGGCTGGAGAACCATTGTGGACTTCTGGTTGGGAGACAACCTGTTGGCTGAGGTGGAATAAACCTAAGAGTAGTGAGGCTCCTTTGGTGTTTCTCAGCTGAGAAATGAGATGGTTTGGGGTTCTCCAGGAAGCAGCTCCCAAAACACAGCTAGAAGTGCAAGCTATTCTGGGAGTTGAGGCTTGAGAAATCAAGGAGGAGAGGAGCAGGATTGAGCAGGGAAAACCTTCAGACTATGATGTGGCATCTTTTCAGAAGAGGAGAGGGAAGAAGAATGGAGAAGCACCTTGGAGCTCATGAGTGGTCCTAGTGTGGAGCTGCAGCGCAAAGACTGCATCCCAGGGTCTTGGAGCAGAAATAACCAGGCCTGGTGCCTGGCTGGGCTCAGTCACTGGCTGCGAGCTGCCCAAGGAGAATATGCCCTTGGCTTGAGCACTGTGGCAAATCCTAAATGCACTGCAGCTGAAGGCTGCTACTTGCATTCCCAGGGGAAGTTCCTGCAAAGAGACCTGAACAGCTATCTCTGTGGCTGCTATGAGGGGTTCAGCTTGATCCCCTCATTTGCCACCAGCACAGAAGAGCAAGATCTGCCTTGCCTTCTTGCTTTCTGGCTTGTGCTGCTGAAAAGATCCTAATGACCTGAACTGTGTCTGTTTTTCATACAACCACGAGAAGACCAGCATGGAGTAACTGTGCAAGGGGGCTCTGTAACTTGAGGCAGAATGACAGGTTGCAAACAGGAATTAAATGAATGAATGGAGACAGGACACAATAGGAAAGAGGTGAAGATGGAGCTGTATTATATATATGTGTATATGTATATATGGTATGTAATATTTTCTCTTTCCCTCTTTTTCATACATCTGTATCTGCATCTATATTTAAGTCTGTCTGCCTATATAGGTCAACTCAATGGCATGCAGTATAGCAAAAGAAGATTTTCTAGAATTTAAAAACAAAATATTCAACTTCAAAGATTTTCTGCATTTACTGTTTGTTGTTTAGTCTCTAAGTCCTGTCTGACTCTTTTGTGACCCCAGTGACTGTAGCCCTCTGGGCTCCCCATCTATGGGATTTCCCAGGCAAGAATCCTGGAGTGGGCTGCCATTTCCTCCTCCATTCTACATTTATAGTCCTTGTGTAATATGTACTTATATGTTATTTATATCAGTTCAGTTCAGTTGCTCAGTCATGTCCAACTCTGCGACTGCAGCACACCAGGCCTTCTGGGAGTTTACTCCCAGTTGAGTAAACTCGACTCCCGGAGTTTACTCAAATTCATGTCCATCAAGTCAATGATGCCATCCAGCCCTCTCATACTCTGTTGTCCCCTTCTCCTCCCGCCTTCAATCTTTCCCAGCATCAGGGTCTTTTCAAATGAGTCAGTTCTCATCAGGTGGCCAAATTTACATATATGTAACATATGTGATATATGTAACACACGTATATAAATCATATGTATATAAAAAGGTATAAACAGGTGGATAGGTACGTATGATACTTGTTCACGTCTGTGTTTATGTTCTCATGGGCATGCAGAAATGTGTGCAAAGATAAGTACATTCATGAGAGTGTGATTATCTGGGGGGTGAGACTAGAGGAGAGTTGCATATCAATCCTGAATATTTTTTCACAACATGGGATTATAAGCTTATTACACAAATTATTTGTGTATTAACATTTTAATTTTATCAAAGTAAAACATGTCCATTGTAAAAAATCTTGTAGTACCAAACAGATTGATAATGAAGAACAGAGGCCCTGCCCTGCCCTTTCCAACCAGCAATCACTTTTAATTATTTTGACTGCCTCTTTTGATTGTTACTCCCGTATTTCTGAACAATATGCTCATGCTGCTCCTTCTCGATTTCTCCCCCTTTAGGCCTCATCTTCCTGGTGATGTGGGGGAGCATTTGTCTCCCTGGCATCTCCCCTCCACACCCCACCAGCCTCTCCTCTCCTCTTCCCTATTTGATTTCATGGTATCACAAATGTTAGTTAAATCAATGAAAACTGTCCACATCATTACGTCTGTAGGACTGTGGTTTCCCAGGGAGCCAAATATAACACTATGATTGCATTTCTGTGATTATATAGGTTATTTTTTGTGTTTCCAATAAAACATGTCTTTCCACCATTGTTATCTCCTAGCAATTTGATTCCTACTACAGAGCGATAGGCATTTCTCACCAATTCTTTAGAGAAAATTATACACATGCAAGCACGTATGTATATATTTTCCTTCCCCCAGATACAGCAGATATTATACACAATGTCCCTCACTTAAAAAAATAATATGTCTTAGGAACTGTTCTGCACAAACATGCCTTGCTCTTTATAATGACTGGAGAGAATTCTATCCTATAAATAGACCCAAATTTATTTAACTAGTGCTCAACTGATGACAATTTGGGTTATCATCAGATCTGGAATGCATGCTGTATACACATGTCATTTCATGTGTGTGTTTATTATCTACCTAAAAGGTAAATTCCTGTACGTGGAATTTCTGGGTAAAACAACATGGGCATTTTAAATTTGGATGAAATGATGAAGTTGTTCTTCAAGGAGGCTATACCAGTTTACATTTCTAGAAACAGTACTATTTTTCCAGGCTTTTGCCAGCACAGAATATTGCTAAATTATTTCTTCTTTGCAAATTGATAAAGAATTACAATGAGATATGATTATAGTTTTATAGTTTTGTATTCCTCTTACATGGATAAGTTAGAATTTGTTTTCATATATTTAAGAGCCATTTGTAATTCTTTTTATATGACTTATCTAATACTGTATTTTGCCAATTTTTCTATTGGATTGTATGTCCTATTGATTTGTTGACACTGTTTATGTTTTAAAGAAATTGGCTTTTTGTTGGGCTATGTCTTGCAGATTTTTTTCTTCTGTTTGAGGTTTATCTTTTGATTTTGTTTATAGTGTTTCTTTCATGCAGAAAATTTCAATTTTCATCTAATCAAATTTGACAATTGTATATAGCCTAAGTGTACTTAGGAAACTTCAGGCAGATCAAAATTGAGGATTATTTGACAAAATAATGTAATACTTTTCATACTAAGGAGAAATAACAACTAAGTGCAACATGGTACCCTGGATAAGACCTGGAACTGAAAAAAAATATTGATGGAAAGTTGGTGAAATTGAAATAGGCCTTTGTATTGTGCCAGTATGAATTTCTGGGTTCTGATAATTATACCCCAGTTATGTAAGACATGAACATTAGTGGAAGCTGGGTGGGGAAATGTAGAAAAAAACTATTTTTATAACCTTCTGTAAGTTTTAAAGTTAAAAATTTGTAAGTTTGGCAGAGGTTGCCAACTGTCTACCTGATATTTATTTTACTCTCCTTCCTTTTTAACAGAACCCTGGACCATGTCACAGTTTTTTTGCAGAATAGAGTAGTTAAAGCAGACTGTTAACTTGGGCTTCAGTGAAAGTCAATTTGCCGTTTTCTCTCCAGCTGCCTAGGAAGAAGGAGAATGGCTGAAGCTTCACCAGCCATCTTTGGTTTGATTGTTCTGGTGTTAAGTCGCTAAGTTGTGTCCAACTCTGCAGCCCCATGGTCTGCAAGTGGCACACCAGGCTTCCCTGTCCTTCACTATCTCCCAGAGTTTGCTCAAATTTATGTCCATTGAGTCGGTGACGCTATCTAACCATCTTACTATCTACTGCCCCCTTCTCCTTTTGCCTTCGATCTTCCCTAGCATCAGGGTCTTTTCTAGTGCGTCAGCTCTTCATTCACATCAGGTGGCCAAAGTATTGGAGCTTCAGCTTCAGCATTAGTCCTTTCAGTGGATATTCAGTGTTGATTTCCTTTAGGATTGATAACTGGTTTGATCTCCTTGCAGTCCAAGGGACTCTCAAGAGTTTCCTCCAGACTTTTGCAAAAACATCAGTTCTTTGGCTCTCAGCCTTCTTTACAGTCCAACTCTCACATCTATACATGACTACTGGAAAAAACATAGCTTTGACTATACCAACTTTTGGCAGCAAAGTGATGTCTGCTTTTTAATATGCTCTCTAGGTTTATCATAACTTTCCTTCCAAGGAGCAAGCATCTTTTAACTGTTTGCAGTTAACTGTCACTGTCTGCAGTGATTTTAGAGCCCAAGAAAATAAAATCTGTCACTGCTTCCACTTTTTCCCCTTCTATTTGCCGTGAAGTTATGGAACCAGATGCCATAATCTTAGTTTTTTTGCCACTGCACCACCTAGGAAGCCCTTCTTTGGTTTGTGAAGGAAGGGACAAAAGAACTTAAGAGACCTGATACTTGGCATCACTGATACTCTAAACCACCAGCAGCAAAAGTCTATTCTTTTGTGATTAAGTCTGTATTCCTAGAACACATTTTCTAACTGGCCTTTCTCACTTTAAGAACTTAAAAAAAAAAGACTCTGTGTTCTTTTCAGTATGATTTCAGTTTCATTTTTATATTAACAATATCCCATCATTTGGAATTAGCTTCATCTGAAGATGCCCCGATCTATGAGTTGAGATAGAGATCTAACTTAATTTTCCCCAAATACCTACTCAGTTGCTCAAAGCCATTAATGTATTGAATTCCTCACCCTCACCTGATATTCAGTGTCACTTTAATAATCTACTAAATATTAATAGATATTTTGGTCTATTTTTGGAATTTATATCTGGTTGCTTTGATCTAAATATTCATATGCCATTTCCATAATGTTTTAACTCTAGTTTTCTAATATATTTTAATATTAGGAAGGTCAAGTGTTTCCTCAACTTCTTTTTCCAATTTTTGTCTGATTTTCTGTGTATTTCCATATGAACTTTAGAATCAGATTGTGTTCTATAACTTTTGATTGGTATTTATAGTGAGATTGCATTAAATTTATGTATTAATTTAGTATTAATTATCTCTCTATTTAAAATTTTTTCTCAATATCTTTTTAATATTGGGTCTTCCTTATTTCAACAAATTGAGTATGCTTCTTAATTCATTCAAGTATTCCAGTTCCTAGCACTTAGTACCATGCCTACCACATAGTACATGCTTAAAGTTACATGCATATATGTGTGATATATATGTGAATATATCATATATATGTGTGTGTACCAGACCACCTGATCTGCCTCTTGAGAAATCTGTATGCAGGTCAGGAAGCAACAGTTAGAACTGGTCATGGAACAACAGACTGGTTCCAAATAGGAAAAGGAGTACGTCAAGGCTGCATATTGTCACCATGTTTATTTAACTTATATGCAGAGTACATCATGAGAAATGCTGGACTGGAAGAAACACAAGTTGGAGTCAAGATTGCTGGGAGAAATATCAATAACCTCAGATATGCGGATGACACCACTCTCATGGCAGAAAGTGAAGAGGGGCTAAAAAGCCTCTTGATGAAAGTGAAAGTGGAGAGTGAAAAGGTTGGCTTAAAGCTCAACATTCAGAAAACGAAGATCATGGCATCTGCTCCCAAAAGCCTCTTGATGAAAGTGAAAGTAGAGAGTGAAAAGGTTGGCTTAAAGCTCAACATTCAGAAAACGAAGATCATGGCATCTGGTCCCATCACTACATGGGAAATAGATGGAGAAACAGTGGAAACAGTGTCAGACTTTCTTTTTCTGGGCTCCAAAATCACTGCAGATGGTGACTGCAGCCATGAAATTAAAAGACGGTTACTCCTTGGAAGGAAAGTTATGACCAACCTAGACAGCATATTCAAAAGCAGAGACATCCCTTTGCCAACAAAGGTTCGCCTAGTCAAGGCTATGGTCTTTCCTGTGGTCATGTATGGATGTGAGAGCTGGACTGTGAAGAAGGCTGAGCGCCGAAGAATTGATGCTTTTGAACTGTGGTGTTGGAGAAGACTCTTGAGAGTCCCTTGGACTGCAAGGAGATCCAACCAGTCCATTCTGAAGGAGATCAATCCTGGAATTTCTTTGGAAGGAATGATGCTAAAGCTGAAACTCCAGTACTTTGGCCACCTTATGCGAAGAGTTGACTCATTGGAGAAGACTCTGATGCTGGGAGGGACTGAGGGCAGGAGGAGAAGGGGACGACAGAGGATGAGATGGCTGGATGGCATCACTGACTTGATGGGTGTGAGTCTGAGTGACCTCCGGGAGCTGGTGATGGACAGGGAGGCCTGGCGTGCTGCGGTTCATGGGGTCGCAGAGTCGGACACAACTGAGGGACTGATCTGATCTGATAATGTATACATATATTTTGAAATTACTGAATGTTATTTAGTCTTATAGTTTTTGACTAGATTTTTATAAAACAGTAACAGTAGCAACAAGAAAACAATAATATTGTATTAGTCAGGATTCACCTAGAGAAACATGTTTTTATATATGTATATGTGTATTTATTTAAGGAATTGGATTGCAAGATTTTGGTGTCTGGCAAGTACAAAATCTGTCGGGCAGGCCAGCATGCTGGAATTTAGGTGAAAATCAGTGTTTCAGTCTTAAGTCTGAACTCTGCAGAGCAGCAGGCTGAAAACTCAGGCAGGATTTCCACATCATAGTTGAGACAGAATTGCTGCTTCTTCAGGACACATCCAGTCCTTGTGCCTAAGCCTTCAACTGATTAGACAAGGCCCACCCACACCATGGCACATAATCAGATTTACTCAAAGTCCACTATTTGGAGAAATTATCTGTGACCAAGAAAAAAACACTTTCAAAGAAACTGGACTGGTGTTTAACCAAACAAGTGTGCTCTGTAACTTAGGCAAGATATCACATAAAATTAACCATCACACACAAAAATGTAGCCTATTTTTAGACACACATGGTGCTGTGGTAGGTGCTGGGGCACACACATCCTGGTGTGGCCCTTAAAAATTTCTGCTTATTGGTGTCTATGATTCTGTGTGATTCTCTCCCCCTGCCTGTGGGCAGGACCTGGGGCTGGCTTCTAACCCACAGACTTCAGACGTGATAGGCTGTCACTCATCACTGTCTACATCATATAAAACCATACAAACAGACTGAAGTGAGCTGTGCCCCTGTCGGCCTGGATGAAGTTGTGTGGGGCATTTGCTGGGACGTGATCTGAGTGGAAAAGCCACATGTCAGGGCACTGCAGGCAGCCTCCAGGAGCCAAGGGCCTCAGATCTACGAGGAACAGATGTCTGCCAGCCACTGCATGAGCGAGGAAGAGGACTCTGAGCCTCACACGGGACCGCAGCCTCGGCCTTGGTGGCAGGCAGACCCCGAGCAGAGGAGCTGCTACCTGTGCCCGGATTCCTGACCCAGGGACCCTGTGAGATAATACGTGAGAGCTCTTTTAACCCTTGAGGATTGTGGTGACTTTTTACACAGCAAGAGCAAGCAAATTCAACACTCCACTAAGAACAAAGGTAGGTGTCGGGGCCCCCATTTCCTAGATGAGGCCCTGGGGCTTGGAGAAGTCAAATATCTTGCCTACCCCTGAGCTACTTTGCAGCAGAGCTGGACTTCAGCCCTGGGGTTAAAGCCCACAGTCACATTTCTTAGCTAAGTGTGGTGGAAAGCAGACCTGATACTGAGCTTTGTGAAATGGTGAGGACAGAAAGAAGAAAAATTTTTTTGTGTATATGTAAATAGAGAGTTGAGGAGGTGAGATTTAAATGCTTTATTTTACCCAGAAAATCTCCTGGAAGCTGGGCCACTTTCTCTCTGGGCCCCTCCCTCTGCAGGCAACCTTAAAATGCTGGAGAGGCTCATCATTAGGGATGAAGGGTTTCAACACTGTCTGCACTGATCTTCCTTTGTATGTATGCATATCCTTTGATGGACTTTGATGCACACAGGGTAGGTGGGAGGTGAGCAGGATTCTGGGGGCAGTCAGGGGCAGAAGAGGGGCGTGGGCTTCAAGGCTGTTCTTGTTCAGAACTGAGCTGAGCCAGCCCGAAGGTGCTGGGAATCTGCTTGACAATTGCCTCCTACTCTCAGGGAGCAAATTAGCTCCCTGTGGACAGTATGGCCTCCTGTTTTCTAAAAATACCAGGACTTTTAATTACCCTCTCTTCTGGGTCCCTTTTCCGTCTTAGTGTAGAAAATAAGACTCAGACAAGAGGCTCTGACCTATTTCACGCTGTAGCTCTGCCTTGGGGGATGCACGAATCTCATCTGGTCATGGGATGAAGAGTTCCAGGGCGAGAACGACATGATATTGTTATTCAGCCATGTCCTCCTCTTTGCAATCCCATGGACTTCAGCACGCCAGGCATCCCTGTCCATCACCAACTCCTGGAGGTTACTCAAACTCAAGTCCAAGTCAGTGATGCCATCCAACCATCTCAGCCTCTGTCATTCCCTTCTCCTCCTGCCCTCAATCTTTCCCACCATCAGGGTCTTTTCCAATGAGTCAGTTCTTCGCATCAGGTGGCCAAAGTATTGGAGCTTCAGCTTCAACATCGGTCCTTCCAATGAACACTCAGGACTGATCTTTAGGATGGACTGGCTGGATCTCCTTGCAGTCCAAGGGACTCTCAAGAGTCTTCTCCAACACCACAGTTCAGAAGCATCAATTCTTCAGCACTCAGCTTTCTTTATGCTCGAACTTTCACATCCATACATGACCACTGGAAAAACCATAGCTTTGACTAAACGGACCTTTGTCTGCAAAGTGATGTCTCTGCTTTTTAATACAGTGTGTAGGTCTGTCAGAGGTGGGCTCTCAGATGAAGAGTCCCTCCCTGAGTCTTTGTGGTCCCTTGGGTGGCATTCCTGCTGGGAAGAAATCCCTGGTTACACTTTCTCCTTTTCTCTAAAACTGAGCAGTTAATTGCTCCTTCTGAGTCCCGTCTCACCTTTTAAGAAGCAACCCCAGCTTAACTTTATGAGAAACCACTGCCTCCTCCCTAATGACTTGTGAGGTCAAGTTGCTGTCCTTCTCAAGTCTATGCTTTGGTTTTATGTTCCCTGATCCATGACATGTGATCTTCTCCACGACTTGACTCTGCCCACGACTGTTTGGTTTTCCTTCTGTGCCCTCCTCCCCTGGTACTGAATAGTAGTCATTTAGTCGCTAAGTCGTGTCCAGCTCTTGAGACCCCATGGACTGTAGCCTACCAGGCTCCTCTGTCATGGGATTCTCCAGGCAAGAATACTGGAGTGGCTTGCCATTTCCTTCTCCAGGGGATCTTCCTGACCCAGGAATCAAACCTGGGTCTCCTGCATTGAAGGCAGATTCTTTACCACCCGAGCTATGAGGGAAGCCCGTGGTGCCTGAAGGTGCCCCAGGCCTGGAGCCTGGGATTAGGAACAGGTTTGGATGAGACTTTAGCAACAAGAAGTTCTCCTTTTCTCTGTTCTCATATCCATCCATCCACCCTTCTTACCTGTTGTCAGAACTTTCTCGTCTACAAAACAAGTTAGAGTTGACTTATTTGTTAACTTTGTTGGTCACTCAATGAGATCAATTATTTTGGTTATATAGAACCAGCTAACACATTAGCATGTAGTCCTAATTAAAAAAGTATTGAATGGGATCTGTCTCTATCTTTAGTTCCATTTTTGATGTGTCATTCATTCTTTAAAATTTTTTTTTTTCAATTTATTTTTTGGCTGTGCTGCATGGCTTGTGGGATCTTAGGCCCCTGACCAGGGATGGAACCTGGGCTCTCAGCTGTGAAAGTGCCCACTGGACTGCCAGGGAATTCCCCATTCATCCTTAATATATATTATCATGAAGAGCTACATGATAAAAATAAAAGTAGAAATTTTGTGATGTTTGAAGATCCAATGGATCCTTGGTAACTGCCCCATAGTCCCATTGTTACTGTAGGCACTCATGATTGATTTTTTTCTTCCCCCAAGGCCAGGAAAGACAAGAAGCTTACTCAGGTGTTGATTGGAACCATTAAATGGAGCATGAGGGAAAAGCACATTGCGACGATTATCATCTTTGCTAAATTGGATATAGAATCTTCTTATTTCATAAGGCCTTCAGCACTGATTTTTTTAAAAAAATTATTTTCTCTTTAGTTTATGGATAGTGCCTCAGGCATCCATTATATGATAGGTGCTTAATAAATAATAATAACAGTCATTATTATGGAGAAGAAATCTGCTGATCCTTTCACATGAGTGGAACCTTGAGACCTCTTTTCTATTATGTAGGAGTCTGTATTTGTTTTAACAACACATTATTGTGGTTTTTTTATTTCAATGCATCAGCATTCCATTTATCCGTATGCTTCAGGATTTATGGTTATTACTGTGTCTGTTTTTCTGTCTCCTCTGTATTCCCCAGCTTCAAATTCTTTTCTTTGCAAATTCCAAGAGTTCAGATAACAACATAAAATGCATAATAAATTTATGCCTCAGTAAATAATACAAGAAGTAAATGAAGCTCCGCATATGATTAAACTCATTTTGTCTGTATTTTTCTCACTTGAAAAAAATTTGATCAGTTTATTCTTTATCACTCTGGGAAATAATATAAAATGTGATTAGAGGCCTACATAATCTGGGCTGCATTCCCAGAACTGTTTTTATTTAGTGTTGCTGTATTTGGGTGATGAAATGCTTATGGCACAGCAACAGACTTTTTAAGTTACACTATATTCAGTAAAGATAGTGCATTTAAACCTCTTATTGTCCTTTTGGGGTGATTAGGACAGGGATTTTTAAAAAATTCTAAGCATTATACAAAGTATGCGTGCGTGCTAAGTTGATTCAGCTGTGTCCGACTCTATATGACCCCATAGACTGTAGTCCATAGGTTCCTCTGTCCATGGATTCTCCAGGCAAGAATACTGGAGTGGGTTGCCATGCCCTCTTCCAGGGGATCTTCCCAGCCCAGGGATCAAACTTGCATTTCTTATGTCTTCTGTGTTGTAAGGTGGGTTCTTTACCACTAGGACCACCTGGGAAGCCCCTATACAAAATCTATTGAATGAAAAATAATTTAATGATACATTTCTCACCATTTTATAAAATGAATATAATTTGATCTTTTCTTCACTACTCACAGTTGTGATGAACCTAAATTGTGGAGCATCGGACTGATGCTGAAGCTAAAGCTCTGATACGTTCTCCTGATATGAAGAGCTGACTCATTGGAAAAGACCCTGATGCTGGGAAAGATAGAGGCCAGGAAGAGAAGAGGGTAACAGAGGCTGAGATGGCTGGATGGCATCATCCACTCAGTGGGCAAGCACCAGGAGATAATGAAGGACAGGGAAGCCTGGCATGCTGCAGTCCATGAAGTCGAAAAGAGTGGGACACAATGGAGTGACTAAACGACAAAGCAATGTCTTCAAGAGTTTCAGAATGTTCTCAGGTTTATTTCTGGAACTTCTAATTCATTGGTTCTGTCTCTTTCTGCATTACCAAGCTGTTCATTTTTCTCTCTTTGCTGCTGTTTCTCATATTCCCTGCTCTTCCACCCTATAGTCATAATGTAAACTTTGAGATGGAAAAATAGATAATCAGTATTGTTGGTATTGGAGAAGACTCTTGAAAGTCCCTTGGACTGCAAAGAGATCCAACCAGTCCATTCTGAAGGAGATCAGCCCTGGGATTTCTTTGGAGGGAATGATACTAAAGCTGAAACTCCAGTACTTTGGCCACCTCATGTGAAGAGTTGACTCATTGGAAAAGACTCTGATGCTGGGAGGGATTGGGGGCAGGAGGAGAAGGGGCCGACAGAGGATGAGATGGCTGGATGGCATCACTGACTTGATGGACGTGAGTCTGAGTGAACTCCGGGAGTTGGTGATGGACAGGGAGGCCTGGCATGCTGCGATTCATAGGGTCGCAAAGAGTCGGACATGACTGAGTGACTGAACTGAACTGAACTGTTGGTATTCCCTGGAGAAGGAAATGGCAACCCACTCCGGTATTCCTGCCTGGGAAATCAGATAGACCGAGGAGCCTGGAGGGCCACAGTCCATGAGGTTGCAAAGAGTCGGACATGACTGAGTGACACAACACCAACTGTTGGTTTCATATATTAAATAGAGTCAGTACACTAGGATCAAGGCACTAGGCTCTGTGTCGGATCACAAATGTGTGGACCCAAACTCTGAAATCAGCCCTGAATATTCACTGGAAGGACTGATGCTGAAACTGAAGCTCCAATACTTTGGTCACTCTTCACCATGTGAAGAGTCAGCACATTGGAAAAGACCCTGGTGCTGGGAAAGAGTGAAGGCAGGAGGAGAAGGGGGCGACAGAGGATGAGATGGTTGGACAACTTAGATTGCATTACCGACTCAATGGATATGAATTCAAGGAGACTCCAGGAGACAGTGAAGGACAGGAAGCCTTGTGTGCTGCACTCCTTGGGGTCGCAAAGAGTTGGGCATGACTGAGTGACTGAACAGACAAACGGAACCTGCACAGAGAGTTGCTGCTGTGTCTTTCTCAGGACCGCAGTTTCCCCCGTGTAAAATGACAGAGTCAGGTTGTAAGAGCTCTGGTCTTAACACTTATGAGCCTTTATTCTTTGTACTTTATGACAGGTATGTTGTCTCCTTGGATGTCCTTTCTGTTTACCTCTGGGTTGTGCTCTTATTATCATCAAGGTGATCATCTGGACATTTCCCCTCAGAGGACATTAGCCTAGTAATTGCCTCGGCCTCAGCTGTGAATCTCAGCCACAACAGGCTGAGTGCATGCTCGGTCACTCAGTGTCCCCCTCTTTATGACCCCATGGACTGTAGCCCTCCAGGCTCCTCTGTCCATGGATTCTCCAGGCAAGTATACTGGAGTGGGTTGCCATTCCCTTCTCCAGGGGATCTTTCCGACTCAGGGATAAAACCTGTGTCTTACGTCTCTGCGTTGACAGGCAGATTATTTACCCACTGAGCCACCTGGGAAACCCCTTCCCAGCCCCCCACCTACTGTAAGTTGCTGCTGCTGCTGCTGCTAAGTTGCTTCAGTCGTGTCCGACTCTGTGTGACCCTATAGATGGCCTCCTACCAGGCTCCCCCGTCCCTGGGATTCTCCAGGCAAGAACACTGGAGTGGGTTGCCATTTCCTTCTCCAATGCATGAAAGTGAAAAGTGAAAGTGAAGTTGCTCAGTCGTGTCCGACTCTTAGCAACCCCATGGACTGCACACTACCAGGCTCCTCCATCCATGGGATTTTCCAGGCAAGAGCACTGGAGTGGGGTGCCATTGCCTACTCCGTATTGTAAGCTACCAGAACACAAATCTCCATCTCAGAGGATGCTTCCTACAGGAAACCCTGATCTGTGACGGAGCTACTGAATAAAGACTTGTGTGATTGACTGTATATGCTATACTGAAGAAAATTAGCAAAATAATACAGACAAAAACTGTAAGAACAGATGGTCGGATGGATAATGACTCCCAAAACACATCCATTTCCAGTTTCTGTAATCTATAAACATATTATCCTAAAACGTAGAAGAGACTTTGAAGTTGCAATTAAGCTAAGGACCTTGAGATTCAGAGATTATTTTGGATTGTCAGGTGGGTCCAATACAATCAAAAGATCATTATAAGAGGGAGACACAAAGCTGATTTTGGAGATGGAGGAAAGGACCTTGAACTAAGGAATGCAGGCGGTGCCTTTAAATTGGAAAAGTCAAGGAAACAGATTCTTCCTTAGAACCTCCAAAAAGAATTGCTGCTCTGCTGACTCATCGATTTCAGCCTTAGAAGGCTTCTTTTGCACTTCTGACTTCTAGAATTGTAAGGGAATAAATGTGAGTTGTTTTAAGCCACAGAGCTGTAGTTCTTTGTGACTGCAGTGGTGGCTGCGGGCTCTGTGTTATCGAAGAGCTGCTGTTCATCTCATGGTCTTTGACTGGTTCTCTGCCTCCTTGATACAAGTGCGCTGATTATGGGCTTCCAGAAAGGATGTCCTGGAGCCATTTTCCCAGACAGCTAACCCAAAACTGTGCTGTAGAGGACACCTGGGCCCAGTTCTCTTCTCCTCCATCCTGCCTATTATCCAGCGTGGACTTCCTTTGCAGGCCCTGGATCCTGGGACCCTAGCATTGGGGGACAGGGACCTCTATGGATTCTGCCCCCTTGCTGACATGGAGAACCAACATCTGCCTCTGTCTTCCCTGTACCCAAGCTTCCACCTGTGCCTGTGGGAGGCGGGCCTTCCTGGGGGTGGGTAATGCGGGGATGAGGGATGGTCAGGGTGCACCCCCTCAGATCCCTGCCTTTATTTTGATTTCCTCTGCAGGGTCCTGGGAGAAGACAATGGCACCCTATTCCAGCACTCTTGCCTGGAAAATCCCATGGATGGAGGAGCCTGGTAGGCTGCAGTCCATGGGGTCGCTAAGAGTTGGACACGACTGAGTGACTTTTCTTTCACTTTTCACTTTCATACATTGGAGAAGGAAATGGCAACCCACTCCAGTGTTCTTGCCTGGAGAAGAGCCTGCTGGGCTGCTGTCTATGGGGTTGCACAGAGTCGGACACGACTGATGCGACTTAGCAGCAGCAGCAGAGTCCTGAGTCTGCAGGCCGGTCTTCACTGCTGGTAATCTGGCCCTTCTTGCCCCCCTGCTCTTGGGGCCGCCGAGGTTCCCTGTGCTCCTCCCTGGCCTCTGTGACACCATTGACTGCAATCTGGGGATCTCCGTGGCTCTGGCCTCAGTCATGGCGCTCCAGCCTGAGCGCTTTCAACCTCAGCCTGTGTATTTTGCGTCTTTCAACACACATGCCAGAAGGGTGAGGAGGGAAAAGGACAATTTAAATGTAGTCTTGGAACAAGAAAAATCAGAGGGTGGACATTTTCTATGGTTTTTATTGGTGTGTTTTCCTTCCACTTTCTCCTAAGATAAACCTTATACCCCAAATGCTCTGTAAAGAAGCAAACTATGCCTCATTATAATCAATAGGAAACTGTTTGACGTGTGTGTGTGTGTGTGTGTGTGTGTGTGTGTGTGTGTGTGTGTGTGTGGGAGGGGGCTTGAGTGGGAGGTGGGGGGCACTCCCATTTTAGACTGCAGGAAACGCCACTGCAGTTTCCTCCTTTAGGGTGAGGCTACCAGAGTCTTTAGGATTGAGGATCTGTGTACAGGGAGTTCCCTGTTCTCCATTTATAGAATTTGTTCTTTCAAATGAAGGTGTTAATTATGGGCTTCCGAAAATTATGCTCTGGGCACTGCCCTATGAGGAAAAGCAGGACAGAAAAGTAACTAGATGAGTTTTCCTCTTGCTGGCACTTTAAGTGGGGGGCTCTGGGTGGTGCCAACCATGTCACCCCGCCTGAGGGTTCACGGCCCATTAACACAGCAGCTAAGACGGCTGTGCAAGGCGCTGCTACTGCTACTGCTGCTAAGTCGCTTCAGTCGTGTCCGACTCTGTGCGACCCCATAGACAGCAGCCCAGCAGGCTCCCCCGTCCCTGAGATTCTCCAGGCGAGAACACTGGAGAGGGTTGCCATTTCCTTCTCCAGTGCAGGAAAGTGAAAAGTCAAAGTGAAGTCGCTCAGTCGTGTCCGACTCTTAGTGACCCCATGGACCGCAGCCCACCAGGCTCCTCTGTCCATGGGATTTTCCAGGCAAGAGTACTGGAGTGGGGTGCCATTGCCTTCTCCTTAGCACAGCAGCTGAGACGGCCGTGCAAGGCACAGAATCAGCCAACTGTCTGTTCTGATCTGAAAAATTTGTCCAGGGAGGGTTGTATTGAAATTGGTTCTCTACCAGATTTGTTGGAAATGGTCAGGTGTTCAAATATCATCAGCCTTGTTTCACTTATTACTTTTTTGGTTACTATGAACTGGAGAGGAGGAGGGGATGACAGGAAAGAAAATGCAACTTCATGGAATGCATCAGAGCCAGCAGACCTGGATTCAAGACTCAGCTGCACCCTTTTATAAAAGATAAGATCTGGGCTGAATGCTCAGTTATTTTATCTGTAAAATGCAAGATAGTAATAGAACATCTACCTTTCAGGACTGTTGATGAGTTAAATAACATGATATAAAGTGCCTTATTTAGTGCCTGGTGCACGGTATTGGCAAAGTCTCAATAAAATGTTAGTGTCCTTTCTTCTTATTATATAGCCTGTAACCATGACTTCTAAAGATCCAAACTGCAGGCACCACCCAGTATGCTGTTGTTTTATGTGAAATAGTTCTATTTTTCTGTATTTTTAAATTTATTATTCTGTGATCTGGGCCTTGATGCTGGCAAAAGAATGGGTATTAGGTGTTCCAGGGATATGTGCGTATTTATTGAAATGAGTCATTGCTCAGCTTTGCCCTTTAAATTAGATTTTGGTCTCATGCTGTTGGCATCATCAAGGGCAAAAGGATTTCCCAGATTCCTTAGTAGCACTAGAATAGAGCTTAGAGATGTTACATCACATAGCTTCTCCACGTTATGGAAAGGGTCTTCCTCCATGTATGAAGGCTGGACCTTGAGGCTCATTGCCCAGTAGGAAAGAGGATATCATGTAGGAGTGGAAGGGTTAAGCCTGCCTCTCTGGCAGTAGAGTGTGGCATAAAGAAGGGGCAGAGTCATAGTGTAGAGGACTGGACTGTGCCTTGAGGTGCATGAGTGGTGCTTTAGAAATATCCAAATTGTTTTGGGGCATTCACAGGAGATGGGGCTAATGGCATACCTGTTTGGCTTATCCTCTAGGGATAGTCTCTGCCTGTTCTCTGCCTCTTCCACCATGACACAGGTTGATAGTACAGCAGCACTGGCAGTGGGGGGGGGGGGCGCTTGCTCAGTGAGCTAGAGGTTGGCCTGACCATGACAAAGCCTGGGGTGCAGAGGTTTCTGTGCTCTAGTGGTGAGAAGTGCAGGTGTGATGGGACCAGAGGCTGGGCCTTGGAGACTGGTGGTAACTGACTGGTCCTAGCCATGACTCTAGAGGGAAGCTTCATTGTGTTGAGGACAAAAAGTCACATGAGACCCTTGCTTTGGAAGCAGAGACCAAGGAGGACCAAGGAGGATCCAAGAGCCTTTTCTTCTTCCCTACCCAATGCCCATGAAGACATCCTCACACCTGCCGGCCCACCTTAGGGAAGAGGACAAGTTTCTGCCTGATGAGAAGGAGTCAACCAAATGACTGCTGTCCCGAGGGTCAAACTTTGCCCGGACTGTTTATTTAAACCAAGAGAGGATTATTCAAACCCAGAGAGACAGGAGAATGGTTAATTGGCACTTTACAATTTTTCTGCTACAAGGGAGAAAATAGATTAAGTGCATTTTCAAAGCACATTTGAGTGTAATGTGAATAAATTTGCAGACACACTAGTTATTAACGTATGGTATGCAAAACATTACTTCCATCTAACTTTAATTAAGAGCTATAGTAGATTTAATATGTTAGAAGGAGAATAGGGTGTCAGAGGATGAGGTGCTTGGATGGCACCACCTACTCAATGGACATGAACTTGGGCAAACTTTGGGAGGTGGTGAAGGGCAGGGAGGCCTGGTGTGGTGCAGTCCATGGGGTCGCAGAGTTGGACGTGACTGGATGACTGAACAACAACAATGGTAGATTTAATTCCCTTCAGTGGAATTTTGAGTTTCTCTTTGATTTTTATGCTACTGCTGTGATTTCTAAAGATAATTGTGTCCATGTGTCACAGGTTGCCTATGAATCTTTCAAGATTTCCTCATTGTCTTTGGTTTTCTGCAGTTTGAATACGATATGCTTACATATAGGTATTTTGGTATTTACCAGGTTGGTGTTCTTTGAGCTTCCTGGGTCTGTGGCTTAGTGTCTGTCATTAGTTTTGCAAAGTTCTTAACTGTTATTATTTTGAATACTTCTGCTCCATTCTTTTTTTTTTTTTGTCCTTCTGGTATTTTTAATTTTCATATGTTAACCTTTTGAAATTGTCCCAAAGTTCTTCAATGTTCTGTTTTTTCTTTTTTTTTAAATGGCTTTTACTCTTTGCATTGGAGTTTGAGAAATTTCTTTTGACATTTCTTCAATCTCTCTGATTCCTTGGGCATGTTCAGTCTACTGAGGAGCTTATCAAAAAATTCATTTTTGTTATGGTGTTGATGATTTTTAATTTGTTTTTAATTTTGGATTTCCGTTTTGGAAATCCATTTCCAAAATGGAAATTTTGGAAAATTTCCATTTCCAAAGATGGAAATTCTTTGTTAGAGTTTCCATCTTTTTTGCCATGTTGTATACTTCTCCCATTAGAGACCTTAGCATATTATTAATAGTTATTTTAAATTCTTGGTGTGATAAGTCCAAAATCTCTGCTGTATCTGAGCCTGACTCTGATTCCTGCTTTATTTCTTCAGTATCTGTTTTTCTTGTGCTTTGGAATGTCTAGTAATTGTTGAAAATTGAACATGTTGTATGGGGTAATAGGCTTTTGGTGTAAGATTTTGTGTTGATCTAGCTAGAAGTTGGGCTGTGTTTAACATTTGCTGTAGTGTAAGTGTCATCTAGTTAAGGCTATGGTTTTTCCAGTGGTCATGTATGGATGTGAGAGTTGGACTATAAAGACAGCTGAGCACCGAAGGATTGATGCTTTTGAACTGTGGTGTTGGAGAAGACTCTTGAGAGTCCCTTGGACTGCAAGGAGATCCAGCCAGTCCATCCTAAAGGAGATCAGTCCTGGGTGTTCATTGGAAGGACTGATGTTGAAGCTGAAACTCCAATACTTTGGCCACCTGATGCGAAGGGCTGATTCATTTGAACAGACTCTGATGCTGGGAAAGATTGAGGGCAGGAAGAGAAGGGGATGACAGAGGATGAGATGGTTGGATGGCATCACTGACTCAACAGACATGGGTTTGGTTGGACTCTGGGAGTTGGTGATGGACAGGGAATCCTGGCATGCTGCAGTCCATGGGGTCACAAAGGGTCAGACATGACTGAGTGACTGAACTGAACTGAAAGTGCCAAAGGCTTTATTATATTTATATTTTAAAGGTGCATAATATTTTTAAAAATTGTTTTAAATTTTAAATAATAAGCAGCCTCAAATTCCTCCAGTATCCTTATTTTTGTGTCTCCTATGGACTTTGGATTTCCCTATGTACTGGTCTGAATCTTTGTGGCTCTTTCAGCTGTCATCCCCTCGTGTTCTCTGGGAGCCCAGTTGGTATGGTATAATGTGTCTAGGGGTGGGAGCATTCCCAGACCTTATGATTCAGTCTCAGTATTTTGGTGTGCCTATGTCTCTGGGCCTTCACAAATGTCTTTCCTGTGATGCACATTATTCACCCCCAGTTTTGAGGGGCTGGAGTGGGAGGAACACCCTTCCCCCAACTGGGATGAGGCTCTTTTCCCTTGGAGAGTTGGCCTTCATTGTGTGAACCCTTGTGTATGCTAAGTTGCTTCAGGGGTGTCTGACTCTTGGTGACCCCATGGACTGTAGCCCACCAGGCTCCTCTGTCCATGGGATTCTCCAGGCAAGAACACTGGAGTGTTTTGCATGCCCTCCTCGTATGGAACCCTTAGGGGTATTTTACAGTAATGACTTTCCTTTACTGCCCAACTACTGGACGGATCTTTCTCAGACCCACACGGTGAATCTGGTGGCACAGTGCACAAAAGCATGGAGACCCCCAACACTAGCCCCAGGGATTCCTCCCCCTTAACCCTGCTCCGCCCAGCCTCCAACAATTCCTTAAAATTGCCATTTAAGCCATGCAGTCAGTTTATGACTGCAGGGACTTTTGCTCCAGGTGAGCAGATCCTGACTGTGACACTGGATTAGCCTACTTTTCTAGACCTCAGTTCTCTGATGAGCCCAAGAGAAGGTGTTGATTTTCAGTTTGTTCAGGCTTTTCTTCTAAGAAAGAGAAAGACAGTGTCCAAGCCCTTTACATGTCAGGGCTGGAACTTGAACTCTGTTTGGGCCTAAAGTGTCTTCAGTTGTGGGCTGCTGGAGTCCGAGGCAGGTCTGAGACAAGTTAGCATGCTGTCTAGAGTAGCCTGCAATCAGCGTACACAGCTCAATCCACTTGATGGTTTTCAGCCTAGGTTACTAACCTTAAGGACAAGGAAGGACTGGGAAGCTGGCATGCTGCAGTCCATGTGGTCGCAAGGAGTCAGAAATGACTGATTGAACTAATCACTTACGAAGCTTTTAAGATCCGTTGCTGCCCAGTCTGACTCCTGAAGATTCTCAGCAAGTGGATCTCATGTAAGACTGAGGCATCTGTGTTTTTAAATAAACTCCCCAGGTGATTCTGTTAGGTCCACTGTAGACGACTCAGGATGATGGCTGTAAGTCCAATACATCTCATGGAGAAATAGGAGAGACTTTGGCCTCTTTCTCCTTGTTCAATCCCCCACCATCCTCAAGTAGATTGCCTCACGCTGTCTGGGAACAACGTTGGAGAACCAAGGTGGTCCATTACAGAACTTACAAATGAAATAAAGATAGTTGTGTAATTGTCAGGGCCCAGTAAGGAAAACAGAGAAACAGAAATCACAGTAGATACTTCAGTAGGGATATTTTAATATGAGGTTAAACAAATGTAGGATTGAAGGGAATGAAAGAGCAAAACACAAATTCTGAAGTAGCACAGAGACACCAACTGGCAGAACCTCAGGTTACCAGATCGAGGGGCTCAGAAGTGGAGCCCTGTAGAGCTGGGGCGCAGACCTTTGAGGGAGTGGCGCAGCTGGCTGCTGATGGACGTTCAGGAGGGTGCAAAAGGGCTATCATGGTACTGAGACCCAGACCTCCAAAAGGGATGGTGTGCTGCTGATTCTGGGAATGTCAGAAAAGCTTGAGGTTGGAACCAGTTTCAGCTGCCAGGGTGAAGTGCCAGGGCGAAGTGCCAGGGCGAAGTGCCAGGGCCTGGGCATGATTGATGGGAGCAGTGAAGGAGCCAGTCCTTTATTCTGCCTCCAACCCTGCAGTCTCCCTCCTTCGCCACCCTATTGGCAGAGACTAACAGGAGCAGCAGCCAAAGGAGGAATGGTAGACCCAGCGTCCCAGGGCAGAGAACAGAAGCTGAATGGCAATAGTTTAATAACCAGCATTCAGAGAGTTAAAACGATTAATCCAGCACATAGTGACTGAGACAGAGAGCCACAAAGTCACCTTAAAGAAACTATCTCTAAGTACAGTCAGACTGGACCGGAAGTTGATTTGGATGTGTTTACTTACCATGGGCTCCAAAATCACTGTGGACGGTGATTGCAGTCATGAAATTAAAAGACACTTATTCTTTGGAAGAAAAGCTATGAAAAACCCAGACAGCATATTAAAAAGCAGAGACATCACTTGCCGACAAAGGTCTGTCTAGTCAAAGCTATGGTTTTTCCAGTAGTCATGTATGGATGTGAGAGTTGGACTGTAAAGAAGCCTGAGTGCCGAAGAATTTATGCCTTCCAACTGTGGTCTTCTGGAGAAGACTCTTGAGAGTCCCTTGGACTGTAAGGAGATCAAACCAGTCAATCCTTAAGGAAATCAACCCTGAATATTCATTGGAAGGAGTGATGCTGAAGCTGAAGGTCCAATACTTTGGCCACCTGATGTGAAGAGTTTACACTTTGGAAAAGACCCTGATGCTGGGAAAGATTGAATGCAGGAGGAGAAGGGGACGATAGAGGATGAGATGACTCAATTGATATGAGTTTGAGCAAACTCTGGAAGATAGTGAAGGACAGGGAAGCTTGGTGTGCTGCAGTCCATGGGGGTCACAAAGATTTGGACACAATTTAGCAACTGAACAATAACAACTTCTCTTAAGGGGAGCCAGTCTGTTCACAGGTTCAGAGAAAGGCATCGCTTATGACGGCAGTTGATGGCTGGTCCCATTTGACATCATTATAACTTTATTTGGTTGCAAGCAACAGAAATCTACTCAAACAAGAAGGAGGAATTTCCTGTAAAGGTAAGACAGTACCTGAGGGCCGATGTGTAGAGCAGGGAGGGACTCAGTCCCCAGGGTGATGAGCTTGTGGACTGGGCAACAGGAGTTTGGGGTGATGGCGTCAGAAGCATTCCCAGGGTGATGAGCTTGTGGACTGAGCAACAGGAGTTTGGGGTGATGGCATCAGCAGTGTTCCCAGGGTGATGAGCTTGTGGACTGGGCAACAGGAGTGTGGGGTGATGGCGTCAGCAGCATTCCCAGGGTGATGAGCTTGTGGACTGGGCAACAGGAGTGTGGGGTGATGGCGTCAGCAGCATTCCCAGGGTGATGAGCTTGTGGACTGAGCAACAGGAGTGTGGGGTGATGGCGTCAGGAGTGTTCACGGGTGATGAGCTTGTGGACTGGGCAACAGGAGTTTGGGGTGATGGCTTCAGCAGGGTTCTTCTCATCATAGGAGAGAGTGCCCCATCACTTTAGCTGAGCTACACTCTCCATTCTGGCTCAGGTCTTGGTTCTGATTTCATGTACATCAAGGCTATTTCTGATTATTATTTGATTTTGTATTCTGAATTTTCTCCTGCTCATACCCAAGAAAACAGTCTAGTCATGCCAAAGCCATTAACCAACAGACATTAGGTTTATACCTCAGTCTCTGTTAATTTGACTATGGTGAGTCTGCCGTGGGTGACAAATCTTGGTGGGCTGACAAGACCAGACTCTGAGCCTTTAAGACCGAAGGATATGAGTCAGCTTGCTGGTGACCTCTTAGAGAGATATGCCTTCCGTTTTCTCCTGGAAATGTTCCAAATGCACAGCATATCTTTCCTATAAGCAAAAGGATTTTGTCAATTTAATTATGTAAATATATGAAGGAGGAAGTTCTTAAATATTTCTTTTGTTATCCTGGCAAGCCTAATTTCTCCCTTTTTCCTTTCTGTCTTTTTTTTTTTTTTTTTAATGTCTCTAATCCTATGTTTTGTTTTAGTCATACTTGGTGTCTTAAGACAAGAGAAATACAGCACTATTTTTAATAGCCAGGACAGAGAAGCAACCTAGATGTCCATTGACAGATGAATGGATGAAGAAGTTGTGGTAATATATACACAATGGAATATTACCCAGCCATATAAAGGAATGAATTTGAGTCAGTTGAAGTAATGTGGATGAACCTAGAGCCTGCTATGCAGAGCAAAGTAAGTCAGAGAAAAATATCATATACTAACGCATATACATGGAGTCTAGAAAAATGGTCCTGATGAACCTATTTGCAAGGTGGGAATAGAGACGCAGACAGAGAAAAGACTTGTGAACAGGGGGAGGGAGAGGGTGGGACAAATTGAGAGAGTAGCCCTGATGTGTTTACACTGCTGCTGCTGCTAAGTCACTTCAGTCGTGTCCGACTCTGTGCGATCCCATAGACAGCAGCCCACTAGGCTCCGTCCCTGGGATTCTCCAGGCAAGAATACTGGAGTGGGTTGCCATTTCCTTCTCCAATACCATCTGTAAAATTGATGGCCAGGGGAAGCCTGCTGTACAGCACAGAAGCTCAGCTCGGTGCTCTGTGATGACTTGGAGAAGGGTGGAATGGGAGGGAGGCTCACGAGGGAGGGGATATATGCATACTCACAGCTGATTCACACTGATATACAGTGGAAACCAGCACAACACTGTAAAGCAATTATAGTCCAATTAAAAAATAAAAAAACAATTACGCAATATCCTGTAAACTGCCTAGGCTACCCTGGGCTCCTTCCCAGTTAAATGAGGATAGTATTGTTAACTGTGGTCCCTTCAAACAAAAGTGCTTATAAAGCATGCTGCTGCTGCCAACTGTATCACGAACAGTCCTGGAGCCAGAAGGATGCCTACTTGGGCCACAGGTTTGGTCCTGATGTTTTTCAGAGGATGAGTGAGAGTCCCAGTCGCAGCCATCATGCATTCTTGGACCAACATGTGCCGTCTTTGCCCTTGACTGCAATGCCACAGTGCCCCAGTTTGGGCAGGATGTGGCTCTCACCCTGGCAGTCTCCAGTTTTATTCATCCCTCACTGTTAAAATCACACCATGCACAGTGGACTCCCATCAAATGAACATCTAACTTACTCAGATTCAACTCTACTAACTCCTTCTGGGTGGAAAATGATCATTTCATTGGCATTATTAGGAAAGGAAGACTCACCCTTGGAGGAATACAGAGGATACAGCTGCTTTCACAGTTGATCAGTGTGTTTGATTTTTAGCAAAGACAATAATCCCCTGGGTAGTATGTACCATATTAGTATAATAAGAGGCAGTAAAGCAAGGGATTTGGGCGAGGGCTCTGGAGCCAGACTTCAGGGTTAGAATCCTGGGTCCACCACTTGGGGTCTCTGTGACCTTGGGTGAGCGTAGCTGAATTGCTCTGGGCCTCAATTTCCCGCAGCTCTACAATGAAACTCATAATCATACCTACTTCTTATGGACAGAATGAAATACTGCTGGCACACGGCTCTCACCGGGTGCTAGTTATTATCACAATTATCCTTACTCAACTCAGAGCTATGTAAGGGATTTTCAAGGGCAACTGTGACTCTACATGATTTTCCCATTACTTGCTGATTTTATAAATTTCATGGGGCTAACCTACAGAAAGCAAGGTTCCTCTGCCAGGCATATCTCCCAAGCTAAGTCCTCCAAGGGGGGTTGAGAATTATAATCTTCCAGCTTGGTAGGAAGGAAGCCCACACCCCTGCCCAGGCCCCCTGCCCTCCTTGTTGCTGAGCTGACCTTGATAGAAACTTTCAGCCAAGTGTTTCTGCAGAGCAATCCATAAAGCATGACCTAGAGCTACATTAAGCCTACAAAAATCAACTTCCAATAGTGAGAAACAGTGTTATGTGATAAAGTAGTGATTACATTTTCTAATGATTGCTCAAAGTATTTTGTAATCTGTAGGGAATATATTTCACAGCTCCTGGGAGCCCTCCCAGCTACCCTATTTGTCATTCTAAGCTCTGAGTGGAGCACAGAATATGAGGAGAGCAATCTTGGCATACATTATCCTCTGGGGAACTCTGGATGCAACACTCATGCAATTAACCTGTGCTTAGCCAGGCTGCTCATGATGCTGCTGTTTTGTCCTGGCAACAAACGTGAAACTTTGTGTGAACTGCACATTGGACTCCCTAACCCCAAATCATGTTTATTATTATTTTTTTTAAATAAGATCAATTTTTTCAGACTCCGAGTGAAGTGCTGTGTATGTGCGTGCTCAGTCACTCAGTCATGTCTGACTCTTTGTGACATTATGGACTGTAGCCCACCGGGCTCCTCTGTCCATGGGATTTTCCAGGCAAGAATACTGGAGTGGGTTGCCATTTCCTCCTCCAGGGGATCTTCCCCACCCAGGGATCGAACCTAAGTCTCCCTCTTCTCCTGCATTAGCAGGTAGATCCTTTACCACTGAGGCACCTGGGAAGCCTGGGTGAAGTGCTAGCATTTCCCGTTTTCTCATAAAGTTTTCTCTCTTACAAAGTTTAGAGCTATAGATTCTTGGCAAATCTTTGGAAGAGTTTGAACTAATGTGTTGTGGCTCCTGACAATATATTTATAAAAGCAGTGTCCTTATCAGAGATGCTTTAGCTCTTTTTCCCACTTCTTTGTCGAACCTGTCCAGGTTTCCAAGGCAAGCATTCCTGGCTAGAGCTTAGATCCCGGGCACAGGAGTTAACAGCTTTTCTGAAGAGAGAACATGTGGTCCTGAGGCAAATGCTCTGGGTCTGGATTCTAGCAGGGTGTGGAGGAGACAGAAGGAAGGAAGATAATAGAACAAGCAAGTGTGGGGCTAAGTAGGCTTCTGGACTGGTCGGTGTTGGGCTGGAGAATGGCTTTGCTGCTGGTGTCCGTACGGGGATGACCAGTTGCTGCTGAGAAAGACCTGCCCTGGAGTACATCAGCCTACTCTGTGCAAAGATGTAAAGGTCATTTTCTTGTTTGCAAATATGCATTGGTGCTCAAAGATTTCTATAATATTAAAAATATAAGCTAGGATGGCTATTCTAATAAAGGATGTAAAATATTAGGTTGGGAGGGATTGAAATAAATTTAAAAAGGTATATACACAGGACATGTGTATACAGGTATGTTTGTGTACAAATGTGTGTGTGTGTGCCCAGTGCCAAATGCGATGCTGCATGTGTGTGTGTTTCATCACAGGAGCACAGATTTGCAGCCTAGGGGATTATTTCCAGTGACTCGCAGCCTCGGGGGCAGCAGTGAAATGGAAAAGGTCATAGCAGCCTGCTCTCCCAGCGATGTTCCCTGCGTTGGAAAGGTCACGTCATGTTTCCCGGCAATTGACTCGGTGGGTTGGGACGCTGCACCATAAGTGCGGCCTGTTTCCACCCTGCCTGTGTTTCCTGGGGAACGTGCCTCCCAGTTGCTTTCATGCTGACCTCATTACCCAAGCCTGGCCCAAGCTTGGCAGAGCCGCACCGCAGCTACCACCCGCCCTGGGCTGCCTGGCCCCAAGTCCCAGCGCCTCTGTCCTGCAGGGGAGCGTGCTGGGTGTGGATGCCTCTCTCTTGGCTTAGGAAGGCTGAGCCTGCCCCCAGCTAAGACCAGCTGTGCTCAATGAACAAGGACCGCTGGAGTGTGGGGATGTGCTGGAGAATGGGGGTGGGTGGGGATGGAAGGAGGAGAGGACAAGGGATACTGAAGTCCCCTGTCTCAGATTCGTAACTGAACAGAGGGACCCAGGCAAGACCAACATCAAATTTCCAAATTTCCCAACTCCTCTTTGGATCAGTTCTGGAAGTTCATTTTGAACCACAAGGCAGTAATGTTTTTGAACCTACTGCCTCATATAACTCCTGACTGCAAAAGGTTCTCCTGGTCATTTTCAAAAGTATCACAGTTCTTGGAAGCAAGACTTATTTGGCAAAGAGGATTGTCTTGGGAAGGAGATTGATTGCCCAGAGATGGGAACACGTAGGTGAATTGGTTTTCCAGAGTTCTAGATGGGGCTTATTTATCCACGGCTCTGGTATGTTCCTAAGATAAGTAACTGAATTGTTGAAACTGTGAAACTGAGGACTTGTGTAAACTTTGGAAGACCCCTAGTGTATAAGTCCAGGGGTTTGTGTCAGTTAAATCTTGTGTATGTATGACTAATTTTAGACGTGATAAAATTGGGGCTTACATTAAAAAAAAAAAAGAGTTATAGTTCTTATGAAAACAAGTTATTCCAACCCTGGGAAATGGACCTTTCTTAAAATACTCAGTGAATTCAGAGCTTTATCTCCCCAGACTACTGAGGAACTTGAACATGAGTCAGTGGCCAAAGTGCTTCTATTGCGTGGATATGAGGAAGCCAAGTGGGTCGGAATGGGTCTGGGCTTGTGCTCATCAACCCTAGTCTCAGGCATGATCCCACTCCTTCTGTTGAGCCATGGACGAGTTATTGGAAATCCCAGAGCCTGCCAAATGCAGATCATGTTCCATACTCTTGTTACGATGATTAAATGAGATCTCATCCCAGGAGAACTTAATCAAGGCTAATTTAAGTCATTTAAAACCGTATTTCTGGGTTTTACTATAGAGCTAATTCATTCACTGGAGTCTGGCCAGCTATGTGCTTTAGTCAGAAGAAGGAAAACTAAAGTCTGACATGGAGGAAACAGAACATTCTGAAGCATGAAGGTCAATCAGGCGGTAGAATAATTTTGCTCGGGGAGCTGTCAAGACACCAGGACTAGAGATATTCAAGGGAAAATTGGATGTAATACTTAGGGAAATAGTATGGGAAGACTTTGTGCCCTTGTGTTCGATGTCTGAAGGAGATGACCCAGCAGCCAATCTATAAATAAAATGCTTTTTTTGTTGTTGCCTAAGATTTTGGTGCTTTGGGAATGATGGGATGTGTTGAGCACGTTGAAAAGTGATAATAAAAGCATTGCAGTAAAGTGAAAGCCTGATGCTTCTCTTCATCACAAAAGCTATATTTGAAATGTGGGACCCATTCTAAAATGCAAATCTGACCATGTTAATCACTTTTTGCATTAAAGTAGACAGCTTGCACTCTGTACAAATAAGTATAATGATTCAATACCTCAGAGCTTTATTTTTTGCTCCATAGTTTGACGCAGCTATACTGGCCTGGCAGGAAGTTTTCTTCCACACAGTGATTCAGGTCCACTTCCTTTTGTCTTCTGGTTCCATATGCCCTACACCCTTGTCGTCCTCGGCAACCACTGATAGGAGAAATGAGCCGCTTCTGAAAAGCCTTGACCAGATCAGACACCATCTTCCTTCTCCCATCACACTGCCAGCAAGGTGTGCCCAGAAACAGGGTCCACTGGCTACCTGGTAAGAGGAGGAGAGGACTCACATACTCTTTATTAAGATAAAGCAGTCTCACTGCTCTGAGACTGGCACCTTTACACCAGGCAGAGCAAACTCACAGTCTTCTTTGGGAAACAAACAAAAGCCACAGAGCATCTCCCTGTCCTTAGACCAATTGCCCGTTCTACCTGCCTGTTTAGAGAGCATTTCCAGGCAGAATCCCTGATCTAGAGGGACTGCGACATTGTCCTCTGAAAATGGTTCAGTCTTTGAGGTAACTTTTTCATGAAAATACCAGTGCGCCTTCAGAAGGCCTGGAGTGGATGGGGTTTATTGTAAGGCCAATGTCTCTAAGACTGATGGCCTGAAGACACACGTGGATGGAAAACCCTAGTTTCACACACAGGGAGCTGAGCTGTTTCCTCCAAAGGCACTGCTAATAAGGCCCTGTTTGATCTCCGTCCTCTGCCCCCTGAGACCATCCTGGCTCCCCAGCCTTCGAGGCGAGGCTGATTTGTATACACAAGGTAGCCAGTCCCTGAGGCCCAATTGCAGAGAAATGCTTGCAGGTGTCATATTTAGCCATTTCCTGGCAAAATCCCACAAATGAGCTATAATCCTCAAGACACAACCCTCTGGAACCGCTTCCAGGATTGTTTGCAGACCAAATAATACTCATCTGTAGCCTGTTTAATTACCCACACTGTGTATTTAACTGCCCTAGACTTGCCGTTATGAGTCTTACAGTGAATCGGATGTGAGGGGGCTTAAGAGCAGGAAGGGCTCCTGCCACCACGTGGAGCCCCGCGAAGTCTGAGCGGAGGCAGGTCTGCCCATGTTGGATGGGCGCAAGGTTGCAGCTCCCTGCTCTGTTCCTTGCCTGAGAAGAACAGTCAACATGTCACAAAGTGACCAGAGATGTGGGTTGTTGAGCAGAGTGTTGCAGCGGTCTAAGCAGGCTCCGCTGAGTCCCACGAGGGGAAGTGAAGGCACTAGCTTACCTGAGGGGGAAATCTCCCTTGAATATTTCATTTTCCTCCTCCAGGTAGTCCATGTACATCCAAGCTAATATCCCAACCAAACATTTTCCCTTTTAGGAGAAACTCAAATTTCATGTTAGTGTCTACATGATGTTTCTTTGGGCTGCTGCTAAGTTGCTGCTAAGTCGCTTCAGTCGTGTCTGACTTTGTGCGACCCCATAGACGGCAGCCCACCAGGCTCCCCCATCCCTGGGATTCTCCAGGCAAGAACACTGGAGTGGGTTGCCATTGTCCCAAATGGCTGCACTTGTCCCAAATGGCATAGATTGGGCCTTCTCTCCCCCAGCAGCAGGTTGCTGGGGAGCTGCCATGAATTTTACACCTCAAGAGACGTGTCTTCTGGGGACGCTCTCACATGGTGAGTCTCCTAGGTGTTTAGAGGGTGCAGTCATTGGATAAGCAATGGCTCAGGGTGTCTGGACGTATTTCCATCACATCTTATTTGTCCATGAGCAGGCATCGCTGCCCTCTCTGCTCTGAGGAGCACAGTCCTCATGTGATTGTGGACCCCATTAACCTGCTTGGGCTGGGGTTTGCACAAAGACCGTTCTGAGACAAATGCAAACTTATCTGTATGGTTAGATGAGAAAGTCTGGTGAAAAGGTATTTATATGAAATGCAATGCATTCCTCTTTGGCAATATTGGAAATGAACAAATTGCAATATGATGGAGAAACAGCAATTTTTTCTCCTGTATTTCCAAAGTGTAGAGCTACACATGTTAGAGAGAGAGAGGTTAACCTGGTCATTTGGGCAAAGCTTTATTTGTTTTATTTATTTGAAATAAACCTGTATTGTTTCCTTTCCTGATTATTGTAAATAATTCTTCAATGAACATCTTCCTACAAATAACTTTTCTTCTTCTAAACTATTTCCTCAAAATATATTTTACACATTAGAATAATTGAATAAAGAGTATCCCTTTTTTTGACATTTAAAGTGTATTGTCAACTTACTTTTCAGGAGAATTATTCTAACTTACAGCAAATAATGAGCTTAACAGTTTCACTACAATTTTATCAGTTTTGGATTTTGCCTCATTCTTTTGTTCATGTACTAGGTCTGAAATGACACTCATTATTATTTCAATTTGCTTTTTCTTTTATTTATAGCAATGATATTTTCCCATGTGCTTGCTTACTCTTTGTGGGGTTTTTTGGTGAATATTCAAATATCGTGACTTTTTGCTGATTTGGCTATACAGTATTCTTTTCCATTTGAATGAGCCCTTTATAAAACATGAGCATTATCCTTTTAAACAAAGTGAAGCCTGGCAGTGATAATTATGTTCATATCTATAAAATGTGCATAATAATCCATTCCCTGAGCTATTGCATCAAATTGCTGTGATAATGCATTGGAAAGTATTTTGAAAAATCTCAAGCATTATATACAGGCAAGGTGACCTTAACATAAAATTTAAATGTAAAAATTTATAGTTAGAGAAAAGTGTGAGTATAAGTATAAATCTATCTATATATAGATAGATGGCTGGATGGCATCACTGACTCGATGGATGCGAGTCTGAGTGACCTCCGAGAGCTGGTGATGGATAGGGAGGCCTGGCGTGCTGCAGTTCGTGGGGTCGCAAAGAGTCGGACACGACTGAGCGACTGATCTGATCTGATGTAGATATACCTTGGAAATAAAAGTTTTAATAGGAGTTCACATGGAAAACATCTGGGTATTTTTAACTGATTACAAACTCAATGAAAGACAGTGGTGGGACCCGTGATCAGAGGACAATATAAGACACAATTTGCTCCTGAATGCACATTTTTTTTCTACCAAAGTTATCCATTAGAAAAAAGCCTTATATTCAGGTTCTAACAAAGTCTCTTATATTATAAGGAAATATATTAGAAAGATATATAAAATACCTTAGTCAATAGTAGTTTTGATACTTTCAGAAGCTCCTGAGTAGAATCAGTTAAAAAAGGAGGCAAAGAAGTTTAACATCAATTTAATGATTATTCCCAAGTATGCTGCTGCTGCTAAGTCGCTTCAGTCGTGTCTGACTCTGTGCGACCCCATAGACGGCAGCCCATCAGGCTCCCCCGTCCCTGGGATTCTCCAGGCAAGAACACTGGAGTGGGTTGCCATTTTCTTCTCCAATGCATGAAAGTGAAAAGTGAAAGTGAAGTCGCTCAGTCCTGTCTGACCCTGAGCAACCAACACTGACTAAAAGGAGCTAAATGCAAAAAAAGTGCTTAAGCAAAATTCTGAAACAAGTAGCTCTGATCAACTCTGTTAGAATTCAGGATGGTGGTTATCTTCTGAAAGAGGGAAAGAGGAACGCTGCTGGGGTGCTGGCCATGTGATGGATGCGCGGGTTCATTCATTTTGTCCAAAACCAATGAGCCAACATGAATCTGTGCGTTTTTCTGTATATGTGTGTTGTATGTCAGTGAAATATTTTAATAGAACTTAATTTTGAACAACTTAGAACTGAAGATGGTGTGCTTTGAAAAACTCTTTTATATGATTCCAACAGAAGTAATTATTTGTTAGAAATACTTGTAGAAGTGCCAGGGTCCAGCCCCAGTGGATCCAGGGATTTTGAAGGGGAGACGGCATAGTTGATCAGGAAACAACAGCTTATTAAAATATTAATTAAAGATACAAAGAGTGGTGAAAATGAAGATAGTTCAGTGAGGAAATTCAGTGAAGAAAAGCGGATGAAATAAGGATAGCTCAGTGAGAACATTTTGTGGAGAGAGGAGGCTGAATAATTCAGCCAGAAGGTAAGAGAAAGAACAGCATGGGGAGACCAAGCTTCGGTGAACAAGGCCCCACACTTTATTTTTCAAAGTAGTTTTTATACCTTAAGTTATGCATAGAGGATAATGGGAGAAGGTGTGGAGTCACGCAGGGACAGCAGTCCCTGAGCCAGGCTTTCAAACTTATCATACGCAAAAGTTTAGGTGAGTTACATCATCTTCTGGCCTGGAGCCCTGTCAACATTTTAAGAAACTTACTTTTCTCTAAAGGTGATTATTCTAAAGTCAGGCGCCACCCTCCAAAAGCATTGGAGTTGCATTTCTATAGGGCAAAGGTGTGGTGGGTTGTAACAGGAAAAAGAATTAACTCAAGGGTCCAAGGTTACAAACATTAAAGCTACGACTTACATTTCTATAAACCAATTATATCAATCAATACACTGCCAAGGACACAGTAGGTAAGGGATATGGAGACTTAGCAGCAAACATTGGCCCAACAAGTGAAAAACCCTTCACCAATACAATTTCTAATCAATCTTTTAACTGCTCAAAGGAATCTGTATTTAGACAGTTTAGAACATCTCATGCCTCTCAGTTGGGAGGCTCTAAACAATCACATGTGGCCGGAAAAGCCTATTCAGGCAGGCTAGAAGATTTCCAAAGGAGTTTGTAGGCTGAAACACTGTCACACTCAGGAATTATTAACTGGAGCTGTAAGTTAACTCTTTTTTCAGAGAGAGGTAGTGGGGGACAGCCCCCTGTAAAGTCAGAGGTGTAGGTGAGAACACAAAGCAGAAAGTAGGCAGACTCTGGTTTTTGGGGGTAGATGCTTGAGAATTTCCAGGGGGCTCCTGAGGCTTGATCCCCGCCTTGCGTGCTCCTTCCTCATGATCTTTGTCATGGGTGGAGTGCTGATCCAAGCCGGCTCCCGACATAGAAGGGATTTCCTTGAGTGGACTAGCTCTTCCTTTAAGATTTTTCTCAACCTCACGAGCTCATGACTTCATGGCACCTTTCTTGGCTGTCTTTCCCTGGTCAGTGCAGTGCCTGCAATATTTGGGATGTGGAGAGTTACTCTGTGAAGTTTTCCACTCCACAGAGTCAAGCTATTATGGCACCAATCCTAAACTAGGAGATCTGGTTTCATTCTTCACAGAGGTCATATGAACAAAAATTAACTGTTTTTCTCTTTGTTAATTTTTCTAGGTCAAAATTCTGAAGCATCAATGTACTTTGCTTGGCTTGTGCTGTGCTTAGTCACTCAGTCATGTCTGACCCTATGACCCCATAGACTGCAGCCCACCAGGCTCCTCTGTCCATGGGGATTCTGCAGGCAAGAATATTGGAGTGGTTGCCATGCCCTCCTCCAGGGGATCTTCTCAACCCAGGGATTGAACCCAGGTCTCCTGCATTTCAGGCAGATTCTTTACCATCTGAGCCACCAGGGAAGACCAAAAATACTGGAGTGGGTAGCCTATCCCTTCTCTGGGGGATCTTCCTGATCTAAGAATCAAACTGGGTCTCCTGCATTGCAGGCAGATTCTTTACCAGCAGAGTTTACAAAAAAGAAAAGACTTTTTTGGCACCATTTAAAAATCAGAAGTTTTTACAGACAACTCCAGGTTTTGGGGGATTTTCTTGAAAAGTCTGTAAGCAGGTAATGCTGGACACATTTCCTACAGGCTTCAATACGTGCATGTGGTCTTTCCTCCCCAAAGATGGGGCTTTCCTGGGTTCACCAAGCCCCCATTCACTCGTTAACATCATGTGCCCAACCCCTATATCTTCTGAGTTTGCAATCTTTATTATAAGAAGATAAATGAAAAAAAAATTTACACATAGTTTCAATTGCCTGTAAAGAGCAGTTAAGTTTATAGGGATCAGTGCACAGCATTGAAAACACAATGTCTGATGCTTATCAGTCAAATTTACACTCTAAGGACAAACTGATCCTCCTTAAGAATTGTTGTAAGATCTGCTACCTTGCTTTTCAGTGTGAATTTCAAATGTTCTTTTTCTTGCCAACTTCATCTCTCTGTTCCTCAGTTTCCTCCCACGTAAAACACAACATAAAATAACAGTAACTACCTCATGGCATAATTTTCATGGTTTAGATGGAGACATGCTGCCAAGCACTATGCCAGTGCTTGGCATGGAGAAAACTTTCAGTAAATATTTATTTCGGGGAGGAGTATGATGAAGGTATAATGTAAACTTCAAGCTTCTAAAGCATAGTCAATAAAATATACTGAGAAGAACTATGACACTGAATTGACAAGCATCCAATAATTTGATGAGTTGGCAAACTCACCTCATTGTCATGCCCACTTTCCAGCGCTCTCTCTCTGACCCAGTGGTTGCCAGTGTCACCTCCCTTAGGCTGGGAGTGCTCACTCCGTGGGACTGGGGTCTCTTAACAAATAGTAGTCATTTCCCCCATGTTCTTCTCTAGGACAAATCTGGAGGGAGGCATTCCAAAAAACAGAGCCAAAACCCAAACAAATGAACCCACAAACAAAATAGACAAAATAGATAGATAGGCAATTCCTTTTGGCATAATAGATGGCAAAAGTCTCTTAGGTACTACCTGGAGTTAGCCAAACCCAAGGTGGAGGGCTCAGTCCTCTGAGACTGCCAAGCCTGCCCGAGACTTTTGATGCCAGCTCTGCGAGCCAGTGTCCGCAGGCCCACCTTCACATGAAACCATTTAGTTATAAGCTTGGGGGTCTTTGAGGACTTTCTCTGACTTGGTAATTTGCTAAAATAGCTTACAAAACTCAGGAAAGCACTATACTTGCAATTAAAGTTTTACTGTAACAAAAGGATGCCAATCAGAACCCACCAAAGGAAGACACACACAGGGCGGAAGCTGAGACCAGGAACACCTGACTTGCAAATCTTGTGTCCTCAGCGACGGGCGACCTACTCCTGTGGCAGGCGTGTGACAGTATGCGTGGAGTATGGCCAGCCCGGGAAGCTCACCAAGTTTCAGAGCCCCCAGTATTTGCTGGGGTTTCATTACGCAGGCATGATTCGTGGAACCGTCAACCTTGTGATTGAGGGGGCCTCAACCTATAGGCCCCCTCCCCTCCCTGAAAGGCCTGTTCCTATCTGGTGGCTCAAAGCCCCAGCCCTCTAATCGCAAGCCTGGTCTTTCTCACAGCCAGTCCCCATCCTGAGTTACCTTCTTAGCACAAACTATCCAGGGACCTACCATGAATAACAAATACGTGGCTGTCACTCAGGAGAGTCTCAGTTTTAGAGGTTCCCTCTCAGCTGAGATGGAGCTGAAGTGGAGCTGGGACAGAGGCTTTACCCAAAATTCTCTTTGGGTAAAGTTCATTCTTCACCACACAGGTATGTGTCTGCAGCAGGCAGCCTCTAAGATGGGGCCCAATGATCCCCACTTCCTGGTGTTCATACCTTTGTAATTCCCTTCCTTTGAGAGTGGGCTGGACCCAGAGACTCACTTCTAGCAAATAGAGTTCTGGAAAGTGATGGATGTCACTTCTGGGATTCGTTACAGAAAGACTCTGGTGTCCCTCCTGCGGCCCGCCTTCTGGAGTTGAAGTCAGCTGCCATGCTGTGGGCTGCCCTATGGGGAGGCCCATGGCGAGGAAGTGAGGAAGACCTTTCACCAAGAGCCAGCAGGGAACTGAGGCTTTAATCCACCCAACAGCCTGTGAGGAACTGAGTCTTGGCAAGAACCATGTGAGCAAGCTTGAGAGTAGACCCCTCCCCAGCTGAGCCTTGAGATGAGACCCATATGACCTCTTGATCGGCATCTTGACTGAACCCTGTGAGAGACCCTGGATTCCTTGAGACACCCAGCTAAACCACATCTGACCCGCAGAAACCACGAGAGCATAACTGCCTGTTTAACGCTGCTAAGTGTTGGGATAGTTTTTCATGAATCAACAGGTAAAAATATCACATTAGCCTATCCTTTGCTCTTTTCTCTTGGAATTCTGCTTGACAATAGGTTATAGAAATATCTTTCAGATCAGCAGGTTGACAGATGGATTAGAGAGGCAATATTTAAGTTTAAGTATGACCTTTATGGCTGTTCAAATGCACTCTGACACACAGAATGAAGTTACTTTAAGACATTCTTACTTACCCCTTCCTTGCAACAAGTCAGTATAAAATTAATGCTACAGTTTGTAATTTTCTTAATTCTTTTAAGACAAAGCACACACATTAAACCAATGTTATTTAAAGGATAAGCTTCTCCTCAATTGGAGAAATTAATGGGATGTTTAAAAGGTTTATCTTCACTACACATCAGTAGTGTGTAAGTCACTCAGTCATGTCTGACTCTTTGTGACCCCATGGACTGTAGCCCACCAGACTTCTCTGTCCATGGAATTCTCCAGGGAAGAACACTGGAGTGGGTGGCCCTTCCCTCCTCCAGGGGATCTTCCCAACCCAGGGATGGAACCTGGGTTTTCTGCGTCGCAGGCAGATTCTTTACTGTCTGAGCCCCCAGAGAAGCCTGTTCTATTTTTCCCAAACTGAGTATAATCAAACTAACAGGGGATTGAGCTATTAAAATATTACTCTGGGAGAATATGTTTTTAAAACTATGAACATTCAACCCCAAAGCTATGCTTTTCCTGAGAGCTGTTGTTTGGAATTTGGATTTTCTTGGAGCTAAGCCCTCTGACAATTGTAAAGTCTACACCTGTGAATTTGCTCCCTAGGTGACACTTCCATTTAGTGACCAATTGTTTCTCTATGGATAAATTCAATTATAAATTACAATACAATTGACTTTTTCATAGCATCCGTCACTCTCCAAGTATCTTAAAGTCCTCTGTGGATTATAAAGTAATTACAGTGCTCCAAGGACAGCTTAATAACTGTGGACTTGAATACAGACTCTCCTCTCTATTCAAGAAGGACTCAGTCCCAGCTGGGAACATTAAGTTGGGTTTTATTGAGACTGAAGCCAGGCAGCTGGGTGATCCCTGGTACTGTTTTGAAAAGTATCCTGGGATCTTTAATTTCCACCTGGTTGGTCAGAGAGGTGAGAGAATGACCTCACTGGGAAGGACCTTGAGTTGCATTTGGGGTCTTGGGTCAGGCAACCTCCCACCTGGGAGGTGAGATGTGTAATATGGGTGAATAACACAGCCTCCTAATGATTTGTGCTCAGTCCCAACTGCATTCCCACGGTTGGTTCTCTCCCACGTGAGTTCAGATGAAGAAAAGCTTGAAAGTTTTCAGATAACTGCTTCCTAAGAATGTTTGGATTAGCCTCTATATGACTTATTTTGTTGTTGTGGCTTTGTGATACACTTTTTTTATTCTTTCTGGAATGCCATCCATATAATACACGTGATGACTACTCGAGCTTGTTTGGTTGGTTGCCGCCGTCTTCCTCTGGCACATCTCAGACGCAGCCTCTCCCTCTCTCTCCTTTGCTCCTTGTCATCTGTTGTCTTGGCACTGCTGGCTGATTTCATGATTACTGTGTCATTCCAGGATGCATAAGGGGCTTCCCTGGTGGCTCAGATGGTAAAGAATCTGCCTGCGATGCAAGAGATCTGGGTTGGATCTCTGGGCTGGGAAGATCTCCTGGAGAAGGAAATGGCTACCCACTCCAGTATCCTTGCCTGGAAAATCCCACAGGTAGAGGAGCCTGCTGGGCTGCAGTTGATGGGGTCGCAGAGTTGGGCGTGACTGAGTGACTAACACACACTTGCATAAGAACACATAAGACCCAGGTTAGCCTGTGTGTGCTTGTGTGTGTGTGTTCAGTTTCCAGCTTTTTGAGGACTCGTGACCAGTGAGAACAGAGAAGGCAATGGCACCCCACTCCAGTACTCTTGCGTGGCAAATCCAATGGATGGAGGAGCCTGGTGGGCTGCAGTCCATGGGGTCACTAGGAGTCGGACACGACTGAGCGACTTCTCTTTCACTTTTCACTTTCATGCATTGGAGAAGGAAATGGCAACCCACTCCAGTGTTCTTGCCTGGAGAATCCCAGGGACGGGGGAGTCTGGTGGGCTGCCGTCTATGCGGTCGCACAGAGTCGGACACAACTGATGCGACTTAGCAGCAGCAACAGACCAGTGAGAATTGGTTTACAGGTAATCAGCACAACAAGTTCTTCAAACTACCTATGGGGTTGCCTCCAAAGCAACTCAAATGGAGTTTGGCAGCTAAATTACATGCTGTGCAGTGTGTGGTAACCATAAGTCCATGTCCATGAAGCTGAATAGTTTCTGAATCCGCAGAGAAGTATGTGCACTCTGGAAACAGTTGTTATCTTCCTCCCTCTCCTCACTTTGTAAATGTTGGGAATGTGATGAAGAGGATGCTACTTCATCAGTATCGAAAATGTGAGGTAAATTCACGTCCCTGCCTGGCCCCGCGTGCTCAGTCCTGGGCAGTGAGAACCATCCCGTTCTCCCCGGAATTGGTTCCAGGCACTGAATGTGCTTCTTCTGAAGCTAAGTACTTGGGTTTGCTTCCACGCCTTTGACCATAACTTGTAGCACCAGCAAGTTTCTAAAGCACACTGCTCTGCATCTTTCACAACTCATGAAATTACAGGATTATATCTTGAATTTATAGGATTTCTTTTTCACCTGGGGTGAGAATCTATCTTGTTGTAGTACTGTTTTTCTGAAATCCCATTCATCTCTTTTCATGAATCCCATTTTTCTTGCTATAGTTTTTTTTAAAAAAATCACCAAAGCTTTCTACATAGATGTGAAACTTTTTGTTGTGATTTCCTTGGTGTTCAGTAGGACTGGAAAGCTTTAATCCTTGTGTCCTGAATGCCTCTCTCATTGCCCAGAAACAAGCAGACATTCTACAGTTATTAAGAAGTAGAAAGTCGAAGAGTGGTCACTAGGGCAGGGAGGTGGGCAGGAGTGTGGAGGTGCTAATCAAAGGGTACAAAGCTGAATTTATAGGCTGGGTAAGTCTAAGATCTAAGGCACAGCATGAAGATTATACTTAATAATATTATTTTAAATACTGGAAATTTGCTAAGAGTATATTTCAAGTGCTTCTGCAACCCTCCCCCCGCCACCAAAAAAAACAAAAAAAATGAGGGCCTTCCCTGGTTGGTGGTCCAGTGGCTAAGACTCCGAGCTCCCAATGCAGGGGCCTCAGGTTTGATCCCTGAAACTAAGAGTTCAAATCCTGCCACTAAAGATCCTACATGACGTGACTAAGACCTGGTGTGACCAACATAAATGCATAAATAAATAAAAATAAATATAAAAAAAAAGAAACCTGGAGAAGGAAACAGCAACCCACTCCACTATTGTTGCCTGGAAAAACCCATGGACACAGGAGCCTGGTGGGTCACAAAAGTGTTGGATATGACAGAGAGAGTAAATAGCTACTGAAAAATGGCAGAAAGTATGGAACACAATGGTGAGTACTCTGTTCAATAAAAGTTTGGGTGAAAATGAAAAAAAAAAATAAAGAAACAAGGGCAACTATGTGAGGAGATGACGATGTTTATTAGCCTGATGGTAATAATCATTTCACTATATTGTATACTGTGTGTGTGTGTGTGTGTGTGTGTTAAATCGTTTCAGTTGTGTCCAACTCTTGGCGACCCCATGGACTATAGCCCACCAGGCTCCTCTGTCCATGGGATTCCCCGGGCAAGAATACTGGAGTGGGTTGCCATGCCCTCCTCCAGGGATCTTCCCGACCCAGGGATCAAACCCTCATCTTTTACGTCTCCTGCATTGGCAGGCTAGGTCCTTACCACTAGCGCTACCTGGGAGGCTCTTAAGTATATACAGTTTAAAAATTAAAGTCAGTTATTGAATGATGTAATCATGGAACAGTTCTCCAAAGCAATCGATTGAATTAATTTCATGCACTTAATTCATTGGTTGACTGAATTAACCTACTGCAGGGTTGCTTTGGAACTTAGGGATATTCATACATTTCTGGAGAAAAAAAGTCACCTTGGTTAATAATGTTTATTGGAGGCATTCAGTTGCAAGGGACCCAACAGTGGTTGAACTCTGCTTGGGTATAATGCCATTTTTCTCCTAGAAAATGATTAGAGCTTTCTGATAATTGATGTGAAATTTTCAGCTATGAATGACATCCAAAAATTCTTCTGTAGTAAACAAACAAAATGTTCGGAAGGGATCGGAGACGAGGTTGGGTCTTTTATCTCTTACAGAGCAGGAAAACCCTTGAAGTCTCATAGGAGAGGATGGTCTCATTATGAAATGGTGGAAGGGCTGAAACATCAACTGACGGCTCACGGTGAGAAGCAGAGAGGGAGCTTCGCGCTTAGGGGAGGCCCGATCATAATAGTGAATGACAGCTGAAATAATAAAGACATGCCTTCCATGCTACTTTTTTGCAGAAACTGTAACATCCTTGTGAAAGTTAAAAGGGAGAAGAAAACTGCGTGTTTTGAAAAGGGAGGTGAGAGAGGGAGGCTGGGCGTGGAAACAAAGAGCGGTTTGATGTGTCCCATTGCCACCTTTCAGCTTAGCCCCCGAGGCTTTTACCTAACCCTGTCACTGTCCCAACACCTTCTCGCGCTGACAGTCTTGGTAATTGATGGGTTGGCGGGGGCTCTTTTCTGCAGACTTCTGAAAGCAGGAGGGAATACTCCCGCCCCACCTCCTGCCGCCTGGCATGGGGACCCAGAGGCGAGTAGACCCGGGGCCTGGTGAGGCTGGAGAGAAGAGGGATCGATTCTGTCAATCAGGCTGCCCAGCGACTGTCAGGCTCTGGGACCTTTCACCTGCTCCTCAGCGTCGTTAGAACTCCCAAATCTCTTTGCAGGCCTTTTCTATTAGACACAGACTCCCAAGTTTTGATTTTTTGCTCCCAAAGTCATTTTTTTTATAATTACCTGCATTGAACCACACTTACCATCTGTGTGCTGAGAGCGGGCAAATGATTTATTAGTCTTGGTTTCTAAGCGTGTGGAGCAGCGTGGGATTGATCTGGCTGGTGACACGCACCGCCGATGGGTGGGGGTGCGTGTCAGGGTGCCGCTTCTCTTGTAGCTGACACGCACGTGGGGACTGGGTTTGATGTTCGGTCGGCCGACTGTGACATTGCCGGAATGCAGCCTCAAGTCAGGGCGAGTCTCAGCTGGCGGAAAAAAAGTATTGAGGGCCGTGTGGGACATTTCTCTTCAAGCAGATAGTAAAACGCTGTGTGAAGAGGGGACGGCGTGTAGGACTCAATGGTTTCTGATGAGGCTCTGGATCCCGTTTGCCCACACTGCCTGTCCAAGGGTTTGACTGCCGCAGTAGCAGGCCATGGTGGGGTGTTCCTGACTCTTTGACCAGGCTTTTGGGTGTACATCTCGATTTACACCCACATCAAAGTATCCATCAATATCTGTATCATTTCCCACTGATAAGGCATTCTGCTTTCAGGGCTAATTTTTACACTTTTAAATCTCTTTCTTTGGAATATGGTTCATTTATAATGTTGTGGCAGTTTCTGGGGTACAGCAAAGTGCTTCAGACATATAAATATATGTTTGTTTACAGATTCTTTTCCATTATAGGTTATTACAAGATATTGAATATAGTTTCTTGTGTCATACAGTAAATCCTTGTTGTTTATTTTATATATAGTAGTATGTATCTGTTAATCCCAAGATGCTAATTTATCCCTCCCCCTGCCTTTCCCCTTTGATAACTGTTGAGTTTATTTTCTATGTCTGTGAGTCTGTTTCTATTTTGTAAATAAGCTCATTTGTATTTTTTTTTTAGATTCCATATATAAGTGGAATAGATATCACAGGGCTTCCCTGGTTGCTTAGCTGGTAAAAAATCCACCTGCAATGTGGGAGACCTGGGTTTGATCTCTGGGTTGGGAAAATCTCCTGGAAGAGGGCATGGCAACCTACTCCAGTATTCTTGCCTGGAGAATCACCATGGACAGAGGAGCCTGGTGGATTATAGTCCGTGGGGTTCATTTTTATTTTTTTTTAGGTTCCACATATAAGTGATATCATATGACATTTGTCTTTGACTTGCTTCACTTGGTATGATAATCTCTAGTTGCCTCCATGTTGCTGCAAATGGTATTATTTCATTGTTTTTCATGGCTGAGTAATATTCCATTGTTTATATGTACCACATCTTCTTTATTCATTCATCTGTTGATGGACATTTCAGTGACTTTGTGTCTTGGCCACTGTAAATATTGCTGCAGTGAATATTGGGGTGCATGTATCTTTTGGAATTAGTTTTTGTCTTTTCCAGATATAAAGGGCTAATTTTTCTCTAGGCCAACGACCCAGTTGCAGCGAGGCCCACTAGATGGGTCTTCTTGGAGAAGCCCTGTCCTCCCATGGAGGATGTGACTATAAGACACCAGCCTCAGTGCATGGCCTGTGGGCAGTGGTATTATTTCATCAGATGATGCCCCTCTTTCTCAGTCTCTTATCTCCTCCTGCCCAGAACAGTAAAATGGAGACTGATCCCCAATGCTTGGAATGTTGAGTAAATGATGTGAGGAAAGAATTGGGGTCCAGCCTGACATCTGTGTGCTCTAAGGACTTTTGCCTTCATGGGACTCTTTTTCCATGAAAAAAAAAAAAAAAGAAAAACCATATTTTACTACCCATTGCTATAAAGATGACATTATTAATACTACATACTAAAGCTTTTTACTTTTTACCTTCCACCTTAAGGTTTGTATTGGTTTTCTTCTGGTTCTAAAAGGAAGGAAAACATTTATGGGCCCTAGGCACTGTGTCTGTTGGCTCTGGAGAGAAGAGGTCAGTGACATTTAATGTCAAGCAGAAAATGTAAAATAACACAGTCTTTCCCCAGTGATACACTGAGTAAGATATACAAAGCATGTTTTACTTTCTTGAGTGAACTCTGGTCTCAGCTGTGAATGCTCTCTCCTTTAGATTTGTAAGGTAAAGTTCAGTTCAGTTCAGTTGCTCAGTCGTGTCTGACTCTTTGTGACCCCATTGATTGCAGCACGCCAGGCTTCCCTGTCCTTCACCATCTCCTGGCATTTTCTCAGACTCACGTCCATTGAGTCGGTGATGCCATCCATCCATCTCATCCTCTGTTGCCTTCTTCTCCTCCTGTCCTCCATCTATCCAGCATCAGGGTCTGTCTTTTCCAATGAGTCGGCACTTTGCAGCAGGTGGCCCAAGTATTGGAGCTTCAGTTTTAGCATCAGTCCTTCCAGTTAATTTTTAGGGTTGATTTCCTTTAAGAGTGACTGGTTGGATCTCCTGGCAGTCCAAGGGACTCTCAAGAGTCTTCTCCAACACCATAATTCAAAAACATCATTTCTTTCAGCTGCTCAGTTATGGTCCAACTCTCATATCCATACCTGACTACTAGAAAAACCATAGCTTTGACATAGCTTTGCCGTCAAAGATTTTGCCAAAGCTTTTACACTGTCTAGGTTTGTCAGAGCTTTTCTTCCAAGGAGCAAGCATCTATTAAAAGATTAACAAAGAGTGCTTCACTTCGTCAACATAAATTTTTGTTTAATAGTCGGCTACCTTTCTTCAAGGTTTTCTGCCATTCCTGGGATGGTGAGGATACAGACAACTTCACCATCAGCAGCAGCTACTGCACCTACCATCTTGAAAATAACCTTTATTTTACATTTCCTACTTTCTTTAATCTGTCCAACCATCCAGGCCTTAGTTTAGAGCTCAGCTTCTCCACAATATGCTCTTTCTCCTTCTTCTGACCTTTGAGGATGCTTAATCCCATCTATTGTTCCTACAGAAGGTTCTGGCATCCCATGGTGGCCAGCAAGCCCCTCACCTGTTTTTTTCCAGTTTCTCATAAATATGATGATTTCCTGAGTAATATACGGAAGCTCTCCACAACCCACCACTTTTATAGTTTTATTTTCCCAAGCATAAAAATGTGGGCTTGTATGTGATCAGCATTACATCTTCATGTGCCCATTTCCTTCATTGCCATACTTTTGTCTAATGTATATGCTTTTCTAGGCATCTTAGTCTCACAGAATTGTCCACTTTCCTAGTAGACATTTTTGCTCCTTAATGTAGGGAACATACTAGCAATAAGACACATCGTATTTAAACAGTACTTAAACAAGGTTTAAATTAAATCAGTGAGTGAGGATGCAGCTTCATATATCCTCTCATGAGATGCAGGAACATTAAATAGTGACTTCCAGGTAAACTCTTTTTGCGAAGCTTTCTAACAAATATTCTACTAGTGAAATTCAGGTAAGGCATACTTGTAGCACTCACCTCATGGAGCAGCTAGGAGGATGAATATAGAACCCGGGGGCAAGAGGTTGTATGGAGAGCATGCACGGACATTGTATTGGGTCTGAGCCCAGGAGCCTAGTCATGTGGGTCATCAGTCGTGAACTGCTTCTACAATCTGCCTCTCCTACGTGAAGTTGTGCTCAAAGCTTATTCAAAGGTTGCAAACAAGGTTCATTTCTGTTATCCTTGTTTTATGTCTGGGAAACTACTGTGAGAAGAAGCCCGGAGAAAGCTGTTAAAAAGAGAGGATCCAAAGGGGCTTGGATGTGGCTAATGGGAGACAAAAGAAAAAAAGAGGTAGAGAAAGAATGATAAGGATGAAAATAAAAATCCTTCTGAGGAAGTTGGGTGGGTTCTGCCTTGGGTCTCTGGGTCTGTTAGTGTGCAAAGAGGCTGAGACAGAGCCTACAGGTCTCTGCATCCAGGGTGACAGGAGGTGGGAGAGGTCTCTGGGATGACCCAAGAAGGGTGGACAGAGAATTTCCCAGGAAGCACCTTGCTTGCACAGTCAGATGCCCATCAAGGAGTGCAGAGAACCATCAGATTCTGCTGCCGCTTTCTGAGGTGACTTAAACATGGTATTTCTGAAGGTCAGCTCTGCTAGTGCGGGATCGGAGTTAGCGATGTTAATAAGACAAGTGTAGGATGAGATGTTTCCATGTTCAGCACGTGCTAACAACTCAACCATCCATATAACTTTTGATCTGGGCGCTTCATGTCCTAGAGAGGTGACGTTTAGATGGTGAAAAGAGCTAATTGTTTTTGTAGAATGCTGGAAGGATAGGGCTGGTTTTTGGATTCGGCCTCATATTCTTTTTAAACCAGCTGGTAAATTTTGAATTGAAAATGCCAACATTATTTTGGGTCAGGATTATGTGGTAAAACAATGAAACATTTCACGGGACTAAAGGAACGAGGTGGGCAGAACTCCACAATTCATTCATTACCTGTGACTTTTTTAAACGTTATTGCTTCTCCAGGAGATGTTTGTACAGAGGATGTGGAAAGAGTTAGAGCTTTGTAACCTAATTCTTGGTGAATATAGAGGAAAAAATGTATGTGGGGAGAACACACACAAGCCACGTAGAACTTTGGTACCAAAAGCAGGTGTGATCTAAAGACTACGCACGTTAAGAGCAATGGCTCGATTTTAAACTCTGGCACCCCACTCCAGTACTCTTGCCTGGAAAATCCCACGGATGGAGGAGCCTGATAGGCTGCAGTCCACGGGTCGCTAAGAGTCAGACATGACTGAGCGACTTCACTTTCTTTTTTCACTTTCATGCATTGGAGAAGGAAATGGCAACCCACTCCAGTGTTCTTGCCTGGAGAATCCCAGGGACGGGGGAGCCTGGTGAGCTTCCGTCTATGGGGTCACACAGAGTCGGACACGACTGAAGTGACTTAACATAACATAACATGCTATGCTATGCTATGCTAAGTCGCTTCAGTCGTGTCCGACTCTGTGCGACCCCATAGACGGAAGCTCACCAGGCTCCCCCGTCCCTGGGATTCTCCAGGCAAGAATACTGGAGTGGGTTGCCATTTCCTTCTCCAATGCATGAAAGTGAAAAGTGAAAGTGAAGTCGCTCAGTCGTGTCAGACTCTTAGCGACCCCATGGACTGGAGCCTAACCAGGATCCTCTGTCCATGGGATTTTCCAGGCAAAAGTACTGGGGTGGGGTGCCATTGCCTTCCCCTAACATAACATACTGCTACTGCTAAGTCGCTTCAGTCGTGTCCGACTCTGGGCGACCCCATAGAAGGAAGCCCACCAGGCTCCCCCGTCCCTGGGATTCTCCAGGCAAGAACAGTGGAGTGGGTTGCCATTTCCTTCCCCAATGCATGAAAGTGAAAAGTAAAAGTGAAGTCGCTCAGTCGTGTCCGACTCTTAGCGACCCCATGGACTGGAGCCTACCAGGATCCTCCGTCCATGGGATTTTCCAGGCAAAAGTACTGGGGTGGGGTGCCATCGCCTTCCCCGCTAACATAACATAACATAACATAAAATTACTATCGTGCCACCGCCACCTGCTGGCCAATACAGGTATTAAGTCAAGGCACCATCAGTAAAGGGTCTGGACTTCAGGCAGAGCGAATGCGTTGCTCCCCATAGTTATTTTTGTCTGTATACATAAAAAGTAAAAATGTGAAGACGTTGAAAAATGTGTTTAAAATTTTTTCTGCCTAGAAAATATTTTGTTATTCTAAAATTGACATTTAAAAATTTATTAAAAATAAGACCATTGTCCTTGTGGAAAATTGAGAAAACACAGAAAAGCTTAAGGATTGTGTTGTGTATTTTCTTTTCTTCGGTTTTACTGAGAAATAATTGACATACGCCACTGTATAAGTTTAAGGAATACAGCATGAAGATTTGAATTACATATACTGTGAAATGATTACCGCAAGGGTTTCAGCTAACATTCAACTTCTCATATTTTCTTTACATAGATACCCTTTGAAAAAAAAACCAAATTGACTTTGTTTTATTCAGTTATTTCTTTTTATCAAGAAATGTTTTAAACATACCCCAATATAGAATATAGCAGATATCCATGAACTCACTTATTTAGACTTAATTCATTTTCGCATTTTGCTATATGCTTGCTCTGCTGCTGCAGCTAAGTCGCTTCAGTCGTGTCCGACTCTGTGCGACCCCATAGACGGAAGCTCAACAGGCTTCCGCGTCCCTGGGATTCTCCAGGCAAGAACACTGGAGTGGGTTGCCATTTCCTTCTCCAATGCATGAAAGTGAAAAGTGAAAGTGGAGTCGCTCAGTCGTGTCCGACTCTTAGCGACCCCATGGACTGGAGCCTACCAGGGTCCTCTGTCCATGGGATTTTCCAGGCAAAAGTACTGGGGTGGGGTGCCACTGCCTTCCCCATGCTTGCTCTAGAACTTTTAAAAAAGGAAATACAACTTTGCAGGTGTGGATGTAGTTCACATCTGTCCCCACCCTCACCATCAAATTCCCCTCCATATATCTATAAACAATTTGTCAGTGTTATTTAATATATTTAAAATTATAAACAGTTGGGTGATGCTCTATTGTTTTCTCAATGTGCTTTTTACATTGAATATTGTATTTATGATATTTATTAATGCTTCTATAAGTAAATCTGGTAGATTCATTTTTGCATTTAACTAAATTAAAATATTCAATCTGGAAAAGTTGATTTTTAACTGGAGAATTTAACCCATTTATATTTATTGTGAATAACTTTAGATGTATTTCTGCCACATTTTTTGTTATCTGTTTGTCATGCTTTGTTTTAAATATCTTTTTGTTTTCTATTAGGGGCTTAGTATTTTTAAAAATTCTTTTTCCTCATTTGCTTATTTTGAAGTTATATATTCAAAAATGCTTTTCTACTTTTAAATCAGTATGGTAATATACTGTTTTTTAAAAAACTAATAAGATTTGATTTATAGATAATTTTATATTGGTTTTAGGTGTACCTCACCCCAGTACTCTTGCCTGGAAAATCCCATGGACGGAGGAGCCTGGTAGGCTCGTCCATGGGGTCGCTAAGAGTCGGACACGACTGAAGCGACTTCACTTTCACTTTTCACTTTCATGCATTGGAGAAGGAAATGGCAACCCACTCCAGTGTTCTTGCCTGGAGAATCCCAGGGACGGGGGAGCCTGGTGGGCTGCCGTCTATGGGGTCGCACAGAGTCGGACACGACTGAAGCGACTTAGCAGCAGCAGCAGCATAATGATTTGATATTTGTATACACTGTGAAATAATTACTAGAGTAAGTCTAGTTACTATTCATCACCATACAAAATTAAATTTTAGGGTTTATTCTCTTCAGTTCAGCGGCTCAGTTGTGTCCAACTCTTTGCGTCCCCATGGACTGCAGCACACCAGGCCTCCCTGTCCTTCACCATCTCCTGGAGCTTGCTCAAATTCATGTCCACTGAGTCGGTGATGCCATCCAACCAATTCATCCTCTGTCATCCCCTTGTCTCCTGCCTTCAATCTTTCTTAGCATCAGGGTCTTTTCAAATGAGTCAGTTCTTCGCATCAGGTGGCCAAAGTATTGGAGGCCAAAGCTTATTCTCTTGGCAACTTTCAAATATGCTCTAAAATATTATTTGTTATAGCAGCTCGGGCGGCGGAAGGAGCAGCAGTGGTCAGGCTTCTCAGCTTTGCGAAGGCTCTCGGCGTGCCCCGTCGACACAATGCCCAAGAGGAAGGTCAGCTCTGCTGAGGGGGCGTCGAAGGAGGAGCCCAAGAGGAGGTCGGCGAGGTTGTCAGCTAAACCGGCTCCTGCAAAAGTGGAAACGAAGCCAAAAAAGGCGGCGGGAAAGGATAAATATTCAGACAAAAAAGTGCAAACAAAAGGGAAAAGAGGAGCAAAGGGAAAACAGGCGAAAGTGGTCAACCAGGAGACTAAAGAAGACTTACCTGCAGAAAATGGAGAGACTAAAAACGAGGAGAGCCCAGCCTCTGATGAAGCAGAAGAGAAAGAAGCCAAGTCTGATTAATAACCACACACCGAGTCCTGTCAGTGGTCCCTGTTTCCCTTTTTGTACAATCCAGAGGAATATTTTTATCAACTATTTTGTAAATGCAAGTTTTTTTAGTAGCTCTAGAAACATTTTTAAAAGGGAGGGAATCCCACCTCATCCCATTTTTGAAGTGTAAATGCTTTTTTTTAAGAGGTGAAATCATTTGCTGGTTGTTTATTTTTTGGTACAACCAGAAAATAGTGGGATATTGGATACAGGAGGCTTTGATTGTCTTGGGGGTCAGCTTAACATTCCATAGATGGGAGGGTAGCTTTTATATCCTGTAACACAAAAGCATACTAAATGGAAGTTTGGAGTCAGCTGTGCATTTAATGTCTTGAACACTTTAAATTACTTCTCTTCCCATATTGTTTTAGTAGAATTATTTCCTACAGCAAACCACTTTTGGATCTTGGCTCTCCTGGTCAGAATTTTGTGTGCTCTACTATAGCATCTTTGGTCATGGTAGTCCAGTTTTCCTAGTAACTTGCTTAATGTGCTGTGAACGATTGACAGTTTGGGTATGTAGTGTATATGATATTAAATTGTGAATCAGTGGGACTTATGGTGCAACAACATATCAATATTTGAAGATATTGGTACTTGATATCCTGTTAAGGAAAGTTTGCTCCAAATTTTAAGCTGGAAAGTCACTGTTAAGAATCACAACTACATGATATTTTAGATTTCTGGTATGTATGTGAAGAATTGTGTACAAATTGAAATGTCTGTGTAGTGATCCTCAAAACAACCAGTAAAATCTGTTATAAAAGAAAAAAAGTATTATTTGTTGTAGTCATTATGCTGTATATCACACCCCAAAGACTTATTTAGTATAGCAATTTGACACCACCCTTATAGCACAAAGTGAAGAACTAAAGAGCCTCTTGATGAAGGTGAAAGAAGAGAGTGAAAAAGTTGGCTTAAAGCTCAACATTCAGAAAACGAAGATCATGGCATACAGTCCCATCAATTCATGGCAAATAGATGGGGAAACAGTGAAAACAGTGTCAGACTTTCTTTTTCTGGGCTCCAAAATCACTGCAGATGGTGATTGCAGCCATGAAATTAAAAGACACTCCTTGGAAGGAAAGTTATGACCAACCTAGGCAGCATATTGAAAAGCAGAGACATTACTTTGTCAACAAAGGTCTGTGTAGTCAAGGCTATGCATTTTCCAGTGGTCATGTATGGATGTGAGAGTTGGACTATAAAGAAAGCTGAGCGCCGAAGAATTGATGCTTTTGAACTGTGGTGTAAGACTCTTGAGAGTTCCTTGGACTGCAAGGAGATCCAACCAGTCCAACCAAAGGAAATCAGTCCTGAATATTCATTGGAAGGACTGATGCTGAAGTTGAAACTCCAATATTTTGGCCACTTGATATGAAGATCCGACTCATTTGAAAAGAGCCTGATGCTGGGAAAGATTGAGGGTAGGAGGAGAAGGGGACGACAGATGATGAGATGGTTGGATGGCATCACCGACACAACGGACATGGGTTTGGGTAGACTCTGGGAGTTGGTGATGGACAGGGAGGCTTGGTGTGCTGCGGTTCGTGGGGTCGCAAAGAGTCGGACACCACTGAGCAACTGAACTGAACTGAATTTGACTTAACAAGTCTAAAGGTAATAGTCATTGCTTCCCTTCTCCTAAAGAGTCTAAAGACCTTAAACTGTTTGAAATTCCTTTTACATTTCTTCATTTTCTATGTTACACTCTCTAAGACAATTTCAGGTTCCTTTAGATATCTCACAGTAGCCGCCACATCACCACTATCGTTTTCAGTCCGTCTATGCTTAGATTTATCCACATCATAGCTTGTCGAACAATTTTTTGTGTGACTTATTTTAGATTTTAGTGTTTGCATTCTGTAATCTAGTAATTTGGGGGGGAGGGGGAATATTCTTTTTTGGAACTGATAAAGAAAATTGCTACCTAGAAGACCTCAGTTAAATCCCTATAGCCTTTGAGCTCCAGTTTGATTGTCTGAAAAATATGTCTTTTGGACTCGGTGAGCTGAAGGTCTGCATGTTCCTGTAAGTTCCTAGAATTTTATGGAACCACAAGAGGTTCTTTCTAGAATTGGCCTCTCATTGTTTCAGAGGCAAACAATTAGTGACACAGAGGAGAGGCCCCAGGTGCTCACAGCCCAAGACCGGGGCCGAGGCTATAAGAAGGACTGTCGGAAAGGAGAGACCCCTTGAGATCTTGACAAAGATGAAAAGAAAGCTGAGTTGGTGCTGGCTTTTGAAGAGTGACTTCGGCAAATTGGAGGAGAATGAAGAAGGGCCAGCTTCCCGGGTGACTCTGTAATAAAGAACCCACTGCCAGTGCAGGAGACAAAGGAGATGTGGGTTTGATTCTGGGTTGGGATCCCCTGGAGAGGGGCATGATAACCCACTGCGGTGTTTGTGCCTGAAAAATCCCATGGACAGAGGAGCTTGGCATGCTACACAGTCTATAGGGTTGCAAAGAGTAGGACACGACTGAGCATGCATGCAGGCTGGAAGAAGCGCCAGGAGTTCCAGCGTGCCGTGTTAAAGGCCAATGTTTGTGTGCAGAAGGAAAGGCAGCTTGTTTATTTCACTGTCTAGAAAAGCTGAAATGCTTTGTGCAAATTAAAATCAATATTGCATGTCACACACACACACACACACACACACGAAAGGATGGGGTAGCAATGGGATCTAAATGAGGATGTGGTAAAAACCGAAAGAGAAAAGGAAATAAGAACCTAAAGAATAACAAGATGTAACGATTTATGAACAGCAGAGAATCTGCCTAAAGCAATAAGTGCAGTTATCCCCCCTTACCATCTCAGCTATGAAAGGAACATTCATGGACTCCAAATTATAAACACGTGAACAAGAGCAGTCTACTGCCTGCTCTGACTGTGTGATCGTGTGACTGTGAGATGCTATCAGTTCATAAACGGTGAACATCTGTTAGGAAAATCTATGCTCCTGGAGTTGGAAAACAACTGGATAGAATATAGAAATAATCTCTTAAGCTTAAACAACACACAATTTCTCTTACAATCTGATATGATGGAGCAGGATACTAGGTCCAATTTACTCGCTTTGATAAGCAAGCAGATGAAGAGACAGGATCAATGTTTTATGTGACATTTAGAGATGCCCTTTATTATTTTTAAAATTTTTTTCTTGCATTGCCTGTTGTTTGCTCTTTTGGGGAAAGCCTTTGTCTTTGTATGACCACAGGTGTGGCTTCTTAGGATGGAATATTAAGTTGCTCTGCTTTTGGAAGTTGCTTCTACAGTGGAAGGCCAATAGAGATTGTATTTTTATGGCCTTATTTTGAAATGGGCAATATAGGGAAAGAGCAATTGGCCAAGACGGTGGTGGTCAGGTTCCCTCACCCCAACGGCCTCTTGCTCTTGCCCTACATTTTGTAAATAATAATTTTATAACAGCTGAGATCATTTATAGCACTGCACATGTGCATAACCTATACAAGCACCACCTGAAAAGTCCTTGCAGCTGCATCCACTGGGTCAACCAAGAGAGAATGT